>OY747722.1:16752500-17352500 GCA_963556495.2 Valencia hispanica | reverse complement strand
TCCGAAGGGAAGCAGATAGCCAGCGTCAGAGGCATGAGTGGTGCTTCCAGAAAAGTTATTGGAAAGAGTCATGTAGACAGCATTTGAAACTGATCTTTCAATATATTCTAACATTTGTTTTTAATATAAAGAATTAGAAAATGTGATTGCTACCTCAAATTATTCAACAATTATTCTCAGCTGGCCATGTGTTTTTGCATTTCCTTGTGTCGGTCCTTTTGTGTCCTATGGGGATTGCTTGGATAACCTCTACCCTCCACTTTGACATTGAAAAAAGTGAGTAGGAGGCACCACACACATGCAAGCATATTCACATGATTTAAGACCACTTACACCCATGCAGAAGGCTAAGAGCTATTCACCCCTGACCTTTGGCCCGTAGCTAAAGTATCTCTCTGCTTGCTGTCTTATAATTAGCAAAACTGCCAAGAGTGTTAAAATGCCACAAGCATTTGGGGAAACAACCCCCACTCCAATCCTTTTTTATTATCCTACAGGAAGTTTGTTTTTGTACAATCGGAACTGGCTGACAGAACGTCCGCAATTAGTTTTCTGATGCTTTAAAGTAAGTTAAGTCACTAGAGTGGTATGAAAACAAACCTAAACACAAAATGTAGTTTTTTAAAATGATAACGATGACTGTTAGTAAAAAAACAACAACAATTCAAATCAACCTGGCCCAATTTGGAAACACTTATTACCAGGGGTGCCCAAAGTCAGTCCTCTAGAGCAGGTATCCTGCATGTTTTTGTTCTTTCTTGGATTTAGCACACCTGAATCAAATGATGGCTTGTTAGCAGGTCTCTGCAGAACTTTGGCATGCTGAGGAGGTTGGACCATTTGAATCAGCTGTGTTGGAGCAGAGACTCAACTAAAACTGGCAGGACTCTGGCACATGAGGCCTGGAGTTGAACACCCCTGCTCTAAACCCATTGACTGATTGTGCCACTCTTGGTGGTAACAACTGACATCAGTTGTTATAGCTGGCAACAAGTCAGTCTTACAATGATGTGGTGCAATTTTGCCTAAAGCTTTTTTGCAGTTAATTTTAACATTACCCACATTATAGGGGTTTTGACAAGGACAGTCTTTCTGATGTCATGCTACAGAATGTCAACTGGATTAAACTCTCGACTTTAATACGCACAGTCGAACCCTTCTTAGCACTACCGCAAAAGCTTATATCTACAGTCTTCATTATTTCCGCTCTTGGGAGAACTACAACCAATCAGCGACAAGCAAAATAAATACCGCTCCTGGATTGGCTGCTTTGCAAAGCCAGCCAATAGTTTCAATTTTGACCATGACTAAAATATTTGGTAGTTTTAAAAGCACTTAATTGTGCTTTAATCAACTCTATACTATTCTACATTATGATTATATGATTATAGCCATTCCAGGCTAACAGATGTCAGTGAAGAATTTTTCATAAAATGAACATTACGGACAACTCTGGGCATCCTGTTCATCAGAGATAAGTCAAAGGTTTCTTCAGATCCGCTGTAAGATTGCCACAGGAAACCTTTCCTACCCACAGCCATCAGCTCCAACAACAACTCTTTGAAGAAACCTGTATATCACAAGTAACAACATTTAATTTCCATTTGGAATTATTAAACAATTTTTAAATCCAGTTTAATTTTGTTTCTCAACTGTTGTGGAATTTATTTAGTTTGGGACATGATGTGTTTTTTTTTTGGATTTTTATTTTCTTTAGCCTACTTCATGTTTCTAAAAAGGTTGTATTTATGTGATTTCTATGTTCTATAGGTCTGGCATTAATAAGGCCTGGATGTGAACTAAGGTTTCCAAAAGATCACTAATAAATTAGGATTTTACAAAAAGTAAATTTATTTTTCAAATAAGCCGTGTTGTGTAGTGATCTTTGAAGTTTGGTTTTGTGTTTTTCTTTTTCAGGGAATTTATTCTGCTCTCCTTTTTCAGTTACTTCCTACGAAACAAGACCCAAAACACAGAAAAGTAAATCACAAACTCAATGGGACAATGACCCTATCTGTATTCTCTTTTTTAATTAGTTACCTTACATCAGCTGCACTCCCCAGCTTTCTCTCATCTGGTAATTAACTCACCTCTCTAGCATTCAAATAATCAAACTCCACAGTGTAAATACTTCTTGGTAACCCCTGGCAGTTTTTAACGCTTTTTCCACCAGCCTGTTTTCTTGTTCTTCTTCCCGGGAATTATTTGATCGTCCTGAGAAATATGTAGAATTTTCCGAGGAAGTTTGGGATTTTTCCTCATTCTTAGCTAAACCGGTTTCTTCCTCATTCGCCCGCCTGGTTTCTGCATATGGGTCCTATCCACTTCACCATTTTGTAATAGGTTGGTTTGGATAGCTTTATTTACCCTCTAACAACTGAAATTAAACTCCATTGTGTGTATCCTCAGGCTTTTTTTGCCCGATATGAAACATTTGTAATGTCAGTGTGACTAAAAAGAAACAACAGAAGAAACCTCTAAAGCAAATACTTTTTCACAGCACTGCAATTAACTTTGTTTCGGTCTTCTTTGAAATACAGATGTAAAGAGGCATAAACATTGGGCGTGTAACAAGATCTCTTGACATGAGATCTTGTGATTTTTAAAACACCACAATATTTCTATTCAAACGGAAGTCTGGCTTGTGAAGTTCTATCCAGTTGCTGTCAGCATGTTATTTTGTCTGGTGATGCTAGCTTAGGGTACTATTATAATAAGTCCAAAATATAAAGTGGAGCATTTTATACTTGACACTGGGTTGGATCTATAATAGAGACTCTTATTTTGAAGTAAGAAAGGAAGTAGCACCCAACCCTCCTATCATCCTTGGGGTCAAATTGACCCAATACAATGCAAAAAATATGTTAAAATTTTTTATTGGCTCTAGTCTCCCATTGCACCCAAAAAGGGAGAAATATCCTGTTGTTCAGCATGATGCACAAAGATGCTGCCCTGAGCACCAGAAAAGACAAAAAAAACAAAAAAGAAACATAATAGTGCTGAACTGAGACAAAGGGAGGGTGGACGACCTGGACAAGGCCACAGCCACGTACAGCTGTGTACAACTGACTTCCCCTTGGCCCCTTCTCAGCTTTATCCACATCATTGATGTGAGTGCATATGATGCATTTGTTCAGTGGTGTGACAATTAACAAGAACTGGAACAGGGGAAACTGAGTTGAATGAGGATTTTCCTGAAGCTGCTTGGTAATGCTCTGATGAAACCTCATATTGAGAGGAGAAGGTGCCTTCCAAGAGGATCAACAACTGCTGCAACTATCGTGAGGAACATACAAAGGCAAACAGCCCAACTTCTCCAAAGGTACAAACCACCGGCAGGAAACATGGCAGGTGCTAGGTTTTAATCCCACCAGGAATCTAAGACTAGAATGACCTCTCTGCACATCCTGTGTACAGTAGTGCAGACAAAAAAAAACTGTTTGACAAGAACTGTTCCATTTTCTGACCATTTGATCTATGATCTCATTATTTTCTGTTTCAAAGATGGCTGAATTTCATGCCAAATATGTAACCCCCTGCAAAAAACACAGACAAAAAACTCAAACTCTCCTATTGCTGGTTCCAAGCGGAGGGGTGAGTGAACGTATTGTTGTGGCACTGGAGTAAAGGGTCTAGGGTAACAAAAAAATCAACATGTTTTATTATAATAGGCATGAATGTATACCCAAAATTAGAAAGATATTGAAAGAAAGATTTTTAAGCTACACAAAATCTAAAATTGACGGTTTGACCAGATGGTGGCGCTAGAGTAAAAGTCATGTCATCACCAAAAACCAATAGAGTTTTATCTATTTGTGGACACAATTTTGAAAACATTTGAATGCAAACTTTTCAAGATACATTTATTGTCAATTAAACCTTTGGCCTGATGGTGGCGCTATATAGTCTAATTATCGAGGGGCTATTTATGTATTCAATAAACAAAGTGCCTGATACAAACACTTGAACAGTTGTATGGAAACCATTTTCTGAGGGCAAATATCCTTTGGTCAACTTGACCCCAAGAGTAAAATGTATTAGTAATATTTGAGGAGAATAGGAGGGGTAAGTTATTCTCTGTTGTCTCCAAAGTTCACAAACACTAAAAACCCTCCACAACTTTTAAATAATTTAAAAGAAGTTGAAAGTCCATAAAAGTTTATACTTATGTTACAATGTTTTCTTAGATTAGCATTAACCTTTTGAATTACAAAACCTAAAAATCTCAGTTCATGAACTAGACAAATCTGCAGTTGAATATTCTAAAAAATAATTACAGATTCCTTAAAACAGTTTGTGATTTGTACAATCCTTTATTCTATTTGTGAAAAAAAATGATTCTTATTTCTGGGTATGTGTGAGAAATAAAAACGATAAATAAAACCTGAACTTGCCAACCTTCAGTGACCTTTGGTGTCAAACCCCCAGCAGTGAGGCAAACTCCAACAGACAGACTCACTTAAAGAAACACTGACCCCCACATTGAGAGAAAACAGAGTCAAAGATTTATACGGTGACTGGACTGAGGAAAGATCACAGGGAACCTTCTGGTAACCAGAACATCAGTTTCTAACTTGGACTTCTAGAGTGTGTACTCTTTTCCACCTGGGCCTCCATCTGCTATCTGAGAAGAGCGCAGGAAGCTTGGCTCTGATCTGATATCAGCAGCTGATGGTCTTCCTGACTTGGGCCACATGATATAACAGTTTCCCATTTCAGTTCCTCACCCAGCTGCCTGCTTTCTGCTATGCATGCCTTCCTTGGGCAACCCTGTTGTTTACAGATTACATTGCTGTCATGTAGAGGGATGAGAACTAGGCGCCAACTGATCTTGATGAGAACTGATTCAATAATGATAAAAAGCAGGCTTGCGCAGAGGCAAAAGAGACAGGACTTACAGGGACGAGGATTTGAAGAAAAAAGACGGAGAATCCAGCAGGGAAGTGGAGAAATCAGAGAGCTTAAGTATACTGGGGTGGAATGGAAAATGGCACAGAAACTGGGGGTGATAATCAAGAACAACCGGATGCAGGTGTGTGAGAGAGAGCCGGCAGGGGAAGATTGAAGATGAGTTGCAGCTAGGACATGAGGTAGATTGGCAGAAGGAAAACAAACACGGGGAACAAAAGGAAGGGCACGTAAAGCACTAAGCAGAAAAAAACTTTTACAAAAAGAGTTCAAAATGCCTAATGATAAACAGAAACTAATACAGAGAAAAGAACTGCAAATGACGAGACCTAAATAAAAAAACATTGAAACAAAAGCACAAAATGAACATTCAAGATGGGAACAAATTAATCTCTCCAAACAAATCCCCAAAAACAACACAGGATCATGACACTTTACATAAATGCACTCAGGCTCTAGAGAGACTATATATCATCTGTTTATCAACACATGTAATATTCCAGCTCAGTATTTCTTACATAGAACTTTTCAAACCGAAGTGAACCTCAAAATACTGAACAAGGTAAAATCTGGACATAAAAACACTGTGATAAAACAAATCTGAAAGAAATCAGGATTATAAAAGTAAATGTAGTGAGATCAATTTGTAAACACCAGTAGATAATAGACAGTACCACATTGTCATATTCTTACAGCAATAAAATAAAGAGTAACTATAACTAATAAATACATAAGAAAACATGAAAATTTGAAATATCTAAATGTTAATAGAAAACTTAATTTTAAAATAACTGAAAACAATTGCAATTACAACATAAGATTTTAAAACTATTTAAAGTAAACCTTAAAATTATCGATGTGATCATCCACGGGTGTTTCAGGTTAGTGATTTTGGGGTTCTGATGATTGTGTTTGGCTTTCCGCCTCCAGTTCCTTTGTCTGTCATAAATTCCTCCTGTGATCAGCTTCTTATTTATTATGTTCTGTTTGTGCATTTTATTTTATTATTGGGTCAGTGTTAAAATTATAGTCTATTTTGTGTTTTGGTTTGGCTTCCTCTGAGTTTTCTGTTTTATTAGTCTCCTCTCATTTCACCTGTCCAGTATTTCCCTCAGCTGTTCAGCATTCTTCTGATTAGATTCACCTGGTTTCCATGTCACTGATCACACCTCTTCTGTATTTTAGAAGCTCCCTGGTTTCCATTGTTCACTGTTTCTTCTGTCACATTATACCTTTGTACCCCGTCCTGTACCCATCATGCCTTGCTGTAAGTTTTCTTTTGTTTTTAATAAATCCTTCTATTTACTTTGCTGCTCCAAAGTTCATGTCTACAACTTTCATCCTGTTACAACCTCACAACACATGACAAACACATGAAAAATTAAATTAAAATATATTCTAATAATTCTATTTAATTAGCTTTTTTAAGCTGACTGACCTTTTTTATGACATCTACTTTATCCAAATCTTAATCGAGATTTGCAAGTAAGCAGTGAATAGTGACTGCTTAAATAGCTGCTGGTCATAAAAACAGAGGAAACCTCATCAAAGATCCACAAATAGTCGTGATCCAAACAAAGCATAAGAGCATAAACAATTATAACAGATTTAAAGGCTGACTAGTCTCATGAGTATTTGCTCTCCATCATGAAGCAGCCTGTAACTCCAAGCCGCCACAACCTTGTCGTCACTACATTTCCATCCAACTGTAATATATGACAATGATGTTACATAAGTTGAAGAAGCAATGTTAATGTAATTTGCTCTTAGAGTGGATTCATATTATTTAAAACATTGGGTAGGGATTAACTTAACCCATTCTTGTTTACTCAGTGCGTATGTCTTTAAATAAAGAGGAACCTAATCTGATGATCTTTTAAAAACCTTTTTGGCAGCCTTTTTAGGAACTACTTTTAATTATACACACTCTTAACTGGTGCCTTGTGTGGAATCCTGTGTTTTCTTACCTTTTAAACTTAAAGGACTTAAATTATGTTTTACTCTCTTAGATCAAAATTGATAATTAATCATAACTGTAATTATCAACTTTTGTTGCTTTTTGTCTAGTATGTGTGTGTTCATAAACACCTGGTTCTTCTCTGTCAGTCTTGCAGGAGCATGTTGAGTAAGAGGATGACATATTTTAGATACTGTAATATGATCATAATATCGCTTGTCAAATGTTAGACTTGCTCGTGTGTGCGTGTGTGTGTGTGCGTGTGTGTGTGTGTGTGTGTGTGGGTGTGTGTGTGTGTGTGTGGGTGTGTGTGTGTGTGTGTGGGCATGTGTATGAAACTTCTTGTGGGTTTTTGCCAGGTGGATCTTGATTTCTATCATGTGCCAGCAGTGTGTGCACTTACAGTGTTCTCAGTCTCACTGTCATGGCAACTTTACAAACATTATCCTAAACACAAGTGTTTTCACTGTAACTGAGTTGATTTTTGTGACGTTTTGAGTTAAAAAGCAGGAACATTTCCCAGCTTCAAGATTTAAGGATTACAACTGTGTCAAAAACTCAACTCTATTGATCAATATTTAAAATTAATTGACTAATATTTTAACAGTTTGTACTTACATAGTGTTATTTAATACAGTCTTTGTTTTGTATGGCCAGTCTGGTATGGCATTATATTTGTGCCTAAGCCTCAGTGAGTAACCTTCACCCATGTATATATTAATCTGTTTATCCCTTTTTATTTTAATTTATTGCATTTTCTTAGAAGTGTTTATTTTATGTTTGCACAAAGTACCGCAGCAATTTCCTAATGTTGCATACCTGTTCACACATATGGCAATATAACCTTTCTGATTCTAATTCTGAAGTGAGGCTGATCTGAGCGGATATATATATGTGTGAACAAACATTAATTTGTCGTATTGTTGCTTAAATTGGACACAAGCTCACTCAGAACAGAACACTGTTAACAGAACAGTGTTCTGATGTGCGCTCAACTCTGGTAAACGCTTGCTCCGAATGCTCAGGGATTGTTTCCTTCATTCTTTCCTTTCTTGTGTCCTTTGGGCGGAAGGACACAAGAAAGGAAAGAATGAAGGAAACAATCCCTGAGCTTCTATGTATATTCTCTCTTTCTTGGCTGCCTTTCCTTTTCTTCTCTCGTGTCACTCCTTCCTTTTGTTATTTATTTCTTCCCTTTTTCTTTCCCCCTTCTCCAATTCGTATTTCCTTCTATTCTTCATCCTTTTTTGTGTCCTTCCTTCTTTTTTTCCAGTGCCACTTCCTTGCTCCCTGATATCCTCCTTTTCTTCCTGTTGACCATTCTTGGATTCTTCCTTTCTTCTTTCCACTCTTCTTTCCCTTCTTGCTCCCCTCCTTCCTACAGTCCTTGATTCCTTCCTTTCTCTTTCTTTTCTGGCTTCCTTTATCTACCTGGCTCCATGTTGAACCCCTTTCTATTATAGAGATATCTGCCATAAATGCATAAAGTAATGAGGCTTCAAAAAAACCTCCTAGTGTGCAAAACTAGTTTGTACTTGAAGATTTCTAGGCACCAATACAGCAATTTACTCATACATTTTCTCTACAACTCAACCTACTTTTAGTTTCATTAAAATATCCGGTGTTTATTTAGTTAACTGATAAATCTAAAGACAAATCTCAAATACATTTTCATTTTATATTTAAACAAAAGTTTGGATACCACTGCTCAAATATGTGCATATTTTAACCTCTATGGTTCCATAACACCTCAAAGATTATAGTGTTTAACACTATCAAGTAATAACTGATGTGGGCTTATGAAGGAAAAACAGAATCTGACTCTGCCTTTGTTTTTGGTGTTAGTTTCCCTTATTTCCTTTCTATATAAAACAGGCAAGCAAACTTTACAGGGTAGTTCATGCCTTTTGAACCTTCAGGCTAAATCTGAGTTATTGCAGGTTAATAATGATGTCAGACATTATTGTTAAAACACGAAAATGTCTAATGTTAGTTTACTGAACTACATTCCTGTATTATATAGATCTGCTTGTATATTTTGAATGTAGAAAATAAAGGACTTACAAGGACCAACAAGAACAACTAAAAGAATGTAACTAGATCATAATTCAAAGAATGAGGAAAATGTGTGTTTCATCATGGATGTAAACTTGAAACAGCAGTGAAAACAGTTTTGTCATTAATTTTCATTCTGTTTTAAGGTTTTTAAAAACACCAGATGCTTCCCAGTGCATCACACAGGGATAAATTTATGACCTGGAGTTTTAACAGAATTTATAAACATTGTTGGGTGAGTTAATATCTCCAGCTGGTGTTTGTAGATCTAGCCATCATAAGTGGCGGCATTTGAAACCCCTGTTGTTTAAAAAAAACTTTTAGAAACATAACTGTTGATACAAAGATGTTAATTTGCACAGAGTTAACGGTGTGGATAAACAAAATGCACCAGAAGGAGGTTCAGAGATGTACTGGAGGATGTTTGAAAGGGCTTTATGGCTTTCTAATGGCACTGGTTGTTAAACAAACTTTTTTTCCGAGATGGCTTTATATAGAACCAACACAAAGCTGAAACAACTGTGGTTTACGTGGGGTGTCAGGCAGATCATTTGGAGTCAGATCAGGTGTCAGGTTCTGATGGCGGATGCAGTATCAGACTAATAAAAACAAGAATACCAGGCCTCAATGTGTATTTCAATAGATTTTTTTTATGTGGCATCTGATTGGCAAATTTGGTGAACATTATATAGGAGGTGTTTAACTATTTACAGTGCCTTGCAAAAGTATTTACACCTGTTGAACTATTCTGAATGGCAAACTTCACTATATTTTATAAGGATTTTATGTGATCGACCAACACAAACTAGTGCATTGTTTTGAAAAGAAATGGAAAGGAAAGGATACTTAAATCCAGTGCAACAAAATACCTACAGGTGTCCACATTTGTGTGATGTAATCTCAGCATAAATCCAGCTGTTCTGTGTAGGTCTCAGATGTTTGCTGGAGAACATTATTGATGAAATAGTATCAAAAAGATTATGGAGCACAATAGACAGGTCAGTGAGAAAGATGTGCAGACATTTCATGGAGAGTTAGGCGATTAAACATTTTTAAAAGCTTTGAACATCTCTCAGAGGACTGGTTATTCCATCATCCGAAAATGGAAAGACTACGGCACTACTGCAAACGTATCAAGATAATGCCATCTAATTAAACAGGACAATTAATAACCCGAACATTAATCAGAGAAGGAGACAATGGGCCTAAGGCAACTCTGGAAGAGCTGCAGAGATCCACAACTCAAGTGGGAGAATCTGCTGAATTAACAACTATTAGACAGGAAGTCTACAAATCTGGCTTTTTCGAAAGAGTGACAAGAAGAAAGCATTGTTGAAAGACTGCAACAAGAACTCCTGTTTACAGTTACATAGAACACTTTCATACAAAAAATCAAAATTCAAAAATTCTTTAATGATCCCAGAGGGAAATTAAATAAATATGACAGCTATTACTCAGCTGGTACTCTGTGACGGGGTAAGCCGTATTGCGTCATTTCCTGTTGTCAGTGTTGTGCTCCGTGGAGCTGTTTGGTGTTCAGACTCTCTTGAATTGTTCTTGTTTTCTCTGTGCTGAGGCCTCTCTGAGGCCACATCCACGTGAAGCCGGTACGTTCCCTATCCGATAATTTTTTTCCTCGTTCTAAAAAATTTTTTTTAAACACGGCGTCGTCTTAAGAAATATCTGCATCCACACGAAACCACTGAAACCGACTGAAAACGGTGTAGTATATATGCCAGACCAGTATGGGGCGCTGTAATTCCGCCACAGAGATACAATATACACGGAGAAGAAGACTTTGAGCATGCCCATAACCTTGCGCGCTGTATACGAACAAAGAAGAATAAATTTATAACAAAGCATTGGATTTTGCTCTAATAAAGCTAGTAGGCTTAGAAGCTTCTGCAGCACGAACAAAATCATGTAGTCCGCCATTATTGTTGTTGCAATTACGTGTGACGCAACCGAAACGTGAAGTGATGACATCATCGTTTCAGAAAATATACGGATTCGCTGTACACACGAAACCGCAAGGGCGTCGTTTTCAGATTTTTCCACTTTGGGACCCGGTTTAAAAAAATAGCGGTTTCAGTCTCCGAAAATGCCGGATCCGTGTGGACGAAACGCTAATATGGTAAAAAATGTATACGTATACAGCAAAACGCATCTCCGTGTGGACGGGCCCTAAGTTATTTTAACACACAAGCACACTTAAACACACGTTTTGTGGTGGTGTACTTTACATTTTGGGAACTCCTTGTGTTTCACACAGCTTTTCTTGGGGTGGTAAGGTCTCGCTAGCTCAGTTAGCTTAGCTTCATTGTGGCTATGGCTAATCTTCTCTCTCCTGTCTCTAACCCTTATCTTCTCTCTTGCTCTCTCTGTCAGATGTTTAGTTACTTCCCTGCCTCCTTTAGTGATAATGGTAATTGTAATAAATGTAATATTTTTGTAGCTTTGGAGGCAAGGGTATCAGAATTAGAAGCACGGCTCCGCGCTGCTGAAAAACCAGCAGATAGCCGAAGCCCATTAGCCAGCGTGGAGCCAACAAGGATAGAACCCCCTAGCCGTCCTCCGGTAGAGCCCGTGCAGCCGGGACCTCAGGCTGGTTGGGTGACTGTACGTAGGAAGCATAGTTCTAGGACCCAGCCCACGGGCCACCACCAACCCATCCACGTTTGTAACTGATTTTCCCCGCTCAGCGACACACCCGCTGAGAAGCTGACCCTGGTAATTGGCAGCTCCATAGTCAGAAACGTGGCATTAGAGACACCATTGACCATAGTCAAATGCTTGCCAGGGGCCAGAATGGGCGACATCAATTCCTACCTGAAACTGCTGGCTAAAGATAAGCGTAAATACAGTAAGATCGTTATTCACGCTGGCGGTAATGAGACCCCGTTACGCCAATCGGAGGTCACAAAAATTAGTGTTGCTTCGGTGTGTACGTTTGCTAAAACAATGTCAGGCTCTGTAATCTTTTCTGGTCCCCTGCCTGATTGGACCAGTGACGACATGTTTAGCCGCATGCTGTCATTCCATCAATGGTTGTCTAGGTGGTGTCCTGCAAATGATGTGGGCTACATTGATAACTGGCGAACTTTTTGCGGAAAACCTGGTCTGATCCGGAGAGACGGCATCCATCTCACTTTGGATGGAGCAGCTCTTCTTTCTAGGAATATGGCCGAATTTATTAGTCCTCCAAAACACTGACAACCCAGGGTCCAGACCAGGAAGCAGAGTCGTAGTTTAACCCACTTCTCTGTTGCTTCTGTACTGTTACCCACCCATTACCCTATAGAAACAGTGTCTTGCCCACGGCCAAAATTAAATGGATTAAAAGTTAAGCCAACAAAAGCAAATTATGGAAATCTCATAAAAATAAATACAACTTTGACTGAACAGAAAAATAAATCTATTAAATGTGGTTTATTAAACATAAGATCTCTCTCCTCAAAGACTTTGTTAGTAAATGACTTGATTTGTGATAATCACATTGATTTGCTTTGTCTCACAGAAACCTGGTTGCAGCAGGAGGATTATGTCAGTATAAATGAGTCAACTCCTTTGAGTCATTTAAATTTTCACATTCCTAGAAATACTGGGCAAGGAGGAGGAGTTGCAACCATTTTTCGTTCTGATTTACTAATTAGTCCCAGACCAATTGATAGCTACAGTTTTTTTGAACATCTAACCCTTAATTTTCCTCATCCAAGTTGCAAAACATTAAGACCATTTTTGTTTGAGGTTTTGTATCGTCCACCAGGCCCTTACTCTCAATTCTTGGATCAGATCTCACATTTTTTATCTGATTTAGTTTTAAATACTGATAGGGTCATTATAGTGGGGGACTTCAATATTCATGTGGATACTGAAAGTGATGGCCTAAATGCAGCCTTTAGTGGTATTTTAGACTCAATTGGCTTTATTCAAAAGGTACAGGGATCGACCCACTCGGGTAAACACACTTTGGACCTTGTACTGACATACGGTATTGAGTGTGAGGAAATAACAGTCCACCCACATAACCCGGTCCTGTCTGACCACTTCTTAATAACTTTTGAATTTACTTTAACTGACCATCTTAAATCTGAAAGAAAATTTCATTATAGTAGAGCTTTATCAGACAATGCTGTGACAATGCAATACAGCATATTTTTCATCATTAATAGAGGCGAATAAAAACAATCCTAGGTTTCTTTTTAGTACACTTGCCAAACTTACACAGAGTCATATCTCTGTTGAGCCAACTATTCCCCCAGCTCTTAGCAGTGATGATTTTATGGGATTCTTCATAAATAAAATAAATTCTATTAAAAATAAAATCATTGGCATCCTCCCAAACGTGATTACTTCTTCCTCAGTAAATGAGGCAGCATCGGAAAGAACTGTAGAACCTCATTTGTGCTTAAGCTGTTTTGATTCAGTCGACCTTTCGGAATTATCAAAAATAGTAGCCTCATCTAAACCTTCAACTTGTATGTTGGACCCAATCCCAACCAAATTATTTAAAGAAGTGTTCCATTTGGTTCCTGGCCCAATTTTGGATATGATGAATCTATCCTTGGTAAACGGATACGTACCACAATAATTTAAAATAGCTGTAATTAAACCTTTACTCAAGAAACCTTCCCTTGATCAAGATGACTTAGTGAATTACAGACCTATATCTAACCTTCCTTTCTTATCCAAAGTCCTTGAGAAAATTGCTAATCAAGTCTGTGAGCATCTAAACAGTAACGAGCTGTTTGAAGAGTTTCAGTCAGGTTTTAGAGCTCATCATAGCACTGAAACAGCACTGGTGAAGGTTACTAATGATATTCTCATGGCCTCAGATAATGGACTGGTGTCTGTTCTGTCTGTTGTTAGATCTCAGGGCTGCTTTTGACACAGTCAATCATAATATTCTCTTAGAAAGGCTTGAACATGTTGCAGGGATCAACAGAACAGCACTAGGCTGGTTTAAATCATATTTGTCTGACAGATTCCAGTTTGTTCATCTAAATGATCAATCTTCTTCACTCTCAAGGGTTACTTGTGGAGTTCACCAGGGTTCTGTGCTTGGACCAATTCTTTTCACCATATATATGCTTCCAATTGGCAGAATCATTAGACAGCATGGGATAAATTTCCACAGCTATGCCGATGATACACAGCTATATTTATCCATAAATCCTGATGAACCCAGTTAGTTAGGTAGATTACAGGCATGTCTGGAAGACATAAAAACATGGATGAATCTAAACTTTTTGCTTTTAAATTCTGACAAGACAGAAGTTGCTGTCTTTGGACCAGAAGTTCTAAAAAAGAAACTGATTAGTCAATCACTTCATATGGATGGCATTAAATTGGCCCCCAGGAGTAATGTAAAGAACCTCGGCGTTATTTTTGACCAAGACTTGACATTTAAATCCCATATTAAACAGGTTTCTAGGATTTCCTTCTTTCACCTCCGGAATATTGCTAAAATTAGAAACATCCTGTCCAGGAGTGATGCTGAGAAACTAGTCCATGCATTTGTTACCTCAAGGCTTGACTACTGTAATTCTTTACTATCAGGTAGTCCACAAAATGCCATTAAAAGCCTTCAGTTGATCCAAAATGCGAGAGCAAGAGTTCTGATGAATATTAAAAAGAAAGATCACATTTCTCCTGTTTTAGCTTCCCTTCATTGGCTCCCTGTTAAATCCAGAATAGAATTTAAGATCCTCCTTCTTACATATAAAGCCCTTAATAATCAGCTCCATCATACATCAGAGATCTAATTGTTTCATATGTTCCCAACAGAGCAATTCGCTCTCAGACTGCAGGTTTACTTGTAGTTCCTAGGATTTCTAAAAGTAGAATGGGAGGCAGATCTTTTAGTTACCAGGCTCCTCTCCTGTGGAACCAGCTCCCAGCTTTAGTCCGTGAGGCAGACACTCTGTTTACTTTTAAGGCCAGGCTTAAAATTTTCCTTTTTGATAAAGCTTATAGTTAGAGTGGCTAAGGTCATCCTGAGCTAGCTCTGTAGTTATGCTGCTATAGGCTTAGACTGCTGGAGGACAGACTTACCTATTTTCTTCACTCTGCTACTTTCTTTTCTACTACTACTCTCCAGTTGTATTACAGTACATTCTGCTATTTTTATCAGTGTTTTTCTCTCCATAGAAGATATACCTGGTCTGGTATCCTGCTTGGCTGCAATGCCCTGTTAGACGGGGGGCATCGACTGGGATGGTGCTCCCAGTGGCTGAACATCCACTGTGTCCTGTTATCAACTTTTTACTTTCTGTAACATAGAAAGTACTCTTATATCAGATCTTCTGTTCTTTCTGTGTCTCTGCTCTGTCTTCTCAAACCCCCAGACGATCGTGGCAGATGGCCGCTCCTACTGAGCCTGGTTCTGTTGGAGGTTTCTTCCTGTTAAAGGGGAGTTTTTCCTCTCCGTCGTCGCTACATGCTTGCTCAGTATGAAGGATTGCTGAAGGATTGCTGTGGTTGGAAATTCTGCCCAACCTCACGCCAATGACTGACGCAATCTGCTATGATTCCTTAAATCGGAAACTTTTTAACTGATTGGAATGTTTGTATAAATGTATTGAAATGACTTCTTGTTAAGTGCCTTGAGATGACATCTGTTGTGAATTGGCGCTATATAAATAAACTGAATTGAATTGAATTGAAATATTACAAGTACATAGTTTTCCAAAGTGTGAATACGTGCTTTCTATGTCTCTGCATGGCATGCTGTAGGTATAGATGCAAAAATCATTAAAGGATCAAATGTTGGATATCCCCACCCTGAGTCATGTGAGCGCTTGAGTGCAGTAGCAAACACTGTGGTTAGAAAACAAGTCCCAACAATGTTTGAGGTTTTGACAGATTATAATTCACTGACCCAAAAAAAGTTTACAGTTGGTTGTATCCAAAGCAAACACGACAATAATTGTTTTTAGGATGGACACACTAATTGAGGACTTGTGTGTTTGTTTGTGTGTGTGTATTATGTAGTGCAAACAGCTACACTGAACATGTGGATATGTTTTGGGTAGACGCCTCAGGGGGTGCTGTTGCATGAAAAGGTGTTATGAAAGAACTCCTGAAATGGGAGAGTGGTATTTCAGAGGGTGTTTTTTCTTATATTTCTGGTACCCCTCTTTCCACAGAGATGTGTTTTCCCACAGATGTTAGGAGTATGAATCTACCCCGGGCCTTTAAATGTGTGTGACGTCACAGGACATTCTTCCCAGGAACTTCCTGGCTTTTATAGCCCGACCTTCATCACCGTCCGGAGCATACACTTCCCGTTAGCGAGAGCTGTCCCACTTCCCAAATTCCAAGAATTCTGCAGCAATAGCTGCATGACAACACATGACTCAAATAAATAGGTAGATTTACTGGAGTTTTAAAATGTGTCCTAGAATATAGCTGTGCATAATTCATCAATTGTTTGTAGTAGTGCATCAAGTGTAAACTGCTTCCCTCCCCTTAAATCTCGCTCTTCTTTAATTGAGTTGCACAGGTTAATGGGTACATTAAAGGTGACTTACCTTTTTGAATGAGTTATCTTGATCTTCTTTTTTTTAACATCACAAAAACCTGATATTTTATTGGGGTGTGTAGACTTTTGATGTGCAATTTACTGCACTTGAGTTTCAATGACTACTAACTTATTATTTTTCTGTAGATGTGGCAGTTGAAAACAAAGAGAGGAGAAAGGTTTTTACAAGAGTAACCTGGGCCGGTTCAACCAGTCAGACATGATCAATCTTACAACAAGGTTTATGCTTTTTTAAAATTAGATGTACAAATACTTCATGCTGTGTTTGTCTATATATGCTGAAGGGAATACAACACTTGTCAGTTATCATATAGAATTAAAGTAACGCAAAGAAGAACATTACATTTTGTATATGAATATCCTGCAATTGCTTTATAACAGGTGTTCTAATAGCTAGGCCACAAACATGCATACAGAACTACTTATACAAATATCTACTGTGAACATTGCATCCGGTAAAGAAGTGTGATTATCTGCATGCACCCTAATGCAACTCCTCTATTGGTTAACTTAATGTGCAGGACTTTGCTCATCGATACATGTGTGCACATGCTGCCTCACTTTAAAACATACTGTTTATACATCCTGCAAAGCACATATGCACGCAGTCAAGATAATAATTACAATTCCCTCCAGTAAATACCCATTTTACACACATTTAGCAAAACACTTATCTGGGACACAAGAAGATGCTACGGAATGTCAAAAGATCATAATAACCTCTCTCTCTCTCTCTCTCTCTCTCTCTCTCTCTCTCTCTCTCTCTCTCTCTCTCTCTCTCTCTCTCTCTCTCTCTCTCTCTCTCTCTCTCTCTCTCTCTCTATCCATCTATCTATCTATCTATATGTGTGTGTGTGTGTGTGTATATGTAGATACATCTATTTATTCATAATAATCGCTCTGTTTCTCTCTCTCTCTCTCTCTCTTTATATATATATATATATATATATATATATATATATATATATATGTATATATATATATATGTGTATGTAGATAGATAGATAGATAGATAGATAGATAGATAGATAGATAGATAGATAGATAGATAGATAGATAGATAGATAGATAGATAGATAGATAGATAGATAGATAGATAGATAGATAGATAGATGTATCGGTTTTAGTTTCAGAAATTCTTTTTACCTAATTATCTCTAAAACCAACTATCTATAACCACCACCACTCTAATTTCCTCTTGAGGAAGCACTTCAGTACTGAATTATTACCAGTTCATTAACTTGGTCCCAGCATTCCAGCATTGTAGCAGACTGGGGTCAAGCTACAGCAATAACATGTCTTGTGGAGACCTACTGTTAAGTGGCTCCAGTTGCATAACATGCCTTATCAACACTTTGGTACTACTGCTTTCTTTTACTCATGGAAAAGATTTTAAACTACCCAACAGAGTTTGGTGAGGTTTGTTTTCACTATAAAGGTCATGGACCAATATACTCATGCTACTAAGAACAGTAGAGGTAACTAAACATCAGCCTGGCTATTTATTTAGCTCCACAGAGGCTCATAAATAAGATGTATATGTGTTTACAGAGGGCTGTGTTATGTTGACAGACCACTGGAAAAAATAATGTGAAGCATAGTTTTGGTCATGGGAAATGTTGAAAGTGCAACACATGAGAGTGCAGCTATATCATCTTTCCATAGCATAAAACAGAAATAGTTTCTTGTATTTTATGGTTATCACTGCTCAATAAATTCTTCTAGTATTTGATTGCCATTATATTAACCTCTTCCTTTTTCAGCCAACATAGTGTGATACCTTTTGAAGTCATGAATGCATAGACAATGGTTGTGGATCACGAGTGAAAGAAGAATTTATTACTTCTAATTCTGTTATGGTTTCACACAGAGAACAATTAATAATAGTGGTTTTGTTTCACAGTTGCCCTGATCTCACTGTAATGGAGTCAACAATAGTTCCATCAGCACCACAGACACAGATAGGAGTTTCATTGACAAAGGCTAGATGATGCAAGTCTGAGCCTCTGCCTCATATATTAAAAACAATTCCCACCTGCTTTGCTCCATCTTTAAACCTGTAAATCTTTAAGTCTGAAAATATGTCACTGGATAAAAGTTTAGTCAACCACACCAGTTAAAACTGTACTCCAAACAATGTTTCACAATTAAAGTCCTGCAATACATTTTTTGGGATGCCAAACCAAAACAAAATATTTAGCTCTAGCAGTGTTATAAAGAAGGACGGATATAAAATAAACATTGCTAAATCTACACTTGTTCATGTTTACATATACACGGAAATATAAACGCAACAATTTTGTTTTTGCTCCCATTTTGTATGAGCTGAACTCAAAGATCTGAAACTTTTTCTATACACAAAAGACCCTTTACTCTCAAATAATGCCAAAGGCACACCTGTGCAATATTCATGTCATCTAATCAGGACCTGGATATGCCAAACCTGTGAGGTGAGATCGATTATCTCCACAAAGGCGAAGTGCTCACTAACAGAGATTTAGATAGATTTGTGGACAATATTTGAGAGTAATGGGTCTTTTGTGTATGTGGAAAATGTTTCAGATATTTGAGTTCAGCTAATGAAAATCTGCAGCAAAAACAAAAGTGTTGCATTTCTATTTTTGTTCAGTGTAAGATAACGCTAGTATAGCAATCCAGCTAGCTGCTACAAGCAGTAAGAAAAATAGCTGTTTGAAACTCCCATGAGCTTTACCTCCAAACATTGGATGTATATGGGCATTTTATGTGGTTATGTAAAGTCGAACAGTCAATTTTTCTTTATTTAGCCCAGAAAAATATGTTTAAAATGTGATTTAATTATTTTTTTGGCCTAAAATTTTGCATAAGGACGGACATTGAAATTCTGGCCTGATTGGCCCATTTTGTTGATCAAGAGAAATAGAAAACACATTTAGACATAATTTTTATTACATTAAACACTTCAAGGGGTTGTGGTGTTGTTCATTATCTGTTTATAATTATTTTTCCCATGTGGCTACACTTAAGGTGAATAATTCTTCCATTTTGTTGACTCAGTAGTTTTCAGGATTGGTGTTGCTGGGGAGGCTTTTATAAGTAGGCTACTTCTGAATAATAACCTTTATGATTAAAGAAATGCAGTTCTGAAGAAGTGCTTTTTAGGTCGTCTTTTAGTTGCCATTTGGGTATTATTGCAGGAGATACCAGTTACCAGTTCTATCCTTATGGAACCTAATCAGAACAATTTTGTAACTATTTTAAATTAGAATTTCTGTTAGAAAAAGAACCACACAGAGAGGAGCAGTTTTAAAGTTGCACTGTATAAATTCTACCTTTTTTTAAAAATCTCTGTTTAGAAATCATGCCTGCCTTCAAAGTTTGTAATCTAAATCTGCACCCCTTCGTATGTACCTATGTATACTTTTGCACATACATACATGCAAACACACACACAAGCTGCCAGACACACATGTGAGACTGAGCAGAAAAATTCAGGTCTGGATTTGTTCCCACAGACACCCACTTTGTCTTATCCAGTGACCTAACCGCCTTGCTGAAGGGCAGGGAAACACAGATAGAAAGAGGTCTGTGTTTACCCCCGTGTGACCTCAGTCTTAACACAAACACATGCAAGCTTCATACTGGCCAACAACCGGGCGGATAACAACACATTTTATAGAGAAAGTCAAGGTCAGTTTCTTTACAGAGTTGTGTGTATACTATACATGTTACCAGGGTAGTTACAATAAATGATATACTTTACTAAAATAAACTTCTCATATTAATGCCAATTCTTACGAAGCAAGTTTAGTAAGGAAACAAAGAGAGGTTGTGTATTCATATCAGAGCTATGATACATGCATAGCCTCTTTATCTGCAGAAAAAATTATTTTTCTGAAAAAAACTTATTCAATAGGATATTTTTAAAGAAAACTGTGGACATGCAGTCATATAAAAATGGCTCAGAAAAGACTGACAGTGACTGAGAGAAACTGGCTTGGTGTGTGTTTGTGATTTATCTGCATCAGGGTGTGTGCATGCATATTTGAGTTGTAGTGTTGTAGAGTCCCAGCGAGCAAGCCCAGGCGTTCGATAGAGGGGTTTCCTGCTGCTTCTTGGCAACAGCGTCTAGAATGAGTGGACGTAGACAAAAAAGTATGGTGCAAAACACTCAGCCCAAACTCTGCTTGTAGCAATTTATTTCTATGCTCTGAGGAGCCACTTAACTTAATTTGACATCACTGTCATCATAAACTATATCATGCAGAGAGCACAATAAGTCTGTCTCTAGCTGAAAACAAGAGAGCAGAGATTTTAAGTCCAACCCAAGTGGAAGCAGAAGAGAGTTTGCGGTGACAATAATAGTGCCAGATAACTGCTCTTTTTCACCCTGACAATATAATTATGAGTTTACAAGGAAGAAGGAGAGGAGGAGACAGGGAGACGGGGGTCATGATTTAATTGTTTTTATCTGACACGATCCTAATTCCATGTATCAGTTATCTATACTGACTTCATAGAAACTCTGAAAACACGGAGAATAGGGGGAAACATTGCATTTTTGAACACCTTATTTAAAGCGGCTTTAAATTCGTGCTGTGTCAGCTGTCATTTCCCCCCAAAATGAAAAGAAAACTTAATGCCCCGTGGATAGTGTAAAGAGTAAGCCGACTAAAGATGAGGCTTTCAAATTTAAGAACAATGCACCAACTGTTGAACATGGTGGTGGGAGCATCATGATGCAAGGTGTTTTGTTGGAGCAAGGCAAAAAGAATAACAGAGAACAGGAACTATTTGAAAATTCTTTAACTTCATCTCAAATTGACAGCAACTTGATTATAATATGAAATATTGGCTGGATAATTCGATGTTTCAAATGGACCACGACCCCAAACACACACCAAAAGCCCTATTAGGCTTTTGACAAAGAATTTTGCCAGGCTACATGTAAATATGTACAATTTTGACTCTGTGTGGTTTACAGAAGACACACAGTATATAAAAAGAACACAAAAGGGAACACACAATGCTCCCTGAACAGAATAAAGAGGTAAAAGTAGTATTGAAACATGTAAAATAGAAATAAGAAAAGGTGAGAAGAATTATCATATATGCGATGGCCACCCGTATGCATGTTCCTCCGCAGTAAACTGTTGTTAAATTCCACATGTGCGTACCTAGGTGCTTGTGCCCGTTCATAGTCATTTGCATACAGAAACACCCTCATGACCATATTTGGTCACACCACATCCTCTAACACATGCATTAAATCCTTGCGTTCTTTTCGAAGGTAATGGCCAAGAGAGTGAAAACAGAATTTCAGTGAAACTGAGATCGAGATGAAACATAAGCGGGCCAAAAAAAAAGAGTTTTCAGGAACAGACTTTTTGAAAATTGTCATAGTTAACGCAAATTCATTTTAACACAGATAGTTTTAGCGCTCTTTTATCAGGTGTTCCTATGCTTCATGTCTCCCCCCCTCCAGCACGTAGCAGTTATATTCTTGTTGTAGACATAAAAATATGTGGCAAGGAATCATTTTATTTGCTGTTGTTCACTTTAGTTGTACTACTTATCATATTTCAAAAAATTTAATCAGTAAATTTGTCCTGAAAATTGCTGTTTGGTTCTATCAGCTCAGGGGTAACTAATGAAAAAAATAATAGCCTACTGCCTGGGAGAAAGTGACAGAGGCAGTAAATGCAGGCCAGACAGTGGAGAGGGTCCTCTCGAAAATAAAAGAAAAAATGGTTCTATGTCAAAATGAATACAATAAAATGTCCCTCAGTACACGGCTGGGCCAGATCTTCAACCGGGGATGCACAGATCAACACACAGCTGACCACATTTGACACGTGTGTGGCCAGCATTATTGGCCACCAAAACTGAATCATTTATTCCTTGACAAATTTCTAACATTACCTGAAAATTTAATTCATATCCATCCATAACTTCTTGATTTAGTTAACAAAAAGACAGACACCAACATGAGCTCCTTGGCGGAGGTGATAAACTGATGAGATAAACATTCTGTCAAAATAAAACTGTTTCAGTGTTGCAGTTCCCCTGTTCTACAGCTAAATTCTATGCGTGCAGATGGTCAGAGCTGTTCTTATATTTAGGAACATATCTATGCACTAAACAAGATGGTAAATACCACACTATATGTAAAATTGTTCCAATGCGTGAAATATGCAGAGATATGTGCGTAAGTATGGTTGATAAATAAAGGCCCTGGGTTGCTAATTTTAACCTAAGAAAGAGGAGCTGAGGAAGAAACAGTTGGAACTTGTCTTTGCAAAACCACCAATGAAGTAAGTCAAGTTAATTATTCTTTCAGAGGCAGCATGAGAGTTGCATTGCTGTTAGCAAATCAGAGGCGAGCCGTTTGCATATGATGAATATTATTGAGTAACACTTGTAATCCTGATGTTTCCTACCGCCCACTCCTCTGACAAACTGCAACCTCCTGAAACAGGAGTGAGAGAGCATTTCTTCCACAGAAAACACCTCACAAGGCATTCATTCAAACTAGAGACCACATCGAATTTGTTGAAAAACAATTGAATGAGACCTTTTGTCACGGGGTGTGTGGAGAATGGACCCAAACGCACTCGCTGAAGGAAGGTGCAGGATGTTTTATTAAAGTGAGGAGGTCGTGATGATGGTGGTGAACGGAGACACTGGACATGGGGCTGGAACGAAGAGGCAGGAAGACGACACACCATGGGGATGAAGACAATAGAGGACTAGGAGGAAGGAGGACTAGGATGATCCGGCCGGGAGTGAAAGGAAGTGAGGGGTCTTAAAGGCAGGAGGTGAGTAGGATCAGGTGTGGATGATGAGACAGACAGGTGAAGACAATCAGGCAGGAATAGGGCAGCGTGACAGGACCCCCCCCCCCTTTAAAGGTGGATTCCAGACACCGTGGAAAGAGTGAAAAAGAAAGGGAAGAGAAAAAAAAACAAGCACCCTTGCCAGGGTGGGTGGAGGGGGCCCACGGAAGGAGGGTCTCTTTGGGTACGCCCCTGGAAGTCTGGCGGACGGCCCCAGCGGCGGCCCCTGAGGACCTGGAGGTCGGGCGGACGGCCTCGGCGGCGTCCTCTGGCTGGACGGAGGTCGGGCGGACGGCCTCGGCGGCGTCCTCTGGCTGGAGGGTCAGGTAGTGCCAAAGATGCCTGGCCGGTAAAGGTCGGCCGAGACAAAGAGAGTCTGGAGGCTCGGACGCCTCCTCAGACGGAGAGTCTGGAGGCTCGGACGCCTCCCCAGACGGAGAGTCTGGAGGCTCGGACGCCTCCCCAGACGGAGAGTCTGGAGGCTCGGACGCCTCCCCAGACGGAGAGTCTGGAGGCTCGGACGCCTCCCCAGACGGAGGTTCTGGAGGATCGGACGCCTCCCCAGACGGAGGTTCTGGAGGATCGGACGCCTCCTCAGACGGAGGTTCTGGAGGCTCGGACGCCTCCTCAGACGGAGGTTCTGGAGGCTCGGACGCCTCCTCAGACGAAGGTTCTGGAGGATCGGACGCCTCCTCAGACGAAGGTTCTGGAGGATCGGACGCCTCCTCAGACGAAGGTTCTGGAGGATCGGACGCCTGCTGAGAAGACCGTTCTGGAGGCTCCAGCGACGGGGACGGGTCCTCCTTGACCCTCCCTGGGAGCTTCAGCGACGGGGACGGGTCCTCCTTGACCCTCCCTGGGAGCTTCAGCGACGGGGACGGGTCCTCCCTGACCCTCCCCGGGAGCTCCAGCGACGCATGGGGAAATGTCCATCGCTGGAGAGCCGCCGCTGTGACCGCCAGAAACACGGCAGCCACAACAACGGCAGGCTCATGGACTGGAACGGGCTCATGGACTGGAACGGGCTCATGGACTGGAACGGGCTCATGGACTGGAACGGGCTCATGGACTGGAGCTGGAACGGGATCTGGAGCTGGAACAGATTCTGGAGCTGGAACGGACTCACGGACTGGAGCCGAAACGGGCTCACGGACTGGAGCTGGAACTGCTCCGGAAGCGGCCCCACCTCGGCGGCGTCGCTGCTTGCGGTGAGTCAGCAGAAGCGGCTCATGCCGTCGAGGACCAGTCCCCGGGGAACAGAACGCCAACCTTGTGCCGACGAATGCGGACGGTGAAGGTGCGGCGCTCCGCTCCCCGCTCCCGGAAACAGTCCCGGCGGCGCAGCGGGACCTCCGCCGGCGGACAGATGGTGGAGACGGAGAGGGCGGACCGATGATCCGATCCAACGCCTCCCTGCGAACCCTCTCCGCCTCGCTCCGAGATCCGGAGCAGAGAACACACTCTGGAAGTGAGGGAGCACTCCCAGGATTTCCTCAGCTCCGGAAACCCGCACAGGAAAGTGAGGAGAGGCAGCGAGTCTGGCCAGGTTAGCCCAGACGTCCTGGCGGAGGGCGGCGATCTCCCGGGCGAGTGCTGGGTCCATGTTTAGGGCCGGATCATTCTGTCATGGGGTGTGTGGAGAATGGACCCAAACGCACTCGCTGAAGGAAGGTGCAGGATTTTTTATTAAAGTGAGGAGATCGTGATGATGGTGGTGAACGGAGACACTGGACATGGGGCTGGAACGAAGAGGCAGGAAGACGACACACCATGGGGATGAAGACAATAGAGGACTAGGAGGAAGGAGGACTAGGATGATCCGGCCGGGAGTGAAAGGAAGTGAGGGGTCTTAAAGGCAGGAGGTGAGTAGGATCAGGTGTGGATGATGAGACAGACAGGTGAAGACCATCAGGCAGGAATAGGGCAGCGTGACACCTTTAAAGGAAAGCATTCCAAGAGCATGATGCTGTCACCACCATGTTTCACTGTAGGGACGGTGTTTTGTTAAGCTTATGAATTGGACTATCATGTACAATCCCAATAAAATATATAAAAGTTTTGGTTGTAAGGCATGTTAAAAACAATAAAATTCCACCTGTCTCAGAACATCAGTTGTTAGAACAGTCTGAAAAGTCTTGTGTTATTTGGCGATCAGACTCATTTGGCTCTTGGATAAAAGTTCCCAGAATCACAAGGACAATCAAATACATTCCTGTACTTCTCACCCACTGCCAGAATGTAACACTTACTGGGGCCAATATGGGGGTTATACTAACAAACACTCACACCACACATTAAGTGCTGCAACATGTTTTAGGGATAGAAGATGACAGTGATAACACGTATAAAAGAAACACTAATTATTAAATCGCACGGACGTGCCCCATAGGGGCTCCTCTTCTTCTATCATCTGACAAAGTCACTTACTAACCAGTTCAGACTTGTTAACATTGAAGAACCGACTCTGACTGTCATACAGGAGGGGCTGCTGGGATTTTAGCTGTCAACGTTACCTTTATGTCTTGACAGTAAGGCAGGGGTTATACATCCACACGGATTTATGAGGTACCTCAGAGGTTTTAGGGTTAAAAAAAGTTCAGGGAAACTCCTTAGTGGCATTTGTGTCAAATGGTTACAATGATTGGCATTATGTTTTCCTCTGTTAATTTTTCTATTCTTACATTAAGGTCACAAGTGGTATGGTAAAAATTTTGCAACATTCATCAGTGGTTTATATATTTACATTAGAGTCAATTGGTTAGTTGAAGGAGGTATTATAGAATGTTCATAGTTACTACATCAGATTAGGAGAGTCACTTTTGGGGTGATGCTATGGTGGATAATCTGTTATACAGTACTTGAAGAGCTTACAGATTTTATGTATAATGACCAAAAACCTTTATTTACAAATACTACAGTAGGAGGGCAATGTGAGAACTTCCCAGGAGTTCTTCTCCTGAGTTTTTGAAATGTCTTCTTAGCCAAAAAGAAATTTGTCCTTGTTCTGGTCACATGTATTGGCCTCAACTGGGATAAAAGGACACCCTGACACCTAACAGCCAGTGCTAACCGCCTTTAGCTAGAACAACTTCATGAGATGTTTCTCGGAGCCATTTACCAGTCTCTGACATCAGTCTGAGGGAAGTTTTCCCCAGTCCTCACAATGAGGAGAGATGTTTGAGTGGGTTCTGGCATGTGTTATCTTGATGTGTTGCTGTGTTGGAACTAAATCCACATAGAAAGACAGCAGCTTCATGCTAAAGTAAAGATTTATTGAAGAATAACTTACAAAACACGTTGAGAACAGCATCAGAAGCAACGGAGGCAAACAGGAGCCTATCAACCATAGGATCTGAGAGGGGGTGAATAGAATGTGGCAGGCTATGACTGCTGGGAGGGTGATTAGTGAGATGGAAACCAGAATGTCCTTCAGCTGATTTGAGGCCTCAACTGAGGAGCTGGGGGAAAATGACTAACGCACACAGAATTGAATACATGTGGATATGGGGAACATAAACAGAGAAAACCTGACAGATTAACTAAGGAATCTAAAGGCATCACAGTGTTCAAAGAACAGAACACATACCCAAGAATCTAAAATTTGAAGGTGAAATTAAGTTTGGAATGACATAAGAAACAAAACCAAAGTTTATCACAACATTAAATTATCAAAATACATGACACGTGCAGCCTGTTTTAAGTCACCCCTCAGCATCTCAGTGACAGCCAGATCAAGACTTTGATCCGACAATCATTAATTTGGTCATGAACATCAGTTTTCTTTCTAGATTCAGGTTACATCAGTGTAAAAGAAGTGATAAAAGATGGTATCAGATAAAGCACAGTATTGCTACCAAACATGAAAAAAGCATTCTGCATGTGCTCGTTTACGAAGATTGAAACTTGACTCTCATGCTTTAAGAGGCTGTGTGATTCTTTCTAAGTCTTTATCAGCACACCCCACCCTGCTGCTGTGCTCTATACATAGAGAGTGACTTAGAGGTGCAAAGCCTTCACACCATAGACATAGATTCATCATGATAGCTACACACAGATAAATGAAAACCTCAGAGGTCCAGAAGAAATACCCCAGATTCAGTCAATATTATCAATAAGGATCACAACCAAACAGGATTCAAGGTTAAGTGTTTAAGAATTGTAACACAGCATTAAATCCATGTTAAATAAAGAAAAATGTCAAACAGTTACCTTAGACAGGTTGAGCCAAAGTAGTTTTTCCATGACAAAAAGGTATAGGACAACTGCAATGTTAAACCCCTCAGTTATTGTGCAACATCAGCAGAAGTTTACATTTATAGCTCAAACCACATCTAATCTCAGTCTATAGCAGGGTCTAAGATACTCCATTTATACATTTCTTTGCACATTGTCACTGGCATTTACAGTTACTTACACACCACGAGCACGTCTTTAAAGATACAGTAGCTCCCATCTGTTTTCTCAAATAACATATTTAAATGGCATGACAGAGGTATCAAACAGTCCTAGTTATCTAACAGAAGGTGTATTTTGCAATGCCCTAAATGCTTACTCCCACATGTACTCATTTCAGCTTTGGTGTCGATTGTATGCTCCTCTCATTACATCTGTTGGCAGATATTAAAGCCACCAGGAATGAATAGTTGCGGTGAGGACTTGACATACATCTTTGTACACGGACATGTCTTGCTACAGTCATAAGTGATGGCTGATTGTGGCCAAATGCTGCTGCAGGTTCTCAGCTTATCTGTGCTCCGTGAGGTGTTGATGCCACTTTACATACACATACACATACAAATACAATACAAAGTTTCATTCATAAAGGGTTACTCACTAGAAATTTTCTTTTTTTAGAGTTTAATTGGTAGTTGAATTTTAATATTTGGTGGTTGGCAGGTTTCAGTGATTTAAGAAAGAGTACACACCCTTGGTAAAATGGCAGTTTTTTTTAGATGTAATCTAATCAGACTGCGGTATGTTTGGCACAAAAACAACACTGTACATCATCTATTCAACCATCTATTATATTTACCTGCTTGGTTTATGGGGGAGCTGGTGACTATCTCAAGCAGTCACAGGTGGGGTACACCCCAGAAAAGGTTGGAAGTCCATCACAGAGCATCACAGAAACACCCAGGACAGACAACCATGCACACACACACTCTCATATAGAGAGATCAAATAACCTAGTAGTCACGTTTCTGGACTGTGAGAGGAGTACCTGGAGAGAACCCAGACATGCACAAAAAGAATATGCAAACTCCATAGAGAAATAGGACCTTCTTACAGCAAGGCAAATGTGTAGCCATGCAGCCTAACAATGTACTTTACCCAAAAAGTTTTTATAAACCATGGTGGTTGCTGAGTTAAGCTTAATTTATACTTCTCCGTCAGCAGGTTTGCACCATAGACAGAATAAATAAGATGGACAGAGCCTGCGCGATGTCACCCATAGGTTTCTGAAGAGCTGTATTTAAGCCCGGTGGATGGTTCCCACCACTGCCACCATGGCCACGTCTCGTCACCCCCGGAAAATACAAATATGGGCAAAGAGGTGGGGCTGAGAGTGGGGCTGTGAGAGTGGGGGCAGATGATTGACATCCATCAAACTGTAGCTATGAGCTAACTGAGCTAACCCAGAGCTAACCGAAGCTAACGGAGGTTGGTGGGTGCCTTAGGTGAGAAAACCGCGGTTGAGCGACTCTTTTACCCCTCTGCCTTCTACGCAGATTCAATAATTTTGTCAAATAAAATCATCACGCCTTGTTGGTCCATAACTTTCACTAAAACTATGTGAATTTTAATTAAAACAAGTTTTAATAATCAATATCTAAAGTAAAGAAGAAATGTGATCATTTTAACCCACTTTCGACCAAGCACCATTATTCTGAATGCACAGAAGAAATATAATTTTACTTACTGAAAAAAATGAAGCAGAAACTTCTCGGACAGTCTGTTAGTGCAATCAATACCCCAACAAGCCATCTTTGTCCAATAAGTGCATGATTAATATCAAAACACGAATAAACATTAAAAAAACTGATGGCCAAGTTCAGAGAAACGAAATGACCAAAGACTTCTAACAAGAAGCCAAGGCTTGAAATTACATTCTAAACAGATGAGCAATAAAAACGTTTTTCCCCCTCAGAGTTGTCATGACGATAAACCTGAGCTATTAAACGTCAAATAGTTTTTTGAACCAGGATGTAAACATGTTTTTTTCTGCTGTGAAGTTGGCATTTTTAACATGGTAGTCAATGGGAACTTGCTCCTTTCTGGAGCCAGCCCCTAGCAGTTGAGGAGGGGACTGCAATCTTCGTCACTTCTGCATCAGTATCACTTTTGGCTGGCAGAGTTTGCCCCTTGGTTTGCACTGACAGGCATGTGTATCAATGGAGACTTTTTCCTTTCAAACTTCTGCCTAGGGAGTCTTGCAAAGCAATTCAACTCCTGGACAACAGGGGGCGCAGCGCTTTTCTGGGGAAGCCCTGCCACCATTACAGTCATGTCTCTGGTCAACAACAGTGTCTTTACTTTTTTAATTTTTAAACTAAAACCCTTTCCTTTGAACAATTTCTGCCTTTTTCAATACTCAAAAGAGCTTTTCATCCTCAAATATGAACACGCTGCATACTAATAAATTGTCTTATGCTAGACATTTTCGGCGCTCATGTTTTTTGTAAATGGCGGTGCTGTTGATGAATTTAAAGGAAGTGGCGTACTGATCAATCACAGGTTTGCGCTCTAAGTAGCTTTCGATAGACATTGCATCAATGAATGATGGTGCTGCATCTCTCCGCACCCCCGCGGATGTAGAAGTACAAACTAGGCTATGTTCTGTAGGGTTACATTTTTATCTGGAACTGTGAACAAAAAATGGCTTCAACAAAAGAAAATAAACGTTTTCGAATTACCCAGTCAGAGTCTAGAAACAAACGTGACAGATAATCTGACGTGTCTCCATCAAGGATTAATACTGGATCATCTGCTGACAGAGTAAGTCAATAAATCAGCAAAGTTTTATTTTACCAGTAAAATCAAATGTGCTTCATACATGTGTCACAGTCTATGTTAAGTATGACACACTGAAGAAACAGAGGAAAATTGGTTGTGTAGATATATGAGTTGGGTTATTAGGTTAGTAAATTAAAGAAATTAAGAGAACTAGCATTCACAGTTATTAACAGTATATTTGCACAAGTGTACTTCACTGGTATTAATTCATTAAAACTCACAAAATAAAGTTTTATTCCCTGTTTTAATGGGAAAAATAATGATTTTACTTTATTTAACCATTACAAAAATTGGGTTGTGTATAGCATGAAAACTCTGCATCTTGGATTTTTGAATAAAACTGATTCTGGCCACCTCTAATACTTAGAGCCTCCCCTAGGTGGCCAAGAATATATATTTGATTCCATACAGCATGCTTTTGAGAAAAGTACCAACTTTGGGAAAGACGTATAGTCTCAGTAATATGCATATTAAATAATTAATGATACATTTAGTGTTATGATGCTGTACATTCAACATCCTTTGTATCAGATGTCCAGGCCATCAGTGATCTTCTTTTCTTGACATTAGAGAGTGCCTGCTCCTACAACCTAGAATGGTTACATTAGAAACCATTATTAGCCTTTGCACCCTGGTCCTAATTGATATTTGATGGATGTTGTGATCACGTCTTTGTCTTGGAACAGTGTCCAGACTCTGAACCTAAACCCTGGGGAGCCAAAGAGCACACCTCTGATCCTCAGCTCTCACTTACGCAGGACATACCACATCTGTGTGGCATAGGCAAGACAGAATCAGTGATTCAGAGGAACAGATATGCCAGGAGGGACACAATGGAGATGAAAGAGAAAAGGAAGGATAAACAGACGGAGTACAGTGAAGCAACAGAACTCACAACAGAGCAAAGCAGAAAAACTTTCTGTGTCTGTCCCTTCTCTCTATTATTCACGATCTGTTTGGGATGCACTAACCTGCAGAGGGCCGGTGGCTGGCATGGTTGATCTCATTGATGCCAAGTCGATGTCGCGGCCCTGCTCTCCTCTCTCCGTCTTCCCCAGTCCCTGCATTATCAGGCCTGCAGCGCGCGGTCAAGAAGCCGAGCAAAACACACGCTTTAATATTGCTCTCACAGCGGCAAAAAGGCTAATGCAACGATGGCAGAAGTCGTTATGAAAGGGAGATAGACTGGACGCCAGGCACTGAGCACCAAGTAAGGCCAGGGAGGACAACAGAGGGAAAAACAAATGGCTTATTCAGATCATCCTGGTCTCCTCCTCTCACTGATTCACACTTTGCAATCCGTTGTGGATAAAATTATATTCAGGCACACAACTGTTATGTTAAAGGTGCTATTAATGTAATAAACCACATAAATCGTTATGGTGGGCTGGATTTGGCCCGCAAGCCTTGAGTTTGACCAACATGTGCCTTAAACAATCATAATAGGCTACTTAAAAATGGATTGATTGAAAGATATTCTCCAGAGTATGTATATTAGAAATGATCAATGGATGTACTAAATGTTAACTTATTCAATTATAAAGTTAAACGTTGTGCCAAAGTAAAGTGAAAGAGTAGTTTGCTGATGCTAATGAAAAGTTAGCAAAGCTTTAGAGTGTAGTGAATAAAACAGAAAAACAGAGATTTAAAAGAGAAAAAAAGCTGAATATCAGGATTGCTCAAATAAATACAGGAACTGAAAAGGCAGTGCAAATATCCCAACATAAAAAATAAGCTACACAAAGGACACACAAATAAATGTATTTTGTTTCTACTGACACTGTGAAAAGACCAGTTGAAAAGTAACAAGGAGTACTTTGTGTCATTTTAGTTATATTAAAATATATAATTTAACAAAATTCAAGCCCAAGTAGCAGTATGTCTCACTGGTCAGCAACGCCTGTCCACCAGCCTGTCTAGGGATCTCCATGGTAACCAATGGCAGTCCTGGCCAGTGGGTGGTAATAGTATCTATTACTTCCATTACTGCTTTGGGGTTTTTGCAAGAAATTTACTGGACCATAAAGCATAAAGACTTTCAGAAGTCTCTTTGATAAAAGAATGCTAGCTGTCAGCAACTGAAATTTGGCAAATATAAATTATTTTGTTCATCCCAACTAACCTAAAACAGTACTTTAGCCTCATTTAATGTCAGACAGTGAGACAGTGCATTTTAATAAAGTGTTTGTAAATATCTGGTTTCAGCTATATGTTATAGATCAGGTCTTTATGGCAAGTAAAAGGAAGCAAGTCCAAACCAACTTCTATTTTCAGGTTGTGCAACCTATTGACCTCATTGCAGTCATTTTACAGCAGGTTTCTCTTATAATAAATGATTCAACTCATCATGCATTTTTACTTCTTTTGAGTTAATACAACTTTCAGAAACTCTGAATTTGAGTTGATGCTGCCAGAGAAACGGTTTTGTTTTTGTGGCTTCATTCCCCTTCTCTCCGTTGTGTTTTGAGGATTTTGAGGTTTTGTGGCAGCTGTTCACACACCCATTATAGATTGTTTGACTTATGTGCAGCTTATTGGCCTGAAAGATACTAAATTAATCCCTAAATTGGAGGTTAAACACAAACCTTCCCACCCACAGGCATTTAATTTCTGTTCCTAAAAGAAGCTTGCACAAGACTGCTCATTCAGTCAAAGGTCTATATTTTCTGGTTCCAAGAAAAAAGAGTATTTGGAGGATGACATTTACAGATCCTCCTCCAAATGATAAATCCTAATGTAGACAGAACAGTTTAAGTTATTTGGTAAACATGTTTACTTATCTCTCCCAATCTTAGGTTTGTGCCAAGTGGATGAATGGTACTTGGGCGAGGTTTTGGTTTACTTAAGATGGAAGATTGAGGTTTGAGAGGGAGTGTGTTTGGATATTCTGGATTGCTTACATCTCTATTTATGTTTTACTTCAGACGATTCAGAGATTTTTCCAATCTTTTGACATGGCATTGAACAATTACTCTATAAGCTTTCTACAAAGCCCTTTCAAATTTTTCATTTGGAAAATGTTCAGTATTTTTAGTTGTTTGCACGATGACCATTTTCAAAATTGTAGTCTTTGAAAAATTTTTAACCTGACATGTATGATTTAAGCAAAAATCAGGCAATTAACCTGTGGGATGGATCAGTGTTTTGTTTTGTTTTGCTTTGCTTTTGAATGGAATCAAATACTAGCAGCATGTCTCAAAAATGAAAAAAGAGAAATAGTTACCAATTTCTTTTTCCCAATTTAATAATAAAAAATAGTATTGTTGCACAGAAAACATGACACCAGTAGCAGTAGAATTAAAAATTTGGCCTATTTTAACATTACGTCCACACTGTGGATACTAGAAAACTGTTGATTAAAAGAAGGCTTTAAGCCTATAAAATCATTTTAAATTGAGAAAATGTGTTAATAAATGTGAAATAATGCCAATACGATCGCTCCCCCCATGCATAAATGTGTTTGCCAAAGTCTTAACGGAAAAACGTTTAAGGAAAATGGGTTTGCCAAGTAGTTATTCTAAAGAAACGGAAACTGGGAAAAACGAAAGAGGTGTGTCAAATTACAGAGGAACTGGCAACAGGTTTTGTGGAGTCATGCCTTTCTGGAAAGACATATAGCAATTAGTATTTACAGCTATTCAGAAGGCACGGTAGAGCTTGTGTCATGGTCTGGGGATGCACTTCAGTCCATGGAATAGGCGGTCAGCTAATAACTGATGTAATAATGAATGCTGTAAAATACTGCCGTCTTGGTTAGTTTCCACCATCTTTATTTTTCCCACCTGCAGTTGTGTTTGGGAAAATTCTAGGTTCTCGTTACTTGTTTCTTCTTCTCCGATCCCTCTTCCTAGGTGTCTGTGTTCTCCGTGCATGTTTGCTGTAGGCTTCACCCCCATCTATCTCCTGAAACAAAGCTGTCCCCTTATCTCATCATAGAGGGAGTGCAACTTATTGCAACTACACCCTACTCAGGTCTTGATTGTCGTTTTCACCAGTATGGCCTCTATCACACTGTATTAAGAGCACCCTACAGTCCTGAGACTCTCTAAAGCCATTAGAGTACTGCTGGATTGTGTCAAATTTGATAAACCTCAATTGAATGTGAAGTACATCATGATCCTGCTGCACACTTAGAACTCAGCACCTAGGTTTTTTCCATTCTGCTCTTTTGGCCATCCTATCAGATAATACCGCATCATTTAAATGTTTGGTAGCAAGATCAGGAAGTAGCCCATGTACACAGAGGAAATCAGCACATAGGAACTGTACTCCCACTTCCGAAAAAGTTCCACTAGAAGTCCATGAAAGGAGAAAATGACCAATCTTTCATCAAATGTTCTCATTAACCACACTCTGCAACGAACGTCAGCCTTCAGCCGGCTTGCACAGCCAGGCGAGGGAGGTGAGGCTCATCTGTGAACTAGGAATCAACAAGAAACCATCTCTATGAGTCTTCTTTTAAAATCAGCCTTACTTTGTTGCCAACGGTTGTGGCCATTACAGAGCGTTAGCGGGGTCGCTTTATTGAGACCTAAAGCTACATGGCGGGAGGCAAAGCCATGCTTTGGCGTTGAAGCGCTTAGGGCAAATCGGGTGGTGATCCCTGCCTCTACCAATGACTCTCCAGTATCTGACGTCACCAGAAGATCAGAAGATACAGCTGGAGATTTAGTAACCACCGTTTGGACAACAAAGCTCTTTGTAACTAGAAGTATGAGGTCAGCTTCCTTTGCTAGTGAGCAGTACTTCTTGAGTAGTAGTGAAGAGTTGGTGCGGACAGCTCACACAATAGGTTGGAGCTATCAGAGAAAGAGGTGGATGAAGAGGAATCCACCATCGTCTGTACCCAGCAGGGATAGCATGCTTTCCATGAGGTCAAGAGTCATGCCATCATCCAAGCCAGAGAGAGAGAGGAGCTTTTCAGAGCTTTCTGCGTTGAAGAGGAAGTAACGCTGCTGAAGCAGCTGCTTGAGAGTGGTGTATTTTCCCTGGGTCGGAGGTGGGTTGTGAAGCTAGAAGTTCTGGAGTTTAACAGCCACTGAAAAATAACCCAGAGACAGAAGTGGAGGTTCCACAGCAGCAGGCGTCACCTGGGAGGAGCTGGCTTCACCTCAACATGTCTGCTGCTGGATGGTCACCAATGTAGAGGAGGGACTCCAACTGAGAACAACAGAGTAACAAAAAGCGTCAAAACCACACATCCTGGAAATCCTTACGTCCTGTAGTCTGGGTGGTGGTGCTCCATATTGGGCCGCCACAGTATGTTTGCACATGTTCCAATAAATCGGTTTAGCTTTATACTATTTTCCAAGAGAAATGTAAAAAGATACTTTTAAAAATTAAAACAGGTTAGGAAAATTTTCAGGCAAAAGGTTTCTCTGATCAAACTTTCCCAACTGGATCTGTATCACCAAAGTTGCAACATGAGAAAGTTCTAATTTGTGGCAGTGAGCTATATGGATTAAACTGACTTGACTAGGCTTGCAGTGAAAATGAACACATTTGTTCTTCCCCTGGAGAAATTTGAATCAATTAAAAAATGACTCATGTTGTTTGTGAAGATGAAAGGCATTCACATTTAGTCTCACACATAGCTGTGGTGGAGAGATCAACATCAGTATGAAATATTGTTGCTTTAATGATCATGAGAAATTGTAATTTTTCCAAAACATCCGCAGGCATGGCACAAAAAATGTAGAGTTCTATTATTAGATCTCTTTTTTACTTTGCTTTAGAAGTGAGCATTACTGTCCATTTTAAGGTATAGTGTCACTCAGTAAACTCAAAGAACTGGGGTGTTATTAATATCTGGCAAGTATATGAGATATTTCTGGGTAATGCAGGTTGGCAGGACAATTAAAGTAAGTTTTCTTGAAATGCCAATTGCTTTTGAGACTCTGTGAACAATGTTTGTGAAAATGTTACTGATACTTCAACAGGACATTACTTGTGCTCTCCACTGTGACTTGATGGGAGAAATCAATTGTCTTGGATAATAGTGGAGAAAAAGTCTACAATTGCAGGTTGGAAGAACTGACTGTTGGAGAGACACTTAGATCTGTCAGTCTGATCAGCTGAAGTAGGTTTTTTTTTAGATTAAAGATTCTATTTAGCAAGTTTAGTCAATAAACACAACATGCTTATTCTTAGGTAACAATATCCTGTTAATGGAGACCCCTCATTATTTGTAATGCAACAGTTTACCTTCATCCTGGACTATATATATATATATATATATATATATATATATATATATATATATATATATATCTTAATGGTGGGAATTCTTTCCTCTACTAAATACATTCACTCATGTTGAATGTTATATCTTTCTGACCTTTTTAGTGTAAAATTGTTTTGCACAAATTTACTAGCCATGCCAATAAATATGGCACCAATGTCAAATTCCCTTGAAGTACAAGTTTTAACAGTTCAGTGCTCAGATGTGTTACAGTGGTGTTTAAAAGCATAGTTTGAAGTAATAACTCCAGAGATACCCAATCAGAGCCCACACCTTTTACACACCAACGTTTCACACTTTTTGAATTAATACAGAGAAACTCTCTCTGTTGAGTTATTAAGAAATGGATACTCCTCGAATACATGAAAAATACTGTCATCCTTTTTCAATTTCCAGGTGTCTTTACTGACTTCTTTGATTAAAGAACGTGGTAATTTGATGAAATATAAAAAACCATTTTTTTTCACAAATGTGTTGTAAAGAAGCAAAACACTGCCCTAACTCACTGCTACAGCCAAAGGATTTTTATTCTTTTGAACAGAGAGAAAATTACAGAGGAATTATTGTTTTTAAATTGTTTGTGTGTGAATTTTGTTTGACTATGTTTATGTTGTAATATTAGGTTTTTGGCAATACTGAAAATCATTTTATGGACATACACTGCTTCATTCTCACTCTATCACCCATCCACTCATGCTCAAGCAGAATCCATAAACTTCATCCACAAAGACCAAGGATGAGATCCAAACATTTAGCTGAGATTGCTAACGACTGCTCCTTCTTGCACAAAGAGCATTTAACGAGAACTTGGAACCACATTAAAACTACGTGTCTGAATATGGCTTCAGCCTGAATCATGAACCTTGGTTTGCAAATTTGTATATGATGTCACCTCACTTTTCCTGGGAGCCTTTTTGCTGATTAGTAGTACATTAGAATAGTGACAAGCCTGAACAAGAAATGATAACTTTCAACTGTAAACTTATTTTTATATTTTAATAACCCATGTTGTATAATTTATAAAAAGAACAACAACAAAAAAACCTCTGACCAAATACCTTTAGTGCTGTGTGGTTGTACAATGAAATTAACAGATGTTAGCATACTGTAGGATGCGAAAGCCATCCTTCAGTGCTCGCAGCAGTATTTCTCAGGAAGCAAACAGACTGAGAACTGGTTTTTAAAACAGTTTCAGACTGGTTTGAATGATACCCTGAAATCAGCTGAGGCTACATCTGTTTGCAGACTCTGTTTTTTGTCAGCCTGCTTAGTTGTCTTTGTGTCATTTGTTCAGTGGCTCTTTCTGTTTCACACAAAGGGAAGGCTTCAGCAGCTGAGTGCCAGGCAGGGCTGACCTCTCACTTTCTACCTCTTTGTCATGCTCATGTGCATGTACAAATACACGCTTTGCTAGATGCTGCCAGTCTTTCTTTCTATAAAAAGGCTTTTATGCACCAAAAAGCTTAATGGCACTGACAGAAACAAACATTATTCCAGCCACTTTTTAACGTTTTAGAAGCTGATTAATTCTAAATTCAAGGATCAACTATATGGGTTTTTTATGCTGTTAAATTAAAAAAAAATTCCTAACAACTTGGGTGATTTAAGTGTACACACACAGGCTCTACCTGTAAGCCACTTCAAAGTTAACAGAGCGAAGTTGTACAGCTACAGTCTTGATGACAGCTGATAACAGCAGCCATGCTCCAGCAGATCAAAACAAGCATCTAAAGTTGTGCCCACGCTCATGTACAGATAAACATGCAGCAGGCGACCTGGGAATGAGGGCGTAACAGATCAAAGCGATAGTCCGTATTCCTGACAGAGCAACAGGTGCTCAGGTGTTTTTATCTTTCACCTAGGCAGAAAGCAATTGGTTGTTTTTACTTTAGTGTTCCCAAAAACCTTTGAGCAACTAAAAACTTTCTGTATTAAAGCAGTGTTCTCTTAAATATATCATAGTTCCATCATGTAAACAATTAAAAAATGTAAAAACAGCAGCCACTGTTTACACACCATCTGAGAGATTAAGTGGAATGAAATCTTGAAAATAAAGCAAGCAGGGAAACTATATTTAATCTTTCTTTTTAGACTCAAAATTCTTGTGGTTGTCTTGATTTGCTTTCGTCTGTAAATTTAATCTTCATTTCCATATGTTCCACTGTTTGGTTGATCATAGTAAAAGTACTGTAGATGTAAAGAAGTACAGATAAAACCAAAGAACTATTTTTGCCTCTAAGGGTTTATTTTGTAGGACTTGGCGAGGGTCCAACTTTTCACATTTTGTCACATTACAGCCACAAACATGAATCAATTTTATTGGAATTCCGCATGAAAGACCAATACAAAGTGGTGTACACATGAGAAGTGGAACGAAAATCATACATGATTCCAAACATTTTTTACAAATAAATAACTGAAAAGTGGGGTGTGCGTAATTATTCAGCCCCCTGAGTCAATACTTTGTAGAACCACCTTTTGCTGCAATTACAGCTACCACTCTTTTAGGGTATGTCTCTACCAGCTTTGCACATCTAAAGACTGAAATTTTTGCCCATTCTTATTTACAAAACAGCTCCAGCTCAGTCAGATTAGATGGACAGTGTTTGTGAACAGCAGTTTTCAGTTTTTGCAACAGATTCTCGATTGGATTTAGATCTGGACTTTGACTGGGCCATTCTAACACATGGATAGGTTTAGTTTTAAACCATTCCATTGTTGCCCTGGCTTTATGTTTAGGGTCGTTGTCCTGCTGGAAGGTGAACCTCCGCCCCAGTCTCAAGTCTTTTGCAGACTCCAAGAGGTTTTCTTCCAAGATTGCCCTGTATTTGGCTCCATCCATCTTCCCATCAACTCTGACCAGCTTCCCTGTCCCTGCTGAAGAGAAGCACCCCCAGAGCATGATGCTGCCACCACCATATTTGACAGTGGGGATGGTGTGTTCAGAGTAATGTGCAGTGTTAGTTTTCCGCCACACATAGCGTTTTGCATTTTGGCCAAAAAGTTCCATTTTGGTCTCATCTGACCAGAGCACCTTCTTCCACATGTTTGCTGTGTCCCCCACATGGCTTGTGGCAAACTGCAAACGGGACTTCTTATGGTTTTCCTTTAACAATGGCTTTCTTCTTGCCACTCTTCCATAAAGGCCAACTTTGTGCAGTGCACCACTAATAGTTGTTCTATGGACAGATTCCCCCACCTGAGCTGTAGATCTCTGCAGCTCGTCCAGAGTCACCATGGGCCTCTTGGCTGCATTTCTGATCAGCGCTCTCCTTGTTCGGCCTGTGAGTTTAGGTGGACGGCCTTGTCTTGGTAGGTTTACAGTTGTGCCATATTCCTTCCATTTCTGAATGATCGCTTGAACAGCGCTCCGAGGGATGTTCAAGGCTTGGGAAATCTTTTTGTAGCCTAAGCCTGCTTTAAATTTCTCAATAACTTTATCCCTGACCTGTCTGGTGTGTTCTTTGGACTTCATGGTGTTGTTGCTCCCAACATTCTTTTAGACAACCTCTGAGGCCGTCACAGGGCAGCTGTATTTGTACTGACATTAGATTACACACAGGTGCACTCTATTTAGTCATTAGCACTCATCAGGCAATGTCTATGGGCAACTGACTGCACTCAGACCAAAGGGGGCTGAATAATTACGCACACCCCACTTTTCAGTTATTTATTTGTAAAAAATGTTTGGAATCATGTATGATTTTCGTTCCACTTCTCATGTGTACACCACTTTGTATTGGTCTTTCATGCGGAATTCCAATAAAATTGATTCATGTTTGTGGCTGTAATGTGACAAAATGTGGAAAAGTTCAAGGGGGCCGAATACTTTTGCAAGCCACTGTACATTTAGAGGAAACCACTGTGGATATGAAAAGCATCAAAAGAGAGCAGTTTAAAAACATTCTTTGGGCTATCTGTTATGGATCAGTACAGAAACATGTTGGAGTCAGTTGGCTGTTTCAGTATGTAAATGGGATGCCCTTTTTGTTTGTTTGGGCTTTTTTCTGTAAAGCACCTTGAGAGTACATTTGTTGTGATTCGACGCTATACAAATGAATTGAATTGAATTAACATTGAATTGAGTCTTAAAGGTCTCGTTCACTAAGAAATCGTGTAATACTTGTTCTTTCTGAAACACAATCAATCTCTCTGAGTTGCATATGCATGCTGCACTTGAACATTTTCTTGAACCAGCATTGCCTTTATTAGCCACAGAGAGGAAATAAATGGGAAAACGAGCAAGTAATAAAAAGGCAGTCTCTGCTACATCACAGGGAAAATTAGAATTCATGGCCTCGCCCACTTTTGCTCGCACCCACCTACAGGAAGGCTGTATTGATTTTGGGGCCAGGAGAGAGCAGAGCTAGTCTCTGCAGGTAAAAGTTAAACATTAGCAATTCCACAACATGGCGGAAGACTGGGCTTGTGTTATCTTAGGAGATAACACATCAGCATTGCATTTTAACCCAAGAAAAAACAGCTGAGGAAGAAATGGTTGGAAATTTGTCTTAGGAACACCACTAGCAGAGTATAACGCTTAGTTATTTGTTTGAAGGCGGCGTAAGAGTCACATTGTTATTAGCCAATACGAGGCTAAACATTCGCATATCATGAATATTAATGAGTAAGACTCGTAATTGTGTTGTTTTCCGCCCAGAGCAAGCATGAAAGCATTTTTTATAACCGAAAACGACACACAAGGCATTCATTCATACTAAAAACCACAGAAAATGTATTGAAAAGAACAAGTGAATGAGAGCTTTAAGGGGATGGAGGCAAAACAAATCCAATCTGCTTGAGTTCCAACGTGAGGTTTCCACTCAACAATGATTTGGGGAGCCATGTCATCTTCTGGTGTTGGTCCACTGTGTTTGATCAAGTCCAAAGTCACACAACAGTTTATTGGGAAATTATAGAGCTTCAAGCTTCCCTCCACTGACCAGCTTTATGGAGAGGCTAATTTAATCAGCAGATACTGAACTGCTGCCCACAGTATCACAAGTACAAATACCTATCTTCAATGGCAACGTAACTTAATCCTGCTTCAAGGTTTAACACAACCTTCTCCCTGACCCGTCTGCTGTGCTCCATGATGCTGTTTGTTCACTAATGTTCTCTAAAAAACCTCTGAGGCCTTCACAGAACAGCTGATACTGAGGTTAAATTACTCACAGATGGAATTTGTTAGCTAAATAGATGTCTTGAGAGATCCATTGGCTACTCTTGATGTTCCAATTTGTGTTGTTTTATTAAATAAGAGAGCAATAAAAAGACCAAACACAGGAAAGACTCAAAGTGCAAAATCAACAAAAGTCTAATTAACTATTTTACATTAAGACTCAATTCTGTAATTTTTTTCTATCAGTGTTTGGTATTCACAGATTTTTGTGTGTGGAACATAACTCCAAATTATTCAAGGAAAATTCACCTATTTGCTGATTTATTCCAAAATATTGGCAAGAAAATACAGCTTAAGAAGTTGAAATAGTAGGCACAATGCAACTTGACACTATTGGCTGGCTTTGGTGAAGCAGCTAATACAGGAGTGACATTCATTTTTCTTGCCGCTGATTGGCTGTACCCCCAAAAGCGGAACTAATGGCTACTCTAAAATTTTGATTTTGGTGTCCTGCTAACACAGTTTCCACTGTGCATATGTTATGATCTATTGGTGTTTCTACTTTTAGTTTCATTTGCGTTTGGGTCTTGATCATTTATTTATTTATTTATTTATTTATTTATTTATTCAGACTATCATTTTTATGTGTTAGTTTTGTTGTGCTTTGTTTTTCATACTCATAATTATTGTTTTGTTATTTGCTTTTTAGTGTTTGTATCTTTATATTTTCCTTCTGTTTTTACTTATCTGTCTTACCCATAGGTGTTTGAACTTTGAGTTTCTCTTGTGCTTCTGTGTTGTTTCTTATTTACATACTTAGATCTTATTCTTTTTAGTTACTCTTCTGTGTTAGTTTTCTACTTCATCATCTTTATGCTTTAACGTTTGTTTCCCTTGTCTGCTCAGTTTATTTTCTCCCTGCCATTCTGCTTCCCTTCCCAGCTGTAAGTCATCACCCTCTGGTCTTGGTCTTGCTCTCACTCTCACCTGCACCTGGTTACCTCTAATTGCTCTCCCTGGTTCCCTTGTCACAGAAGTGGGAGATATAAACAGTACAAGGTAGAAATGATATAACTTTAGCCAAGGGTAGAGATTTTGTCTATACCGGCCTACCGCAATTGCACATTTTGACAATGGCATTAAGCTGTGCCTTCATACCTTATACCAGGTACACAAGGAGGATAAATACTGATGTTCAGTGTTCATATTTACACTAGGTATTGCAAGTTTAAAGTTTGTTGTTTTCTGTTTAACGGAAAAGAAACCTGTAGAACTTGTAGCATTTTTGATTCAAATATGTGCAGCTTAATTTTTGTGAGATTATTGAATTTATAAATAAGTAATCAGGAAAGCAGAAAGAAATATTTATCTTGTTACATTTTGCCTTCAGTTTAAACCGTGTTTAGCTTTGTGTCACATTTGGCTTTTATTTAATTTTAAATATCTTCATCTCTATGTTATTAGATGAGTTATGAGAATTTTTGTGTTGCATTATTTGGCAAAAGATTTTAAGATTAAATGCATTTTGCACAATAAATGTTCTTTAAATGGCATTCTATACTTTTTTGAAGTTGTAGTTCTGCCGCAATGTATCTGGAGTATGAGAATGCTCAAAAACCGTCCTTTTGACATATATAAACACAAGAAAAGAATATATCGCAATAAATACTGTTACCACACATGCTTTGGATTATATTGCAATGTAGATTTCAGGCCATATCGCCAAGCCCTACTTTGTCATTTCCTCCTTGTTCTCAGTATAGAAGCTACTCCCTTTCATCCACACCTCACTGGATCCTTGTGTACCATTCCCCTCGTCCTTCATATAGATAGTTTTGTTTCCTGATTTCTGCCTTCCAATTGCTGCGGTTTGTAAGTTTCTTTGTTCCTCAATAAACATGCATTCCATGAAACTTCTGCTGTTTTGCCTGTATTTTGGTCCTGCCACGTCACCTAACCTGACAGCCTATTAAAGAATATTAAGGAATATTTGGTGTTTCAACTATTGAAATTGCCATATATTAGAGGTTTTAGATTGGGTCTGAAGTTAGCTCATGTTGTGTAATATATAGAATTTGGATAAAAAAGCTTATTTTGCAATAAACTCTGTAAGTAAGCCCTGTTATGGTTCACAGTTCAGAATTGTAAACCTGATTTTAATCATGTTTTAGTAATTGTAACCAGATCAAGTTCTGTTTAGTCCAGTTATAACGTAAAATGTTTTCACCGTCATTATTTTTGCCCTCTAATTGTAATAGTTTCTTATCAAAGGAAAATATACAACTGCAAGTGTTCTGACACAGTTGGTAAACCAGGACTCCCATTCTCTAAAATGGGTCAACAGCATAACACTTTTAGTGGCCCTGCCCTGGATCTATTGTACTCTGTCAGATGAAGAACAGCTGCTCCAGTTTAGAAAAAGTAGACATCGCTGAAGGCGCTCTGACTTCAGTTGAAATTATTCAGATTGATTTGATTCTCATTTCCTCTTCAGAAAATTGCAAACCATTCAATGATTTAAAAACAAACAAGAGAACTTTAAACCGTATCCTAAAATGAACCTGCAACCAGTGTAATAGGCTCAAAATTGGTGTAATATGGCATCTGTTAACTTACTGTATCTGTTCAGTAAGAAACCTGGCAGCTACGTTCTGACCCAACTGGAGGGAAGCTTTATTAACACCTTCAAAAGAAGAATTTGAGTAGTCAAGGCAGGAGGTGATAAATGCATCAATTCAAAATGCTTTCTGGACCAGATGGCTTCTGGCTTAGAGATTCGTCTTAATTGAAAGAAACAAGATCTCCCTAATGAATTAATCACACTCAATCAAAATCTGAGCTGTATGCAGACATCCGTAGAGACCCCTGGCAGACCCATGTGGGTACAGATCACGAAATTTGCAGTGCAGAGGACTCCTGGGCTAGGACTTACTGTACACCAGAGGTTGCACTACAAATTTATTTTGACTGACGGGGTCAAAAAACCCCGGTCATAATCTATTTTTACCCGTCAACTATTAAAATAGGATGAGGCCTAATGACATTGATTTGTATTTAATTTTCATTCATTTTAAATAATATTCAATCAAAGAATCCCTATTGTCCCATCACACAGTGAGCAGATTAATAGTCTACATGTATTAATGTTGAACATTTCTCCTCCTGTGGCCTGAACTCTCTGCATGGAGCTGAACGCGCTCCGCCTGTGCGTAATGGAGGCTGAATCCGTTCTCTATTGCCACACTGCAATGGCACTCTGAATGGTAACTTTTCTGATCTCTTCAGTGAGTGGAAATCCCCGTATGATCTGTCACCCCCGGTCTGTGTCCGGAGCAGTCACAGACGCGCTCCAAAGCCTCTGTAACTCTTCAACGCGCTGTCAGCTCCCTGTTAGTGAGATGCATTGGGTACAGTGTCCAGGTCTGAGATGATGCTCAGAGGCTCTCATGGGAATCTTTTTTTGGATTTGATTTATCTACCTGTATTGCCAGCCTAAAGTTGAGAATGTCTGTGCATCTGCAGTAGTCAGGGTTCGGAACTGCAATCTGTCAAAATGACCTACAGCCTTCAGATCTTACCGTCACCATTTGAAAAAAAAAACCTGTCAAATACGGAAAATATTTGGTTAACGCGACCCCTGCTGACAGAACCTGTGCACTCTGCCCTGCTAACCCCCTATCCTAATTATTTTCTGCACCTGTCTCCAATCTGCCTCACCTGATCCTCATTTCCTTCTGTGTAGTTATACCCTTCCCGCCTCTCCCTCCCTGTCGGTTCATTGATTTCTCCAGATGCTGTTCCTCTTTCCTACTCGTTCCTGTCAGTCTGATGTTCTACCGCCTCCACCATCATCATTGTCATTTTAATAAACATCCAGCTCTCTTACCTGCGTCTGCGTTTGGGTCCTTGCTGCAACACGATCCCCTGACACCTGCTGTACACCTAACAATTTTAATTTAATCCGGCCGCAGCCCCTTCTTCCACATGTTTGCTGCATGCTCTATCTACACAGCTTTTGGCAAACTGAAAAAAGGAAACTCTTCTGGGTGTCTTTCAATAGCTTCCTTGCTGCCGCTTTTCTGCAGAAGAAGCACAATTCGAGCTTGGGTCTTTTTCATAAAAGTGAAACATGAATAAATAATGAAACGTATTAAATAATTCATCCACATATTTTGCAGCCAAACGACTTGTACAATTGGTGTCATTTTGCTGTGGATAGGAGATAGAAATGATTCAGGGGAATGACGTGGTTTCAGAAGGACTGTAGGTTTGAGTTTCTTGAGATCTTGAGCAGAGCGTCCGAGCGCGCACAGCCAGGTGATCGCTGAGATTTTCTGCAGGGACCATCTGTGAGAACAGACTTGTAGGAGAAGAAGACTCAAGTGATCTAGTCTTTAACCAAGGAAGCACCAACAAAGCTAACCCAGGAGGCCCAGAGGAGAGAGGACTACCACATAGATCATCAGGCGTAGAACCTACAGCTTCTTAAATCCCCCGATGAGCTGCAGGTTGCTTGCAGTGGGATTCTGATGTAGATTCTTTCAGAAAGCCTCAGTAAATCCTTGAGTTTTAAGTCCTGTACCTTTAAAAACCTTGTTTGCTTCTTTACTCTAACATGATTAAACGAGAGTTTTCCCTCACTACTGGCTTATCTCAAACCACAGTACTTGTCCTTAGGCAGTTAACACCACCAAAAGGTGGTTTCCAGGCCAGAAAAAACTCCAACACAACTGCTTTAAATATTTTTTTATTGCTTGAAAGCAAATAAATATATTGAAATGAGATTAAAACCAATTTAGGAAGATTGCAAAACAAATATTAATTTATAAATTAAAGGTCAAAGTAGGAAATGATTGACTTTACCTTCACTGTATTTGTGATCACTCACCATATTTAATCTTTTTTATTCTCCTCTGCCCTGCCAGGCATGCATACCCTTTCAATTACTTTAGTAAAAAAAGGTAATGTCAAATTTAATCTACTCCTCGGTCTACAGGGAGAAGGGGCCTCATTCATGTTAATTGCCTTCTAATTTGGATGGTTCAAACTGTGATTGAGAACATAGAGCTTTCTAAAAAGCTGTAGGGAGACACACTTAATCACAGAGAGGAGAGTGATGTGGGGAGTGCAGTTTTGTGGAAATATCAGGTGCAATCTGCTGAACTGGACTCTAAATAGAGACAGACTGGACTCTTTAGTGTCACTGTCTGGTAGGAGATTGTACTGCACAGTCACATTGTGCTGATAGTTACTAAATAAGCCACCTGCTCAAATTCAAGACATTGCATAAACTCTGCCGAGGCAAATTATATGACACAGAAGTGCACAGAAGATGTAACGCTGCAGTCAGAAATCTGACTTGCCTGGAAGATTTTGGCTTGAGGCAAAACAAAAAACATAAATGCAGACCGAAAGAATGCAAAGACAAAAAAAGAGAGAGAGAACAAGGGTTGCAGCTGAATGCAGAGTCACTGAGGAGGGAAGTGACAGGTTTACTGTTGCAACACAAGATCTTTTAACAGAAACCCACGCGCTTCAACCTGTAGAAAGACAAAAAAGAGTTTGCTGTCATGGGAGTAATAACAGAAGTAGGTTTAGGCTTGAGTGCAGCTCATATATACAAACCTAAAGGAAATGTATTTATCCTGCTGTTAACTCCCTGTGCTAAAGCAGCATTAATAGCTGCACTATATAAGGTTGAACTTGGCTAAGATCTCCACTTTGTTTATACATGTGAGCAGAGCTGAGGATGAAAGCAAAGAAGTGTCTTTGGTGTTGGCTTCTAAACAGGTGTGAGGCAATCACAGCAGGGGATAGAATCTGAAATTACTCCTTCTGTTTTCATTGCATAGAAACAAGATGTTTCTCCTGTACATAACTAACCTCTGATTAGTCATAGCTATCATAACACCGAACTGTAGCTTCAGAAGTAACCCTAAAACCAAGGAAAAGCTGATAGTGGAACATTAAAACAAATATGCACAGTATGATCCTAGTCAGAGGTTTACATCTACTCATCTTAGGCAGGATTTTTAATATTATTGCAGATTTTAAAATACCTCCAAGTTGTTCAACTTTATCTTTAATCCACAACTAGAGTTTCAATTTGGACACAGCTGGGTGTGCCAACAAAAACATCATCCCTAACACACAAAAAACTAGTTTTAGTATAGATAAAGGTTTTTTTTAACCTTATAAAGTGGTCCTAACCTTGTTGATGGGCAGAACAATTGTGTAGTTTCTCTTTACCTTGTTAAGCGGCACTGAAACTAGACATAACAGGAGTGTATTTCTCTGTTTCAAGTTCCTGCTTGTAAAGCTAGAAAGAAATTGTGCAGTGTGTAATCATTCATTAAAAGCCCCAAATTAATATGACCTTCACACACGATGAGCGTATGTAAACTTGGGACTGGAACTACAATTCATGAGGGAATGCACTATAATGTCTCTTGTTGTAAGTCTGAAAGTAAAAGTGAGGAAGAAGTCAAAAGAGAAAGAGATGACAGTGCAGCACACAGATCCTCTGTGTGCATTTTAGCAGAAGACGCTCTTGCACGCATGCACAAACTCCTAGAAGCTAAATATGACAACCTGAGCTGACTTTTGACAAGTTCTCCGACCTGCTGTAACTCGTCAAATCGGATTAATTCTCACAGACATTTATAAATGAGGTAACACAAATATCTATTTGTTCGCTTGTAGGAATTATGGAGCCAAACAAGAGTGTTTAACATAAAAACTTCTGGGATGATATCATGACCTTTAGCAAAATGACAAATCTACAGAAGAAGAAATTCCCACTTATCTATAAACGTGTCATTTTCTGCCATAACATTCATCCATCCGAAGCTGATTGACAGCAGCCGAGGGGAGGAGAAAAAGATCACCTGATTGCATGCTCGCAAAGGGATGCAGAAGAGCACACATAAATACAAACATGCACAAACATGCACTGCTATATCAGCGCCCTTTCTTTGCATATTTCCCCTTGATATATTCTGAGCCAGGCTTCACTCTCAAGCTTCCTCTTTTGCACATTTGTGTCTATGTGTGGCTTTTGTGCTGTTTGTGAGCTGCAAAACCACATTAAATGTGTAGGTACATTTCCTGAATGTGCGTGTATGCAAATTACAGCACATAAAACATTTTTAATCACAAGAAATAGTGTATAAGAAATTTTTGTGCACTGTGTTGCAGTGTGTTGCATAGCACACTCACAAATGCAAATAAGGCTGATATGTCTTCACCAGACAAAGCAAATGTAAATATATTTGAAATTAAAAAAAATTCTAAAAAACTCCTTAATACATTGCTAATTTTAATTTTTCCACCCCCTCATTTTTTAAAGAAAAAAAGCAAGTTCTTGCTCAAAACTGCTATTTAAAAAAAACAGCCACATCCAATTTTTGTGCTAGTATGAACAGATAACACTGTAATTCGCGAAAGCATTACTGCTAAGGTTAAGGATACACAGTTTTAACATGCCTTCAACCGTCACTGAACAGTAGGTTACAAGTGTCTTGCAAAGGTTTGATTATCTTAAAGTGGAAAGCGTATGGAACATGGCTGTACACCTTAACTACGAGACAGGAAAAGAAAGGTATTTAGCACGGAAGGAGCCAAGAGGCCCAGGGTAACTCTGAAGGAGCTGTAGAGATCTACAGCTCAGATGGGAGAACCTATTGAGGTACACTCCACAAATCTCTCCAAAAGCTTTTTTGGAAGAGAGAAAGAAGAAAGCTATTGTTTAAGAAAGTCTTAAGAAGTCCAGTTAACGGCCATATGCCATGAAGGGACACAGCAAACATATGGAAGAAGGTCCTTTGTCCTTCATAAAATCCAAATAAAATCAATTCAAGTTGATTGTATCATGACAAAGTGTGAAGATGTTTAGGTGGTAAGAATACTTCTCCAAAACACTGTACAATAGGTAGATCCTGTTCTATGACACTGCTTCACAAAATATATGTACAGAAAATCTGTTTGCAAAACAATTTATCACTCCACACAATTTCCCCACAAATGAGAATCCAACCTGTTTGAGGCAGAGCTAATTGAAGTTTTGAGAGCGGTGTGTTTGAAGGAAGGAGTGTGAGTGAACGCCTTCCACATCAGTGAGTGAAAGGTTATCCTTTAGGTAGAAAGATCAGAATGTCCCATGACTTACAGCTGAGAGAGAGGTCAGCTTAACTAGACTTGCTTGAATATGCACCTTATAACTACATGCACAGGCATCAACAAATTATACACTTCTTGAATGACCATAAATATTGCATTGGAAAGCTTACTACTAAGCTCTTGGAAATGTTTTCTGGTTGTGTAAAATGAAACAGAAGGAACTGGTTGTGTATGCCTGAGTCAGCAGAACCATATTCCAGAACTGTAGAGTGATTCACTCGGATAAATTCTGCTCTGTTTGGCAGAAGGAAGCTTTCACATTCAGGAAATATTCAAATTCAATTCAATTCAAATTCAAAAATACTTTATTGATCCCAGAGGGAAATTAAGTGTTGGTATAACTCATATAATTAATTATTTAAGGAGTTTGTAGATGTTGTAGATGATGATGGCTGTGGGCAGGAAGGATTTCCTGTAGCGGTCTGTATTGCAGCAAAACTGAAGAAGCCTCCGACTGAAGACGCTCTGTTGTTGTATGACTGTCTCATGAAGAGGATGCTCAGGGTTGTCCATCATTTTTTTGATTTTATGAAGAATCATTCTTTGCATTATCATCTCCAGATTTTCCACAGTTGTCCCAAGAACAGAACCAGCCTTCTTTATCAGGTTGTTTAGCCTATTTAAGTCCCTGGCTCTGATGCTGCTACCCCAACAGATGACGGCTGAAGAGATTACACTCTCCACAACAGACTTCTAGAAGATCTCCAGCATCTTGCTGCAAACCTTGAAGGATCTAAGCTTCCTCAAGAAGTACAGTCTGCTCTGTACCTTCCTGTAGACGGTTTCACTGTTGGGCCTCCAGTCCAGTCTGTTGTCAAGGTGAACTCCGAGGTATTTATACTCCTCAACCACCTCCACTTCTTCTCCCATGATGGAAACAGTTTTTGACTTATCCCTGTTTCTTCTGAAATCTACAATCATCTCCTTAGTTTTGTTCACATTCAAGGTGAGACGATTGTTTCCACACCATGTCACAAAGCGGCCCACCAGCTCTCTGTATCCAGCTTCTTGTCCATCTCTGATACACCCGACAATTGCAGAGTCATCTGAGTATTTCTGCAGATGACAGGTCTCTGATTTGTACTGGAAGTCTGAGGTGTACTGAGTGAAAAGAAATGGTGAGAGTACGGTCCCCTGTGGTGCTCCTGTGCAGCTGACCACCTGGTTTGACACACAATTCTTCAGTCTCACAAATTGTGGTCTGTTGGTCAGGTAGTCTTTGATCCAGGCGATTGTTGAGGGCTCCACCTGTGTCTTCAGGAGTTTCTGACAAAGCAAATCAGGCTGAATTGTGTTAAATGCACTGGAGAAATCAAATAACATGATCCTCACAGTGCTGCCTGCTTTGTCCAGATGACAGTGGGTTGGTTGAAGTAGGTGGATGATGGCATCTTCAACTCCAACTCCACAGCGATAAGCAAACTGCAGTGGGTCCTGATACGTTCTTGTTTGCTTACTCAGGGGTGCCAACAGGAGTCTCTCCAGGACCTTCATGATGTGGGATGTCAGGGCAACGGGTCTATAGTCATTGATGACTGATGGGTGAGTTCTTTTGGGTACTAGAACAAGGCAGGATGTCTTCCACAACACTGGAACCTTCTCCTGAGTTAAGCTAAGGTTGAAGAGGTGCTGCAGAATCCCACAGAGCTGCTCAGCACAGGCCTTCAGGACTCTGGGGCTGACACCAACTGGACCTGCAGCCTTGTTCCGGTTCAGTTTCTCCAGCTGCCTCTTCACTTGACTTTTGGAGACAAACAAGTGGGAGGGGGAGGCAAAGGGGGTAGCAGCATTTCCTGACTTGGTTGAAGTCAAACTTGTGGAATTAGAAGAGTCCATGGCTGAGGTGAAGGATAAAACATCCGAGGTGTAACAGGAAAGCTGTTGATCAGAGGAGAGTGGGATGTCTGTTTGGCTGGGAACAGGAGAGGGGGATGCTGAGCTAGTTCCTGAACTGAACCTGTTGAAGAATATGTTCAGTTCATTGGCTCTGTCCAGACTTCCATCTATCCAATCCTTCCTGTCCTTAAAACCTGTGATCTTTCTCATTCCTGACTAGACATCTCTGATATTGTTCCTCTGTAGTTTGTTCTCCAGCTTCTTCCTGTATGCCTCCTTGCTGTCTCTGATCTTGACTTTGAGTTGCTTCTGTATACTTCTCAGTAATTCCCTGTCTCCCTCCCTGAAGGCTCTTTTTTTCTTGTTTAGCAGTTCCTTCAGGTCACTGGTGATCCAGGGTTTGTTATTAGGGAAGCATCTCACTGTTCTGGTGGGGATGATGTTGTCCACACAGAAGTTTATATAGTCAGTCACACACTCAGTCATGGCATTGATGTCCTCTCCATGTGCTTGGCAAAGATTCATCCAGTCTGTGGTTGCAAAACAACCCTGCAGGGATTCTTCAGCTTCTTGTGACCATTTTCTCACAGTTCGTTTTGTCAGAGGTTGCCTCTGAACAAGGGGTTTATGTTCTGAACAGAGAAAAACAAGATTGTGATCTGGTTGTCCCAGAGGAGGTCTTGGTTTGGACATGTATGAATCCTTTACATTTGCATAAAACAAATCCAAGGTCCTGTTTTCTCTTGTAGAGCAGCTGACAAACTGTTGAAATGTTGGAAGTGTAGATGAGAGCGAGGCATGATTAAAATCACCAGATATTGCCACAAATGCATTGGGGTAATGTGTCTGTAGCTTAGCAACAACAGAACTGATGACATCACATGCAGTGTCGGCAACGGCTGAAGGTGGAATGTAAACAACTGCCAAAATTACACTGGTGAACTCTCTTGGTAAATAATATGGACGAAAACTCACTGCCAAGAGTTCGACATCTGGGCTGCAGAGACGACACTTCACAGTAACATGTCCTGGATGACACCATCTGTTGTTGACAAGGACTGCTACTCCACCTCCTTTTCTTTTTCTGCTCGTCTTCAGATCTCTGTCTGCTCGTACAGAAGCCTGGCAGTCAGACGTTGGAGTCTGGGATATGATCCAGCAGCCACGTCTCAGTAAAACACATAACACTGCATTCACGGTACTCTGGCCGAGTCCTTGTAAGGGCTTGGAGTTCATCCATCTTGTTAGCCAGTGATCTTACGTTGCCCATTATGATCGATGGAAGAGATGGCTTGAACTTCCTCTTTCTCTGTCTCCTTTTCGCTCCTGCTCTGCATCCACATCTCTTCCTTATCAACTCATCAGGGATTTGTGGCTTCAGTTGAGGTATTATTTCAGCTTTTGCGATGTTAATCAGCTGCTCCCACTGTAAACCGCATTGTTGCCATGGTTACGCATCATAGCAAATTGTCAAAAAGGGAAAAATTTACAGCAAAAATCCTTCCAGCTTCACAGCACCAAAAACTAGAAAGTATACAGGTCAAAAAAATGCAATCTTTTTTAAGAAAAAAGAGGAACCAATGTACAAAAAACCAAAACTTAATATGTAGCCAACAGAGCCAATCCAACAGGCAGCCACCCAGAGCAGCGCAATTCTAGAATTCCAAAAGCAGAGACCATCTCAGTATTTGAACGTAAGCTATGGAAAATCTTATGGTTGGTCAAGGACTCTAAGATAAATCTCTCACCCAAAATTTCAGGCAAGAATTCAAAATGTCCTTGTTTTCTGAGGTTATTTCTTTAGGTTTATAGCCTATATGTGGGTTTGGTTTTGGTCATCTGTTCTGATGAGATTCACTGCCAGAAGTTGTATACAGCTGACCTTGTACCTGTCATTTCATATAGGCATGGCCAGAAAATGTAATTTTTTTTCAACCGAAGTATTTTGAGGATCTTTTTCTAACTCCCAAACAAGAAGGGAATTCGCAAAATGAAATCAGCGCAATTCCTTGATCCACCAACATCCTGTATTCATGCTCCATGGCAGCCAACTACTGTATCAACTAATACATCTTTCATTGCAGAATTTATCTCAGAGGTGCAGAAGCAGATCCAGGACAAGCAGATGCTGATAATATGGTAGACTTGACTGACTGCAGGGGAGGATGCTAGTTGCCACTATGTCCAGTTGGGTTCTGAAATGTTGATGAGGAGCAATATGGAGTGGTGTAGCTGTTTCATACAGATCAGCTCTAAGCCATCCCTGGTTAATGACTTTATTGGTCTGCCTGAACAGTGCCTCTTGTGCATCCTCACCCACTTAGCTCAGGTTGCATCCTTGGCTGTTTACTGTGCATCTCCTATTCTTAAACAAAATGAGGCCATTGCAAACTTAAGGTTTGACATGATCAAATGCAATTATCTTCTTATTTCTAGAACTTAAACGTGATGTTTTGTTTGATCACGGAAATTAAAGTTTATAAAAAATTGTATAATGTAACATGTTGAGTACACTGTGACAAATTCCTCCTTTGAAATTGAATTGAATTCTTCTCCGAACAATACCGCTAGATGCTCCTTTAATGTAAGTTTTGAGAACTCTAATAAAGCTTTATAAAACTTTTTTATTCAGCAGCTTCAGAATAAAACTATATTGTTCTTTCGTCAAAGTCTTTGGATAAAATAGGATCCAAACAAGAACTGCAGAAGAACTACACGTCTTATGCTTAATATAAAATGTCATGTATTTGGGACTGTAGGCTGTGTGCTGACACCAGAAAAGTGCCATGGAGACTGTTCTGAGAATAGGTGTACATAAAATTAATCACATTTGAGAATGCAACCTCTTCGAACAAGTGCTGCAAGGTTACGACTTTGCCTACTATGGGGGTACGATCTGCCCCCTGGCCCTCTAGTATCAGCACTATATAACATGAGCAATGTAGTTCTGTGCTGTCATGGGAAAATATAAGTTGGCCAGTCAGCTTAATAGATAAGGACAAAGACAGCAGATGTTTATAGACACAGTACTTCCAAGGACTGCTGTTTGGGTTACTGTAATTTCCAGTAAATTGCAGGCTTTTTATACCCATTTACATTTTTCTTTTTAAATATAGACCTCTAGTGCGAGGTGATTAAGTCAAATTTTATAGGTACAATTTTTATTGTAGTAGTAGTAGTGGTAGAATTGTGGCTTTCAGAAAGTAAGTAAAGGTAAGTCAAGTTTATTTGCACAGCACCATTAGTACAAAATGTAATTTCATGTGATTTACATGAAAACAATGGAGAAGAGGTATTTGTTTGCTTAAATTAGTTCAGGGGTGTCCAAAGTGTGATATCTAATTTTTAAGGGAAAATGTTTTTACAGAAAAATTAAAATCTTCCTAAAATCGCATATTTTAGGTACAGCACAATATGTATTCCTTAACCAATCCAGCACAGCATGATACGTTTAAAACCCACTTTTCCTTTCTTTTGAGTTTAGATCAAACTCCGGTTTGAAATCCTCCATGACAGCATCTGATGCAGCATGTGAGGATTTTGCAGTGGTTCTAACATTTTACCTCAACAAAGTGTTTGTCTTTACCCGAGGAAACACTGGAGAGTTTTGTCCTGGTTGAAGCTAAGATGCTTGGTCGAGTTTTCTCCAAACTAAACCCAACTACCTGCCTTTTAGACCCAATTCCCACATCACTTTTAAAAACGTTTATGGTTTCTTTGAGTCTGAGCTTTTAAACATCGTAAATTGATCTCTTCAAACGGGGGGTTTCCCCGCTGCCTTTAAAATGGCAGTTGTGAAGCCCTTCTGAAGAAGAGTAACTTAGAGCCAAACATTCTTGATAACTATCGACCAGTATCCAACTCACCATTTTTAAGTAAGATTTTAGAAAAAGTAGTTTTTATGCAGCTTAATGTGTTTTAAATAAACACAACATTTTGGTAAAAATATAAATCAGGTTTTAGAACAAATCACAGCACCAATACTGCCATTTTAAAGGTTACCAATGACCTCAGATGTAACTTGGACAATCAAAAACTTTCTGTCCTGGTGCTACTGGATCTCAGTCTTTGACACAGTAGATGACCACATTTTATTACACAGACTGAGAAGTCTGGTGGGCCTCTCAGGCACTGTTTAAAAATGCTTTTAGTCTTATCTCATGGATGGGAGAGTTTTAGTAAGTATGGATACGTGCTCCTCAGGAACCCATAACCCATAAAACCAATTGTGGGGTTCCCCAAGGTTCAATTTTAGGTCTATTTCTTTTTAACCTGTACATCCTGCCGCTTGGGGATGTCATCAGGAGACACAGCATTGATTTTCACAGCTATGCTGATGATACAGATATTTACATTGCAGTCTCTCCTGATGACCTAGAGCCAGTTAATGCTCAACCAGGACAAAACTGCGATTTTAGTTATCGGTCCCATAAACAAAAGACAGATAATTTTACCAAAACTGCAGAGTTTCAAACCGTCTCAGTGGGGGAGAAATCTGCGCATCACTTTTGACCCTAAGATGGATTTTATTCTACAAATAAACAATGTAACAAAAACAGAATTTTATCATCTTAAAAACATAGCCAGAATCAGCCCATTTCTTTCTCTTGCTAGCACGGAGGTGGTGATGCATGCTTTTATATCCAGTAGATTAGATTATTGTAATGCACTGCTCCAAATTTTTTTATTTCTAATCTTTAGTTTCTTCAGAACTCAGCGGCACGTGTTCTGACGAGGAGCAGAGGGCGGGAACACATTACTCCAGTTAGTCATTTATAAATGTCCTAATGGTCTTGGGCCTTGAGTCTTATACAAATAAATTATTTTAAAAAATAAATAATACAATGGGATTTTCTGGATTTTCTTATTGCTTTCTGTCTCTCACAGTTATAGTGTATCTATGATGAAAATTACAGACCTCTCTCATCTTTTTAAATGGGACAACTTGGACAATTGGTGGCTGCCAGATACGTTTTTGGCCCACTATAGATCCAAGAATACCAAAAGAGTTAGATGCATTGCTCTGAAGATGGACGTCACTTGAAACTTTTACCAATTCTGTAAACTGGTCGAAAATCTGACAGCAATGCACTTAAGACGTTGCCTTTTTTTCTTTAAAAAAACAGTACATTTGATGATACACTTCCTTTTTATTAAATTCTTCCTCCTAAATGGCTTGTAATTTGGTGTTATTAGGATTTTATATCAGGCTTCTTTAAAGGGTGTTTGATTGCTGCAGCTTTCAGGGCCAGTCCACAGTTATACCTATAAAGAGAAGTAGAAAAGTATTGTCATGCTCTAAAGTCAATATTTCAAGATGTTAAACTGACATGGATTTATGTTTAAAGTCTTCGTTTCATTTTATCTGTATTTTGTTAAGTAAATCACAGATAACAAGACTGCTAAAGAATCGTGAAAAGTGAGAAGGTAAACCACAAGGTCACAATATTGTGGTTATAGTAAATATTATATGTAGACCTACATTCCCTGGATACATTGTATATAATACCCAGTTTGTTTCAGTCAGAACATGCTTTTCTGATATTGTGCAATCCCACACAGTATAGTTTCAGTGCCTTAAGGAAGGTGCAGGATGTACAGCATGTGTGTGCCCTGAGAAGGAAAAGGAACACCAAGCAGCCATCTCACACAAATTGTGCACGTCGCTCTCGTTTTTCAGGTTGGGAAGCTGGAGCAAACTGAATAGTTTGCCCTGCACTCAAATGTTCTCACTCAGTCCTGAACTGCTGGAATATCAGAGCAGTATGTGAACACCCTGAAGAAAAAAGGTCAGGCCTTGCTTACTCAACCTCCACTGAACTAGACTCTCTAAGAAATTAAAATACCAAGTGAAACACTTTATCAATTGCAACAAAACTGAGCAGATTATCCTCCTGCAAAAAGAGGACATAGGTCATAACTAGGCAATCTTGGGGAATAACATACAAAATGGGGTCATATTTTATAACCAACAAGTCAGCACCAATTTTTTTTTCTTGTGGTTTTGGAGAAACCCCATGCATCAGTATTGAAAGCAATGGGCGGACATAAAGGGATTTTCTTAGAATAAAACATTTTTGTCAAATAAATTACAAAGAAATGTATTAAGATCTGCGATGGACTGGTGACTTGTCCAGGGTGTACCCTGCCTCTCGCCCCATAACTGCTGGAGATAGGCACCATCCCCAGTTTAAATTTTTTTTAACAATTGTATTTCTTTTCGTATTGAATTAAAATGTCTTATTCTATTTCAGGAGAGTCTCTTTAGTGCTCATAGAAACATAGAACCCCCCCTGACCTCTTTTTTCTTTTCTATTTAATTTTTTTTTAAGTTGTTCATACTTCCACAAAACTTTTTTATTTGTTATACTTTTTCAATAAATAAATAAAAAGTTTGGACAGGACACAAATCAATATTATGAAGATAGGAAAAAGGCCTTTGTTGCTATTGTAAGAGGTATAAAGAGATGTAACCTTGCATGTCTTAGTTGAAGCCGTTAAAAGACTTAAAAAGTATGGAGAAATAAAATCCAAAAGAACAGAATGGAACATATGACAGAAATTTGATGCTATTATTTGTAGGCATTAGCAACACAGCCATTCGTGAAAATATGTCTTGATCAAAACCATCTCATCGATACTCCAACTGCATGTTTACCATAGTTTACCTTGTATAAAGTGAACCTCCAACCCAGCCTCATGACTTTTACTGCCTCTATTTGGTTTTCTTTCTGGATTTTCTCATCAACTCTGACTGGCCTTCCCACAGCATGATGCTGCCATCCCCATGTATGACCACGAAATGTTTATGGTGATCTATAAAAAACAACAACTTGCATATATTGTCCTTGTGTCAAACTTTAAGCAGGCACTTTTTTGTCATCTTTCTTGAAACCATGTATTCGTTTTGTTCCACTTTAATTCTGATCAATTCCGTTTATTTTTATAGTGGCAATTCACAACAAATATTGTGTCATGCTTTACAAAAAAAGCCAGCTCAAAAAAATTCAACTGCATCCTAGTTTTCAAACAATGCAGTAAAGTTCAGTACTATTCCAATTTATTAAAATGTTTTCTATCGAAGGAAACCCAGTAGAGTGCATGGAGTCATTGACTTGCAGCATTCACTCCTCCTGTAGCAGCAGTAGACTGTTTCTTGCATCATCTTGTTTACTTTGCAGTAATCCCTCATACTGAGTATGCATTTAGCGACAATGGAGATTAAATCTCCCCTTAAGCAAGAAAAAAACCTCCATTCTAGGGATTTGAGAAGACAGAGTATACAGGGTTAAACAGAAAGACAGGAGAGGGGTATCGTTTATAGAAAGAGAGCATTAAGCTCTTTTTAGTGTTAGTCTGTCGCATAATCTCCTAATTAAATATGTGTAAATTTGTCGTTGTGATGTGACAAGTTAAAAAGTTTAAGATACCCTAAATTTGTATGTCATGAACCCATGATGCTACAGCATATGTTCCTCAGTGCTGGAAGTCACTGTTCTAAATTGTGCTGTTTTATTTTGAAAGGGAGACACGTTTCTGCTATCCTCCTCCTGCCTCCGGGTACACGGTAGGAACTTGACTGCCTCACTGCTGCGAGAAAGCCCAGCCATTGCCTTGACGAGTCATCGGTGGAGCGGACCCCAGAGCAGACCGAGCCGCTGAGGAACACAGCTTTAAACGGGGAATATCGCTTCATCGCAGCGGATTTATCGCATCACACACGCCTTAAGGAGCAAAACGGCGGTAGCAGAAGCGGACCGGAGTTCCATGCAGATTGTGCTTTAGCATCTTCAATTGAAGCGGTTTATTTATTTTATTTTTTGTCTGGACCCGAACGCAGACAACCCCAAAAGAGACAGACAGTAAAGTATTACCAGAGCCGCCACTACATCGGCGAGCGAACTTGGCATCTCTACGCGGTGGGAGGTGTCTCGTCTGTCGGCTTCGGGTTGCCGCACGTACCGCTGGCAGGAACCTCTTTTATTTAAAAAGGAATAAAAAGGGGGGTGTTTATGTTTTGGTCATTGGTCCATCTTTGTGTGTTTTTCTGCAACCAACTGTGGCTTTAATGTGACGCACCCTGCTGACATTAGTGCGGAGTCTCGGAGAGGATTCCCGCTGCAGAGGAGTTCAGTAAAGGCTCGTTTATTCAAGTTTTTTTTTCTTTACCATAATTATTCAGCGGTGCCGGCACAACCAACACCAATGTGAGAGGTAATGATTCATTTTGTTTTATTTCAGTCGGAACCGGGCTCTGTTCACGTCTTGTTTTAGTCTGTGGGTAAAGTTAGCAGCATAGCCTGGCTTGTGAGTTCCTCAACAGGCGGCAGTGAACCCCACAGTGCTGCTCTGAGCTCTGCATCACTTCCAGCACAATTATCAATTGGATACATATCAGATGGGCTCTTTAGCACTGATGCATGTAATTTCCCCAGGTTAGTTTAGTTTGCTCCCAGTTGTATTATGATATGCATGTTTCATCCTTCAGGGGTGCAACGATGACTCTCAGTGTAAATGCTACTGATTGCACTGTAGACTGGGGCTCTTCATGCAGCCAACAAATCTCTTTACAACAAGCCACATGCTTTTTTCATGCCTTAGTTTTACCTAAACCTTTGCTATGCTCCACAGATGGTTAATTCTTTGATGCATTTCACTATTCTAGAGCATCTAGCACATCAGCCCGGCTGATGTAAACGTATTTAAAGGACACATATTAGTGAGTTTTGATAAATGCATTGATCCATCACCTCCTGGCCTATACCGTTTTTTGTTTTTTTGTTGCTTAAGTTAGGATGTTCAGTGTTCTTGCATGTTTTTGTGCCTAAGGACTTCTTTGATAGAAGTAGTAGATTTGAATCCTACAGTAAAAAAAGAAAATATTATTAATCTGTTTATTGACAGAAAAAGATTAGCATTCTTACTGTATGTAATGAATAAATCAGAGAGAGAGTTGGTTCAGCTAAGTTTCTGGTGATTAGCAGGTCAGATACTGAAAAATCTGAACTCATAAAATGCATTAAAACTAAGAACTCCTTTTATTTTTAGCCTATAAATGCTTCCACCAGCAGCATGGACTTTGTTTCAAATTTTCTAACAGAAAGTTTTTAAATTGAAAACCTTGATGTACATTGATACAGGTAACCCAGCCTGTGTCTTCTCCTTAGTTCTTGTGAAATATCTGCAAATTAGAACAATCAAGTCTTTGTTGCTGCATATCTTTGTGGTTATATGATGTCATATGTTTTCGCTCGAGAATATTTAATGATTCAGGTTTGATGTTGTCACAAATCAGACAGTAAGCGGGATCCTATTAGCTGCTCTGCTGCTCGGCCGCGGCTGTCCACAAAGAGAGTTCTACACCTATGCCGTTTTGTTTTGTGATTTCTGACGAAACTCGCTCAGTATCGCACTTAAGTGAGAACAGCTCTCTCGTTCTTGAGCCGTCACTCTATTTAGTCTGTCATCTCCTTCTGAGGGGATTACCTCACCTCCTCATTGTTGTAGCCATTCACAGGAGCAGACAGCGCAGCACCTGGGACTCGAGACATCTGGTTGAATAAATTACCTCTCTTAACCTCAAGGGTGGCCTGTGCAATCTGCAGCATTATGCCGTGCTAATTTTGAAACCTGTTCATTACACATGTAACCGAACAGCACACATGGCTGCACAAACAAGCTGGGTGATTGTACCTGCTGGCCTTAAGTACACACCTACTGGGGACCTTTAAACTGAAGCAGACTGTTTTAGATTTAGTTCAGCAAAATCTGACATAATTGTGACTTTTTTTTTTGGTGCCACACCAGCTGGATTGTTAATAAGAGAGTGGTTTGTCAAGTTGTAAATGTACTGACTCACATTTTACTCATCTCAAATGTAAACTCAAATTTATAGAGGACCAGTTTGGCTGAAAAAAAAAAAAAAAAACCCTCGCAGTTGAGTGATTGAAAATATGTTCACATCTCCATCATCGCACACCAAAGCAGCTGCTGTTCCTCTGTGCCAGTGATGATAAGAGAAGAAGTTATCTGAAGGCTGTTTTGTAAGGCTACTGGCAAATTCAGTCAGCATATTCCCTTACCCCTCGTGCTGCCTGTAATTCAGTATGCTGAGTAATGTATCGAGCTCGCTGTCCTGTCCTCACTTATACATTTAGTGTCTGTGCAGTCGTTCTCTCCATGTCACTTCGAGTGGACCCCCCCCCCCCTCGTTCTCCTCTAATGTTAAGCTGCTGAATCGCTAAAGGCTGGCCTAACCTTGAGGTCAGTCAGGCTGCTGCTGTGTCTTTGCGCTAAATTTAGAACATGGAGCAATTAGGCTACATCAGTCTAATGCACTGACAGCACAGAGGCGCTTGGGATGCACATCATCTTTTTACATGATGAACCACACTATCATACTTTTCAAATTTCATTTTTACATTTTATGGATTTCACGGCTCTCTGTAAAAAGAATGTACTGCTTTGTGTTCAGGCAAGAGACATCCAAGTGTGAAAGAAATGCTTTCTATGGACTCGGATCACAAAGTGTATTATTTTGGCACCTATTTTACTAACCCTGGTGAAAGATGTTTAAAAAAAGTCTTAAAATAAATGGCTCTTTATTGCAACTTAATATTCATAACATAAAAATAAATAAAAAAATCAGCCCTTTAAGCAAATTTATTCAATGTGGGAAATAAAAATAACATAAAAACTTTTTTTCATAAAATTGTCTGTGCCACAAATATTGTCATTCGTATGCCTATAAAAATCTATAAAACTGAAGCAATACTTTAAATGGATATATTTCATTTGTTTGGAGTGTTATCAGGATTTATGGAAAGAAAAGAAAAAGTAGATATACTTTTTGCTTTATATTTTTTTAAAAACTTTTTCATATGTATACGTACTTTTTATAAGATTTTTTTTTTTTTCAATATTAACAAGGAAAAAGCGAAACAATACAAAGAAGGAAAAAAAAATCTTTATAAATAAATTTTTTACACTTTGGGGAATAAACCTAAATTCTGAAATACATTGAAAAAACATTATTTTTCCATCAACTGTCCAATGAACCCTAGACTTGTTAAATATCTCTCTACTGTCCTTATCACAGACCAGTCTCTTAAGATAAAGAGTATATGCCATTTCTCCCAACCATAAATAAATGGACTGAGTTTGTTTTCCACATCTGCAGATTTTTACCTCGAATCGATTTTGTCTTGTTTCATCAAAGTATAGTACAACATGACAGTGGCCTATTTCTTTTAGCCACACCTCCAAATAGTAAAAACAAGCGAATGTGTCATTTTAAGGAGGTCTGTAAATGTCTGCAAGAAAATAACTCCTCACATAAATTTTCCCATATCTAGGATTAAAGTAATAAGTAAAACCCATTTTAAATCATACTCCACACACCATAACTAAATAAATTTTTTTTCTTGTGTTTTTTTATTTTATTTTAGTGACAAAGACTCAAGCAGACCAAGGCGGGCCAGGCTAGGCCAGGCCACACCAGACGGGTCAGCTACCTCTCCACAACAGGCAGCTGGGAGAAGGCCTTGTCACAACCTTCCATTCAAGCCTTAAGGAGATTCCTTCATTGAGATTCCTTGTGGCCGTCGGCATCTGATCAGTCTCCAGTCCTTCTATGTTGTGGTTGGCCCTGTCTGGATGTCGACAGCAGGATGGATTCTGGACTTGATTTGACCATTTCCACCACTTTGCAGCACTGGCCACGCTCCCCGTTGGACTGCCCATCGTCCCTCTCCTTCCCAGTCTTTAAGCCCCATCTTCTTACCTGGGGCCTCCCTCAGCCCTGTAAGGAAGGGCCTTATAGGAACTGTAGCTTGTCTTGTTAAAACAGCTGAGGCTGCAGAGGAACCAGAGTTGATAAATCCTCACAAACTTTTTACACAGAACAAGGGTTGCTGTGTTCAGTTTTCTGATACAACCTGTTGCCTTTGCTTTTTCTTTTTTTGAGGATCTCTCAAGTTGAGTTCAGAAGTTTACACAGATAGTTTTGTCTGATTCCTTACTTTTTACACAAATCTTTATTTATATTTGCATTTTCTTTCTTTGTGGTCTGAGCCCTACAGAAGAATGTCGGAAAATAGCAACAAAGCAGTGAAATTCCTCGCCCCGCTTCCCCCTGCGTCCTCTGTTTCCCCCTGCCCGTCGCCTCAAACCCCCCACAAGAATGTGAACGGCTCAACCAGTTCAGACTCGCATGTCGTGGAGAAAATCGGCGAGCAGCCCGAGGTGCGGCGGCGGCGCCACACCATGGATAGGGACTCCAAAACAGCCGAGCACCGTTTCTTCCGCCGCAGTGTTATTTGTGACTCGAACGCCACAGCTTTGGACCTGCCCAGCAAAGCGGCCGTGCTTCTCACCTCACCCCCAGACTGTGAAGGGAGTCCCCTCTTCTTGTCCCCGCAGAGCTGTAGGCCGGAGGAACTAGAATCTGAAGGCGAGAAGAACGCAAGAGGGTCCTATATGCAAAGTACCGGCCTTCAGCCTTACTCTGGCCGTGATGGGATAGTAACGCAGGGGCATGAACAGCATGCTGAGGGAGATTTAGATCTAAATGTTATCACTGTGGCTGTTCCCACAAGTAGTAGCTCTAATTATGGTGCAGAGGGGCCAATAAAAGATCCAATCCTGACAGTATTGGATATTACGGACAGAGCGGTAGGCCAACAGCCTGATGTCAAGTTGTGTGCCAGAGGGATTCAGGAACCACAACAGGCGCCAACGGAGGAAAAGGTAGACAAACCCGCGCTCGAGGGGAGCGTCAGCAGCCCGACCGAGGAGAAGGACCAGGAGACGGAGGAGGAGAGGGGGCTAGCGAAAGTGCGAGCAGAACAGAGGGAGGCCGAGAAACGAGTGCAAGAGGATATAGAGGAGGCCGAGACGAAAGCTGTAGGGACTTCGCCGGATGGACGCTTCCTGAAATTCGACATCGAGATCGGACGAGGGTCTTTCAAGACCGTCTACAAGGGACTTGATACGGAGACGACGGTGGAAGTGGCGTGGTGTGAGCTACAGGTAAGGCTCGTCTTTGAAAACGGTCACTGTTGCTTTTTCTCTTCATCAGGTGCTGGATCTTCCCGCCACTTTCTTGTACGCTCTGTTTTTATTTGATACTCTGATCTGGTTCAAGAGGAAGAGTACTTCCTGCTCAGTTTAAGATAAGAGATCAGTTTGATTAGAACAGATAAATGGTCTTGGTTAAAGCGGTATGCGCTTTTAGATCAGCTTCAAAGGAACCAGTGTTACGGTGACTTGTAAAAATATTCATATCTTTTGGCCTTTTCACATTTCCTGACATGGCAACTAAATGATACGATGCATTTTCCCTTTTGAGATTTTATGTGGTAGACCAATGCAAATTAGTGCATAACTGTGATGAACAGTTTGTATTTTTTATTACAAATGAAACTTCTTACAACCCAAAATGAAATTCAGCACAGCTTATTGGCCTCAGAGGTAGGCAAATCAGTAAAAAGCCTCCAAATGGCATCAAAGAATACACCAGACAGGTCAAAGGTAAGGTTGTGGAGTAATCCAAAGTAGTATATGTGGCAAGATTTGCATATTTATTACTATACACATTTTCCATTCAGTTTAACAGTTTGGAAAGAACAATAGGCAACAAACATCATTGTCTAGTTGTTCCGAGCTGATAGAGAACAGCATTAATTATGTTGAAATATTGTTGTAAAGGGTTTCGTCAACCCCCCCCCCCCCCCCCCCCAGACAAACTATTTAAAAACCCTTCCACTCAAGAACTGTAAATAAAAAATGTTTGACCTTTTTGTCAACTAATCCAAACGAGAATACTTTGCTGGAAGTGAGAGCAAATCTGATCAGATTTAAATTTGGTCGAGTGGGAAATGCAAATTGAAATCGAATTAGAAAATAAGCAAATGAGACCTCATCTTTGTAATGAGATGTTTAGTTGTTTTTTCCTTCAGTTTTTTGTTTTATTGTTTCGAAAGGCAAATGCCATCTAAGCGCTATACAAGTACAGGCAATTTACCATTTTACCATTTAAGGGATTACGTTATATTTTAGTCCTATACTGAAGCCAAGTTAAACTGTGTGAAATTCACACTGGTTGAGGAAAAACCCCAACTGCTGTTATTTGAGTGGAAGATGATCCTACAAAGTATTGACTGAGATCATGTGAGTACTTTTGCGTTATTTTAGTCTATCAGCTAAAAGTCAATAAAATATATTGAAGTTTGTGGCTGCAATGTGACTACGTGTGAAAAAGTTTAAGATGCATCAATATTTTTGCAAGAAGCTGAATATATTTCTATTTAACATCAATAACTTTAAACGTGTGTCTATTATGGTTCAATGGGTTTGTTCGTAGCAATGTTACCACATCACTTCCTCTGTGCTGCTGCTGAAACGCTTCTTTTTGTCATACCCATGGTTTGGTGTCCTCCCAGAGTCTCTGCTGCTAATTGTGGATTTTTTTTTTTTTCGTGGTTTAAGTATGTGGTGCAACGCTCGTGTGTGTCTGTGGAGGGGGGTTGAGTTCCTGATGACTATGTCGCTGTAATTATTCAACAAAATATGCCAGCTTGACATCTTTAAAAGCCTGGGTGAGGACAGGTAGCTGGGAAGCATCCAGCCAACTGTCAATCTTGTTCTTTTACTGCATGCAGGTAAACAGGAACGGCATGTGTTAAATACAAAGCAGGACGGCATGCACTTTGCTATATGATGATTTTCTTAATCAAAGTGTCCTGATGCAAATCCTGCAGGGAGTGCTTCATTTGAAGGCCCGAGTGAGAATTAAAGTGTGGAAGTCTAACATGACGGTGTGTGGTGTTTTTTGGGGTTTTTATTCGCTGCAAAGGGGAAAGGCTTCAGGAAGCTTGAGGTTTTATCAGTTGTTTAGAAGCAAGTTTCTTCAGTTTCGCTGCAATACAGACCGCTACAGGAAATCCTTCCTGCCCACAGCCATCATTATCTACAACAATTCCTTAAAGAATTGATTATATGAGCTATACCAACACTTAATTTCCCTCTGGGATCAATAAAGTTTTTTTGAATTGAATTGAATTGAATTGAAGCGCAGGACTAGAGGTGTGTTCAGCAGTCCAGGACGTAGAATAACAGTGTCTACCAGTCATATGACATGCAAACTGAGCTGAGGTTTTAGCAGGGGAAATAAAACACACTGACATGGACTCATGTGGAACTGCTTGTTGCTATCCCAAGGAAGCAAACATACAGGATTTTAATGAAAGCTTTTGGATTTTAGTTTTTGTCATTTTCTAATAAACACATGCATTTTCCATCTAATTCATAACAGATAAATTAGAACCAGAAAGACTCAGAGTTTTCTAAATTTTTATTTTTCATGGTTTTTGTTGTGTTTTTTTGTTTGTAGAGCATGTGCTTGTATTGCTGTCCTCTCCATCACAAGATCCTCCTCGAGTCTTTCTGAATCCCAGGGGCTCAGATGAGCTTTGCCTGATGCCCCGCGTCAAGGAGACGATAGTTTGTTTGTCAGAAAACAAATATCCAGCCCAATCTGAGCTTTTCTTGTCACACATCTCTCATTTTCCTTCTCTGTGTGCGTCAGAAAATATGGAAACCTGGTGATCTTTAACAGTGCTGTGAATAACACATCTCTATATTGTCTAGGGCTGCCCTTATTTTATTTTTTTCTTCAAAAAAGTTAGACTTTCTTTGAAAATTTGTAAAGCAGTCTTTTTGAAAGTTTTTTGACTGCTTTATTTAGTAAATTTAGGTCTGTTCTGGCAGAAACTTGGATATTTTTTTCCGCTTCCTCAAATAATCTTGAAAAGGATCAGTTGGGTCTAAAAGAAATGCTTTTAGATAGAAAAATCGGTAAACTTTTATCGAATAATGAGAATGCATTGGGCATCATGAATCAAAAAGTTGTGCATAAATCACCGTGCATCGTTTACATTTAGGTGTTCATAAATCTAGCAGCTGGAAACAATTGTCATTTACATGCTACATACCTTTTTATTCATAGCTTTCATACATGAACACAGTCATTGTAAAACAGATGATTAAAAAGGTTCTAAAAACAGAAATTATTCCTAATCTTCTTTATGGAATAAATATTTGGATCTTAAAAGTTAGCTTCCAGAACTTACAATTAAATTTTTTCAATTTACCGGTTACTTTCCAAAGCTTTTACTTTCTAGGAAGTGAGTGGTTATTTTCCTGACACTTATTTTCCAGGCTGTGTTATGAGGTGATGTGTAACGGCTTTCTTTTCTGACACCTACTAATAGGGGTGCACGATTTTGACAAAAAACTTAATTGCGGTTTTTCTGACAAATATTGCGATGCGATTTTCGATTTTTACTTTTGATACTTTTAAGTGCATAAAACTAAAATTATGAATGAAATATATTGTTACTTTTACAACACAATCTTGTACAACTTGACACACATGCGAACAATATACAATAACGTAAAAAATATTTATGTGGCCAGGGCCCTCTTCTGACTTTTGTCTGCTGTTGAACCTGAAAAATCTACATAGTGATTGAGGTAATGAGATTGTTCAATGCTTCGTGATTATTAAATACCTGAACCTAAATACCAAAGAATAATAAGACATAATGGAAATTAACTTAAACAGGTAGCTTTTTTTTTCTTTTCTTTTTTAATTGACGAATCTTTGCCATTGAAAAATAGAAAATATAAATCTTATTAGATTTAGATTTACAATTAGAAAACAAAATCTTCTGCAATCCATTGCCATTTACTAAACATGAAACTGTTATATTGCACACATTTTAAAATAGATGACAACAATTAAAAACAAGACCTTATCCAGCCTTCTGCAAGATAAGATGTAGTAACCTGACAGTAGGGTTGCCAACTCCCAGCAAAAAGAATAAGGAACCACCCCCCCACCCTCCACCTCATGATGCTTAATCGACCTAATCGACTTTAATTTAATGCACGTGTAAAACAAATGCACAGAAATGAATTATTTTTCTATAATAATTAAATAGATTCAGCATCTTTCTTTGACAGAACTGCAGACTGCACAGATGGTACCTTCCCGAAGGAAAAAGTACTATAGCTTAGTAGGATACTGTATTAAACTTAATATTTGCTGTATGCGATAAAGGATTTATGACCACTATATCCAATTGGTTGTAAGATTCAGATAATTATTTATTAAAAGCTAGACATTTTAAATGAGAATACAAAAGAAAAGTATTTATTTCCCCCCCTTTTCCTGTTAATGCCCTACCTGGCCCCCGGGCAAAACTTTGCTAGAGCCGCCCCTGCACAATTCCCAGCTGTCAGCTACATAAAACGATCCTGGTTTTATTTGTCTCTCAGAAACAGTTTATAACTTACCTTCAACTCATTCATGTCACCTAAAAGGTAAACCTGTTTCTCCATCACCTGTTCAGCTCTGATGATTCAGTAAGAACATCTCCTGGTTTCATCTTCATGTTTCCATCTCGCCACATATCCAAAGCGATATCATGACCAGCAGCTTTTACGGCTGTGACTTCAGCAAACATCAGAAAGTAATATTAAATCAATTCTAACAACAGTTTATCAAGCTTAAACGTGCTGCTGTTGTTTAGCGCGACACCCGCTGGTTTCCTCTATCTGCTCAAAGTCCACGATAAACAAACAGAAACCGGACTGCGACAGAAAAGCCGATCAGCTGATCATTGATCAGTTTCGTGATTGAAGGAGCAACAGGAGAGGGAGGGGAGTTAATGAGAGAAGACGAGGCCGCTGCGCAGCTTAAAGACACAGAATAACTCCAGCTTTGTGTCTTTTCATTCTAGCTGAAATACGGGACAAATCGCATTCCTTCTCACCTTTAATACGGAACGCGTAATATTTTCTCTAAATACGGGACGGTTGTCAACCTGAGCGCGGCAGCAGAGAGAGACTGACAGCAGAGATCTGCAGTCAGGTTCCTCTCCCGCTACCCGCTGAGAACAATGAGAAATACATTTTGCTTTCACATTGAACAAGTCGCCAAAAGTCTCTAGCAACACATGGAAAAGCCGCTAGATCTGTCACTAGTCACTTTTAAAAAAAAACGTTGCCAGGGGGGTCGGAAAAGTCGCTAAATATAGTGACAAAGTCGTCAAGTTGGCAACACTGCTCTGCATACAAGCTTGTTTCCCATCACCGTTTCTGATTGGCCAGCAAGCCAGACTCAACCATTTTGATTGGTGAATAGGTTTGTCACTCAAATGTTAGGGGCGGGAAAAAAAACTCAGCCTCCTGAGGTTAGGTTATCGCAGGAGTTAAAACCTCAATATCGATGCGATAAAGGTTAATCGTGCAGCCCTACCTACTAAGTACTTCTTCGGAAAGTACCTTGTAAGTTCCAGAAGGTAAGTTCTGAAAAGTAACCAGGAACTTGCAGGGAAAGTTGCTGCTAAAGTCCTGAATATACCACATATGTCCTGGAAAGTTACTTTTGAGTTCCTGGAAAGTATGAACTGTATTCTGTAGTTCTACCAATGTTTCTTATTTCATTTTCAATTCAGTACCGAGATAAACTTGTGTACACAATCTGAGACCTGGTGTAAATTTGAGATATTCTACACTAGAATTTCAATTGATTGCCTTCAGTTACAGATGCACAACTTTTAAAAGGTGAAAAATAATAAAAGACTGGAAGGAATAAAGGGGTGATGCAACAGTTTTGCACAGCACTTTAAAAAGTATCATTAGACCAAATAATACTTTGTGTAACCTGAGTAGTGAACATTTGCGGTGAGTTGTCTAAGTGCATGAAGGAACAAACAGTTTTCCACACTGCCATCCTATAATCCCCTTTAGTGTGTTTCTGTCGAAGATGACAGAGCAACTGTTGACACATGGCAGAAAGCTGAGAGTAAAGTTACATACCTACACACCCACCCACCCTATGACCAATCACATCCCTGCTCTGGGTGGGCATGGCAACTGGAGATCTTTTGAGGGTTAGGATCATCTGGTACTGGCTGGATTTCTTAAGGTGCAGTTGTTCTAAGTCCAGCATGTGTTAGTGTTTGTGATTGATGGTTGGATTGAGGTAGTTTGGTCTTGAACATCCCTCGAGATTTGATCCGATTCAGGTTAACTGTCGCCAAGGAAATCTTTGGATGGATGAAAACATGGCTGGAGAGTAGCTGACAGTTTGTTTAAGCTTTAAGCAAACTCTAATGATGTATAGATAATGGTGAGCAGGAGGAGGAGGAGGAAGGTCATCACCCAGTACCTTATCTTAACGGGCCTCGTTAGTTTGGATGGGAGAGAGAAGGCAGGTTCAGCTGACCTGGGATGAATCCCTGAAAAGATTTATCTGAAGAGATTTAAATAACTCCTGCTTATTTTAGTTACCAAGGCTTCTTGGATTCAAATAGGTGAGAAAGACCTGTGGATGGGAATCTTGTTCTTTTAGTCTATGGTAATTAAATTGTTTCTGTGACTCATGCACTAAAAGGTAGCTTTCAAAGATTTCAGAGCTCTCAAACTGACTGAGGAGGTGGTGGAGTTCAGACATTGCGCTGATCCTCGCCTGCCTGAGACCACCTATTCGTTCAGCAGAGGGGGTAGAGTGCACAAGACTGACTGAAATAAAACAAACGAGAACCACTGAGTTTTGTGTATTTTTGTAAGGCAAAAGGTCTGGAAATGGGAAAGCTTCTGAGTGATGGCTATGGGATGAGAAAAGTAAACTTGGAATTGGGTAAATGTGGAATATTTGGTAAAAGGAATGAAGAAAACATGGAGAACAGATTAAAGAGCTGGAGTGGGAGGATGGTTGGGGGGGGGGGGGTAATGGAGTGAAGATGAAAAGAATAAGGACTGCCCTTTAAGGAAGACCCATCAGCTACAGAAGAGCTCTTTTAGAACTACAGCAGCACAACACGGTTTACCCTGACCCTGCATGAGCACGTTTTCCTTTCTTGGTCTATGATGGCATGAATTTGACATAGAAAACATGTATTTTCTGGTAAAGTTCAACTTAGTAGTGGTGATGCAGGCAGAGTGAGTCCCGCTGTTTCAGTTAGAAGTTTACATGCACTCATGTGCATGATTAGGCCAGTAATTTTGGACTTGGTTACTTTTTTCCTTTCTTCAGGGTGGAATAATAATACAGTAAAGAAATTCAGTTAATCGTGAGTTGGTTCTAATCCATAAAGGTTGAAGGTATGACCCAGGTATTTGAGTAAATTGTTTTTAGAAGATTGTACCTCCGCTCTTTGTAGCCATCAACCAGCTTTCGGCATGATTCTCGCTATACATATCACTATGGTTAATTTAAATTGTTCATCTAAATCTGGCTTTTAAGTGTTTATTTGTGTGGGTTTATTGTTGTGTTCAAACACTCACAATCAAATTTTGTAAAAGTCCTAACCAGCTGGATGTTCATATGACGTGTAGTTGAGGTACTTCTCCCTCTACGTTATTCCATCCGCTTTATGTGATGATCTTGGTAGGCAAACGGTCCCACAGCATGACGCTGCCATCCTGGTTTTCAGGTTTTAAAACCTCACTTTGATTCGAAGAGCTTACGTGTTGGTGTCATCGTCAAATCTAAAGTAATTTAAACTGATGATCTTGGACATTGCAGTTGCTCACAAATGGACGCCGAAAATTAAAGTCTATAAACTCAATGGTTGGAATAATATTAACATTGAAAGAAGATAATTGGCTTTGTTCTGGTCAAGTTAAGATATTCCTAAAGTATAAGCACCAATTAATAAAATATTGAATTGTTTTCATGTAAACACTTGAGTATAATTTTGACCCTTTTTGGGTAAAAATCATTGTGCCATCATCCCGCCCTGGAAAAAACCCACTTCAAATAAACCATTTAAAAGCCTTATCTCAACAATCATGCCAATCATGGTTTTTGTGTAAGCCTGTTACCAGGACGTCATCACTCACGGCTCTGTTTTTTCTGAGCAAGGTGGCAATGACTCATGTTAACCTGATACAGGCGTCTACAGGTGCTAAGAAAGAGACTGAAGAGTTAAATGGAGGGAAATTACCAAGGAGTGTATTTTCTTTTTTGAAAATGAAACCTTTTCAACTGGAAGATTTTTAAAAAACATTTTGTGCCTTTCAGTCTTTTCTCTCTTTTATTGACTTAAAGAGCTTGTCCAAAAGTAAAATTTTTAAAAGATTAGACCACCATCTGCCTTTTTGAGGTTATATGTTTCCGTTCGGGGTGAGTTCGGCGTTACACTGGAATATTTTGATCCAGAAATTATTTATGAGTACACATGTATAAAAGAATGCGACAGAGGATAAATCTGCTCAGATTACCGCACGTCTGCAGAGCCAAGGTGTTGCAGATTTCAGGGGTTCAGATTTCCCTGACAAAATGGCAAACTGCAGTAAAGTTTAAACCCTTTGGCAGGGGCTGCCTCAGCCTGGCTCTAATAAGTTTGCGAAGTTGCTGTAACGGCCTTCACTAAAAACACACAGACGCGCATAATAAAGGAATAGAAACTGTTCGCATTTTAAATGTACTCTTGTAAATGTTTTAAATGCCAGCTCAAATATCTTCCCTTTCCTTCCTACAATCTAAGAAAATGGCTCATATGTGAATGTAAATGCAGGTGTGTGTGCACAGCTGGGATTTGGCTCTAATTGTGGGTTTATGTTCACATACTGCTGCTGACATTTGGAGATCAATGCTTTGATTATAAGTCTAAGCGTCACCTGTGATTGATTTTTAAAATTTAGAGGATTTCGTGACATTTCTTCTTCTTATAACCAAAACTGTGATGAGTGTTTTCTCAGGGTGGAAACCCACAACCAGCTGCCCTGCAGTTGGTAAGTGACTCAAAGTTATGAGAAGTTCCGCAAATTACAGTGCCAGTCATCTGAGGGCACAACATGGTCAAGACCTTGCATGAATAACACTAAACACTGTTATTCTTCTCTAATAAAACCAACCTAATGTTATGTCCCAAGCAGCGGCTCGAGTGTCTTTGCTGCCTTTATAAACTACTGGAATTAAATGTATCAGGAAGAGTTTTCAGGACTAGATGTCATAATGAGCAGGCAGCTGAAGACTCATTCCAACGCCTTGGTCTTGGAACGTAAACGCCAAGGGGCAAACTTCTCTGGCCAAATGTGGGGCCAACAAGTAAGTGTCAAAAAAATGTAGTTCCCCCGTCATCCGCTAGGGGCTGGCTGCAGAAAGGAGCAAGTTCCCATTGACTTTGAATTGAATTTCCCATTTCTCTGAACTTGACCATCAGTTGCATCCGCAGTGTTTCATTGTTTATTCGTGTTCAGATGTTAATCTTGCACTTGCTGGACAAAGATGGCTTGCTCAGGTATTGATTGAACAGACCCTCCCAGAGGTCTCTGCTACATTTTGTTCGGTAGGTAAAATTATATTTCTGCTGTGCATTTAAGATGACACTGCTTGGTCAAAAATGGGTTGAAATGATCACATTCTTCTTTATTTTACATATTGATTATTAAAACATGTTTTAATTAAAATTCACTTAGTTTTTGTGAAACTTATGGACCAACATAGCTTCATGATTTTATTTGACTAAATTATTGAATCTACCTAGAAGGCAGAGGCGCTCAACCTCAAATTTTCTGGCTAAAAGCGCCTGCCAACCTCTGTTAGATTCGGTTATCTCTGGGTTAGCTCGTTGCTACATCGGCTCAGAATTTGACGGGTGTCAATGATCCGCCCCCGCCCTCACAACCCCACTCTCGACTCCACCTCTTTGCCCATTATTTGTATTTTCTGGGAGTGATGAGATTACTTGTACTGTTTTTTAAACTAATATGGGAATGCAAATTAGAAGAGGAAGTACAGTGCTGTGAAAAAGTACTTAAAAAAAGTAATGTGACTCTAAACCTGAAAATAAATACCCCTTTAATACTTTGGGACAATTCTTGGACTTTTAAAGCAACTAATTAGTGATTGAAGTAATTTATGAACCCAAAAAAGATTCAGGTTGGGATGCCGCTCTGTTTTAAAACAAAAAAAACAATTATATATGGAGAACATTGGAGGGGTCAGGCCAATAAAGATTTTTTTCATTTAATATTGTGAAAGGTATATAACCATCGTTCTTTTCCTTGACCTTTTGGGACTTTTAACTTAGCAGGTTAGGCCTTCAGTTCTCTAGATTTTGTTGGAACCTCCTGGATGAGTCATTGAAGCTCTACTGGGGTAACTCTGGGAAGGCTCACCACTTACTGTTTTCTCAATTTGTGGATAATGTCTATTACTGAGGGTAACTGGATTCCCAAATAACTGATCTGTCTAATGACTATTTCTCATCAGTACTTGAATTACTTTAGTTAAGGGTGTGATATATTGTCTGTTTATCTCTTTTGGCCTACTTCATGTTGGACAGGTCCTGTTTGGGGGATTTCTTGATTCTGCAGGTTGGGTAGTAATCTGGTCACGGTGTGAGGAATTAAATTAGGCTTAGCTTTTGAAAAATGTGGTTAATCAGTAACTTCATGGCATATTTCTCATTACATTTTTGTCCATTCTTAGTCAGTTAAACCGGTTGGTTTCTTGGGATAAATCTGGATTGTGTGTTCGGGATCATTGTCCAGTTAGAATATCCAGTTGTGTCCCAAGTTGGAACCGTCCATCTGTTTTTAGGTGGAGGTGAAAAATTTGGAGGTAGTCCAATCATCCACCAGTATTTTTGACAGGTAGTACAGTGCAATAATATTTGAAATCCACACCCTTACTATTTGGATGCTGCTCCAATTGTGGATAAAGTTTGAGAATAAAAAGAGGATGCAGGTGAGAAAACCTTTTTTTATTTTATGTTGCTCTTTTTACTACTTTTGGCCTCCATCCTGCTTTTGCGTATTACTTTTGTTTTGCTGTGTCAGTAACCCACTGAGTTGAAAAAAAAAAAAAAATCAGTCATGGAAGGTGGCACTTCCTCATATGTAAACCATCCCAGTCTTCATCCACTCACATTTCCCTCTGGTCTTATGTGTGTGTTTAAACACCAGGGTTTCCCCCCCTTGCCGACGCTGAGCGGAAAAGGTCAGGCCACTCTGCCTTTTTGGAATTTCATTAGTATCGATTTCAGGGTCCAATGGCCTAACCTTCAGGTTGCATTGCATTATTAGCGAGAAGTAAAACCGTATTCATCAATCAAACTGCATTTTTATTTTTTTCGTGCAGGTATAAATCACACTTGATAGCTCTAAAAGGCCTAAAAAATGTGAGCCAATAGTTTGGTTCTGTCTGTGTGAACAGAAACGATTGACCTTTTCCCCTCTCTCGTTCAAGGTTTATTCAGGCAAACTAGAGCTCCTAAAGCCCAGACGTTTGGCAGCAACTGTGAAGAGGTCAGCTTGACGAAGACGCCGGAGAGTTTTGGCACCTTCTTCTAAATAAAGTCATTCTGCAAATGAGAGGAGCTGAGAGAGTAGAGGAGGGGGGAGATGTAGCAGAAAGTCCCAGAATAATGTATGTTTAGTGATGTTTTATGGTGATTAGACCTGGGTTTAATTGGAAACATTGTGTGCGTTTGTGTCGTTGACTCATAGAAAGGCATTGAGTGTGTGTTTACACTTCATGTGGCTGCTTTTTGTGTGCGTACATGTGTGTAACGGGGTCATTTGAGGACAGTGAATGCATCAGGCAGATGTTGGATGACTTCCTTTGTGAGACTTTTTTTTTTTAATTCTGTTTTATGCTCTTTTCTTCCTTATTTCTTTCATGTATTTTTCCATCTTTCTCTTAGTTTGGATACATTTCTGTTTTTCTCATTACTTTGCCTTTTTAATCTGCTTCTCTTACTTTTTTACATCAAACTTTCTTTGCTAAGTTTATACATTACCTATAATGTATCTAAGCCATAAATTCATACCCCTTAATCTTTCTCCAACAAGCTTACCAATGAAGTGCAAAGAACGCTAAAATATTTTTTTTGCAACTTAATTTTGATTATGTTTTGGAGAGCCAGGGAGTCAGGACTAAGAACATTTGTCATTTGCACAGTCAGTTTCTTACCATAATTGGCAGCATATGATGGTTAATTCTTGAGATTTGCGTAAACCTGAATGAGTATGCAGGGTATGCAGATTTAGATAATGGTTATAAATATTACACATGAAAAGGAGCAGAGAAACTAACACTGTAGATGGGAGAAGAAACCATGATATATTGATTATAGCCCTCCTAACCAGTATCTGTTTCATTTAAACCACCTTTCAATATGTGCGTCCTGTTTTAGTCTCAAATGCTATGTTAGCTTTTCTAGATTGCTAATGGTTGTCTAAATATTTTATAAATAAATAAAAAAAATCTGAAAACTGTCCGGATACTTGAAAACTACTTTTTGCTGTAATTACAGCTGCACATCCTTGGGGGGAATGTCTCTTCCAGCATTGCCTAATTTTCTTCAGGATGAAGAGTGTCTGTAAACAGCAGTTTTGAATTCTTGCCACAGATTCCTGATTTGATTTAGCTTGGCCGTTCTGGCAGACAAACACTTTGTGATCTAAAACATTCAATTTCCTTACTTTAGAACAGCATCCGGCAGCACAAAGCTGCAACCACCGTGTTTTGCAATGGGAAGGGTTTGTTCTGGGTTATCTACTGTGTTATTTTTCTACGATACGCTGCAGATCAGAAATGGGTGACTGAGTCAAATCGTTTTTTGGCCTAAAATGACAAAACTCAGATTAGACTCAGGATCTCCTGAAACTGCATAGAGTACAGGAACTTTAGAGATCACATCCTGCACGTCAAATGTCTTGTAGCTGTTGCAAAGTGAGATTGAAACTAAGATCAAGGTCATAAGGGAAGTTTTGCTTTGATTTTTGGACATTTTGTGACCAGTTGCATCTGAAAAACCCCTAATAACATCCATCCATTCTTTGTCTATGCTATCTATCTTTTGCACGTTTGGGGGCGGGGGGGGCAGTCATCGGGCGAGAGGTGGGATACACCCTGGACAGGTCTCCTGTTTAGGGGCACTAAACAACCAAACAAAGAAAAACTTCTTCCAGTACGCCATTTCGTTATCATGAATTATTCAGCACGTTTTCTTTAGTTAATGCTTATGCTTCTGTTACAGGCCTCAGAGGGCTGAGGGCCACAATAACAATTACTGTTGGTCCTGAGGTGGACCAGACCTGAATAAACAGGAGAACGGAGAAATGAGGAAACCGGACATCGCACTTTTCTTTCCAGAATACAACTGTATCTGTGGATTTATTTACCACCAAAACCCATAAAACAAACAGTAGCAATGCATCTCATTTTATCCCAGTCATTTTTCTTATTCAGTTACATTACTTTCAATGTTCTATTGCAATATCACTTCTTTTCAGTTTCAGTTTCTCATTTAATACAGTTATACTTTTCCATTTTACCGTATTTGGTTAACCAGTACATTTAAATCACCTTAAATAATAAAAGGAACATTCAAAATATAACACTGTTTGGGTCATCACTGTTTTAAGTGCAATATTCTTGTGCAAATTATAAGGTGCATTATAGTTTTAAATATTGAATAACACCAATTTTCATACATCTGTGTCTCACAGGCTACTGACCTAAAAGAAATGCTAATGCTACCCTGAATTCATCAGGACCAAATACTCTTATTTATGGCTCACAATAAATCAATCTTGTGTTTTCAAGTTATAAATGAAAACATAGAGCACATTCATCTCAACTCTGAAACCCACAAAACACTTATAACAATAAACTGAAGTATTCAACTTAAAACCGAAGTCTATTCTGTGTAATTTTACACCATGTGCTTAATAACATTGGCTGAGCTGCAGGCACAAAATGGCGGCTCCCGAGTGGCAGTTTCACTTCACTTTCACTCCATTCATACACAAACTACTCAAAATTCGATCCGGAACCGGTCTCAACACTCACACAACACAGTATACCGTTAAAGCCTGGTCTAAGTAGCTGATTAATAACACTTTTTAACACTTTTACCAACCTGAATAAACAGGAGAACGGAGAAATGAGGAAACCGGAGATCACGCTTTTCTTTCCAGAATACAACTTTTCAGACCCTGGTGCAACATCCCTGAAAGAAAAAGTTCCTACCCCTTAATTTCCTCCATAATCCCGTTTTTCTTACTGGAAGCATTCACAAAATATTACCAGACCATATTAAAGTGTCCTCTTTCGATAAGCAAATATAAACATTAATTACAAAACCATAAAATCAAAGGTCAGTTTGTGAAATACTTCAATGGGCCCACACTATTTATTGGGGGGTTACACTTCTGTCTTTATAACTTTAATACTTTGTGCATGCATCCTCTGTTCCATTTCTGGTAATGAGTAAGAAGTTTTTCCCTCTGGTAGTTTAACTTCCTTTTTTACTGTGAGTCATCCTAGCAAAATTGACAGTCCAGTGATAAAGGAAGTGTTTTTGTTCATGATTGTAAAATTGGGATTTATGGTTATTGGGCTCTATAAACAAAATATGGTGTTTGACTGAAATAAGGTGTCGCCTCTTAATCTGTTTATCTGTTCATCTAACCTTTCTGTGTTTTTTTATTATGCACACTCTTTTATCTTTGCTGATTTCTAAAAAGCATATAACATTTTTTCTTAGGGTCCTGTGCTTCTATGCTTAGTTGTCTCTTTTCTGAACCGAGTCATTTATAAAGATATTGTCACTCCTTAAGCTTGGCGCACTTGCCTTTTCTTTGTTTTCCGTTGAAAGTATGAATGTACCAGCGCTTTAGTGTTTAACTGGGACTCCTTCCTGTAGAGAATTATTGCTGCCTTTGTGTAATTGTCACGTTTGTTTCCCATAGAAAATAATCCATGCCTGTTTTTTTGTTGTTTAGCTGTCTCTTTCCTTCAGGGTATCATTGGTTAGATCTATTTCTGCCTTTAATTCTGTGCACTCTTTCTGTTTCTTTTTTCAATAGAATGCACTCCTGACCTAGAGCCACTTGGTTTAGCTGTGTTGAACTGTTTTGAAAAGTACTCCAGACCCAGTGCTTGTGTCGATCTGTGCCTCTTACCTTTATGTCATTGACAAAGTAATTGGTACCATTACCTTTTACTTATAGCTTTATTCCTTATCAAAAGCATTACTCGTCTAGTCCTTTCGTGTTTACCTGTTTATTTTTCCTGGAGAGAGTCGTTTACAAGGCTATTGCTACTCTTACTTTGGATTTCATTCTTTTTGGGGGGGGTTTCCCTTAGAAACTACTCCTGGCTCAGTACCTCTGTCAAGTGTCAAATTTGAAACCTGTCCAATTGGGAATGGCTGTTGACTACTCAAATAAGATTAAATGACAGCTGTTAATAAATAAAAAAATGTATAAAAGCAAAACAAAAAGTGTGCATCTTCAGATTGTGTTCGGCTGATCAGCTTGTGATGGCTCAGTTGAGTCCCTGTTTAACAACCCTGTTCATCTCCTTTGAAATGTGGATGGGAGGTGTGTGACCTCGGTCTAAAATAGACAACTGCCAGTTGTTTGAATCAGCGTAAATTGACCTGGGGTGCATACACAGGCTGCTTGATCTACAACTATGTGTGTGGGTGGGTGTGTGTGGGTGTGTGTGTGTGTGTGTGTCTGGATGGATGGATGGATGGATGGATGGATGGATGGATGGATGGGAGAGTGGGTGGGTGTGAGAATCTGTTGTGTCGTTTATTTGTGTTTAGTCTGCTTTTGCTTTTGTCTGCACCCTGACTCAAAGGCTATTCTGCTGTGTGCGTCAGTCAGTCAGTCTATAGGATGTGTGAGTGAACTCCTGTTTGGGTCTTTGTGTTAAACCTCTTATTTTGTGTGTTTGGGGAGGGGGCAGCTCCCTGGTTTCATTGTATCCCTCCCAGATTCTCTACATTCCTCTGATAAGATGTCATCTCTCAGTAAAATGGGTTGGGGTGTGCAGATTAAAAATATGACACCGACCCCATCCTCCTCCAGATTACTCTTAGACTCCTTTCATTCAGTACTGTAGTATAGCTTTACAGTACTTGGAGCATATGTACCAGAATTGACTGCTTTCTTAATATTTGGACTATTCAGCTGCACTCACTTTATGCTTAGGATGAAAGTGTGCTAATCTAAAATGGCTTTCAGTTTAACAAGTTCATTTATTTCTGGAAACAGAACTAAAGAGCAGTGAGACAGTCTCATTGATGCTCGCTGACTGTGCACATGCTTCCTGTATTGTTCTTCTTGTTTTTATTTCTGCCACTCTCCCTCCCACTTTGTTCGTGTTTTTCCATCTCTGGCATCCTTCATGACCTTAAGCTTTTGAGGAAGAGACAGAAAGAGGGAGCACAGTGAGAGGGGAGATGGGGATTTTTTCCCCTCCCTGTCTTTCTTTTAGCTCTATAAATAGCGGCAGAGCAGTGGAGTGTCATCTGCTGAGCCATAACTGGAGCAGAATGAGAGCGGACAAGGTTTGGCTGTGAACTAGGCTATATGTGTCTTAGAGCCTATTGTTTGAGTGTGGGAAGTTGTACTTTCTAAACTTTTCTTTTTTTGCTAAGAATAGCTGAGTTAGCTCATGGGGGAAATGATTTACGTTAAAGCTTTCTCGCTCGCACTTGTTGCATACCGCTACATGGTCAGGGAACAGGAGCAGGTGGAAAAATGGTCAATACCAGCATCTGCTGTGCAAAAACATTCAACTGTTCACCAACTGAACGCAAAAACAAAAAGGCCCCATAGCATAATTGTGCCACCACCATGCTTTGCAGTTGAAACTGTGCCTATTTTGTTTTAAAAGCATCACTTTAACTCCAAATATATTTCGCATCCCTGTTCCCCAACAGCTGTATCCTCATCATTTAAAAAAATGAAACTTCCTTGCACAAGGCAGCTGGGTTGTTTGTGTGGGCAGGAGCAAATTTCAGTGGAGTTTGAAGGTGTGGATTTTGGAGCGGGAGGATATTTCTTAGTCGGCACCCTCTCCGTCCGTGGGGATGTTTATATTGACACTGTGGTCAGTGACACTGCTGTACCAGCTTCTTCCAGTGCATGATAGCTTTGAGCCCGGATGTTTTCGGGGTTGTTCTTGGACATCCTAGCTCATTTCCTGTTACCAGAGGGTGACATTTTGTTTCAGACTGTTAAGATTTTCGACAAATCTAGGTTTGGAATGGCTAAAGCAGGCTTACATTAAACTTCCGGAATGCGCTCAACCGCAATCCTATTAAATATTTATGGACTATGTTTTAAAATTGAGAAACCAACCAATTGAAATGAGCACTACAAAATCTGCCAAGAACAGCAGTCAAATATTTAGCCGGAGGAATGCCGAAAGTTACAAAAGCTGTCTGAAAGAGGGGGGAACTTGCTGAGGGGTATCCATCCACCGGTTCGTGGGAGTGCATGTATATACAGTTCTGTCTTTGTATGGATTGGAAGAAATCCCAAATGTAAATTTGTGGACCTAATTTCTGAAATTGTTTGTATAATCACTCTACCCTGAAAAAGAACTGTTCAGATGAAGCATTAAAAGCCCAAAATAATGATATTTCAGCCCATAATGAGTCGAAGTAAAGAATTTACTGACACTGTAAGCCTATCCTGTAAAAGAATCTTATTTGATTTGCATTTTTAAGTAATATTATTTGGTAGGTTACAAAATTGGTTGCATGCGTCCATGAAACATGCTGAGTCAGTGAGAGATGCATTAAAAAACACAAAGAAAAAAAAAATCACAAATGCTTGGGCCAGTCAAGCAGGAAGTTCTCCGCACCAGATTAGGAATCAATCCCTCATAAGCCACAGATGCATGATGTAATCACTGCAGAGCAAGAACAACTTGCCGGTTTGTTAAGCTCAATGGCATTGGGGTTTACTGGGGGAAAACCCCTCCTGTCTTTTAATGTCTGGGTTGGGGGCAAGGTCGAACAGCTGCACGGCTTACGATCGTCTACTGCCACCAGAGATTTGCCCCGCGACCCTGGCAGTCATTATAGTTTAGAGGAAAAAAAACTTCTCAACACATTTGTACTTTAAAATGCTATAGTTGTTGAAAACCCCTAAATTTAGGTCTTTATGAGTGGAACGTTGTACTTTATATGTAAGCACCACATCCTGTTTGTGTATTGGTCAGTTTTTGGGTTCGTGGACAGTTTGGCAGATCAAAGTTCAAAGCTAAAGTTTACTTAGATGATGACATTCTGGACACGGAAATTGTTTACAAGATCAAGCTGACAGGAAGCTTTACAGGGCGAACCCCTGCAGTGGAGCTGTCCTGGAAAATTTTGATGAGTAACGTGATGGGATGGGAAGTGGGAATAATGCCGTGTGGTGTTATCTCGGGATAAAACCAACAAATCTTGGTCCCTTGCAGCAGATCATGTCCTGTCTCATTATTTTCCATAATGGAGTGATTCCATGTGACTGTTTTGGTTTCAGGATATTGGTATCATGCATGCTGACTCACCCTGAATAGATTAGGACTGATCATTATTGTTATCTGATGTCCATTTTTCTGTTTGTTTGTTCTTTTTTCCAGCTCATTGAAGGCTAGATTTCACTGTACAGTGTGTTGGAAAAGTACTTTTACCTTTAAACCTTTCTTTAGAGCCCCCCCATTACAATCATTAACTTAAGGCTTGTTTTGTTGGGATTTTATGTGATAGATGACAGACCAACACAAAGATGCAAAAAGCATTCAATAATCCCGGAATTGAATAAAATAATTACATGGTTTTAATAGTTTTTTTTCTTTCACAAATAAAAACCTGAAAAATTTACTGTTTATTCAAATTCAACCCCCTTTTCTCTGTTACCCCTAAATGAAGCCTAGTGTGCACAATTTAGAAGTCATCTTAGAACCAATTAAATAACCTGAAAAATGTGAATTGCTTTTGAAATCAGCCCTCTTTACTCAGCTGCACCTAATAATTCTAGAATTGCGCTGCTCTGGGTGGCTGCATGTTGGAGTGGCTCTGTTGGCTACATATTAAGTTTTTTGGTTTTTTGTACATTGGTTCCTCTTTTTTCTTAAAAAAGATTGCATTTTTTGACCTGTATACTTTCTAGTTTTTGGTGCTGTGAAGCTGGAAGGATTTTTGCTGTAAATTTTTCCCTTTTTGACAAGTTGTTATGCTGCGTAACCATGGCAACAATGTGGTTTACAGCCGGGAGCAGCTGATTAACATCGCAAAAGCTGAAATAATACCTCAACTGAAGCCACAAATCCCTGATGAGTTGATAAGGAGGAGATGTGGATGCAGAGCAGGAGCGAAAAGGAGACAGAGAAAGAGGAAGTTCAAGCCATCTCTTCCATCGATCATAATGGGCAACGTAAGATCACTGGCTAACAAGATGGATGAACTCCAAGCCCTTACAAGGACTCAGCCAGAGTCCTGTGAATGCAGTGTTATGTGTTTTACGGAGACGTGGCTGCTGGATCATATGCCTGACTCCAACGTCTCTCTGCCAGGCTTCCTGACTGTACGAGCAGACAGAGATCTGAAGCCGAGCAGAAAAAGAAAAGGAGGTGGAGTAGCAGTGCTTGTCAACAACAGATGGTGTCATCCAGGACATGTTACTGTGAAGTGTCGTCTCTGCAGCCCAGATGTCGAACTCTTGGCAGTGAGTTTTCGTCCATATTATTTACCAAGAGAGTTCACCAGTGTAATTTTGGCAGTTGTTTACATTCCACCTTCAGCCGTTGCCGACACTGCATGTGATGTCATCAGTTCTGTTGTTGCTAAGCTACAGACACAGCACCCCAATGCATTTGTGGCAATATCTGGTGATTTTAATCATGCCTCGCTCTCGTCTACACTTCCAACATTTCAACAGTTTGTCAGCTGCTCTACAAGAGAAAACAGGACCTTGGATTTGTTTTATGCAAATGTAAAGGATTCATACATGTCCAAACCAAGACCTCCTCTGGGACAACCAGATCACAATCTTGTTTTTCTCTGTTCAGAACATAAACCCCTTGTTCAGAGGCAACCTCTGACAAAACGAACTGTGAGAAAATGGTCACAGGAAGCTGAAGAAGCTCTGCAGGGTTGTTTTGCAACCACAGACTGGATGACTCTTTGCCAAGCACATGGAGAGGACATCAATGCCATGACTGAGTGTGTGACTGACTATATAAACTTCTGTGTGGACAACATCATCCCCACCAGAACAGTGAGATGCTTCCCTAATAACAAACCCTGGATCACCAGTGACCTGAAGGAACTGCTAAACAAGAAAAAAAGAGCCTTCAGGGAGGGAGACAGGGAATTACTGAGGAGTATACAGAAGCAACTTAAAGTCAAGATCAGAGACTGCAAGGAGGCATACAGGACGAAGCTGGAGAACAAACTACAGAGGAACAATATCAGAGATGTCTGGTCAGGAATAAGAAAGATCACAGGTTTTAAGGACAGGAAGGATTGGATAGATGGAAGTCTGGACAGTGCCAATGGACTGAACATATTCTTCAACAGGTTCAGTTCAGGAACTTGCTCAGCATTCCCCTCTCCTGTTCCCAGCCAAACAGACATCCCATTCTTCTCTGATCAACAGCTTTCCTGCTACACCTCGGATGTTTTATCCTTCACCTCAGCCATGGACTCTTCTAATTCCACAAGTTTGACTTCAACCAAGTCAGGAAATGCTGCTACCCCCTTTGCCTCCCCCTCCTACTTGTCTGTCTCCAAAAGTCAGGTGAGGAGGCAGCTGAAGAAACTGAACCGGAACAAGGCTGCAGGTCCAGATGGTTTCAGCCCCAGAGTCCTGAAGGCCTGTGCAGAGCAGCTCTGTGGGATTCTGCAGCACATGTTCAACCTTAGCCTAACTCAGGAGAAGGTTCCAGTGTTGTGGAAGACATCCTGCCCTGTTCCAGTACCCAAAAGAACTCACCTATCAGTCATCAATGACTATAGACCCGTTGCCCTGACATCCCACATCATGAAGGTCCTGGAGAGACTCCTGTTGGCACCCCTGAGTAAGCAAACAAGAACGTATCATGACCCACTGCAGTTTGCTTATCGCTGTGGAGTTGGAGTTGAAGATGCCATCATCCACCTACTTCAACCAACCCACTGTCATCTGGACAAAGCAGGCAGCACTGTGAGGATCATGTTCTTTGATTTCTCCAGTGCATTTAACACAATTCAGCCTGATTTGCTTTGTCAGAAACTCCTGAAGACACAGGTGGAGCCCTCAACAATCGCCTGGTTCAATGACTACCTGACCAACAGACCACAATTTGTGAGACTGAAGAATTGTGTGTCAAACCAGGTGATCAGCAGCACAGGAGCACCACAGGGGACCGTACTCTCACCATTCCTTTTCACTCTGTACACCTCAGACTTCCAGTATAAATCAGAGACCTGTCATCTGCAGAAATACTCAGATGACTCTGCAGTTGTCGGGTGTATCAGACATGGACAAGAAACTGAATACAGAGGGCTGGTGGACCGCTTTGTGACATGGTGTGGAAACAATCGTCTCACCTTGAATGTGAACAAAACAAAGGAGATGATTGTAGATTTCAGAAGAAACACTGTTTCCATCATGGGAGAAGAAGTGGAGGTGGTTGAGGAATATAAATACCTCGGAGTTCACCTTGACAACAGACTGGACTGGAGGCGCAACAGTGAAGCCGTCTACAAGAAGGGACAGAGCAGACTGTACTTCTTGAGGAAGCTTAGGTCTTTCAAGGTTTGCAGCAAGATGCTGGAGATCTTCTACAAGTCTGTTGTGGAGAGTGTAATCTCTTCAGCCGTCATCTGTTGGGGTAGCAGCATCAGAGCCAGGGACTTAAATAGGCTAAACAACCTGATAAAGAAGGCTGGTTCTGTTCTTGGGACAACTGTGGAAAATCTGGAGATGATAATGCAAAGAAGGATTCTTCATAAAATCAAAAAAATGATGGACAACCCTGAGCATCCTCTTCATGAGACAGTCATACAACAACAGAGCGTCTTCAGTCGGAGGCTTCTTCAGTTTTGCTGCAATACAGACCGCTACAGGAAATCCTTCCTGCCCACAGCCATCATCGTCTACAACAACTCCTTAAAGAATTAATTATATGAGCTATACCAACACTTAATTTCCCCCTGGGATCAATAAAGTATTTTTGAATTGAATTGAATAAAATCAAAGTACTAAGCTAAGCACAGGGCAGTCCGGTCAGAAATCCTGTTTGAGGCCACAAAGTCCTTGAGACCAAGCTGGAAGAAACAGTTAAGCATACGCATACAAAGAAATACTTGTTAGAATGGTTCAGCCATTGTTCAGACAAAATTATTGTTTAAAACTACCTTTTCTAAAAGCAACATTTAACCCCCCCAAACGGACCAGACCCAGATACTGAAGAAATTCTCCCCAATCACCTTGTAATTGTATCACATAGTTTCCCACATGCAGAGGAAACCTACTTCTCTGAAGTGTTGGGAAAATAACTATTTCATTTGAGCTACAAAGGCTACAGTTCCTCCAGTGCAGACATACTGTACACAAAATGGAAATTTCCTGCAGAAGTTATAAACATGTCTGGAAAAGTAGCTTGTTCTGAAGAATAGATTTGTTAGTTTTTTGCCTAGAAATCTAATGACTGTAGTTGTTGAGAAATTTGTTGATATTTTCTAAAATTTCAAGGCAGCACATAATTTAAATTTAGTGCACAAGCTGTATTGCTTTTTTTTGTCATGCACAAGTTCTATCAAGGTGGGGTTAACAAAGAGGTCAGATGTGTTTGCTTGCTTATAGTCCTTGCATTGTGTTTGTGAATGCGTAAGGATTGTGTTGCCCTGTCTGTTCATTGTGTTATGGGTGATAAACAGCTCACCTCTGTCACACTGTTGTTGACTCAGGGTTAGTTAGGCTGCTCAGAGGGTGGTGCCGAGCCAGGCACCCGAATTAGGTAAATATAGAGAGGCCTGCAAAAGAGGGAGCAGTCAGAGAAAAGAGGAGGCAAATTTAGAAAGGAAGAGGCAGAGAGTCCGGCTGTTCTTTTGTCTGATGCTTTCTTAAGATTTGTTTGGGGACTGTGTGTGTGTGTGTCTGTCTGTCTGTCTGTGTCTGTCCCTGGGCTCATCTAAAAGCCTCGGTCTATCACAGCTACATCAATATTTGATTCAAAATACTCTTTTCTTGACTATTGAATGTTTACATGGATTCATGTAATGTGATTAGCTAATGTGCATGTAATAGAGCCAAGCATGTTGCTCTGTGAGAACATAAATTATTGCTTTAGTGGAAACATAAGTGCCACAACTGTACTGTAAAGACTGTAAAACCAGAGATACTTTTTGTAAATCTTTTTCCTGTCAGCATCGATTTCAGTGTATTCTGATTTTATGCGATGCTCCCCTACAGACAAGTTGAGAATGTAAAAATAGGAAAAAGTGAAAAAGGTTTTCTGTATTCAGTTCAGCCTTTCTGTTATCTGCTGAAAGTCTTGGTCTCTCTCGCTTTGCTGCAGCCTGAATGAACCTGAAATGAACCTGGCACTGACGCGCTAAAAAAAAAAAAGCCGTTCTGTCCGACTTAATTTGAAACACTTTGCAGATACTGTAATTGGTGAACACTTAGTTTTCTTCCCTCTGTATTGGCGCCCACATCAGATGGTTTTGTCAGTGGAATCAGGTACGACTTATTTAGATGAATCATAAAAAGATTGGGTTTTTGAGCTTCCGACTACACTGTCACTATAAGCTAATAATGAACTGAATTGGATCACCGCCCAGTATCTTGGTACGTCTCTTCTACCCTTTAAAGTGCATTTCCAAAGCCAGCTGAAAAATTGGGGAATGGGTTGCCATTTAGGTAGTATAGAGTGAAATATCACAGTGAGCAGAGAGTAGCAGACACGGGGGAGCCCAAGAGGTGAGTCACACACAAAAACTATAGACGAGGACAGAAAGAGAGTCAAAAGGAGATGGTGAGGGGTTTTAACAATCAAAAACAGCGGACTTGTAATATTTGCAGAGATAAAGGAGAGGGTTGAAGCAGAGAGAGAGAAAGAGAGAGAGACGGTGTGAGCGAGGGTGAGACAGGAAGTTAATGGCCAGCTTTAGAACGTAATGGACTGTGGATCCCCTGTGGTCTGACGGCAGGCTTATTCAACCTGTGTACTTAAGGCATTGTCTGCTGCGTTGTCAATCCAATATCCAGATGCTCCCTTACCCCAGGGCTTTGGCACAGGAGTACAGAGCAGCTCTCAGCTCTGTCAGTGACCATGCTGGGGTTGAGTTTCAGCTGGAAGAGAAATTGTTTTACACTCAGGCCTGCTTTCTTTCCCATTGTTTCATGCAGTTTGCAAGGTTTACTTTATTCTAAGCAGATGCTTGTGTAATATGCTAGTCTAGTTTGCAATTAATTCTGTAAAGCACTTTGAAGTGCAATTTGTGTATGAAATGCGATTTATAAATAAAGTTTGATTGACTGAGCTCCTCTAAATATAAAATAAATATTATTTTTGTTGTATGGATAATCTTGCATCAATCCATGCATGCATGCTTGCATGCACGGCCACATGTTTTTGCAAAAGAGTGGGTTGGGTATGTTGACATATTTTACAGGCTGACCAAAAAACAGCTGCTTCTTCTTTTCAATATCCTATCCTGAATATGTACCTTTTTTTTCTCTAATCTGTCACAATTCCTCAGAAGTAGTAGTGGTGGTGGTGATGGGGGAGGAGGGGGAGGCAGGCAACTCCAATCATTTTCTGCGTATGACAAAGGAAGAGGAAGGAACACACAACAGGTACCTATCAGCACACAACCGGAGGAAAGGCAAAGCTTACTGGCGTCCAAATGCTGCAGAGCGAAGTTGCAGGTGCCACTAAAGCCCTCACCGCAGTGTGCTGCATATCCGCACTCTGTGGTTGCCGTTATGCACACAGACACTTTGCACAGGGCTATTCCTGAACATTAAGAAATATGTTTCATACTATGGTTAGCCACGAGCTAACCTGAAGCTAAATTTGCTACCTATATGTACCCTTCTATACAGTACTTTGGTGTCAAATTCTTTCCACAGCGTTGGTCATTACAGTACTTCTTTATTTCATATCTTTCATTCACTATATGTAAAAACGTTCAGCACACTGTATAAAATGTAATAAAAAGGCACAGTAGGGTTATGTATATTGCAAACACCAGCCAATAGCTTGTTGAGTAGCATTGGTTGTAGGTATTTCAGCTTCCCTGGCTGCCTTTTATTCCAATTATTTTAGATATGCTTAATTGAAATATCTGCGACTAGGCACATTTCCTGCAAATAAGTTGTAGTAACATTCCACAGAAAAATCAGCGACTACTGAACCGCGATAGGCGGCGCTCCACTGTAAGTTGATATTATTTTTGAATTAGACTTTGATGTGCATCCACTGACATCTAAGCACTATCATCTAAATACTGGCTTTTTTCAAAGGTGTCTATTGAAGACATCAGGATGGAAGAGATCCTTTTGACCATGATTATATCTTAGACCCCAACAAAGGCATTTCTTCCAAGTACTTGAGGGAGACGATTCAATGTGTGTGAACGGACAGATCTGACGTGCTCTGGTCTGCAACATGTGTGGGATTTCTTGCTTCTGTGTGAAGTTACAGCTTCTTGCACATCATCCAGCAGGTTTCGAAATGAATCGCTTAGAAATTTATCATAGAAGTGGTCAAACATTGAGCAATAAGGCAAACATGTGTTTATAAGTAAGCAGGAATGAGCACGTAACACTTTACCATGGGAGGGGCCCCATCAGCCAGAGTAAACATGTGTCAGCTGGTCTATCTCAACATGTCTGTGAGTATTTCTCTTTCAGTCAAATCCAGTTCTGGTTTAAAATTTTCATTGTAGGTTTCCCTCGAATTTTGGAAGCTGCCAGTGTAGGTTTAGTTTTCATTGGCATCTCTCTCAAAACTTTATATTAATAAGTGTGCTTCTTTCTATTGTATTACAAAACTCTGTATTGTTCTATAGAGTTCCTATTTATTTTTTATCAGCCAGAACAGGTCCTGCAAGTCAGTATTTTCCATATCGAAACAAAACTAAAGAAGCAGTAGTTACTTTTTCTTTTAAAGCCAGCTTTTATTTGATATGCATACACACCCGCCTGCTTTTATTTCTGGGATTTGGCAAGCTGACACCGAGTTTGTTTGCCATCCTGGAGCCAATCGTAAGCTGTATAGTACTTCAAAAGACAGGTTCAGCATTTATGTGTTTGATGAATGATGGTGTGAAAATGTTCTTCTGAGTGCTTGGAGGGTCATTAATTGGGCCACATGGCTTGAACTATTATGACTGATTGGTCCAAGCCTGCTCTGTTCAGCATGTATGTATATGCATCTTGGGGGGGCTTTTCCCACCTGCTATATGTGCAGGTTAGAGAATTTTAGTCTGTCTAATTCTCAAATGACAAACAATGGAAAATCTGCTCCTAAAATGACACTGCAGAGCAATTAGCATTCTCTCTGCACATTTAGGGGGAAGTCTATCCATAATCATCAGTTGGTAAAGACAACTCTTCCATGTGCCACACAGTTTGTATGAAATAATGCCATCTGCTGTAAGCTTGTGATTTTGCCACAATGGTCGGTCAGTTGTTCCTCTGATTTATTTGATCCCTTTTTCAGTTACTGTAGTTGCGGCTGATGGACTTGATGGCTTTGATTGCATCTGCACGTACCTAGTGCAATGACAGTCATGAATCAAGTGCAGATGCAAGAGAGAACATTGCATTGCTTTTTGAATTTCTACTTTTGCAGAGAGACATTTGAACTTTTAACATGTAAATTAAAAAACGAAAATGAGAAATACATTTTAGCTGCTCTGGATTGAAAATATTTATTTCTTGAAAGAAAATGAGCTCAAACACGGAATGTTTTTTGAGGGATCAGTCAATCTTAGGCCAAGTTTAAACTAAGCTAAAATATTATTTCCTAAAAAAATTCTTAAAGACAAGTTAACTTTACTGTTAAATTGAGAATCCAAAGTCTGTTGCTCTTGCTTTTTTATAGTAAGAAATTAATATTTATTGCATTCCAATAGTCATATTAGATGCAATTATAATTATTTGTTTGGTCTGTCTCCAAATTTTGTCCCCTCAACAGTTTTTATTCACCCGTCCGCCAGATGACCCCTGCTTGACCCTGGTGTTTCCTCACTCGACTGTGTCCGTCCATCTTTTTGCTCCTTGCTGTTCTTTGTGTCCAGTTCCTCCCACAAAATGCACCTCTCCTCGTCTCTTTGTCCCGCTCTCCTTTTTTGTCTGTGTTTATTCCCCTCGCTCTCTCTCCAGATGTCTGCGCTCTGTGCTGCAATGTTTGTCTCCATACTTGTCCTCCTCAATGGTATCATTTTGTCCTTCATCTCTTTCTTTCTTTCCATCGCTGTGTCTATAAATAGCCTCCTTGTGGGTTGGAGGTGTTAGTCTCTGCAGTGACAGCGCCTGATTCGTTTACTTTTCCAGCACAACCTTCTGCTGTCAATTTTCTTCTCTTTATTTTGCAGTTTGTCGTTTTCTTTGAAAAAAAAGTCTTACAACTGTTCTATCTGCAGCTGGAAAAAGTATTTTTCATTGAACCCAAGTACCCAAATGAGCTGAGGTAGATTATTTAAGCTTTAACAAAGAAGAAGATAATATTTCCTCTGTCAGGTCAGGTTCAAGTCCATTACTGTCAGGTGTTAGACCAGCGAAATATGGCTGCCTTCTGGTACTGACTGTGTGAGGACCTTCAACAAAATAACTTCCTTGTTCATTTATCTGTTTTTTTATTTTTATTTTTTTGGTTTCTTTGTTTAGCTCAGTGCAAAGTTGGGATGGATCACACATATTTCAACACAAGAAGTGTTAGCATTTCTTTTTTTGTTTAGATGGAGAGTTATGGTCAGAAGCTTGCATCCACTCCTCGGCTTGAATGTCATAAATCATTTGGCTTTTCAGGATGCATATAAACTGTTCTATCGTCAGGATGCAGCACATGATTTAATACGCAACAAGTAGTTAGAATTTATTTGTGGGTTTTCTTTAATCACTGTTTGGTTTCCAGGCTTTTTGGCACACCTCATAAATTGTCTTTGCAGTTAAGGTCAGGGTTTTCTAGAAACTACTTTTAATCTCGTTCTCTACTCCAAATTTCCGGAATTGCACCGCCCAAGATGGCAGCATGTTGGAGTAGCTCTGTTACTTTCGTTCTAATTTTTTTCTTTTTAAAAATGTTATTCCTCCATTTCTGGTAGAAACATTATTTTTGTGGACAATTGTTCTCTCTGGTTTTGAATGCTGTGCAGCTGGAAGGACTTTTACTACTTCTCTTATTTTTGGACATTTGTTATGATGCATAACCATGGCGACAATGTGGTTTACAACTGGGAGCAGCTGATTAACATCATAAAAGCTCAAATAATACCTAAACAGCAGCCACAAAACCGCGATGAGTTGAAAACGAGACGTCATGGATCCTGAGCAGGGGCGAAGAGGAGAGCGAAAAGGAGGAATTTCAAATCATCTCCATCAATCATAATAGGTAATGTGAGATCGTTGGCAAACAGGTTGGATGCTGAGGACCCTCTGGAGATTAGTGTGCAAAAAAGGATTCTTCATAAAATTAACATTATGGACAACCCTGAGCATCCTCTACATCAGACTGTCATACAACTACTAAGTGTCTTCAGTCAGAGGCTGCTTCAGATCTGGAGAGTGCTACAGGAGATCATCCCTACCCACAGCCAACAGCATATACAACCAATCTATGAAGAAACTTGGATAATGTGTTACAACAACATTTAATTTCCCTTTTGGATTAATAATGTAATTTTGAATTTAATTGAATTGAAAACCAGTTTTGATAAGTCTAGAATTATTGTAATGCTAGAATATCAAAAACGTTTGCGTTATGTATCCTCTCATTTAAATTCCTCTCCTCTACCACAGCAAAACAAGCTCAACAGCATGATGCTGCCACCACCATGCTTGATAACTGGTACAGTGTTCTCAGATTTGAAAGCCTCACCATGATTCCTCCAAACTTTCTTTCACTGAGGCCAAACAGTTCGGTCTTTCTGTCACCTCTCGATAAAATTTGGCTTGTAGAGAGCTTTGTATTTTAAGACTGCTTTAATGTGTTGAGCATGTTTGGAGCACCCTTTAAATCCATTGTGACAGGAGAACTTTCTTGACTGCAGCCAGTAGCAGTGGTGTTCAGGGAGTTTCTGGTTTCTGGATCGTTCCCGATTTCCTTTCATCTGAGGGCGACATTCTGGCTCACATGGTTGAAGCTTGGACACAATTTGGTGTCTTATGGCAATGATCCTAATGGAATATCTGGATAAATACAGCTTTCATAGTGACTCCATGAATGATGGATAAACACATTTCTACCAACCTTCATGCAAACATCGATTTTTAAATACGTTTACATATCCACTTAAATACACATACAAACAGAGCATGAGAACTCTCATTCATCTGACGGTCAACATGTGCGTTCACATGCTGACATACCTGGAAACACACACATGCAATGAGGGTCCCATTGAGCACAAGCGTTTGAGGTTAGGTTCGGGGGTCAACGTTTACGCTGTTCAGAGATTCCATCAGAGCCGCCTTCAGAATTATGACAGATTAGTTGAGACAGGCAGGAGGGAAAAAAAGTGGAAAGGAATCACATCTGACATCCTGATCTAACTGGATAGCATGTGAGTACTGAGACTTGGACTCATTTCTCGTCTATTTGTGTGTGTGAGTGCCAATCCTTCAGCAGTTTTATCACCGTATGAGCGTGTAGTGGGCTGATGAGTCACATGCACTGGTAAATTTATTATAATTTCTCCTGGAATAAATTCATGGCTATAAATACACCTTTATTTGTTTTTGGTTTTTGTCTTCCTATTGAAGGAAATTGTGATATGTCAAAGGTCAATCAATTAAAAAATTTTTTATTTTTGATGTCTAAATTTCGACCTACATAAACGTGGGAAATACTACTTGATAGTTGTCCAGCAGATATTCACTTTCACCCTTCAGGACAGTGAGCCACAAAAAAGTAATTCTTAAAATTCTGTACTCAAGCATATTATCATTATGCTAGGTTAAGTGGAGGGAAAAAGTTTGGTAGAAAGAGCTACCAGGATAACCACAACCCTGAAAGGACTTGGAGGCAGAAATTTCAGCCTTCTGAAACGCATGTCTAAAATATGCATAAGCTGTTTTGCCAGTGTTAGCAGTTGCCAAGTCCTGCAGAAAAATTAAATCCATCAAGCTTGTCAACAGAGGGCATAATTTTCTTTGTTTGTTCTTCCACTCAACTTTCCATTAATATACTTGCATACAGCCAGCTTGTGTGGTAATGGCCTTTTGAAACTTACCCTCCTTGCAGATTTAGCGGAAACTGGGCTTTGAACGAAATGCTTAAATATTCCAATCTTTGTTTTAGTTTGTGATGGGGAAAAAAATGTTTTTTGATGTTTAGATTTGCCTGTTGGAAGTATATCTGCTGCCGGTAGTCTTAACCCACTTATTCAGCAGGTAAACAGAGTTGATCATTCTTATCAAATAATCAGTCACATGGACCTCCTGTTTTCATATGCTGCAGTGTTTTGAATTGAAGCAGCATGTTTGTATTGGAAAGGCTGATAACAGCCAAGCGCCACCAAAGAGTTGCAATGCCACCTGTCAGTAAAACTGTCATCCTAACAATACCTTTGAGCTTGACTGGAGCATGGTGAAAGATTCATGACTTTGAGCAAACCTACTGGACTGATCCCTCAAGGGTACAGTCAACAAGTCGTACCATTTCCAAGCAGCAGCATGTGACCTACATTGTTTAAGAGATCGGGAAGTTGTGGGTCTGGATTTGCGAATAGTGACACAAATAGGCTCTGGCTTTCAAGAAACGTATCATAAAACACTCTTGAAATGTTATAAATGTGAACCATTTGTCAGTTCCCACTTCGTAGCTGGCCATATTGAACATGGCAGAGGGTGAAGTTTTCATTCCCTGCTCAGGAGATGAAACATAGCAGTGATGTTTTCAGAGGGTGGGGGATCAGACAGCTATGTTGGCTTGGAGAGAGAGATGTTTAATTCCCTCTGCCCATGATACAGTAAGTGGCTGTTTGAATAGACGCCCTCTCGTGATCTGCACGAAATGTTAAACAGCTCTCCTCTGATATGGTATTTTCACAATTGCCAGCCAAGTGTCAGAGTGTATCATTTTTGTTCACTTTTCTATCAGAGAAATGACGGACTTTCCCAGACTTCCAGCCACAACATCTCATCCACACTGATGTTGCTGTGTGTTTTGGCACTGTGTTCTGTATGAGCAGGTGTGGGAAGCATTTGAAGCTCTGATATGTCATACGATACTCATCCTTCTCTCCTCTCTTCTCGGGATTTGAGCCTGAATCACTAAGAACCATCACAATAACTCACATAATCTGCCGCGTGCCAACCAAACCAAATGAATACTTAGGGAGAAATGTCCCACTTGAGCAACACTTCCGCCATCCGTCCCCTGTTTGCAGCCGAGTATGGACAGTGTGTCTTTACAGTGGCTTGTTTACAACTAATTCTGGATCTTTCTTAACTTTTTTCCTCTTGCCATCGACTTCACCCCTGTTTTTTTGACCTCGATTAAACCAGGAGCTGATGTAACGTTGTGCTCGTGTGTTTGCATTTCTGCCAGAGAGCGTAGTAGAAACAGCTTTGTTGACTTTGCCCCCTCTTTTTGTGATCATTCCCTCCAGGAAAGGTTTTCCAGAAATTTCTGTTTTTCCCTCTCCTTTTACAGTCTGTGTTTGCGTAGATCGTCGTACCTGCTGAACTCAAGCTTGCATGTAGATGGGATTAATTTTGGGACTAATATTAATTTTTCAACCCTCTTCTTTTTTTTAACATAAAAATGCCCCCATTTCAATAATATTTTATGCATACCATCACATAGTGTCTCCATTACCTAACTGTTCACATTATCACATTATTTGTTATCTAGGCAGCCGTTTTGCATGCTCAATAATCCTTTTGTTTTCCGTAGAGGGTTAAACATATTTCATGTTGCATAATAATCAACTCTAAAACAGCTTATATAGGTTACAGCTCCCATGCCTCTGGTAGTGAGAAGTTCTTTGCTATTGTAGAAGCTTATTGTAGCCAGGTGTACTTTGTGATGAACTACAAAAGTTTCATTCTGCAGTGACAGATTTGTACAGTATTGTAATTATCCACCCTCTCTTCACATGAAAGTGTGCCAGCTATTAAACCAATGAAGAGACAGCTGAAATAACACCTTCCCCCCAATTCAGGCTTAAAATGACTCACAAGTTGGACCCAACTGGGACCTGAAATCACAGTTAGAAGTGTTTTTGTTTAACTAAATCTAAGGCATGTGGTTCTATGAAGTATTTTTGTTGAGTTTGGAATGGTTCATGAAAAACGTGCACTCAAACGGTATGTTTGTGTCGGTTCAGGACTTGTTTGTACCGTTTAGTTACTTGCATAGGCAAGAAAAGCCTTGATGCAAGGTCCAAAGTTAGGGTTCACTAACAATAAAATAGTTTGTGTAAGAAAATAGTGCTCTACATTGCCATAGGGTCTGTTCGAGCATTCTCCATTTTGTGCAAGCCTACTTCTTTTCAAATCTACAAAAAATATCCTAAAACCATGGCCCAAACCAAAAACCATGAGACTAATTCTGTGAACCAAAAAAAACGGATTTCTTTTTTGGTCTGAGCCGCTGCTCAAAAGGATAGAAGTAGGCTATGCGGTGTTAAAAAGAAAAAGGCGCAGAATCGCGTAAATGAAAAAGCTAAATGGAAGGTTATCTTGAAACCATAACTCAAACCAAAAGCCATGAGTCCAAATCTGTAAACCAAACCGAAAACGTAAGCCTGAGGCCATGAAAAAACCTAAGTGGAAGGCAGTTTTCCCAAAACTATGATCCAAACTGAGGCTGAATTGAAAACCATTAGCCTGAAACTAGGATCCAAACCAAAAACCTTGAAGTTAAAGCTATGAACCAAACTAAAAACTGAGATGAAAACCCTGAACTGAACCAATAATTAAAAAAAAAATACTGACCCAACCACTGTGAGCCTGAAACTAAATCAAATCTTTAATCTATTTGATGAATTTACCCATGATTAAATGTATTTAAAAATAGACACATTAGTTTGTGGGCTTGCTAGATAATGTCTGTTATGTAATGTCTTCCTTCAGCCAGGCTTAGAGTGAACAAAGATATTAGGAGAACCATGGACCACTCTATAAATAAACGTTCTACCTTTACAGAACTGTCTTTGTCAGAAGTTTTAAACAGACGGCGCAATGGCTGGCTTCAGAAAGCTTTATAGCAATGTGTGTTAATTGGTGTGGTCTCATTGGTGAAGGCCTGTTGTCATTATCATACTCATCTTTCAGGGGAACGAGGATTAGGAACTCATTATGGAGAAATAATTGTTTAGCTTTTGTCTCAGTTGACAGCTCATTGTCTATGACATCTTCCCTCCCACCTCATCCTGTCTTTCCTTATATTTCCCACTCCTCTTCTCCAACGGTTCCTTGCCTACTGCATACTTTCCTCCTCCCTCCTCTGAGCTCCTGTTCTTCTCCTCATCCATTACGGTCTGTGAGGCTCCTGCTTCCCTTTCATCTTCTTTTCCTCACCTCCTCTCTATTCCATATCCCCCACAGCTTGCCTCCTTCTGTTTTATGAATTTTCTTTTTTTTTCTTTTTTACAGTCCCCTTTTGTGTTTCTGCTAGACGCTGGTCTTCTCCTGCATCTTGAATTTCCTTGCCACTGCTCCACTTCCTCAAATTATTTTTTTTCCTGCATGTCAGAGGTATGTTAGCTGGTTGCTCACCCGTCAGCAGCATCAGTCCTGATTTTCTATGACAAAGGCAGCTTGTGTCACTCGTTGATGTAACTGTTAGGTCGACTCAGTCTTGGTGACCTTGACATCTGTGCTCCCAGAGAGGCTTCCTGGAGACAGACGGGCCCGTCTGCAGAAACACGACACCCTCTGTTGTGCATATGTGTGGGTCAGTGCATGATGTTCTCACACTTATTGATTCATTATTCCGTTCATTTTTGAGGGGGTTTCTTCTTCACTCTTCATCATCTATCTCTGTTCTGCGGAAGTTTCCAATCTTTGGCAGACTGTAGTGATCAAGAGGCTCGGGGTTCGTACGGAGCGCAAACAGGCATGGAACTGAACATGGTTCTCCCTTTATATGTGATATAATGTGCAAAGAATGCATTGAGCTTGTGAAATATTTTGCTGTCGTAACAGGAAAACCTTCAGAGGACAAATATGCCCATTTCCTTCTTCTGGTGACCTCACTTCTGTCCTCAGGTCTGCACTCAGGCCTCTCCCAGCTCTTCACTTTCTTTTCTGTTTAGTCACTCATCCGTTCAGTTCAACATCTGCACAAACAACCGAAGGGGTTGACACTGTGTTTGTGTTAAAGAACAATATCATTTGGAAGTTCTTTATAGAGCAGGACTTTGCCTACACTTCTAAAAACTGTAGGTTCATATTTGCATCAATGATGCTTCCTTTTGAAACTCTTCAATATTCCTAAAAAGCATCATATCAGCAAAATACAACAAAACAATTCTGCCGTCTCATAGCGGCGTGAGCGTTGGCACTCGTGGTCTCAACATCTGGAATGAATTGACCTCCAATCCAGCCTTTAACGTGTGGACATTGACCGGCATGCACACAGAGGTTTTGGCGGCTGGTTGCCCTGGAACTGAACCCGTTGTTCCTCACAAATTATTTTAGTTTCTCTTACACGTCTCTGTCAGTAGGCTGTATCTGTGCAACGACTCAGGCTACCCCGTCAAAGCTGGAGCCTAAATCAGTTTCATCCCCTTTGTTTCAACTGAGCAGCTACAGAGGAAACGTAGGCCACTGTAAGGGGCGGAAATGGGCAGACAAATACTCGGAGAGATGTGGAAGGAGGAAAAGTGATTCATGATATTCAATGTTTTTGTTCCGTCACTTCCTCCCATCTCCAGCTCCCTTCTTCATGTGTTGATGGTTATTCCATAGATGGAAATTGTGGAATTCAGAATTGTGTCTGACAGTTTTCCAGCACATTATTGTAAGGCCATTGTTATTTTGTGCCAAAACCACACTGCGTTCATTTAGACACACCATTGGTTACACTCCACCTCAAGTGGATGTTTGAGGGACAGAGCATAAATATTGAAGACTGTAAATATAGAGGACACTGCTATAATTGCTCACTGATGGTCTCCTCCCTCTAAGTAACTATAAATATTTTTTCTTCTTCACAACTTTCAACTTGTGTGTCTATTAAAACAAAATAAAGGCGTTTCAGGGGTCTAGTTATGTTTACTGTTGTTGGTCTTCAGTTTGATCCAGACTGGGGACTTTTATTGTACATCTTCATTGCTAAAAGTACAGATAAAACCAGATATTTAAAAACACTTTTTTATTTTCTCAACGTTAGGCTAAACCTCTCTGTTTTAGATCAGTTGGTATGACCAAACGTTGGTTAGAATAGGTTGGAAGATGGATGCCTGTTAGTACGGGACAATACTGACAGTGTTGGACACTGAAAGACTTGAGACTTTAGGGGCCTGTAAAGTTACAGTCACATCTATAACTCAGTGCGTTTACATGCAGCAAGAGAATGCTGAATTATTGCCTTAGTCCGGCTGAAGACAAAACAAACTAGAGTTAGAGTAATCGGACTAAGGCACCCAGATAATGCGATTGAGAAATAGAATTTCTCTGCAAGCATCTCCAACCCCACCTCAGCCGAGCTTTTCACAGGAAGTGATGAGACCACGGAAGCTGGAATAACCACACCGGTACACAACAAAACAGCATCAACGAGTGTAACACAATTAAACAGTACATTACGTACAAAATGTACTGTGCTGCACAGTTGCTGTCATCCATTTCTTTGCTCATTGTGCATATCCTTCCTTTACTCCGTCTGCTTCACTGCTGTCAGTATTTGTTTACTATCTGTGTGACTCTCAGCCAACTGGAAAAATCCAACATGAAAGGGCGCACGTCGTCACCTAGCATCGCGGTGGCGATCGCACTTCTTTCAATAATTCGATTTTCTGAGAGACGTAAACTGCGATAAAGGCTCCCATTCTGGTTAAGCTATTAGTCTGATTTTTGCCAAAAGCTCAATTTAGATGTACATGTAAAAGTACTGACTGATGTTTAGATCAATGAATATTCATTTAAAACAATGGTCTAGTCAAAGTCCAGACCTAAATCCTATTAGGAATCTGTGGCACAACGTAAATTGATGTTAGCAGATGGTCTCCTATCTGTACTGTCTGTCAAAGATGGGTTCTGCAGAACTTGACCAAAATCCCTTTTTGTAGTTTTCTTTCTTTTCAAATGGAACCTTCCTATAATTGAGGAGATTGGAACGGGTTCTCTCTGCAGCTCAAACTAACCATCTCCATTTTTTAGCCGTCACTATTGTTCCCTGCCATGAATTACACACACAAAGTGCAGATATGAGATTGGAAGCTGATGGCTACTAATGCTCTTTGAAATGAAACCTGAGAAGTGCTGAGGGTTCAGCCTAGGTGTTAAGAACTGGAGCCCTAGATTTAATGGAGTGTAAAAAGATAGCCCACCCAGATTATGTAATAGCCTTATCTAGGATGTCCCTTGTCCTTTTCCCCCTTTTCTTTCATATACAGCTCCGATGTTTCCCACTGGTCAGAGCATCAGTTACTGTAACAGTTTGAAGGTGTAAGTCGTCATTTACACTGCGCTAAATCCAGCCGCGCACATAAACACAGAGAAAACACTCGCTACAAAACAACACACAGACATAGGTGTAAGGTTCCCTGGTAATGAACTCCTTCTTGTAGCATCTGTTGGTATTTTCACAGACTCTAGTCAGGATTTTATCCATGATCCTCCTAGAGTCTCTGGGATGTTTCTTCTAATCTAGAAGCTCTGCAGACTCACTAAGCTCCTCTGTCATGTTTTTCTTTTCTTTTTTTCTGGCCCTGGACGTGTAACTCATTCGACTGAAGTGGGAATAAACATGATTTAAAGCGCCGAGCCATGTCCAGACACTATTGGAATGGCTAGTGGCCATCAGCATATCATCCTCTCAGATCTGTTTATTTATGATATGTTAACAGAAAGGCAGGTGGATGTGCACTATTTTAGGAGTGCAACCTTTTGCACTCACTCTTACACTTGCGTATGCAACAGATAAACAAACATTTATACTCTGAAAAAGTTAGAAACTCTACTTCCTTTTATGCATCTAATCTGCAGCCGTCTCACACAGCCAAAGCAGTCTACTGTGGCCTCCTTATTGCCAAAAAGGGGTCAAGTCCTATAAAAAGTTCAAAGACTCTTTGGTGTGTTTGAGGCAGTCAGGAATCGTGATATGACAACCATTTCAGTTCCAAATTAATCTTTGTTGTGCCTCAAGAAGGTTTTCGATTTAAATAAATTTTAAGGGGGGGGGGGGGTGAACATGAGGCAGTCACTCACTTTTTCGGGGCATTTCAGTTTGCTAAATAACTGGCCTCCATCAGAAATAGAAGAAATGGTCTCAGAAAAACTAAACCATGCTGGTGTTGTTTCCTCGTTTATAACTCAAGGGTGGATTTAAAACATAGACAGTAAGACAACATGGACAAATTATTTGACGATTTTTCTCTCACCAGTCCATCACATCACATATCTATATAATATAATGGGATCTTAAACAGCTGTGCAGCTATTGCTTGTACAGCAGTGTCTTGTAAAAGTACATGTGCCCAATAAACATTTCAAGTATTTTCAGCCACAAACTTGGACCCCTTGACAGATGTTCTTCCAGGATTGCCCCATCAGCTCTGTCAGCTTCCCTGTCTCTGCTAAAGAAACGGATTATCACAGCATGATACCGCCACCACCATGTTTCATGGTGCATTCAGGCTGATGGTGCACCCTGATGTTCTTGCCACTCTTCCATAAGGACCTGACTTGCAGACTACATGGCACGTAGCTGTGCCGTTTAACAGATTTTCCCACCTACGCTGTGGATCTCTGCAGGACTTGGCTGCCTCTCTGGCTATTCCTCTACCTGTTGAGGCGGGCAGCTGTGTCCTGGTCGGTTTTCACTCATGCCAGGCACCCTCCAGTTTCAAACAGACTGATCTGTGCTCTGAGATATTAAAAGCCTATATTATTGCTTAATAATCTAACTCTGTTGTAAGCTTTTCCATCATTTTATCCCTGACCTGTCTCCTGTCATCCTTGGTCTTCATGATGCTGTTTGTTCACTAATGTTTTCTAATGGAAATCAAAGGGGTCTGAATACAAACACACCTCACATTCCTCAGATTTCCGCTTGTAAAAATACATTTGAAACAATGTATTTTCCTTTCCTGTCACTTCACAATTCGCTATCGTATCAATCATATCAGAAATCCCACTAAAATACATGAGTGGTTGTAATGAGAGAAAAGTTTAAGATTATGTTTTGCTGCAAGGCACTGTACTTAAAAAAAGAAAAAGTCTTCTAATGTATCCATTGATGCCTTCAAACTCAATTTTCAACTCTTGATGCTCGTTCTAGTCATGCGACTATCAGAGCAGCATTTCCTTTTCCTTTTTCATCGACAAAGGACACCATTCATGGCTCCTAATCATTTCACTGAAAACTGTAATCAGTGAGTAAGAGCTTTTAGTCCTAGTTGAATAGATTAGCTCATCTGATTTAGGATTAGTGTGGTAGTTTGGTTTTAGATTGCAACAAAAGGAGATGATTCACGATTAGCCAGAGTGTTGCAGAGAAAGAGGTGTCTTAAAACAATGCGCAAAGCTGGAGCCTTTACAGCAACTTGAATCTAGAAAATCATTTACTTGAACTTAAGAAACCTGGTGTTTCATCATTTTTGCTCATTAGCTCCTGGAATCAGGATTATTTCAGGTACAATCAGACCCTTTGTGTGCAGTGTGCTGTTAGGGATTAACACTTTACACCAGAAGTTTCACTCATTATCTTCAGATTTCCTCTTATTACTCCTCGGAACAGAATGACCGGATCGACCGGGGTCTGAAATAGTTTTTATTCCTACAAACGGAAAAGTGGAACCGAGAAGACAGAAGTGAGGAAGAAGGGCAGGGGCGATGAAGCATAACCATCAGAGCGGAGGGTAACGACTCCACTGGTGAATTGTTGGTGTGCGTTGTGCAGCCAGGCACCGACTTGAAGCAATAGAGCACAATGAGTGACAGGCTGGGATGGCGGCCATTGTTAGAAGATGAGTTTTCATGTCCACACATGGCCTTTTTGTTTTATCGGTCTGAAAGAATAGTCTTTGTTTGTAGTGGCCGCTGCTGTTCAGACCAACACAAGAGCCAAACAAAGCGTGATCATCGTTGTATCCTAATAGCAAAAAGCAGAGAAGCCACTCTTGTAACACTGAAGTGTTTTAGATCGTCACATTATTATGTAAAGGTTCACCTGAGTTAACCCAAAAAACTATATTTCTAAGAAGGAGAAAAAAGTTAAACAGTGAAACCAGCCTGGTGCTGTTGAAAAATATAAGCAACCCCTCATAACATCATAAAATAACAGATTAATCATGTTTTTTTTGTTTGTTTGTTTCAGTTTTAACAGCCACAGCCTGGTCTGATTACTGCCAGAGCTGTAGAAGCTAAAATAATGTCACATCATGCTTCAATCTAAATAAAGTCGAGAAAAGATGAAAAGCACAGCCAGTCTGTCTGGGAAAGGTGAAGAAGCAATTTCAAACGCCAAAACCACTGCGGGCAAGAAAGAACACAAAGGTACAGTTTCGCTTTTGTTCAAAAAAGATCTTGATGATCCCCAAATCTTTGGGAGGTATTTTCTGTGAGCTGATGAGAAAGTTGAACTTTTTTGGAAATGTGCATCCTGCTCAATTTTGCAATAAAGCTAATGCAATCTTTAAAAAAGGAACATTATTCATGCATTCAAGCATTACGGTGGCAGTGTAATGGTGCTTGCGGCATGACGACCTCGACAACTTACCATAATTCATCTGCACTTTGGGTTATGGAGAAGGGAAATTATCTGAATGGCCTAAAAAACCATTTAAAGTGGCTTAGTCAAAGTGGTCTAGTCAAAGTCTGAATTTAAATCCGATTAGGATTCCCTAGCAGGAACTTACACAGGCTGTTCATGTTCAAAAAGCCATATTGTAGCTGAATTAAAATAATTCAATGATAAGACAGTCGACTCAAACTTTTCCACTGTAGAGACGTCATCGACGTTTATTGCAAACACATGAAGAAAGCAGCTGTGGCCACAAAGGGTGGCACAACCAGTTATTAGGTTAATGATAAATAAGTGAAATCATCCGTCCTAAACTGCTTTCTGTATTTACTTACTCGGATTATCTTTTTCTGATATGAAAATTTTTCTCAAACATTTAACTGTGATGGAAAAGCAAAAGCAGATGAAATCTGTAAGGAGGCTAATACTTCTTGACGGCGCTGCATGTCTCACTCCATTTCCTACAGAAACAACCGCTTTGCAGCCCCATCCAGTGCACATGCACTAACACATGCACCCTGAAACATGGCCCCTGTTACTGCAATATGTGGAGTGGTGATTGATGGGAAACCAAAAACCATCTAAATGGGAGGCATGAGGGAGGGAGGAATGGATTGTTGTGACAGGGGAACAAAGAGTGAGTTAGGGACTCAGGCAAAAAAAAAATGAAGTGGAATTAAGACCAGTGTGACATTCGGGGGATGCGGGAAGAATTCTTGACCAAAATGACACAAATCCTCCACTTTTGGGATGAATTGCAAAACTGTCTTTAAGTGATGAGATCTATCTCCATAACTTTCTCTTCCCTTTTACTTGAACCTATTTCTCCTCTCTTCAGTCGCGCTTATTCACAACAGATGCTCTCTCTCTCTCTCTTTCTCGCTCTCTCTCTCTGGCTAACCATAACAAGCTGTGGTAAAAGATCTTGGTTTGTGTGTGCAAGTAAAGCAAAATGTGGGTCTTTTTGTTAACGTTTGTGTGTGTGCCACAGAAGGGGATGGGCTTTGCTGCAGGGAAACATTTCCAGACCTTGGGGGGTCTGAGGAGCACACCAGGTCTTTGCACCCCACCATGAGTACACAACAAACCAGCTCATTCATGCAGCCAGGATGTGATTAAGATTTACAGGTCCTGATTTTCGAGTAAAAGACCGACTTTCAGAAAAATCTGGGTCAGAGGTTGACCCGATGAAAGCCAAATTGGTTCGATAAGTCGTTCTGGAGAGCTTGGGATGAAAGTTAACAGTCTGTATGGCTTTCTAAATTATTTTATGATGCTACATTCACTTTTGCAATTAAGGAATAAACTTTTCCTCTTGCTTTCATGTCTTGTATTCATGGATTTGTTGCTTTTTCAAAAAACAACAACATGCAAATGTTGGTTGAAATCATTGACAAATATAAACAAACTGAAACACAGCGGCGTGCTACACTTTACCATCTTCAATACAAAATATGTCATGCTTCTTAAATAATGTACATGAGTGTAGCTTTAGCTGTAACATTTACAAAACTTTAAATATTCCATAAGTTCAGACTAATATCTATATTTGAGCTTTTTTCTGCCATTTTTCTGTTTTCACTTATCAGTATTTTTATTGTGATGGTTAAACTTATCCTTCTGTTCCATTCATTTGTTTTTACAAGTTTATTTTATTATTAATGTAAAAAATGTAAAAAAAAGTCCACCTTAGGGACACAGGATGCAATTTTTAGATCTGGGAAGCCAGTGTAGGTGTAGTGTGTGTTATGTGTTTTGTCTAGTTAATTTGTCTTAAATTAAGGTTTTACCAGCTAATTAACAGTTTCCTGTTGTCTTTCCTTTTTTGTCCCTTATGTAAACATGAGATAATTGCTTTAATATCATGGATACCCTGAGAAACAGACGAATCTTTGGCCACAGATAATCTGATGCAATTATTTGCCCTATATTTAATCTCCCCGGGAGAGATCCCAGTTATTACCCTTTAACTTGCAGTTATATTGTTCTTATTTGCTCAATTACCAGTTTACCGTGAGAGAATAGTTGTTTGCTGGCACATGTAGAAAAGCGGTCAGCTGTAGCCTCAGTCCATGTGCTGCCGGGATCGCTGCTCGCTGGTCCGTGTGCAACATCCCAGAGAGGGCCAGAGCAGATGATCACAGAGTGTTAAAACTCAGCGGGACATCCAGACCTACATGAGCTGATCAGTGGGTATCAGCTACCCGCTCCTCTGAAGGAAACGACATAATACTGTAACAGTGCAGATTGTGTTTCTGCCAGCCTCTCTGCCTGTTTGCTTGTGTGTGGGCCTGTCTGCGAGCCTGTGTGTGCTGTCCTTGGTTGGCTTCTGCAGAGCAGAAATAGGCTAGACAAAATTAGAGCCGTCACATACGCAGGGATGTATAGGAGGCTTCTTTGAAGCCCTCAGATTGGCTGGGGGAAGGCAGTGACAATGCAGAGCCTGGGATTAGAGAGTGTGAAGTCCTTATGTCGAGAAGAAGTGTCTGTGTGCAAGTGGCAGATAAGAAGCTGCAGATTTAAGTGCGCGGGCATGTCTGTGTGAGGTGGAAGAGGTTTATGAGAACCTGAAAGAGATGATCTTAACTGGAAAATGAGGGGATATTTTGGAGTCTGACAAACTCAAACCTCATGATGTTTTTGAAACGAAAGAGCGAGGGAATGAGAGAGGGAGAAAAACAACCACACTCAACAAGAGAACCTATGTATTAGGATCAGATTAACCCACATCCTCACATCCCATCAGTCTTTTTATGACATACAGTGCCTTGTAAAAAAAACAAAACTCTTTACATTTTTTGTCATCTGAACTACAAACCTCAACGTATTTTAAGTTTGTATGTAACAGACAAACACAAGCTAGCTTATTATTGTAAAATAGAAGGACAAATACACAATTTGTCACAAAAAAGCAGGTTCTTTAGAGAACATCAGTGAACAAACAGCATCATGAAGGCCAAGGAACACAGTAGACAGGTCAGGGAGAAACAGAACACTGTTCAGTCCATCATCTGAACACTGAAAGAGCATAGCACACATTCAAACCCACCAAAACATGTCTGTCCACCTAAATTATCATGCAAGGCGGACATTAATCAGAGAAGCAGCCTTGAGACCCATGGTTACTCTGGAGGAGCTGCCGAGATCCACAGCTTAGTCACACAATTGACAAATCTGGCCTTTAGGGGAAATTTGGATAAATGTAATTGTTGAATGAAAGCCATAAAAAGTGCAATTTGCAGTTTTCCACAAGCTACGTAAGAAACACAGCAAACCGGCGGAAGAACATACTAGACCAACATTGGACTTTTTGGTCCACATGCAAAACACTGAGAGACAGAAACCTAACCCTAAACATTACCTTGATCCCATTATCCCTATTGTGGAACATGGTGGGGGCAGTGTCATGCATTGGGGATGCCTTTCTTCAGCAGGGACAGGGAAGCTGGTGAGAGCTAATGTGAACATAGACAAAGTTAAATACGGGGCAATCCTGGAGGAAAATATGTTGGAGGGTTCAAAAGACCTTGAGACTAGGTTGGAGGTTCCAGCAGGAAAACGATAAGGGTTTCCACTTCACAACTATGCACTACTCTGTGATGACACAAAATCCCAATGAAATATGTTGAAGGTTTTTGGCTGTAACGTGTTAAAATGGGAAAAAGATGAAATAGTATGGATACCTTTGCAATGATTGTACTGCCTCCTTTAAATCCTCCGCTGTTTCTATGTCCATTTATAGACCAAAAAAAGCAAACATTAATATTGGTTTAGTGAGTCCTCAGACTTCCTGTCTGCTGTCTCTAGCTATGTCTGTGGACACACAAATATGCACACATATGGTCATATTTCTGTCACTTCAGTGGACATTAAGTTCAACCACATGCTGCAAGCCTAACCATAGGAATCTGTTTGTTTGATTTCAGAGGTAATATGCATACATTTCCAACAAGGAGGTTTGTTATCAGGTTAAAGCTTAGTCCATATCATTTCTTAGTGCTAACATATGTATTTAGGAGTAATACACACACAAGGCATGAAGAGCTGAATGATTAGTGAAGAAAAGAGAATAATCATCCAATGCCCAGAGGAGGGGTTCTAAGTGTTATGGGTCATCAGGGTCTTCCCTAAGTGCTGCTCGGAAATGTAACGTTGCCTTTCCAGGCAGTCAGGTGACTGGCGGCTACGGTCATGTGACTAATAGATCATGTGATTGCAGCTGGGAAAAACAGCCGAAGAAGAGATTGGGAGTAAAGCTTAGTGATTCCGCTAGTGGATGATTTGTGTTGTCGGCTGCTAATGGCTATCATCAGGAGAAGTGGATGCAGCAGCAGGATGATGAAGGGATAAGCCTTTTCACGCCGTCTCTTCCATGCGCATGCATTATTTCTGAAAGCTTCAGTGTGATTCAAAGCCCCTTAATGTGCTGGAGACTGAATAAGTCATATGATAGAGACAGAGCTCTGGGTTATACAACATCAGCTCATCACCTCAGATATTCCTCTAATCTTTGAGGCTGCTCACAAGGTTTTCTAAAAGCTTAAAAACATTTCAGCTTTTAATTTTGTTGCGTTCCAATCATAAATTTCGGAGTGTTTTTAGTGGGATTTCTTAAATGTCCAACATAAAGTAGAACGTTATTGTGCAAAGATTCAAATTTTTAAAGCTTTTTACAAATATAGTTCAGCGCAAAATCATTTATTTATCCCCTCCTCACAGATTCAGACTTATAGCAATTTTTTTCATTTTTTTTCAGATTGTTTCTGTTGACTAGAAGCAATATTATTGTTTTGGAGCTGTCCATTCATAGGCCTGCCTCCATTCTGATAGAAAGAGATTAGGGTGTTGGTCAGGAGATTGTGGCATAAAATTAATAACTAAAATTACCATTTGAAACATGTTAAAAGCTGGTCAGCAACTGCAAGATGTTGATAGCTGCCAATAAATGCTTATTATTGAGAAGGGGATAAATGTTTGATATGCCAATTTTTGTTCAAATGTAAATTGTTTTTTGTTTTGTTTTGAATGATTATCAAATAACTGAACATTATCAAATACCTTTTGTAAGATAACGGTGTAATTTTCAACCGAAACTTGGATGGAGAACATCTGTGAAGTTCTACTTTCAAGACTACTTTCAAGACTTGCCAGAGATTCTCAGTTGGGTTGAAGTCTGGGCTTTGACTGGGCAATTCTAATACCCGAGTTTGCTTTGATATAAACCATTCCATTGAAATACATTTCCACAGCAAGATGCCTTCATGACCATATCTGAAGTCAATGGTGGCATTGGGTTTTATTTAGGGTATGGAAGTTAAGATTGGGCATTATGGCCTCAAATCTATATTGCGATATAATTGAAAGCATGTATGGTAACTATATTTGTTGCAATTGTTCTTTTTTCTGTTTATTTGTCAGAATGACGGGTTTTTGAGCATTCTTACTCTCCAGATGCACTGCAGCAGAACAACTTCAGAAAAGTATAGAATGCCATTTTAAGAACCTTTATTTTGCAAAATGCATTTAAAAAATATTCAAATCTTTTTCCAAAAAAATGCAACACAAGAATTCTATTCCCTAGCCTGTACCTTTATATCATTTAAGTTAGAGATTTTACTTTCATCTCAGATAATCCACTGAATGCCTTGTTTCAAATGTTTAATTCATTCAGTGTCTGTCAATCCTGCTGGTTTTTCTGTGTTCATCTGTCTGCTACTCCCCTGTCGTTTCATCCTCTAAAAGGGTCACAGTGATTCATTGACATAAAACTTTCTGGATGTTTGTACCAGGTCAGTTTATTCATTGGTTTTTATGTTTTAAAACCTTTCCTTATCCCCTCCCTAAATCTGACACAGCCTTCTTTCACCGGCTGTTGGATGTCCATGTTTGGGATGCAGCTTAGTAATTTGGAGTCATTGAGGTTATTGCAGCTTCATTTGTAGACAAATCCCCTCAGTATTGAGAATCTGTCACCTTATTCTACTTTTGTTAGGCAGCAAAGATTATGTTTATCTCTGGGTCAGCGATGTGCCAAATGTGTCGTTTAGCAGTTTAGGACTAAAACTAAATTGTTGAAAGCAAGGAAACACACACAGGCACATTTTATACACAAAAACATTATTCTATCAACTGCTGTGGAGGGTTTTTTATGTGCAGTTCTCAAAGCTCCTTACAAGCAAATGCCTCCTCACACAACCCAGTGCATCTATTTATTGAGTTATCATTGGTAGAGAAAGAATGCCCATTTAAGTGGGTGAGTGTGTTTTAGATGGAAGAATGTAGACTGTAACTTTCTTTACTTGGCTTGTTTTGGTCAAAATGGCCACGACATATAGAGAGCCAACACAAAGGTGAGGTTCAGTTGTCATAGTTTATCTCATTAATCTTCCCCTGGAATCTCTATTAAATAGAATAGAATTATTTAAAACGTTAGATTATGTAAATCTGACGGAAGATGTCCACAATCTAAAATCCACAACTTGTTGCCTTGGTATGTCTCCACAATTTTAGATGTTTTTTACATTTAAAATATTGCTCCCAGTAGTTTATTCTCCTTAATGAGGTTTTTCTCTCCTAAAACCTGCAGTGATCACACTTCTTGAAAAATGTATTGATCTTAGCTCTTCAGTGTATTCCATTCAGGTTTTTGACCACATCATTCCACTGAGACAACAGTGTTTAAGTGTCATATATTTTTACAGTGATGAATTTGAAACGTGTGCCTAGGGATTACTGGATTTGATCTTAATCTAGGGAACAGATGATACTGTGCTGAATTGGTTCGAAACTTACTTGGTAGACTGGGGGTAATTTGTTTCAGTTGATGGTTAAAAACCGAAACAAACAATCACACAGAGTTCCTCAAGGTGCTTTCTCGGCCCACTTATCCAATATCAGCACCCTTCTCCTAGGACAGATTACAGAGCATTACAACATCTATAGCCATTGACATACAACTATAACTGTAATGATAAATATCTCTGTATACTGAGGGGTTTTGGGTTAGCTGTATTTTTTTTAAAAAGCTTAATTTACAAATACATTGGATCCCTGGTATTCATGAAGGTTAAAACACCTGCTAAAATGGATTTTAGCTAATCCAGAAACACTTAGAACTGCTTAAAACTGCTAAATAAAGCTTAATCTGCGTCAATACGCACATTAGAAGCCGTCTTAGCTCTAATGCTGATGCTAACATCCACGGTCCTATCGCCGCTCTTGGGGGCACAAACAATCAGCAGCAAGAAAAATTTACTTCTGGATTGGCTGCTTTGCAAATGCCAGCCAATAGTGTGTCAGGTAGCATTGCGCCCAAGTATTTCAGTTTCCCAAGATAAATTTTCTTTTGAACATCTCCGATAGGCTCTACGAAAAAATCCACGAATAGACAAATTGTTTGACAGGTAGGGGTCCACTACATTTTGCCGTTATTTGTTTAATGCATTTCTATTCTTTTTTTATTTATATAGGTGGTTCTATACATATTAAACTTCCCTTAACATTAAAACAGTCAAATAGTCATTAAGAAGATGTTTGTAATTGTATTCATGAATGCTTCATAATATTCACCAGAGCAATTAATATTGTGAAAAACTGAATGGAAAGCCCTCATCTGGAATGTGTTTACAAAAAATCATAATGAGGAAAATAATAGCTGGCAAAGTATACGGATACCTATTTTAGCTTGACAAACCAGTTTGCTATAAACAGTCTAAACATGTTGCAGCATGAAGGAGGCAGAGGATGAAGCTTTAAACTTCTTCTAATGGATGTTTGTGGCTTCTTTGAGTGAAGATAAAATATCACAATGATGCGAACAGATGACAATTATTCTGTCCTGTTTTTAGTATTTTTTCGTAGTGTTTAGGTGCTGCACTGAACATGTTTTTTCCTAAGAATTGGACTCATTATGTATCAAGTAGTGTTTTTCCGTTAGCTTCACCTTTGTCTCTCTTCTGTTGATTCGCTCTTTGCTCTAAAAACATCTTTCCGCTGGATTTGATTGTAATTGCAGTCCTAATGTTAATGTGTCTGACTTGACATAAAACCCTCTTCCAATCAGATTTCCAACATGCATTGCTTTGTTTATTGTTGCTTTGCCTTCTCTTTACCAATTGTCCCTCTCTGTCCTGTGTGCAGGACCGCAAGCTTTCCAAGTCGGAGCGCCAGCGGTTCAAAGAGGAAGCCGGGATGTTGAAGGGTCTCCAGCATCCTAACATTGTCCGCTTCTATGACTCCTGGGAGGGTTTGTGCAAAGGAAAGAAATGCATTGTTCTCGTCACTGAGCTCATGACATCTGGCACGCTAAAAACGTGAGTACAGGAGTCAAAAACTGAGGTTTGCAGGAATATTTAAAAAACTTTATGCTTGGTAAAATTACTTCCAAAAGTATACCCTATGAACTTGTTCACATTAGAATCTCCAATTTAATTTTATTGGGATTTTATGTCACAGCCTGATCTGACACAAAATGGTGTTTAAGTGGGAAGTGGGAAAAAATCCTTCATACATTCTGGCATGCATTTGTATTCTTCCTCTCCCCCTGAGTCTATACATGGTAGAAGCACTTTTAGCTGCACTTCCTTCTCTAAGTCTTGTGAGGCATTCTCCTTTTTAAAGTAGCTTAAGATCAGATGGAGATTGTCTGTGAACATTTTCTTGCCAAAGATTCTTAGTCTTTCTGAACTAGGCCACTCTATCACATGAATATGCTGTATGTTTGGGGATGTTCTCCTGCTGGAAAGTGAACCTCTTCCCCAGTCTTAATAGTGGACTTGGAGTTGATTTTACTTGAGTGTGTGTAGTGGTATCAGAGTAAAGGGAGCCAAATAAAAAGACACGTCACATGCTTTGTTTTATTTGTAATAATGTTCAATAATTTACAACTGCACAACTTTGTGTTGGTCCAGCTTACTATCCCATTAAAATAGACTGAGGTTTGTTACTGCATGACAAAATGAGAGAAGATCTCATGGGGTGTGGTTACTCAAAGATTAGATCCCAAGTTGTACCTAAATGGTGCTTAATAGTGTCCAGTCTAAAAAATATGTGCGATAATGTAGAAACTGCAGTGTACAGTGGGGCAAAAAGGTATTTCACAGCCACAGATTGTGCAAGTTGTCCCACCTAAAAAGATTAGAGAGATCTGTAATTTTCATCACAGGAACTTTTCAACTGTGAGAGACGGAATGTAAAAAAAAAAAAAAAAAAATCCAGGAAATCACATTGTAAAAATAAAAAAATTATAGGTGATATCCTGGATTTTTTTTTTTTTTTTTACATTCTGTCGCTCACAGTTGAAGTGTACCTATAATAAAATTACAGACATATCATCTTTTAAGTCTGACAACTTGCACAGTGTTCCAGTGCAACAGTGGCTGCCAAATACTTTTTTGCCCCACTGTACACGTTTGGATGGCGTCTGTCAGTCCCTGCCAGCCCCTTCTCAAAACGTCATGTGAAGAATAGACATGCCAGCACAAAAGGACACACTCTGCTGATGAGAATAGACATGCATCCATGAACGTCACTTGCAAAAAAGGCAGTAAGCCTGTACCACATGGTGCATCACGGGACACTATCAGCCCACCTGCCAGCTGCTACTTCTGCTGCAGATTCCTCTCATTCCTGGCATTATTCCCCTGTGCTTGGGGTAGAGGGGGTTTGATATACAACTGGACTCTTACAGTTGGAAGGAGACAAAAGAATCTTGAAGAGAATACTGGGTGTACATTTTAAAAAAGCAGATGGGACATGACAAAGCAGTGACTCACCTGTGTCAGAGGAGGGAGGAATATTTGTCAGAGTACTTTTTAGGAGAGTGGCGCCCTCCGGTGGAAGACTTCAAGGGTTTAATGTATCTGTCTGAATTAATGCAATATACACTCCAGGTTGAATTTATGAAATAAATAAACTATTTAACAGATCTTTGCTTTGCAGCTTTTGAGAGCATGTTAACAGTAACTTTAAACTTTATGTGCAAAACTGATATTACATTCACTTCTAAATGAAAACATGCTGTTCAATAGCATATTATAAAACCAGAATGCATTCCCCCTGGCAAACACCTGTCCCATTTTTGCTTAGAATGTCTCTCATCAACATAATATCAAGATTAAAATTTATTTCCTCCAGACAATTTACACTTTTTGAGGTTGTTTTTGCAAGAGCTTACAGCCGGTGTGGTGGTGCATTTACGGACAGGATGAAAGCTGTGCAGGGGTTCGGCTTCAGTCCAGATGAGTCCTCAGAAAGGAGAGGTGTTGTGCTGTGCTGAGGCAGTGGAAAAAGAGAGAGACGACAGCAGGCGGGGGGAGGGGGGTGTTGGTGGGACTGATAGGGAGGGAGAAAGATGGTGAAGATGGAAGTGCTGACGAGCACTGCTACAGTGCATGAAAGGAACATTAAACGGAATCGGATGTGGTTTTAAAGAGATGTTTGTGCTGCTTCTGTTGCTGTTAAATAAATATCATTGAAGTATCTTAAAGGTGACATACATATCGGGGTACTTTGGTTCCTGTGCTGAAATAAGAGCGAGGTTGAGCAACTTTGTGTTGGAGAAAGGCTGTGCATTGTCACTTCAGAGCTGCTGCATGCCATAAGGTTTAACTTGTCTGTCAGCACCGCTTTGACTCCAGAACGGCGGAGAAATAAAGCAGAGGAGACAGGTGAAGAGATGGAAGGGAAACGAGGTGTCATGTTTTTTGTGAGATATGTGGGAAGTAGAAATAACAGATGAAAAGAGGGAGAGAGTGCAGATCCACACTTTGTGGTATGTTCACTTTAAAAGTGTTCACCAAATGTTGCATTTAATTTCTTCATATAGTTTTTAGGTTTTTAAAGCAATTCTTGTAAAGCATGCACACCAACTACGATGTTTCTGACTTTTATTGTCATACTGTTGAACAGTAGTGTTAAACAACAGTGTTTTATATTAATTTAGAGAATCACAGTTAAAGCATGACTGAAAAATCTAATTAAAAAAATTCTATCACTTATTTTGCAACCCACAGTAAGCTGAAATGTAATCCATTTTGTCTTATGTTGATGTAAATGTCAAACTATTGCCCTATTGTTATAAAGTATTCAAATAACCTTTCTGTTCTTTTAGTTTATTTGCACTGGCATGCTGTTATGTTCTTATGATCAGTGAAGGCACCACACCATATCACCACCATATTACAGTGACAACACTCTTAAGTGTGAATGTTGTGAATGAATGTACATTTTCTGTGTCAGTAGGATGTTTAAAAATAAGGTTAAAGAAAGTATTAGTATTATTCTCTAGAAAGTATTAGAAAGCATAGTATTAGAAACTTCTAGAAAGCATAAATATCAGCTCCTCTCTGACAGCATGGTGGGAGTTTCTAAAAATGACAGAGTCCACAATAATCCCATGCAGACGTACACCCATCTGGAATAACCCCGACATCTTGCAAAAAAAATGTATGATAAGTTTTCCAGTCTGGAGGTGCAATGGAATTGAATACCTGGAACATATATTTGAAGGAACAGACTTTATCCCATTTAAGACATTAATTACACAATATGGAATTGATAAAAACAAATTCTTAGAATATCAACAAATTAAATCTATTATTAAAGGTAAATTTAGGCTCAATACAGCTGAATTACAAATTCCAGCAAGAGTTTTAGATTTTCTTAATCTCAACCCCCCCAAATTGCTGTCTAAAATATACAAAACTTTATCTACGTTAGATGAATCAATAGCCATCCCTATTTCAAAATGGGAGGTGGATTTATCAGCCAGCTTTGACCAAAACGTCTGGTCTCAGATATGTCTAAGAACCTTTAAAATAACAAAAAATCCTCATTTGCAATTAATACAATACAAAATCCTTCATAGAGTACACTATACAGGTCAACGAATGTTTAGGATGGGTTTTACATCGTCTAATACCTGCTTACAATGCACAAGCAATATACCAGACACTTATGTTAATGCACTTTGGTCCTGTCCACCTGTTAAGAAATTTTGGTGCCAGATATGTGAGGACTTATCAAAGTGTATGAAATGTAACATCCCACCATCTCCCTCAATTTGCCTGTTAGGAAATTTAAATGATGTCACCATGGACACAAAGTCAGTTCTAATGGTTCACATTGCCTTATGCATCGCTAAGAAAACTATCCTCCTGAACTGTAAAAATAAAAAAGCTCTTAATATTAATCAGTATAGAAATCTCTTGTTGGACCATATTGGTCTTGAGACGGCCTCTGGCTCCATATCTGATCAATCTCTCTGAGCTCCTTTGATCGGCTCCATCACCTAGTGGGGGTGGGGGGCACTTGGTTTTGTCGTTTGGGACACTGTTGCTGATGTGGGGGTTTTGGGGTTGGAGGCGTCTGGGGGCGATCCCGGGGGGTGGGATCACTGGGCGGATGGGACGCTGGACGTCGTGGCCGGCCTGGGGTTGGGCTTTGGGTGGTAACTCCTGATGGCTACATGCGGTGCCTTAGGGGGGCCTGGTGGCCGTGCTGCGCCTGGGTAGGGTCTGGGGTCGGCCTGGGGATTCGGGGCTCAGGGGCGCCGCACCCCCTAGCTGTGGTCCTGGCTGGGGGTCGGCCGGCGTGGGGTCTCTGTTGCCTGTGGGGGTCGGGGGCGGCCGGCATGTGCACCCCCCTCTCTCTTTTTCTCTGGGCCGATTGTCATCGCCGGTCCCTGTTTGGCGTCTCGCCTTGTTTGCTGGTTGGGGTGCCTGGCTGCTGGTCGCGGTGGCTGGGTGGCATTTCTGGGCCGGATCAGTCCTTTTTCGCACTGGACCTGGCTCCTGGGTCTTGGTCTTTGTGCGGGGCGCTGGGGTCGGGCATTTGGCCGGGTTCGGTCGGACTTGCGGGTGGACTGGCCGGGTGGTGGGCGTGCAGGGTAGGTGGGTGGGGCGCTGGGTTTGACTGGGACGGACGAGCGAACTCAACCTGGGTGTCTTGTGTCTTTTGTGTTTTGTAAGTAGAGCGAATGTCAGGGTGGGTTTAGTTCCCGTTCTGGGATGGGGCTGGGGGGACTGCCTTGGGGTCCGTGGGGCTTTGTAGTGCTGTGGCCGTGGCCCCCGGGTCGAACGTGCCATGGCCTCCCTCCCCTGGTGGATCCCGGTGAACAGCGGGGCCTATTGGGGTCCGTGGGGGAGCTGGCTCCCTGGGAAGACATTTTGTCTCCCAGTCCTTCCCTCCCCATCCCTGGACACCTCTGTCCACCCGCTCCATCACTTTACCACTCATATAGGGTCTTGGGGCATGGGCACATCAATGGGGTGTGAGGAGGGGCTTCCCTCCTCGCTATCCCGTGGTGTCCTGGGTCCCAATGTTAATATACAACTTAGACACTCCCACTTATAACATTCTCACGTGACACATATGTAGGGACTTTGGGGTGGGCAGACTTTTCGGCATCCAGAGGGGGAGCGGTTCAATCAGCTTCACCTCTGGTGCCGGTGCCCACTGTTAAACCACATATAGACACTGAGGGCTCGGGGTGGGGGTTGGGGGATGTGTGGCTGCCTTCCCCACATCCCACCCCGCTGTTTTAAATGCACATTATAACAGCAAGCATCAACACCATACTCGAGCGGGAGGATGGAGGCTAGGGGTCTTTTCACACCCCTGTTCGCTACGGGCCATCGGGGGTTGGGGTCCGGAGGAGGAACAGGCGGTCTGGTCGGGGTCCTGGGCTGTCGGGCTGCTTTGCCACTGTGGGGCCCTTGGCGGTCTGCTTGTCTCCGTCCTAGAAGGTAGGGGGTCCATCTCCCGGGTCCGGGGGCTGGTGGCTCTACTGGGGCATCGGTACCTGGACCTGGGACCATAAAGTGTGTATGGGGTGTGTGAGTGAGGGAGAAAAATAAAAAATAGAAACTTCTAGAAAGAAAATTCTAGCTCTACAAGGAATACAGATATATGGGTGGCTGTTAGTAATGCTAAACCCACCGATCATGTTAAGACAGTTAGAATGCTGTCTCTGTATTAATATTTTCTTTGTTTTGATATAATAGTAAAATTTTGTGTAACTGCTAAGCTCCGTAGCAGAAATTGCTCTCTTGCACACCCAGTGTGACGTCGCCTCTCTTCAACAGAAAGGTTGCATAAGACTCTTATGTAGCAACATATAACTTAATCTAACACATCCCAGCAAACAACTTTCATTTATTTTTATTATATGATATGTAAACAAAATATACACTATTTATTTTTAGTTGAGTTTTATATCTAAATACCTTTGTTCAATAAACTCAAGAATCTTACTGTTTCAGAAAAAATCATAGCTTTTTTTTTGCTGTCCACATTTTGACAGTTCAGTCTAAATTTATATATATATATATATATATATATATATATATATATATATATATAATAAGATATATATATATATCTTAAAATATATATATTATATATATCATAATATATATATATATATATATATATATATATATATATATATATATCATAATATATATATATATATATATATATATATATATATATATATATATATATATATATATATATATATATATATCATAAAATATACTGGACTGTAATACTACTCCCGTCACCACAGATACATACACTACACTATATATTTATTACATACACTATTTATTTTTAGTTGAGTTTTATATCTAAATACCTTTGTTCAATAAACTCAAGAATCTTACTGTTTCAGAAAAAATCATAGCTTTTTTTTTGCTGTCCACATTTTGACAGTTCGGTCTAAATTTATATATATATATATATATATATATATATATATATATATATATATATATATATATATATATATATATATATATATATATATATAATAAGATATATATATATATATATCTTAAAATATATATATTATATATATCATAATAATATATATATATATATATATATATATATATATATATATATATATATATATATATATATATATATATATATATATATATATCATAAAATATACTGGACTGTAATACTACTCCCGTCACCACAGATCTATCCAAAATAAGTGTTCACTTTTAAAGTTTATTATTAATGTAATGTGACACCTGTTTTATATCATATCCCTTAACAGTGTGTACTGCCAATGTTCAGCTGGACAGTTCATTAAGATTTCTATTAAAATCCATAAACTGTAGTGTATTTCCTGCTGATGACAATTGTAAATGTATTTCATGACTTGTTTTTGGTGTTTCCATTGCTGATAAAACCAGTGCCGTCTTAGCGGGTGTTTGTGTCTCCACTCACAACTCAGACGTTTCGATGTGTTAGAGAAGTCTAGTTTTTGATTTTTCTGATCAACAGTTTTTAAGCTGATTCTCATCAGTTTAGACTGATTTGGACATGGTGGCAGTCTAGAGCTGCAGTTTCAGCTAAGGGAAAAACAGCAGAATAATCCTGAACTGGGAATGAAATTAATAGATCAGGGATAAGATTAAATACAATCACTGTAGATCACAGTATTCTTTTTTTATTGTAATGCGGTTTATTAAGGTAATTTAAGCAAATTAGCAAGCAAATGTTTGGTCCTCCTTATCGTTGCATAGATCTGAAGTTGCTTCCCAGGCTTAATTGTGCCTTTTTAAACCCTGTCTTTGGAATACTGTAAGAAACAATTAATTTAAACATAGATTTTAAAGCAAACAATCAAAAATAGAAGAAAATGGATGGGTAATTTGTTGTGGAAGCTCTTTAATGGAAACTGTAGTGTTGTGCTGTCGATATTTCAGCTTATTCACTAAAAGAATAAATGTTCGATTTCAATTGAAGCATCTCTCCTGTGTTCCCGTCGGGTTTCCTCCCTCATTCAGGAGCCATGCGAACCAGGTGGAGTGACTCGTCTTAAACACCTGCAGGTGTGGATATGTGTTGGCTCTAAAAATCAGTTGGCAGCCTCTCAGTGGGTGTCTCCCTGCTTTCCACAAGGTGTATACTGGGAGAGGCTCCAAATGTTCATATATTGAACAGGAATAAGTGGGTAGGAATAATGAACTGTTCTAAATTACTTTAAGATTCAAATGGAGCAATTACACAGTGAATGATAGCCTGTTGTTCTTAGTCGTCACAGTTTAATGGGTTCAGAATAAGCTGCATGGGAATTGCTTGTCTGTTTTGATAAGATTTAATGAATAGTGTGAGATTGAAGGCCACCTGCACCGTTTAAAACCAAATAAGGAGCATCTCTGATGATATGCATATGAATGGGTTCAGTTGTAGCATTGGCATGATAAGCATTCTATATTTGACTGGGAATCTGTTTGGATCCTTTTACATTTAGAGGCTCTAAATGTAAAACCTACACAGTCAAGTGACTTTAAAAATAACCTTTCTTTGATTCTCAGAATAAAAACAGAGCTTACTTTTCAACTTCTAATCTTGAACCCAGAGTCTCTATGCAGAAAGGAAAGGTTTGGATAAATATGGAAAAGTTTGTACTTTTGTCTGAAAGTTCTGTTTATGTGAATCACTTCAACACCTTTTATCAATGATTTTACTGTCTGTCTTTTTTTCTGTCTCTTTCTGCCTCTGTTTTTTCATGTTCTGTATTAGTCTGACTATAATGGAAAGATTACCCAGGGATAATTGAAGTTAAATATTTAAATCAGGTGGTATTTTAGACGGTCTGAAAAATTTTTACACGCAGAAGAATTAGTTTCAGTGATGGACATTCTAATTTTGAGTTTGTGGACAATGATGGGGCAATTTATAAGGATCTCTTTAGACCTCGACTGTCTGACAAAAGTAAACAATGGTTACATAAGCTTTATATTTCAACTAATGTGTTGTGCATGTTTCTTCTGCCCCTCTGTTCTCATTGTCTGTATTGCCAAACTTAGATTTGGACTCATTAATTTTCCTGTCGGTGTCGTCCTTAAAAGTCCAGCTCATAACGGAGGAGCAGCTTTGTTGTGACATGTTTTTTTTTTTTTTGGGGGGGGGGGGGGGTTCCTATTGTAGCAATAGAGGGGCACATTTTCCAGATATTGGAGAGGAAGAAAAAGGCTGCTTGAATAAAGATTCTCCAAAATTATAAATAAAAAAATCAAGCTTGTAGTTTAGCTATCAATAGTTGGATTTAAATTTGGATTTTAAACTACAAACTAATGTGTGCGTGAACAAAGGAGAGAGATTGATGTCACTTTTAAGCAAAGCTGCTTCTCATCTTGTTTCCTTTTAGTGTGCAACAAAGTGTAATACTGCTTCTGGTTTTCTTCCCAATTTCAGATACCTAAAGCGCTTCAAGGTAATGAAAATCAAGGTTCTTCGCTCATGGTGCCGGCAAATCCTCAAGGGTCTTCACTTCCTGCACACCAGGGCCCCGCCCATCATCCACAGGGACCTGAAGTGTGACAACATCTTCATCACAGGGCCCACTGGGTCTGTGAAGATCGGAGACCTGGGACTGGCCACGCTGAAGCGGGCTTCCTTCGCCAAAAGTGTCATAGGTGAGACTTTCCAGGAGTGTTAGCTACTTTGAATGTACACATCCAGGCATTCAGATGAATTTTATTGCTGGTTGTTAAAGTGAACCACAGGTATTTGGAAAGTACCTTCAGCATGTCTGCTGGTATGTTGGGCCTAGGCTGTCTGAGGATGTAATGGCTGCACACAAAAAGAAAAAACATGCTTGGCTTGTTTTCAGTTAAATAGCCATGTAGCAGACCACAACTATTTTCTTAGTCATGCCATCTGAATTCCATCTTATTTCTCCTCTACCTTTAAGTGAGGTTCACAGATTGTTTCTAGTAATTACAGAGACCACATGCAACTTTGTGGTTTGCAGTATGTTTTTATTGTATTATGTTTTATGACCTAAATTTGACTATTGGAAGTGTGAATGGTTTCCTGGGATATTTTAGGAAATATTATGGTGATTTTGACATTTAAAGTTCTCCCTGTTTCTTTTTTTAAAAGGCACCCCTGAGTTTATGGCTCCTGAGATGTATGAGGAGAAGTACGATGAATCCGTAGATGTCTATGCCTTTGGGATGTGCATGCTGGAGATGGCCACCTCTGAGTATCCTTACTCAGAATGTCAAAATGCGGCACAGATCTACAGACGGGTAACAAGTGTAAGTGTTTTTGTAAGAGTTTTTTTATGCATTTATCGATCTGATCTGAAAGTCTTTTGTCTTTTTGTCTCTGATCTCTGTACTCCAATCGCTGTTTCCCCTCCACACTTGTTTACTGACTGTATTAATAAGTTTGGCATGAGCTGCAGGAGTTTCAGTCATATGATGCTGTTTTTTGCTCTGATTAGACCTCCTTTTATGCACTCTTCCCTCTCACTGCAACTCTATTTTGTTGTTTTCGCAAAATAGATTGAAAAAGAAGAGAGCTCCAACAACACAGACGGTGATCACATCGGGTCACAACAATGTCATCTTAAAGATTTGGTCTATTTTATTTACTCTTTTCTATCTCTGGTATATTCTTAGCTTTAGGATTCAGACCCAAATGCAAAAATTGATTAAAAACAAATCAGAGTATAGAAAATAGTTGGGTTATCCTTCCAACTGCTCAGTATTCAATTTCTCCCTCCCTCCATCTGTTCATCAACCCATCCATCCACTTATGCCTTGATCAGTCTAGCAATTGATCTATGCATCCATCTATTAATCCATTCATCCATCTAACATCTGTCTATCACAACACAATAGGTATGTTTTTGCTATGAATAATTATTAATGATTGCAATGAGGACAATTATTATTAAAAATTAATCATTCACTGGAACTGAAATGTATTGTGGGATTAGTTCTTATCGCTGGAGGTCAGTGTTTGGTCCAGTAACCATGGCTTTAGTCCAACACATCTATCAGTTGCTCCATCATCTATCTCTTCATCTCTCTGCCCACCCTTCCTTAGAATCCGTTTGTTTATCATGTTTCATATTAAAGGCATGACCACTATAGAAATATTTGGAATAGATTTATAGCGATATGTGGGAACGTTGGATGGACAGAAGCAGGAACATGAAATCAGGATTCCATCGGCACTTCATGCCCATCTGACAAGCTCAAGCAGGCAGATGAGAGAGTCGCTTTATCTGCCTGCAAGACTCTAGACATAAGTTCTTTCAAGGCAGTGAATGTTAATTTTCGAGAAAAATAAAAAAAACATTTTCCAACTCCCCCATTAGTTTTCCTTATTTCTGTCTTTATCCCTCTGTGCTAGCCAGTCTGATATATCTACAGGTACAGTTTAAAACATTTGAAAATAGTGAAAATATTTTGTCACTAATTTCAGAAAGTGAAACTCTATACCAGTTATATATATTGGTTCATTACACATAAAGGGAAATATTCCAAGTCTTAATTTCTTGTATTTTTTATGATTATGTATTATAGATAATTTCAGAAAATTTGAATATTATCAAACTAGAAAAGTACTCTGAGAGACCAAAGCAGCTCAGTCTACAATCTTGTGGTCTAATTGTAACTTTTTTTTTAGATTCCTTGACCATGAAAACATACCTTTAGCAGCTGGATTCACACTGTTATTATTATTAGTTCAGTAGTTTTTTGCAAAAATCAAATTTTCGGTAATGGCGGTTTTTTATCTTACCCCCCAAATTCAAATCAGTTGTTCCTGGTCCCATTGCAGACATTTCCTGAAAATTTCATTAAAATCCACCTATAAGTTTTTGAGTTATGTTGCTAACAGACAGAAAAACAAACAAACCCTGGCGAAAACATAGATTCCTTGGTGGAGGTAAATATATAGTGCAATTATAAAAAGTTGAGTGGAAGGAATAAGTGTGATAGTTCACTCCTTGTGAAGCTTCCCAAAATTCTTGAATAGTGCACCTTTTCCTGAGGCTGGAGTCAGCGCATCAAGAGCCACTACGCCACTATTTCTTAAAGTTCTGTGTGAATTTTCTACAGTTATTGTTGATTAGGAGTACCTTGTCATCTGCTGGTGTTGGTCCACTGGGTTTCCTGTAGTCCACAGTCAACTCAGCCATCTACCAGGAAATTTGAGAGCACTTCATTTTTCTTCTGCTGATGAGCTTTATGGAGATGCTGATTTATGCTTGATTATTAATTAATTAATTAAAAAAAAATTTTAATTACAAGAATTAAAGACTTGAGATATTTTACTCTGTGTAATTGAATAATTGAAAATAATTAAAAGCTCTGAACATTGTTTGATCTCCTTAAAGGACATAAGAGCCAGAACGATAATTCTTCAAAATGTTCTATTTTGTTTTAATAGAACAACTTTATTTATTCTTCATTATCTATGAAAGTTTATGTATGTAAATGCAACCTTTGGTTTTTCTCCTTTTTAAATGTATTCAGATTCATTTTCAAGTTTAATTTCAGAAACTGTTTGGCTTAATCCTAGCGGTGCCTACCTCTTCTGTTTCACTTGCACATTTAAATTGAAAAGATTCAGATTAAGATTACCTGTAGCATTTTGAGAAAACAGAACCTGTCCTCTATCCTCTAGTTTCCTCCCTTTTTTTCTCAGTTTGATTTAAGACGCTACATGAGCTGAATAAATTCAGACGGTGTGATTTAGATCTGTCTGGCTTCCAGCCCTAACTCATTTTTGCCTTCCTGTTCTTTTTCATCTCTTCTTTCAATCTTTTATGAGTTCACTAAAACCTTATTAAGTTATTACTGTGACCCCAGCGCTGCACAAAAACTTTCCGATTTATAAAACAGTGTGCACGCACGTCCTACACCTGCTTCCGTTTATAAATCAGAATCAACTCTAAAGTTGGCGCACCTGGGGGAACGCCTTTCCCCGCCCATATGATGACTATAAAAGGTCAGGTGGACGCCTCTGATAAATATTCATAATTTGATTTCCATGATGGCTCAAGAGAGGAGAAAAGCAAAAAAGCGTAACTTCACTGGAGGAGGTATTGGTCGACAGCGTCGACAGATCGCAAAAGATATTATTTGGTGGGCACAGCCGGGGCATCACAAATGCCAGAAAGGCAGAAGAGTGGCAACAGGTGGCGGATGCTGTCAACGCCGTTTCATTGGAGCAACGGACTGTGCCCGAAATTTAAAAAAAGTGGTCCGACATCAAAGTGGACGCCAAAAAGCGGCTCGCTCTCCACAGAAGAAGTGCAACTGCCACAGGAGGAGGAAGGGGGATGCCCCAGCTCACCCCCATGGAAGAGAAGCTGGCAGGCATCATAGGAGAGTCCCTCCTGAGTGGTGTGGTGACGGAGGGGGACACGGACACCACCTGAACCACACACGCCAGAGGCTCCGGATGATACAGGTAATTAATTTAGACATTTAGAATGAACGTGTAGACACAATTGATGTGACACCATTTTATTCACTGTGCAATATTATGTCTTTTTATACTTCCTGGATGTTCCAGCTGGGTCAGTGGTGCAGCTGAGGTTGGGAAGGCCAGCAACACAGCTCCTCGTGCGCCTCCCCGTAGCCGTGTCCTGACGGAAGAGGTCCTGCAGGTGCAGAGGGACACAATTAGTGCCATCCATGAGGTCGCGAAAGAGTTGAGGGAGATAAAGTCTGCTCTCGTAGATATCTCCGAGTCACTGAAAACCCTTGCTAATAAAAATATTTAATTGTGCTGTACCTCATTTCCCTTTTTTATCATAAGCGTCGTATCACTTCAAGACCTTGGTGTAGAGCATCATCCTGTGGCTCTAACAAGGGGCGCTGGGGCTCGATCTCCGGGACAATAATTGGCTTTGGTGGTGGCACGTTCTGGGTCAGTGCCATGTTGTGCAGCACAGCACATGCCCGAACAATCTTACACACCTTTGCAGGTGTGTAACACAGGCTCCCTCCTGTGGCATCAAGGCATTGCCACCTGCCCTTCAGCAGCCCGATGGCCCGCTCCACGACAGCCCGTGTCTGGCTGTGGCGCACATTATACAATTGTTCCTCTGTGCTCCGAGGGTTGAGGGAAGGGAGTGAGCAGCCACGTTTGCAGGCGATATCTACTGTCCCCTGCAAGGTTAAGGAATGGGTTAGGCAATGTAGTGTGCAGAGATATTTAATTAACGAGCCTTACCTAAAAGCCAGCCATCCTGCAGAGCTCCAGCCTCAAGTCTGCGCCCCACACTGCTGTGTCTCAAAATGAATGAGTCATGGGTAGACCCAGGCCAGCGAGCCACTACATTAGTGAGCAACATCTTTGCATCACAAATTATTTGCACGTTTAGAGAATGAAAATGCTTTCGGTTTATGAAAGCATATTCATTCTCACTTGGTGCCCTTATTGCAACATGGTTGCAGTCAATACTACCGATTACATTGGGGAAATCAGACATTGCTGCAAATTGCCTTTTTATGTTGGCCTGTTCACCCACAGTGTACGGGAATTTGATGTACCTGTGTGACAGACGAATTATACCATCCAACACGTCCGGCATGATGGGGCTGAAGGTTGGCTGTGAGATTCCCGACCTGTCTGCCACCTCCCTCTGGAAGGTCCCGGTTGCCAGGAAACCGAGGGTGGTCAGTACTTGGAGAGGGACTGGGACAGCGTGGTTCCTCGCTCTGCGCCTTTGCAGAGCCGGGCCTAAAAAAATGAAGAAGCTCCAAAAGCAGGGCACGGGGCAATCGGAACCGGCTCATGAGCCATTCCTCATCATGGGCTAGTAAATCCTGATGGTCTCTAAAGACCCGCTCAGTCCGGAAACGTCCTTGCACCATATCCTCCAGCAGTGCCAGATGAGCCATTGTGCGTTTTTTCGCATTGGCACGTGTACGTTTTATATTCAACCATCACTAAATTGCCCGAACAGCTACAGGTGATGGAAATATTCTGATTATAAACTAATTGACTAGCAGTTTTCCACAAATGCCGTCACCTTAATTGTAATTATGACTTATTCATGACTTTATTTGTATGGGACCCTTTGGCAGCAGGCTATCTGCTCTATATTTCAGCCGTTTGAGTTTATAATCACATGCAAGTTTCTAAAATAACCAAAACATATTTTAGTGGTTGAGGTTCCTATTGAAAATAAATACATCTGTTTATTTAGTAAATCTTGATTGTTTTTGTTTTTTATGTGTGTGTGAGCCACATGCACTCCCAGCGCCCGATATCAAACATGCCTCTTTATTCATTTTTGCAAACTACTTTAATATATAACAGTTTATGTTAACGGTAATGTGTGATTTTCCCCAAATATCTCCCATTTCTCATCATTTCTTTGGTTTCATTCTTCTGCTGTTGTTGTCGCAATTTCCCGTTCCTCCACATTTCCAGCGTACGCCAGGGTCAGAGTTGCCATAGATTTAGTGAACTTTCCCGGCAAGTTTGTTTTTATAAATACCAAAAGTTGACTATAATTGGCGTACACCAGTTTTTGTACGTACGATGGCTTTATAAATGAGGCCCCAGATTATTGCTTGATTTTTCTCCATGAGTTTTCTTGAAGCCTGAGTTTTGTTAGTAGCACATCTTGGAAATGTTCATGTAAATAAAATGATCTCCTTAGGCTGAGGTCCTTAACACTAGGCTTGGACCACTATGAGATCCGTATAGAGTCGAAAAGCCTACCTCAGTCTCATCCGGGTCTGAGGCTTTACCCTGCTTCTCGTCCACTGAGCGCTAGAGACAGGTACAATGACAAACGATGGATGGTTGGATATTTTAAAACCATTAATTTTTAAAAATGTTTTCTAAACATTCTGAATTTTGTAATTCTTTGTAAAATTTTTCTATCTATTTTTTTGAATCTATTAAAGAAAATGCCCTACAGAATAATGCACACAATAGACCTGGACCCTTTTTACTCCCTTCATATCAGATGATTTTATATCTACTGTCTGGAAATTGTTCTATTGTCTTTTGGGATTTATCCAGCAGGTTATATAATTGTCCTTCTCACAAAGAGATGTCTTCAGTTGAGCAATCTAAAACCTAATAAGAGGAGTGCTGCACTGATGCCACAAATAAGTAGGGCAGTTGTGAGGGAAACTTGGAGAAATAAAGAAGGTTGGGACAGAATCTTTGAGATTGGATGGATTGTTTCTTTGGTAACATTGGGTATTGTTTATGTAATGTAGGCCTAATTTAGGGCTGCATGATATTAGGAAGGCATAGAATTTTAATATCATAGATGATATTTTTTATGATCTGATCTGTCATGATTAAGCCACATCTTTTTAACTCTTCTTTTTTTCACCCTGACAATGTATCACTCTAAAAGAGCTTTTATTATTGCAGTGAATAAAACGGATTTTAGGTGTTGAAGTTAAAAATGTCCAAACACCCTCTAAGCTCAGTCTCTTATGCCTCGTCTCCACTGAGCGGTCCGTTCCGGTCTGCCTTTTAGTCTGTTTCCATTGTAAAATCGGCCCATACAGCAGGCCCGTACTGCTCCATTAATGGTCACCCTTCAGGTGTAGGTCCACAGGACAATGGTCCAATACGGTTAGGGCAGAGCTACTGGTGTCACATAACACAGTCCTTTGATTGGGTGAACTCATAAACACTGCAGTGCACCGTGACAACTTTACACACCGGTCCTCTGCCTCGCAAGTTTTTTTTGTGTGCAAGCCTGCAGGTCATGGGCATATGTACCATATTTTAAGGCTGCTGTATTAACTTTAATCCATTTAGCTAGCTTCTGGTAGTTGAAGGGAAGTTAGCAAAAGCTAGAAGCTAACACTTATCGTTTCCTAGCAGTACAGCTAGCAAAAGCTAGTTAGCTTGTTGCATAAACTCATTGACTGTATATATAAACTACAATTTGGTGTTTCTTTTGGTTGTTTGTGTTTTTTATTTGGGGTGCTAATATAAAATATCTATCCATCCATTATCTATACCATCTATCTTTTGCAGGGTTATGGGGGGGCTTAATATAAAATATGAGAGCAAAACATTTTTACTTTCAGATATTCTATCCCTATAAATTTTGGGATGATTTTGCATGCAAGCTGCCAAAAAAATGTTTTTGAGCCAACAAAGTTAAAATAGCCTAGCTTTTTTGTGTTTTTGTCTAAGAAACCCAATAATTGTGTTATGTACTCTTTGTAGCTTACTATCAACTTTTTATACCTCGCCAAACAGTGTTGTTGTGATTCTCCTTCTCCATGCTGAACATTCCTTCCTCCCAATTAGCCTTATTTAACTAAAATCCCTCCCTTCTAATACCAGACTTAATGCCATTATGTTGTCCATCAGCCCTAACTTTGTTTGGCTTCTGAATCCTAGTGGTGTGTGTGTTTGTGCGTGTGTGTGTGTGTGTGTGCTTGTATGGCACACAGAGATAGGGGTTGTTATATAATGGTGGAGTAGCAGGAAAGCAACATGCCATGAACTAAAAGGAAAACAGGAAAGAAGAAGAGAAGGAACATTTTCTGATTAGAAGTTTGAGATTAACAATCTTTAACTTCATCAACTTGAGGTTTTTTTTTTCGATTCCCTTCTTTAAAAACTTTATTGGTAAGTCGTCCATCTCTAGTTTACGTTCAAAATTCTTCTTGCTTTATTGTTATCTTCATGCTTCTTCATGTGTTAGAGTTATGTTATATCACCATTATTTTCTCTGTTAGTTGACTCTCTGTTAGTGCATCTGCTGTCCAATTATGTTGGATTAGATTATTTATTAATGAAAGAAAACTTTGTCGGCTGAAACTGTGTAGAAAATATTATGAACATTTCTTTTTTTTTGTCAGCTAGGCTTTTTTAACAAAAAGGCAAATGGATTAAAAATGCATGGCAAATGCAACATTATTTGTTTTCTTTTCATCCCTACGTACAGAGCAATAAGTTGAATGCATTTATTATGTAAACCAATTTTCTTTTTTAACATTTGTATTTAGAAGTTAGCTTTAGCTTTAATTTTGGTTTGTTATGCTTTTTCAAATTCCCCTATTTACGTATTAGTGGGTTTTAATCTAATGTTCAGGTCATTTAAAAAAAAGAAATGACAGTGTGTCGGTTAAACATGTTCCTAGAGGAATATAGGAAGTATATAGGAAATAATCAGATGAATGAAGTTAATTGTATATTAACATGATTGTTTCTTCTACATTATCTCCTTTATGCTAATTTGTTGTAATTTTATTGTCTCTCTTCCACTATTTTTTTCCCAAATGTTTTTTTGATTTTGTTTTTAAATGTCAACCATTTTTAATGTTAATTGCTTTATTTTTTTCATAGTTCTATTTGTTTTTGGGGTATTTTTATATTCTGAGCTTCAATTTCCCCCCATTTTTTTATCCAGGAAGGTATTGTATTGTTTATAACTCTTCAGGCCCAGCAGTCTTATTTGGTGCCAAACCTTTGAATTGGACTCCTGCTGATTATGTCTGCTAGTGTTACATATCAAATTGGGTTCTTGACTTCTTAATTGCTTCTATGAAGCTGTGGTTCATTATTTTCATGTTCAGCTGACTTTATGTGGAATTTGTCCCAGGGTCAAACGTTTACCAGCAAGTCTCTGACACTGCAGGTCCTCTGATCAACAAATATTTTACCTGAACACTTAATTCAATTTAGCTGACTCTGTTAAACATGTGGGAACAAGGATTAGGTTTTCCAAAAATTCAAAGCAAATCTAAAAAACACACTTGTACATACAATCAAGGAGATGTATGAAAAGAAACAATATAGTCAGAGATAAAAAAAAAAAACAACTAAATAACTGCACATCTTTTATGAAGACTGAGAGCCTGAAAGCACTCAACATGTATATATAGATATGCATCAAATAGCTGCAAATGTCAGCTTAAATTTGACCCTGGAAAGAGCAGAAAAGAACAAAGCTGTATTTTACTTCTTTTTCTCACTGCGTCAATGTTTCCGAAAGCTTCCTTGCTTTCACTGCTCTAATATTTTTTTCATGTGCAGGGAGTGAAGCCGGCGAGTTTTGACAAGGTGGCCATTCCTGAGGTGAAGGAAATTATAGAGGGCTGTATAAGAACAAACAAAGATGAGAGGTGAGTCACAAGGACAAAAACTGCCTCCAAATATGGATTTCCTTTTCTTGACTTGTTGTGTTTTCTGGGATTTTATTTATTTTGTGTGGTCTTTTGTCCTGTTCTCTGTACATTCATTCTCTTTGACCAGTCTCTAATTTTGTTAAAAAAACGAAATAACTGCAACAATCGATTCAGAGCTGTATCGTCTAATATCTTTAGAAATTGACTGACGTTCTCTTTTACATAAATGAGAAAGCTATAGTAGGAAATAAGTTTCTGTTTTACTCCTTTTTTTTTAAATGACTTGATGGTCCCCAGATATGCCATAAAGACGTTGCTGAACCACGCATTCTTCCAGGAGGAGACGGGGGTCAGGGTTGAACTTGCAGAGGAGGAGGATGGAGAGATGATTGCTATCAAACTTTGGCTCAGGATAGAAGACGTCAAAAAGCTCAAAGGCAAAAATATGGAAACACACAAAGCTTAGTTGTAATTTCTGTGTGTAGGAGCTTTTCTTAGAGCCTCAAAGAGGAGTTTTGACAAAAGCTATACTAAAGCACATATTTGTAAAGCTGAAATTATTAACTGACCAGAACTATTTCACATCCTTACAGGCAAATATAAAGAAAACGAAGCTATTGAATTCTCCTTTGACCTGAACAGAGACGTACCTGAAGATGTGGCGCAGGAAATGGTATGTTCAACCTTTAAAGGGCCATGAATTATGACACATGTTATGATGAAATTGATGTAAGCTATGCAGATGGAAATTACCAGTGTCTTCCCCCAGGTTGAGTCTGGCTATGTTGCTGAAGGTGACCACAAGACCATGGCCAAGGCGATCAAGGATCGTGTGTCTCTGATTCTAAAGAAGAGAGAACAGAGACAGCTGGTGCGAGAAGAACAGAAGAAGAGAAAGCTGGAGGCAGAGAAACAGCAACAAGAAGCTTTCAAAGCTTCACACACCCAGGTTTGTTGGAATGGTGCCTTTAGATGGACTGGTTTAATGTTTTACTTCAAAAGGAAAACTGTTTTAACTTTAAAGGAAAACTAAATTGACTTCCAAAATGTAGACTTTAGTCAGAATCTTTATTTAAAAGTCCCATACTACTTAAGATACTATCATTTCAAACTGAGATTTATTGTTATTGAGATCTATTGTTTATTTTTCTCTGTCATTGAATTTTATATGAACTATATGGATTCAGAGCACAAAATACAATTAAAGCTCATTAAATCTTAAAATGCAAGTTTGTTTTTTTTCGTTTTGTTTTACAGGCATCACTGATCAAACTTATTAGCATCATACATAGAGTTTCAGAAGCCTTGAATGAAAAGTTCAGATTCCAGTAGATTTTTTTTTTTTACATTAATAAAAATCTTTCAAATTTGGAAACTAGTGCTGAAGAGAAACAGGACCATAGCATCACAGATCCTCCACCGTAATTAACTGTGGGCATGTTGTGCTTTCATAGTTTGATCTTTTGTTTAATGCCAAATTGGTAAGGAACCCCCCCCCCTCCCCTCCCCCTAATGTGCAAGTAGCTAAAAAAATTTACACCTGTCTGTTACATCGTCGTAAAACAGTTTGTAGACCTTCTAATCTGCTTAGAAAGTAGAAATTTGAATCACTGAATAGATGTAAAGAAATCAAAGGTTGGATATTTCAGATTTTTATTTAGCTTGAGATATTTACGTCTTTTAGTTCAGGTCAGTAATGTTTGTGGGTAGTGCATACTTTACATTTATTTTAGCTTTTGTTTTTTTTTTCTAGTCAAAGACGGAGGAAACGGAAGCAGAGCCACTTCACCATCAGCAGACGCCCATCACTCACACATGTAAGACTGGGAACTGTTTTCTATACCCTGTGGTTTACCTTCATCAGTATTTGCTTGCTAATCCTGATGAACACTTTAATGAAAATTTTGAATTTTAAAAACCCAAGCTGGGGTTAAGTACAGTAAAATTTTAATTGGGTCAAATGTGTAATATATTACATTATAGATAGATGAAAAGCTTGCTAATGATATGTTATGGATCAGAAAACAATCCACAACAGATTTGTAACTTTTCCGTTTGAGTTTCTTTAACTGTATAGTGCTGAAGTAAATCTGGAGCAGAATAACAGGAGAATACCTCCATGTCTGTCTAATTTTAGCTGAAGGCGGTTTGGACAGCGGACAGGGCTCCTCGGTTTTCTCCTCCGACTCCCCCCACCTGGGTCAGCTGACCATGTCTTACAGCTGCCCCCCATCCTCCCAGCCCCCCTCCCAACCCCAGACCCCATTCCCCCAAACTCCCTGTGCTGCATCGCAGCAACATCCGGGCTTTTGCCAGCCACTGCAGCCGATGGTAAGTAACAGCTTCATGTGAATGACTCACGGCGGTCACATCACGTCCGTGAGAAGTCAATCTGCTCACAGAGGTGATAGAAGTGACTCATCAGTTTGAAGTGAGCACTCGGGGGTGTGTTGGAGTGGGTTGGAATGTCAGTTTGCAGTGTTTGGAAGTGGGAATGCAGATGGTGTTTTAGTTGTGGCACCAATAACTTCAGACATCAAAAAGCCGAATTTTGTTGCACAAGACGAGCAATTTAAAACCTTTAACCTAATTTTAACAGCATTTAACCCATTAGGCAGGTAATACAGTCAGAGGTTTCCCCTCATAGTCGAACATTCAGTCAGTTATTTGCTTAGTTATCCAGGGGACCAGTGGAGTAGGCCATTCACTTTAAGTTGAGTCAGTCACTCTTTGTTCACCTTCCAAGACTTCATGCATCCCTCTTTCCCACCAGCCTTCTGTCTGATCAACCACTTCATTCATTCTTGAATTCTCCATGATCTCTGACAAAATGCACAGAAATTTTAGCCATTCACCCATCTTTTGTTACAAATTATTGGATAAAACCTGGATAAATGTTTTCGTTTATGCACATAGCAAGGTCAGTCGAAAACATTCAAGATGGGGCGCTTGGCAACGTTTTTCACCTGTAATGTTACAACAACACACTTGAGTGTTTTCTTTTAATTCTAAGTTGAGCACAAATTAGCACACCATTGTGAAGTGGGAAGAAAATGATTAATGGGTTTTCAACATTGTTTACACATAAAAATCTGAAGAAGATCTCTGAGATATTTAGGCCAACATCATAAACATTTCAAACTCTAGATAAGCAAAGCTGGTAGAGGCATTTCTCAAAAAACTAGAAGCTGCAACAGAAGGTGGTTCTGCAAAGGTTTTCACTCGGGAGGGCTGAAAACAAATTAATGCCAGTTTTTAGATTTTTTGCTGGTAAACATTTGTGATAACCATGCATTATGTCTTCTACCTTACAGTTATGCACTACTTTTTGTTGGTTTGTCACACACAATCTCGGTAAAACACATTGGAGGTTGTAGCTGTAATATGACAAAATGTAAAGAAGTAACATCTGTCAATAATATGCAACATGCTTATCTTGTAAATACAGAGCTTATTTTCACTCTTAGGTTAGGCTCCTAATTCAGCATAATTTCCGCATTCAGATCATGTTTGGTTTTTAATATTAATCTCCTTTCCTTGTTCAGTTAGAAGCAACAATGACACCGATGAGTGAAATACCTTTCTTAATGTGTCTTTCAAAGTGGCTGCTAATGGACTTCTTAGCCACATTAAACCATTTGATCATCCTTGGTTCTGGTTTGACTTACAGAAAAAAAGAAAAGCAAGAGTCGCTCTGATGCAGTTGTTTAGAGATGGATTAAATAATAAGCCTTATTTTACCATCATAAGTTGCTTTCATGGAGCCTAAAGAATGACTTAATCCTCTTTAATAGGGGATTTTTTATAATCAGCTTTCATTCTTAGTTAATGTTTTTTTTATGTTGTTTTTCTTCTGTTTAAAATCTTTCATTTGCTTTCCCTGCATTGGTTATAGGATCATTTTATACCCTCTTTGTAATTTAATGTAATTATTGTTGAATCCATTTCTCTAATAGGTGTTCGGTTGAAAACACAAAAAATTGTTTCTGATTTAACCGATGAGCAGGGAGGTCATTGTGATTTCTGCAAGATGTATATTTAATTACGTTAACCTGCATTATTTTTCGGTTACGTTTCCCTTGGTTCATCCTGTTACTCTTGTGTTTTCTTGAAGTTTTGTTTGGTTTGATTTTCTATGTTAACCTCACTTTCTTCCATCCCCTCTCCCTGGCCTGCAGCCTGCGTCACACGGCCGTCGAAGCCGTAGCATGTCTATTTGCGTTCCCCCTTCCTCGTACTCCTTTTCCCACGCTCCTTCGTCCCTGGCCGTTCCTCCGAAACAGCCCGCCACGCCTCCTCCAGACCTGTCCTCCCACACCTCCACCACCTCCCCCTGCATACCTCTCGCATCTGAGAGGGACACATTCGCTGGCCGGCTCTCCAAGGCCCTAGAGACAGTGCTGCCCCTTCACTCGGGCTCCTCTCAGCCTGGGGCCAGGCAGCGGAGGGCCAGCCTGCCTGCCCTGTTCTCCACCCCTGTAGGTTCTCATTTCTAATCCCCCAGTGAGTGGGGAGAGTCAAAGAGGGAAGAGAGAGATATAAATATTCTTATGTTTTCTTACAACTGTATGAAAATAGAAATTTGGCACTTTAGTTGCTCACTGATTTTAAACTTTCCTAAAGAAACACACCCAGAAAACGACTTCTTGATCAGTGGCAGGCTATTAATAAACATTAGAAAGAATTTTGTTTTAGTTGAGCCATCATATCAGCTTGAAAGCTAACAGTGTTGAGCTAAATAAACAGAAAACAATACTTGCTCAACGAGATGTTTTTAATCTGCATCTTTAGAAGATTCAACATCAGTTTATGTGTTTGACTTGGTTGGCCCTGGGACCTTCCTGCTCTTCATGTTTTAGTGCAATGTTAAAGACTTCTGGACTCCATGTTGTTTGGCTCCGGCCGCAGTCTTGGTGGGTTCTGTAGACATCCACATCCATTCACATAAATTTACTATCAGCGAAGGCCTGATGAGAAATAATCAGCAATGTAAAGTGATGGAGTAATGGACTTTTGCTTTTGACTGTGGGCCCTAGACAGGTGTTTCAACATCCAACAAAAACTTGAGAAAATGTGCCTAACCTTTTGATTACAAAAAAAATTTAATAATCAAAACAATTAACAGAATTGGGTAAAGCAAACCCAATAGTGCTTGCAGTAGAATTAAAGCTAATAAAGCTGATATTTTCACTTTCTAGGTTTGTTTTCATCTGTTGGCCACAGTTTGCTTCTTTAAACTTTGCTCAAACGTAGCATTCAAACCACAAGTAGTATTAATAGTGAAGTATTAGGTTAACCTGCTGGTGCTTCAGGAAATTTCAATAGAAAAAGTGACGTGTGTCTGAGCTGAGAAGCATCTCAAACATCCAGGTTGGGAATCCCCAGGCTCAAGCTGGGATGGCACTGATACTTTGATCTCTCTTTGACTCTCTCCCTCTCTCCCTCAAGTCGACCCTCATGTGTTCGTATTAAACAAAGACAGAGTGTCATGAGCCATGATCATGCTCCATGGTACAGAAGTCTCTGTATGAGGTGCATCTACAGTCAGAACAAAAGCCTTGTTCTAGTTCAACTGACGGGTAAATTAAATTGTGCAATTTATTTTGAACTACCTCACGCATGGTTATTTCTGTAATAAATCTAGTTTATCTGACTGAAGATCCATCTGGACTTTGCCAAGCTTAGAGCCTTTTGGCGTTTCCTCTTGCCTTCTCCACTTTCTTTCCAACTGTGAGTCTCTGTGTTTTCTCTTCTGTCGTGTCTTTTTTTTTTGGCCTGCCTGTCTTTGTGCTGTAGCTGTACCGCTGTGATCCATCTACTGTGACCGGCTTTACATCTACGCCTCACCTGATTACTTTTTTTTGAGTGAACTTTGCTTCTTCTTATTTCAATTTACTTGTGTTGTGGTGGATGGATGCATTTTCTTTTATCCTGTTGATTTCTTTAAAATTGTGACTTTTTCTTGCCCCATTTCATTTGGGCCTTTTCTGTGGTACTCTGCGATTCACTTGATCTTCATCCTTAAATCGATTGTATCTCATTGTCGCAGCAGCATTCAATGCCACACCCCTTTGGCGGAGGTGCGAGCTCAGCCGGAGGAGTGCCAACTCACCCAGAAACTCCAGCTATTTTTTTTCCCTCCATCCCTGAGCGTCCCGTTTCCTTCTCTCCTCCTCCCACCGGGCCTCCAAAGGGCTACAACACCCAGAGACGCAAGAGCACCTCTATTCTGGAAGCGCATACACGACACTTCCAGCCAGCCTACCCTCGGTACGGGAGCACCCTGCACCCGTTTTCTGGGATGGAAGCTGTTGAGAGCCCGTCTCTCTTTATGATGAATCCTGGCTTTGCAGCAGCTGCTCAGAGACTCAGCACTGGAGACTCTCTGCACCTCCCAGGGCAGTCCGAGCCGACTTTGTATGGATATAAAGACATGAAAGCAGAACATGAGGAAGCAGTGAGGAGGCTGAGTCTTAATCAAGCTGCTTTGTTGGAACATTATGAAGCAATGGCATATGCAGGGTATCCGATGACTGCCCACCAGCTAGGTCATCTAAGTTTTCATCATCAGAGGCAGGCAGCAGCTGCGGCTGCAAGCTTGGGCTTTGATCCTGGTCCTCCACCTCAACCAGGGTTCATACACCCACAGATCATGCAGAGAATAAGTGCACACAGCCCAATACCTCCACATCTGCCCCCCATGACGCCATTGACTGGTGGTTCAATTGCTTCTTCATCATCCGAGGGATGCTTTCCTCCACAGCACGCTTCCTCATCCTCCTTTCCCATTTCTGCACCTCCAGTAATGGCTGACGCTCCACCTGCTGGAAGTGTCTTTGAGTTCCATTTAGCTGCAGCCGCCGCCGCTGCTGCTGCAGACCCGAACCTGCTGGCATCCAGAATTTACCGAGCTCGGCGAAGCTCAATGGACCTCCCTCTGGAGGACAACTCTGGAACGGTATCTGGTGGTTCCGGATCCTACAACCGACTCCAGCCAGTAACAGAGGAGCTCTACGCCTATATCAGTCCAGAGCTTCCATTGCCTCCTGGAAATCTCCTCCTTCACCACATTGGTTTAACCACAAAGGACCGAAGCCCTGAACCGTCAAGTGACTCTCTGGCCTCCTCTGATGCAGGAGAGTTTCAGTCACCTCCTCCCCCGAATCTCCCTGCTCAATTCGACTCCTCAGCCGCTCAGTCTATCCCTCGCTCCTCCTCTTCTGCGCACTACAATTCCTCGGGGGGAGCCCTTCTCCAGGAACCCCATGGACATCCGCCTTCAGTCCAGAACTTTTTCCCTCCTACTCCATCATCTGAACTCCCTCCTGGTGGAGCAACATCAACTCAGCCGGAGTCGTTGCAGAGTCCCTGGTCCCGGCAGGAAGGGGTGGCACCAGCCCAACAAGATACAACTCACCACGAGTCATTGCAGGCTGCTATTCCCCCTCTGGTACAGAGTTTAGACCTAAGAAACACCCTTAGACCTCTGGGTCAGTTGCTAAAGGAAATCATTCAGTTATCGTATATCAGAACTTGGATGATTTCTTTTTTTTTTTACAGAGTTCCTACAGTCTTAAAAAAATTGGCTTAACTTTATGAAGAAAATAAATCGCAACAAAGATCATAAACTGTGATCTGAGGAATCTGTAGCGGCTCTTAAAAGTGTGCACACCTCTGTTAAAAGGGCAGTTTTATGTCAAATCAGAAAAACAGGACCATAATAAACCTTCATTGTAAACTATTTTTTCTAAAAAAAAAATTTAAAAAATGAGGTGAGAAATATGAAACAATAAAGCGCTGCAGCACCTTGAATGCACAAGTGTACATACCCAAAATTAGTACTTTGTTGAAGCTTCTTTTAATGAAAACCAGCCTACAGTCTTTTTGATGGAAGTCTGTCAGCATTCCACATGTTCACTTTGCAATATTTGCCCGCTCTACTTTGAAACGTTGTCTTAGTATATCAGATTGTAAGGAAATCGCTTATTCTCAGCTCTGATCAGATGACTCAAAGGATTTTTCTTGAAATATTTAGTTCTGGAATCTGGCTATTCCTAAACATCAATTTTCTCCTGGTGAAGATACTTCTTAGCTTTTAAAGCATAATTGTTATTTGAAACTGTCAATAATTGTAATTAATTGGGGGGGGGGGGACAACTGCAGTTCATATGAAGAAAAGTAACCCAAAGAAGGATGCTGCCACCACTATGTTTTGCTGTTGATGTGCAGTGTTAATCTGTGTGGTTTCATCAGACAATAATACCCTCCACTTTCAACATGTCAGGGTTTTCTTTTAAATGGTCCAAATAAACAAGTAATACAACACAACCAATACGCCTGCAGCTCGTTCAGTGTTAGTGTCCCTGGCAAATGGAAGCGTGAGGAAAATCCTGCTTGAACTACTCGCACTTTATCAAAGTCATAAAGTCACTGGAATTGACCTTCAAAAGGTTATGGTCTTGGTCTAAGGGTGTGCATACACCTGCAACCACAGTATTGCATTTATTTGACTTTTTTGCCCCTCTTTGTTTTTCAGTTGAATTGTACTTTTAAAGGCGTTGGAGAAAGTTTGAAATCATGATCTCTAAAACCTCACGATTTCACAGGAGTGTGTACACTTGTGAGAGCCGCTGGAAAAAATCAAAAAACCTGGTACTACAGTGGAATTGAAAATCACAAGTCAGCTTCAGCATTGTGTTTGATGATTTATTGAATATTAAATTAAGAAAACCTTACAACATAAAGGTGTTGTATTCAAATGTCGGGAATGTTACAAGAACCGCTTCAAAAATTGTAACATTTGAGTCTGGAAAAGATTTGTTGGAATCCTGTTTTTATTGTCCTTTGGTTTCTATCTATTTTTTTAAAGCCATTTGATAGAAATGTAGTGTTCTTTTGCCCATAAGATTCCTAGCAGTGTCTAAAACAGAGGATGTAACATATTTGTTCATTTCAAACAAATTACATTAGTAATCTGACCCAGAGGCAGTTCAACAGATCCCTGTTGTTTTCATACCCTGCTGACCCACGCCCTCCCCAGCTGATGCATATAATTCATCCTGTAGTCTCGTTGTGATTTTAACCCCCTACAGTCATATATCAGCACTGCAGAGAGTCTCACAACACTACCATTATAATGACAATTGCCAACAAAGAGCGTGATTTTTAATCCAATATAGTTCAATTAAGGCTTAATAGAAGAAGGCTTGATCCAGATCACATTGTTTCACGTCCAATAGAAGACTCATTATTATTGGTTACATATATTTAAGAGGTTGTGTTTGAGACCCTCTCTGGTGTACAAGCTTTTAGAAATGGTCTAAGCCCCCTCTTTTCTGTACCTTTGTTGGTTATTTGTTTACTTTATCGTATAAGTAAGTAATATTTTGTCTGTATGTTCATATACGAATGTATATGGAAACGTGTGTTTGTATAGGTATACCGATTTTATAGTATACTTACATATTGATCGTACAAATCCAAAGTCGGCTTGATCTGGAAAATTAGCAAACTACAATAAACTACATAAAAGCAGCTAATTTATTGCAAAGAGGATATAAATAAATCTAGGATACAAATGATAATGGTGAGAATGACATGCAAGACTTTGCTGATTTGTATGGACAAACACACAAACATACAACAAAACCGAGGGGGTTTGGACACTAAGCGGTGTAACCATGTAGAAACCCATTTTAAGTTTGTTGTACAGATTTTCTGTTGTAAATTCAAGGAGTTTTTTTATGTATTGCAGGATTCAGAGATTAATTACAATGTGTTAAAGCCTTAGAATGCTGGTATTTACAGTGCCAGCAATACCTTTTTCGCATTTGCTTTCAGCCACTGGACTATCTTTTAATTTCTGCATTTTCCTGTCATTCCCTCATAATTGGTTTCATCATTCATCCTAATTTAAACCAAAGTATTATGAATTTCTCAGTGAAATTTGTGATGTGAACCTTTTCTACGTTTTGCTGCTTGAGTTAGAAGAAGGTAGGTAGCTGTTTGTGTGTGGTGCAACGTGCTGTACCTGCCAGAAGCTTTCAGTACACGTTCGTTAAGGTGAGCTTTGACAGGTACGGAGTTGCACACAGCCTTCTAAGGGTTCAGTCAGTCCAAAGGTGGCGTAAGATGCCGTCCTGGGATCCTTTATGTTTTGTGAGAAAGTTTTAAAAAGTACAGTTTTGGTAATAATTGTACATACCCTCATCATGGACATGAATTTTGCACTCATTTTAGGCTTTTAGAGATTTAAACTGTTATTTTTCAAGAGTGGAATGATTACACCACACACAAATTCAATGCATTTTTAAAAACAACAGTTGGGGTAACATTTATATTTATGCATTTTCCTCAAACCCTTTTTTGTATCCATCAAAAAGCTGACTACATAATTCTGCCTGTATATTTGACCACTGTTCTTGGTAGAGGTGGTAGGGGGAATTTAAAACGGTTGGTTTGTTGAAACGAACCTGGCTTTAAAGCATGGTCCACAGATTTTAAATATGGCATCAGGGCATTTGCAAGACCATTTTAGAAATGTAATATTGGTCTGCTTTGTCCATTCCTTTCTTCATTCTTTAGACCCACAAGATGATGCAGCCACCACCATGCCTGAAACAGTGTTGTAGTTAAGTCACCATCTCTTGAGTGCAAGTCACACTTGAGTCCTTAGTGTTCGAGTCCAAGTCACATAGGATTAGTCCAAGTCAAGTCGTATATACAAAATCCAAGTTTGAAAAAAAAAATTCCAGTCCAAGTAAAGTCATTATCACCTGAGAACTAGTCAAAAATGAGAGCAGAGTGAATATTTTAAGACTAGAAGAATGGCAGCCATACACGGTTTAATTTATTTAAAAATAAATTGTACTCAATGTCCCCACGCTATCACCAAGCTAACACAGTAACATGTGCAAAATAATAAAACGTGCTTAAAATAAATGTGAAAAGAAGATATAATTGACGTTACCCATACACTTACAAAGGCTTAGGGATGTTATTCAATTTGTCCAGTAATCTGACCTAATATAACAAGCCAACATTAGCATGCTAATTCCAACAATAGCAGTTTCACATGTCCAAGTCCTAACGTCCCAAGTCAGAGTCCAAGTGGAAATCATCTGCATGCTGCTCGAGTCAAGCCAGAAGTTTCCTAAAAATGAGTCGAGTCAGGGCCTGAGTCCAGGACAGTTTGCATTCCACCTTGAAAAACAAATGATCAACATGAAAGCATAAAATTGGTAGGATTTTGCTGCCCACGATGTGTCTATGTTAACCTCGACTGGAACTGTATCTTCTTGATAGATCACTTGAGTTCCTTAAAAATTAAGGATCAAATATTAGGAATTATAGTCAAATTGAAAGAGTGAGGTCAAATGGGATATTTGGACCACTAAAACTTTCAGTAAAGGTGGGACGAGGAAGATCAAACAGGAAGTATTGCTTTGAATCTTTTAATATTTGGGTTTTATTAAACACCAGTGGCTATATCTAGCTTTGTTCACTACATTATGTAACCGCTACTATAGCTGCCAATCACTTAGGGTCTTACCTGCATGTGAAGTGTCCTACTTACACCCTGCCTAACCCCAGTAACGTGCCTGTACTGTTGCTGTATTTTCATTCAGCAAATGTCGGCGTGCATATACCCGTCTCTGGATGGTTTAGTGTATATGTCGTGTATCTGTGCATGTGTGCATACACAAGAGGATAGTCTAGATTGAAAGTGATCAAAAGGAAAAAGGAGTATCTTGTGTTTGCACTCATGCTTGGTTTGGGTTCAGATCTACAAACATGTACTCATTGTTTCTTTTTTTTCTCCTTGTTCTCAATCTTCTGATTTTCCATCTACATCCTCCATCTTTTTCCATTTTGCAACATTGGATCTCCTCCTCCCTTTCTGTTCTTTGGTCTGTCTTTCTATAAATCTGTTTCTAAGCAGCAGGTTCAGACTCCTACCCCTAAACCAAGTTCAGGCACCCCCCTGGTTCCTGCAGCCACACAATCTGATCCTAAAGGGACTTCCCAACAGGTAGGAAAATTAAGTACATTTAAGATATTTTACTATTAATTGCATACAGAAAAAGCTATTTTTTGATGCTACCTAAAATAACTGTGAATTTGCCACTCTTTCTTCCAATGTTTCTGACATGCACCGTGATGCAGCAATCTTTTTAAACAAATATGCATGACATTGCAAACCACATTGCAACTTATTATTATTCAAGCTATGCAGACAGTGATATATTGTGTTCTTGTTAAAAAAAGCTAAAATCTGAAGCATGGTTCTCTTTAACCTTCTGCTGTGACCTCTTTTAACTATGGTCTATCTCTCTTTTTTTCAGGCTGTGTTGTCTGGTCAGAGTTCTGCTTCTCTTCAGAGTCCAACACACACAACACTGCAGCAGGCATCTGCACAGGTACTTAATGATGTTATTTAACTGGCTCCTATATGCCTAAACATGCATTGATTCTTAGCATAGATGTGGGCTGCCCTTAGTGCATTTTGCATGCACTTTATGCTTGTGTTGTTTTGAGCAAATGTGCAATGTAATGCAATCCAATAAAATAGATGAGCTCTAAAGCAGTGGTCTTAAGCTCTACGTCCTTTAGGTATCTCTGCTTCAGCACACCTGGATCAAATAACTAGGTCAATTGCAGGACTTTGTAGAACTTTACTGCATCCTTATGAGGTCATGAGGATCTAAAGATTGCAAGTCACCAGTACTGTAGGACCCAGATTTTTGCTAAACTACTGTTAATGTAAATATATATGTTGCCATTTTTGCAAACACGCATCTTAACAAGCACTTTATAGACACTTTAGGGAAAGAGTTTAAATTCTAAATAAGGTTATAGGTACTGAACCCTCTACATCACTCGTGGTGAAGATGTGGAAAAAGCATTTAAAATTAATTTTTATTACAATTCCATGATCAGAAAATATAGATAAAATGAATCGTTTATTCAGTGAAGAATTCATATAAATAATTGTTTATAACAAAGTCGCTGTCAAGTATTGGCCCTGCTAACATTTTCTTATAAAATAAGTGTAGATTAAGCTTTTTGGAGTTCATGTTTTTCTTTTTTTTACTCAAGGAACCTTTAATTATTAATCCACAACTTCATGTTTACCTGAGTTACAACAGGCAAATTTATAATTATTATAAATATTAAAATAAATATAATGAGCACATGCCACTGTATAAGGCCACTATATGCTTCTTATGTTGCGTTCACACCGCCTCAAATGTCAGCGTCAGTTGCGGCAAGATTACATGTAAAGTCTACGGTTTAGTCCGTCAGAGGTCCGTCAGTCGCTGCGGTGCGTTGTGTGCGTTGGCTCCGTCAACTTTACAAGCGTTACCTGCGATAACGTAACAAACGCAAGCAACGCAGAAGTTCAGATAGCTGAACTTTTGACGCACTTGGCGCAGTGCGCCAACCAATCAGAGCATCTCACTGTAGCGATGTCAACACACGAATCTTCTTCACGCTCTGTTTTGCTCAATGTACCTGCGTCAAACTAGATGCGTTGGGATCGTTGCCTAACGCAGTGCGGTGTGAACGGTGTGAAGCAAGCGTTGCAAGCTTCAACGTACATGCGGCAAACTAGATGCGTTGAGAGCGTTACCTGACGCAGACAAAGTGTGCGGTGTGAAGGCACCATTAGGGATGGACTTAATATTTTAATCACAAAAAGTAGGCTACTTGTATTTATTGTGATGTTAATGAAATGTTAAAAATTGATAGTCTGACTGTAAATCTGTCACTGGAGACCAAGCATTGAAAAACAAATACTGATTTAACACTATAATCCTACCCTTCACTAATTGCATTTACTAATACAACTGTACAGGCTAAAAGTGCACAGTAATATTTTTGACCATATTTTAAATATATAACCACAGCATTTATCGACATTTTCATGGAACCATAGATGGGAAAATAGTAACGCTAAAAGTATGTCTTATTTTTTCCTGTTGGCGTTTAGCAAAACATTAATTGTTCATCTGTAGAGCTTATCGTCATTGTTTAGGAAATTACTAAAATAAACACTGGAGATGCACTGATCAGAATTTTGTTGCCAATTTCTGGTGTCTAGATTCGGTTGACTGGCCAGTACCAGTTTTAGTCAATTCAGATTCAAAGGTGCTTAAAGACATTTTAAAAGTTTATTTTAGCTTTCCTGCCCTCCACGGTCATTAATTAATTATATGAGAAACAGAGGCAACTCCAAACCATGTGTGTTAGCGTGGAACCGCTGTAAAATAGTGGTTTAATCATTACAGCTAAGGCAAAAATAGTTTCAGAGTTGATATTTTTAATTATTATTCATCTTATATTGGCAATAGCAATCCTGAAACAGCAGTCTGTATTTATCCTCTTGGGTAAGAATAGTTTTATCTTAACTCTTAGAGGCTGACCATATTTTTAAGCCCAACGTGTTCTATAACGGAGATTGAAAGCTCAAAATGAGATAACAGAGCAACTTCACTGTTAGCTGATGAATCACACACTCACTTTTCTGCAGCCTGAATAAACTGAAAGGAACTGTTGGTATATCGTAGAAAATACAGTTTCTTTTTAAATAGCGTCTTACATTGCTGTAGTTCCTCCAACCTCTCCTTTAAACACCGCACTTATACTGAAAATAGCTAAATTTGAGTCGTCTTGGACACTTGTCAGGGCAAGGTAAACATCTTTAAATTCCAGTCATCAGCTTATTTCTCTGTCCATCTCTGTGCATAACAACAGCTACTCAGCTAAAGTTACCAATATCTACTATAGGATTAATAAAAAAGGTGAGAAGTGCAATAATCCAAATGGATCTTGGCAACATGTACTGTGAGGAGGATGGTTGCAAAGAGGGATCAGGTTTCCATAAAAGCATTTTAATGGCTTTTTACTCATCTTCACCAGGGTTTTTAATGATGATAGAGGATCCTTTACGTTGCAAGTTGTTACATATGTTCTGTGCACACAAATAAGCAAGTTAACTGTACAAGTTGGCAGTTTTGAAATGATTGCTGTGATGAGTTTGTGCTGATATAGCATGCTCTGTTTCAATACACTTTAAACTCTTCATTGGCTTAGTTTGATTTATTTTTGTCTTTTGATCCTTTTGCATGCTGCTTGTGTTTCACCACTGGGTTTGTTTCATCTTTCTGTGGTACATGTGTAGTTTTGTGATCTAAGTCCATCTCCCAGTATAGAACATCTTTATCTGTTACACCAGGCTGCCCAGCAAGCTCTGGTTCAGGTACTGATCTAATGTATTCTATGAACCAGTGACTCCCTGCGTTTGTGTGTGCACCCTTCAAAACAAATTGCACATCAGTGTGATTTGTTGGTGAATCTGTTTGATGTCGATCGGATTCCAGGCAGATTCAGCTTCCATAATTGAACAAACTAACTGTCATCTTTTGTTAGCATTTCCCCTTTGTTTACCAGTGGCACTCCTACTAACTCATGTGATTAAAAGCATGAATCATAAACAGAGGAGCATATTATATGGAAATTAAGATGGGTACGATTTTTTCTGGAACTGATAAACATCATATGGTTAATGTTGAATCAAAAGGCAAAAGAGGAACTTGAAATGTGAGCAATGTCAAAATTAAAAATGGGAAATAGTACAGGATGAGTATGGGAAAACATTGTTTTTTCCCAGGATCTTTTTTTTGTATTAAATCAATTGTATCAACATGGTTGCTATGTTCTGTTTGAACTTTAAGGCTGGATTTCTTTATTTCCAAGTCAGAAAAATAAATTGAACACATTCTGAAGTCAGAATATCACCTATTAGCAACACAAGTCAAAAAATACCTTAAGATCTGTATTGCTAATAGTAGGTTGCCTGAAGCCTGAGCACTTCAGCCGTCGTATTTAACAGTTGTTGTTTTTTACGAGTTGCAAGGGTTAAGTTGAGTGTGACACAATCCCAATATCTGACTTCTGGCTTCTTGGATAGATTAAACAGCTTAGGTTTTAGCCATCAGTATCCAGCTTTTTTTGTTTTTTGTGGCAACTAAATGTGGAGCCGCAGATACATGCATGATTTACAGCTATACTATATGTATGTGCCTTGTACAGAATTTGCTGTTCAGTCTGAACTTTTCCAAGTCTCTAAAATAGATTTTTTGTTTTCAGTTTGCCAGATATGTCTGCTCTTAATTTTCACATTTTTTATAAGGGAGGTCATATGGTACAAATACCAAAAAATCGAATATCTATTCTCGCCACATTTTCCTTTTTGATCACCTTTTGGGTTTATCTACCTTCTTCTCGATCCTTTGACGTTGCTTCTATCTTTTACTTGATTTTCCTTCCTGCTTCTTGTTTCTGTTTTCCCCTTATCTCGGTACCACCCTCTCAGCCCAGTTTACTTCCACCATTCTCTGCTGTTCCCATGGTGACCCTCCCTTCTCCGTCGGCTCTTCCGACATCAGTCGTGCCCTCCCTCCCCCCTCCTCTGCCAATCCCTGTTGGGGTGGTGCCTACACTCGTTCCTTCTCCACTTCCTCCTGTGCCCACACCTGTGCCTCAGCCTTTGGCCACCGTGGTGCCAGTCATCAGCGTAGTCACCGCCCCTCCTGACACTCCCATGGAAGCCCTTCCTAAGGTACTGGTTCTGTTCAAACCCACCAACTGGAGGTTATGTCGTTGTTAACTTTCTGGTAAAAAGTAAATACAGCATCGTCCACCTATAGGTGATTTCTGTGTATCCAAATATTGTGTGGGGTACTAATTTCCTCAAAACATAGTTAACTGAAAGCATCCTAAAGTAATTTCATTCCATATTAGATTTTTTGATATTTCACTTTCTTTAATCCAAAGCTCTAATTGTAAATGCATTGCTCATATTTCTGGTCAGACGTTTACATCTACTCATCATGGGTATGAGGACCAATTTAATTGCGCTCTTTTAAAGACTTGAATCATTGTTTTCCTATGGTCTATTAATGACACCAACAGCTGCAATGATTAGCATGATTAGAATTGGCTCCACAAGTTTGATTTTATTGTGGAATTATCTAATTCAGATCCTAAAATTAAACATTTTGGCTAAATATACTTACAAGCTTCACATCAACCATTAGTTTTTGTGTTGCCCTTAACAAGCTCCTGGCATAATCCTGGATTTATGTTGGACCTCTTTTCTTATCAGATTTGGTACAGTTCATTTAAATTGGTTGGTTTCCTGGCATAAACCCAGCTATTAAATACAATCCGCACATTTTTAGTAGCGTTGAGTTTGATCCTTTGGGAAAGCCTTACTAAGAGCACAATGTTAGCCAGTTTAGATGTGCAATTGGGATCATTGTCCAATCAGGAAGGTGAAAAATAGTACCTAGTACCAATGGCATTGAAACAGCACCTCACTGTATGATGCCACCACAGTGTTTAACTGTTAGATCAGTGTTCTTTAAGTTTGAAAGCATCAAAATGACTCCTCCAAACATCTGATCACAAAATGTTCCTCTAGAAGTCATTTGTTTTGTCCAGGTGGGAAGTTGCTAGATTCAGATGAGTTTAAAGGCGTTAATATTGGAGCGGGGTCTTCTTGGTGGTGTGCCTCTCAGTCCACATTGACGATAACTTCAGTGTCACTGTTGTTTCAGCAATTTCATTTCATTACAGGTTTAGAACTTTAGCTCTATGGACAGTCCTTTAATTTAAATCTAGACGCAGTTAGGTTCTCCAACAGAGCAGTGATTTCAAAGACACATTCAGTCTGGTTATTTTAAGAAATTGAAGCACATTATTCCTAAACTTTTGGAAAAGCGTTCCCAAATCCCTGACCTCAACCCTTTTGAAAATTAATTATCTGAGTTTAAAAATCAGCTCTGTACCAGGAAGCCAACCAGTGTTAAACAAACTACCAATTCTGGCTAAAAGATTGGTAAAAAATCCAGCCAGAAATGGGCCAGAAGCTTGCTGATGACAATAAAACATACATCTGTGGTTGAGGCTCAACATTCTAAGGTGCATTTAGCCAAATTGTTGTTACGTTTTTGAGCCTGTAAGTCTAATTTTGACCCTGTATGGGTTGGAGACATTCCAATATGTTTATAAAGCTCTTTTAAAGCAGCAAGGTTGACCAAACTGCGGTATAATAGGCAAAGTATGAAGTTGGATTAAATAGAATAGCTCGTTTTGTGTTAAAGTAGAGGTGAGATACTTAACAAGATTAAGAAAAGGTTGGTGTGAGCCGGTTTGATGTGGAGTGGCAACACATTCCACTGCAAAAGCTTTCTCAGCAAGCCTTTAGGGATCTTTAAAAGGATCTGATCAGCTAACCTGGACGAGTGAGTTGGTACATAAGGCTGCAGTGGTTAGGAGAGACACAATGGAGATATTATGGTACTAGTTCAAAATGGATCTTTAAGTGAACTGGAAGTCAGTAAAGCGAGGCTAAAATACGTAATGCAGAGCTAATTTTATCAGTATTTTTCATTGTAAAATGTCTAATCCTTTCAGGTTTGGTCCAGTTGTGGTTGAATTTGTGGTACCACAGCTTAGTCAAATAAAAACCCATTCGTGCTGCGTATGGAATAATTAGGTTCACTGGCTATCCTTCCATCTCGTCTCATGTTTACACAATCAGATTTAATCTGAGTGGATTTTGTCCTACACCAATGCTTTAATCCATTTCTATCTTGTTTTTGTTTTGGGGGAAAAACGGTCATTGACTAAATCAAAGACAGAATTTTTTGTAGCAGAATAAACACTGTTGTGATGCGCCGCTTCTTCCTTGTGCCTCTTGAAAAACCCTGCAGCACCGTTTTGAATCAGCTTTAAGCTAGAAACAGTCCATTAAACGTTCCACAATAAATTGAACAATGTGCATCAAACTGTGGTTTTTAAAACAACATAATATTGGTTTGTAGTATATTCTGTTAGCTGTGGAAAAAGAAGTGTTCAGAATCAAATCCTTAATTATTACCAGGATGTGTATGTAAACGTCTCATCTGAGCTATATGTGTGTTTCAGTCGGCTTCACAATCTTCAGAGTTGTCACAGGGCCAACTACAGCCACCTCAAGTTCTCTCGTCTATGGAAAGGTAATATGCGCATGCAGATACCGCAACACTTTGATGTATGGTATAAAAGCTTTTCTCACAGTTTTTATCTCCTGCCTCCCTCTCAGTGGCCACTCTGAGACCTCAGGCCTAAGTGACGGAAATGAAGGAGGAGGCGGTCGTCATGAGGGTCGCTCCGCCAAACGACATCAGAGGCGTTCTGTGCGAAGCCGGTCGCGCCACGAGAAGCTCTCCAAGGCGAAACTTCATGTTCTCAGTGTAACAACACTCATCCTGATCATTCTGTTTTCTTAAAATCCTGCCATATGTCACACGTTTTATAGAATTGTAGGTCAAAATAGAGCTAATTTATCTTTTTCTGGTGTTCATTCCTTTGTGTTCTGTCCTGTTTTTATTTTTGGCGCGTAAATGAATACAGATCTCCAACCGAGGAGACAGGGTGGCAGAATGTCAGCTGGAGACTCACAACAGGAAGATGGTGACATTTAGGTTTGACCTAGATGGAGACAACCCAGAGGAAATCGCCCAGATCATGGTACAGTGCTGATCACCTGACTGCTTCTGTCTATTTAGTCTTTCTCAGATAATTTTTAAGACATGATTGTTTTATTTTTTTATTCCTGTCAACGTAAATTACATAAAAGAATGTTTTTTCCAGTTGCGCACACTGAAGCTTTTGTCTTAAAAGAAGAAAAAAACAAAAACATTTTTAGAACTTTCAGTCCAAAAGGGAAAAGGAAGCTCAATGTCTTTTACCAGCTTGGGGACCAACTAAACCTGTCTGGTCATGTCACATTCAAAATCCTGCCTAATGCCTTTGTATTAATGCAGATTTTACATACTATCGCCTTCTGCTGCAGCCAAAAGTTTAGGTATGATTATCTTGGAAGTGAAAGTCACAGTGATGTGAAGCTTTCCTAATTTATTTAAACTATTATGTTTTCAGAGTTATAACCATGAAGCAACATGAAGCATATGGATTTTAAAACAACTGGATTCAGAAGTTTGAAATTATTCTTAACAAGGCCGAAATTATACATACAAGCTTGAACATATCTATCTTAATACTATAGATATTAATTGTCCACTTAAATTTGGTTTAGTCTCCCTTGAAAGGTTCCAGAGAAAACGTATGGTTGTTGTTGGTGTGAGAAGTTTCTGGCATAATTTTGACCAATCATTTGATCATTATTCTTATCAGATTGGTTGATTTCATTAAATTGGTTGGTTTTCTGGCTCTCTTCTTCATAGAGCTGAGGTCAGGGCTTTAGGAATCCACTCCAGAAGCCTAATCTCGTCTTCCTTATCTATTCTAAAACCCGTTCGGGATCGTTGTCCTGTTGGAACAGCTTATTGTGTCCAGAATTTAGCCATCTTGTTAAATAATATAACATAGTCCTCCTGGATTATTTCAGCATGAATACCAGCACTAAAACAGCCCCATAGCACAATGCTGCCACCACCGTGTTTCCCAACTGATACAGTGTTCTTAGGTTTGAAATCCTCACCTTGACTTCTTTAAACATACTTCCCGTCATTTTAGCCTACTAATTCCATATTTGCTTCATGTAGTGATAAAACGTTTTTCACCTGAAGTAGAGCTTGTCCATGTGGGCAACTACAAATGTCAGTAAATGGTAGATTTTAAGAAAATGGTTTAAATCTTGCTCAGTATTCATTGATGTTATGCTGGCTTCACTGTGCACGGTGATACTGTTTTTCCAGGAGCTTCTAGGCTTGAACCTTGGTCGTTTCTGGATTGTTTTTGAAAATCCTAAAGGACTCATTAGCAGGCTTTTATACATGACAAAGTTCTTGTGAATCAGTTAGAGGACAAGCACTTTAAACCAGAAAATAAATCGAACTGTGTATTAGGGATGTGTATTGGCCAGAATCTGGTGAACGATATATATCATGATATAGGGAGGACGATACGATGTTTTGCGATACTATGAGTAAGACTATATATACACATTCTAAACACTCCAACCTGTTTCATACTTTAACACATACAGTTTTATTACTAGATCTAGTTGACCCACTGGAACAAAGAAGGTGAAAACAGCCACCAACTAGCAGCCATACTTTTAAGTTTACTACAAAAATCCCCGTCATCATTAATGGTTCCATTCAAATTCTAAAAAAAAAGAAATCAAAATCGATACATTGCTTTTGAATATTGATACAATATAGTGACATAAAATATCGTGGCATATCAATATTTTCTTACATCCCTACTGTGTATGATTGTTTGGTTCTTCCAGGTTGAGAGTGAGTTTATCCTGGAAAGTGAGCGGGAGTCTTTCATTGAGCAGGTCAGGGAGGTAATCGAGAATGCCGATCAGAAGGGTTTGGAGCGAGACACAAGTAGCCAGGTAAGAAAGTCATTCTGGGTCTATAATCAGTTTATACCATCTTTAGCCCCTTTCAGTTACTTTTACCCCATGAGCTCCACCTGTTTTCTACACCTCCAGATGAACTGAAAGGTCCCCAAACAGAATGGGGGGTTGAAGTGGACCCAGCAATATTATCTCACTGTCCCACCTCAGACAGGACCTCAGAATGATTATGATATGGTGATACAGTATAAAACAAAAAAGCTGCAGCATAGCCTCTGGCTGCAATATAATAAGATGTTGAGCTTCATTGTATTCTAAAGCATTTGAACCCCTGAACTACAGCACTCTTAATGTTTAAGTGACTGATGTAGACTTTTGGTCTTGTGTTCATTTTGGAACGATGATCTGAAAGGGGCTTCTGATTCTTTTGCTGTGTTGGAGGTTTTTGATGAAATATTTTGTAACTTTGTCGCTACATACTCTTAAAAACCAGTAAATTTAACTTCAGCTTTTTGAGTAAGTAACACATTAGTTCGTTGACTTCCAGATGACTGGCGACAAGGAAGAGCAGAATCCTGCGATATGTAGTCCCATGCCAGGTAGGAAAAGCTTCTTAAACAAAATTGTTTTAAAGAGAAGTCAAAATCATAGTTTTGTTTATTCTTTCATGGATGGAAAAACATTTATTTTTATTTGTTTTAAGACATAGCTCGCAGTGCAACTGCACAGGTGGTCCATTCAGCAGGACGGAGATTCATTGTAAGTCCTGTACCAGAAGGCGGACTGAAGGAGCAAACACTGCCCCCCTCGCCCACTCCTGCCCCTCCACCTCCTTCTGAAACAGGTAAGTGCACTTAATTTATGTTTGTCCTGAATGAGCTTTTCTATAAGACTTTTTTTTAAAACTAAAATTGTTTTTTTTTCTCCCTTTTTGCTCTTGTTGTACCTTTAGCTCAGTCTCATACTCCAGGCCAAATGTTGGGATTTTCCCAGTCTGCAGGAACAATCACATTACAGCAAGCCTTCTCTGAGCTCAGGCAGAGCAAAAACCAGTATGATGCAGGTCCTAGCACTGCCCCAGCCTCCATCCACTCCACCCATCCTCCCCTGCAGCTTCCAGCAGTGTCAGCCTCCACACACAGCAGCATGGTCACTCCCTCTGTGGATTCAAATCTAAATCAAGTCAAAGAGCAGCTCATGGAAGCTTCTCTTCCTCCTCTCTCCCTTTCCTCATCCTCCACCACCTCCTCTGCACCTCCTGTCTCCTTCAGTCCTCCCTTTTCTTCGTCCCCTCCTCCCACTATGGTAAATCAGATCATCCTTCAGTCTCAGCCCATAATGCAGACTGTGTCTCGACCACAAGCCCAAAGTCAGACACAAGCTCAGCTCCAGGCCTATATCCAGCCTCAAACAGTTCCTGCTGCTTCACTGCCTTCCTCTGTACCAACAGCCAGCCTCTCCAGCATCTTACCGACAGCGCTCACCTCCTCTCTTCCAGCCCAGACTGTCCCATTTGTATCCTCCCCTCCTTCTTCTGCTCATACATCCATTGAAATCCCATTGGATCATCCGTCAGTCTCTCCCACATCCTCCCGGGCATCCTCCGTTGTCCCCACTACTGCCATCCCAGCTCCACAGCTCTCTCTGTCTTCCACCGCCCAACCAGTTCCCTCGGCTAGCTTATCCACCCCTGTGGTTCTCCAACCGGTGACAACAAACGTTCCTCCAGTCCAGCCCACATTGGTCCACTCACAGCCACAGACTGCTGCCCTACCGGGGCAGACACACACACACTGTGGAGAATTTGACACGAGGTGAGGGATTATGCAAAACAGTAGATATAAAAAGTGTTTGCACCTTTGTTAAAATGGCATGTTTTTGTGATTGGGAAAGGAATTTGTGGTGTGATGCGATTACATTCACAATGTTTTAAATCAGCAGCTTTTATCATCATACTCATTGAAATCATGCAGCTTTGTTGGACTAAAACGTTTATTATTTCTGTATTTTACAAAACTAGTTTTCTATCATTTAATGGTAAATTCAGAAATGTTTAGGAATGGCTCTTTACACACTATAAACAATAATAACCAACCACTTTTAACTATGTTGGACAAGATTAAAATGAATCATTAGCATTAATTATAAAAAGTTAGCATCAACCAATTCAAGATTAATTACTGATTACTATAGTACCTTCCAAATTAATTTGTCTAAATTGTGTCTCTCAGGACTGAGGCTTCTTCTGAGTCCGTTAGCAAACCGGACGATATCCAAGCCCTGGACAAGAAGCTGCGCTCCCTTTTCATGGACCTCGGTGGAGGGGTGCCATCCACACAGGGGGATATTTTACCTGCTGACCCCACCTCTGGAGCCTCTGTGGCAGGTACCTCTTCACCTATTGGCGCTGGCCCTACCTCCACCATGTCTGTAACAACTCCTGGATCCAGCCAGCCAGTCAGTCCACCTCTGCCCCCCTCTAGCCTTGCACTGGGCACTTCAGTACCCATGCAAGGCCCTGGGACACCTATAGCCACCCCTGCATCATCCGGTATGTGGAGGAATATGTTTCTGCAGTTATGCTATGAATAATGATTCAGTCCTTTTATACAATATCTGATTTAAATCTCCCTAGGCATCCCTGTCTCTTCAGTAGTCCAGACTACTCCATCCAAAACTCCCCTATCCAGGGTACCGGTGAGTTCCACACAATATCAAATTGAGTAAATCCAGAGTTGATGGTAATATTTATTTGAATATATAGGCAGGAAGCATGAGCATGTTTATTTACAGCTAAAAGTAATGTAATTTCTGTTCTTATTGTTTCTTACTACTCTTACAACTCACCTGGCATGTATGTTCCTTTGAACAGGGTTCCTGCATAGTCCTCGATATTACAGAAATTACTTTTAGTATTTTAAAATTCCTTGAAAAACATTATCTTCACTTGAATTTTTCACAATATAAAAATAAACATAGTAATCAGGAACAGTCCCAGGCTGTGTGACCACTCTGTTTTGCAAAGGAGCAGAGAGGAAACTGGATTGGACAGAGAAGGATGCAAACATATTTATGCAAAATCCATGTGTTCTGAGGGAGAGCAGAGGATATTTGAATTCTAAGTTTGAGCAGCCCAACATTTGACAAGAAAAATATAGAAACCAGGTCTCAAATTAAAAAAAACACTATAGGGAGATAAGATAATTAAAATGGTTCATTATTAAAACAAGCTCAGATCCTAAAAGCTAAACTAGTATCTACTAGTATCTACTAGTAAACTAGTAACAGTTGCATCAAAATCACTAATTATGCAGATGGTTGTACATTGTTAAACTATTGTTTATCACAGGTAATCATTTTTTTACAAATCTGAGCCTGGAAACGAAGATAATTTCGAAACAAGTGTGCAGGAACCCTGTTTTTAACATTCGTAGACATGAGCACTACTTTTGTAATCTTTTCTCCAAATATCTGGTTGTTTTACTTTCTGTCACTTTCTACTCATTGCATCTCTTTCTCTGGGATTAGGCCACTTCTCCTTCTTCAGAACTCCTGACACCCTTCCCTGGACCTTGTCTAATACAGGTGTTTTGTTTTTTGTTAATTTTCACACTATTGTATCTACTGCAGTGGAGCTCTGTTTTTGTTTAAACTGTGTATCCAAACTAATTTGAATGTCCTGTGTATGTGTGTGTGCTTAAAACGGAAAAAAACGCCGTCAGTTTTACTTTAAAGCTTAAATAATTTGAACGAAGCATCGCTTATAATAAGTCAATCATGCTATTAAGCCAGGATAATTGCAATCTAAATGTCACTAAGAGTGGGATGCATGCCTTAATAATATGCCATCTTGGCAGAAGAAAAAAAGGTCCAAAAGTCTAAGATAATTGCTGAGGCACCAACAGAACATTGTAAGGAAGAGTCACTTTAGGCTAGAGACTCTCTTTATTCCCAGGCTTTGTTTTTGTGGCTGTGGATGTCTAAAAATAGAAATCTTTTCAACCAGAACCGCGTACTAAATAGTGAGACATGATTTGAAGCTCTTTTATGAAAATGTGACCTGCCTGGTTATAAAACTCACTCAGTCTCTTTTATGCAACCCCCTCTGGGTTAGACCTGTCCTATTTGATTAAGGTAATCGTGCTGTTGTCCAAGTTTACCTGGAATAGGATTTTAATTATTTACTATTATTTATTTATCACGTTTGTTGCTAATTAGATTGTGTTTAGTCAGTTGTGGAGACATGATGATGCAGAGTTTTGCTCAAATACTTTATATTTTCATTTAAACTTTTCCAGAATGTTTAATTTAGATTAAATGTAAAACCTCAACAACAATTAAACTTAAATTGGACACACCAGGCTTTTAAACTCTTCCTTTTGACATTTAAATAATTCAGTTGTGGTCTATATACAGTGGAAATGCAATTCTTAGATCTGAATTCCTCATTATTGTAGCTGTACAGGCCCCTCTTTTCGACCCCTGTTCGGAGGAGTCTGAGAGTAGGCGCATTTACACGGAACTTCAGGGTAATGTGACCGGACCTTCCTGGTATGCGAGTGTCTCCACTTCATCTGGCTTGGCCAACAGGGCTGTTTTCGGGGCTATTTCAGTAACCACCGGAGTACATGGATGCCCCCATACAGGTGCTATGTACTCGGAATGGCCCAATTGAGTCACTTAGCGGGAGAGTGGTTACGTCGCACCGATCGGTTGTAATTCGGAGGGAAATGAGCAGACGTCGCCAAAAACAACCGACTTTGTAAAAATACGAGTTGCTGGGGAAGCAGTTTATAACAACAGCAAACAGAAGCACAACAACAAGCACTGCTTCTTCCATGCTAATCTCTTGTTCATTCTGCTGCTGTGGGCACATTTTTGCACTGATCAGTGTTGCTACTTGCTGCTGAAACAGTCGGGATTTGCGGATGACTTTAGCTGATTCCTTAAAGCTGGGGTAGGTGATTTTTTTCTGAAACTTTTTGCAGTGTTGCTTGAGATGCTCTTCACATACCGACAGCAACCAATAAGTTAGATGTTTTGTCAAATAAACTACGCATCATAATTGCATCTGAAGCGGAAAATCTTGGTAAAACCTTGTCCAATCATCTTGAACGGGCTGGTCAGGACGATTGGCTCCTGAGTCATCAATCAAACTCCCCTCTAACAGCACTACCCCCTACTGCGCGTTCCCCTCTTTGTTCACGCATTGCATATTCTCGACTTGGAGCAGTAAGCAGGAAGGGAAGCTAGAGCACAATAGCTACACTAGCATACACATTTTTACCTGTGAATGCGCCATGTAGTCTGTCGAAGCTGCATAGCGCTAGGACGTGCGTGAACCCACGGGAACAAGAAGTGTGGGTTCCTGTGTTTCGGAGGCGTGGCCTAGGGAGGGAGTCTGAGGAAAGGGGGTTGGACTTCTTTTTTTTTCAAAATACAGCCTGCTCTAACAGCTTTTAGAGAATCACCTACCCTACCTTTAAAGGTCCAATGTGTATGGAGACACGGCGGGTGAGAGGAGCGGGCCAACAGATTACCCCGTCAGAAAAAGATCTTGTTAAATTACACTGAAGGTCCAATAGTGGAAACGCCCCTAGTAATTCTTTTCGGTGCAGTCTCTTTAAATGCTAATGAGGAGCTGTATACCCTGCCCCCCTCCAGGTTGCAGAACCTCATTAAAGAATGTAGTAATGTGCTATGTTTAGCAATGCATCTGTTACATCATCACTAACACATAGGGATGGGTATCGTTAAGGATTTATCGATACTACTACTCTTAATGATACTCCTTATCGATCCGGTACTTTATCGGTATCCTTATCTGTACTTTTTTTTTTGAAAAACTAAAACAAAAGGGGAAAAACACAAATAATGAACTGTATTTTAAGAAAAAAAAATTTACTTAGAGAAGAAGGAAGCTGCTCAAAAATATCCAGCATTTATTAATTGTAAGAATAAAATAGCAGGTTAACTGTAGTTTAAGAAAAACATTTTTTAAACTTAGATAAGAAGGAAGCTGTTGTTCAAAATATCCAGCATTTATTAATTGTAAGAATGAAATGGCAAACTTATGTCCATGCTTCACGTGTTTGCTTTGCATACAAACATACATACCTGTTGTATCTGATTAAGGGGTTGTTGTTGCTGCAGCACTCAGGCGGTCAAACACCATGCATCTTTCGGTTTGTAATTGGTGTATTTTGGCAACGTGTTTGCTCAAATTACTTGTCTTCCCGCCTTTGCAAGCAAAGCTTTTATTACATATGTGACAGCGTGCATTGTCGGCATCTATTTTCGTTCGCTCTGCCATCATATCTGTAAGGCGAACACACACATGAGCGCACAGCAGTCGCCACTCCGTCCCCGCAGCGTGTGTGCTTGTTAAGGAGGAGTGGGCTGCAATACACTGTTTGGCTTGTGTTTATATCTCAAGCAAAACATGAATACGACCTTAATTTTACCGTTAAGAGGACCGATAAGGCTGAAGCTTATCGGTCCTCTTGATTAAGGTAATCATGTGTTTTAAGTAAGTAGACTACATGAAAAATACCAAAGAAAAATGTTAGCAATTTTACAGTGAAATATGCTGTAGTTCTTTTAATAATATTACTGACAGCACTTTAACACCAACTTGTCAGATACGACGTAAAAATATAAACACTACTATAATATTGAGATGAATAAGTCTTCCAAACAAGACCCCAATGTTGTTACCAAGTGTGCTACTTCTAGTGTCAAGCTAACATCATTGAATATGTTAGGATCATGCAATCTCCAAGACAAAAAACTGAAAAATAATGCAAAATTCTTAATGTGATAGAACTATTTAAAAGACGTATGTCATCGGGTAGCTAAAATACCGAGCACAAAGCGCTAACATACGCAGAAGGTCAGATGCTAATGCTATCAAAACAATGGGCAAGAGGCAAGAAATGAATGTCTAAATTAATGTAATTTCTTGCATTATTTGAAGCTTACTGCTTTGCTGTGTCCGTCACAGTCTTTCAGCAAATTCTTCTCAATACTGGCGGAGGTTGCTGAAGCCTTTGTCCTTGCAGTGCTTCGCGCAAACAATGTAATGTACCACACAGATTAGGGTAATTATCCTGAAAAATAAAACGTAACCAGGCACTTCGCAGAGGTTCTGATGCTGTGGGATGGTGTAAAGAATCGTGTGGGTTAATACATCCAACAACCGAAATTTCGACTTTTCCACTTTCTAGAGACAAACATTTTTAGGGTATACTCCTAAATGTACTGCTAACCAGTAGAAAGGTTAAAACTTGAATCAAAGCTTTTCTGTTTAAAAAGATTTGTGGTCTTGGTTAAAATATGCTCGTGTTATCCACTAACAATGGTAGCCACAACTATACTACTATAAATATTTGTTTTAGAGATATATTTTGAAATAAAAAAGCTATAAAAATATCCATAACAAGCCAGCAGCCGCTGATGGCATCCAGTTTTATATAGGCATCAAAATGCCGTCATGGTGACATTGCACAGGTGTCCATGTTCACAAACACAGCAGAAAATGACAGTTTTTCAGTATATCTATGTTAATGTTGAACGGTCCTTAATGTAAAAACTTCAGCTACAGCCACTGATTCTTTAATGCAGGTGCTTGATTAGTGCATGAGTGTCTAATATTGTGTCTTTTGACCCCTTCAGTCACAGCAGCCTCTAGAGGACCTGGACGCCCAGCTGAGGAGAGCATTGAGTCCAGAAACTGTCCCTGTGAGCTCACACACACAGGTTAACACTCCCGTTACAGCGCTTCATACAAGTAGCTCAGATTGGTGCTGATGTAGTGACCCAACCTGTGTTTTCTCTTCCGATACTTACTACAGGTCTCTCACAGCAGTATTCCTTCAATAGGACAACCAAGTATGTTCAACACATTTGCTGAACATGTTCAATAATTTCTTTCTTAAATGTGTTATTTGTCTGAAATATTCACTTTTCCAACAGTTCCCTTCTCCCTGGAAGAACAAAAAGCACCTCCCCCTGCTCCGCCTCCTGCAGGGGGAATTAAATTAGGAAGGTTTCAGGTAAATTTTTGTTTTGTCTCTAACTGTAAGTCCGCATTTCTTGTTAACTCTGGCAAAAATGTGTAGAAGGCCTCATCTTTTATTGCTGTTTTTCTACAAAATCACAATTTTTGAAATTATGCTTCACATTTAATTAGTGATCTATGACTTACTGTTTTCCTGGGGTATACATATGATGTGACACAGGGTCTTCAAAATCTGAGAGACAAGAGAACACTCTATACCAGTGTCCCTCAATAGGCGAACCACCTATTTCTGTTCCTTCAGTTGCACATATTTCCCATCAGTGCCAAATCGTGTGTAGAGTGCTGTACACAAAAAACTGAAATGTTTTCCATTTTGGGCTTTGTACAGGAAACTTAGGAAATTTCTGAAATGTATTTTAGTTCCTTTCTCATTTATCTGCTCAGGTGTCATTGGCTGCCGAAGAGCCTCCTGTTCAGCGCCCCTCCTGCTCCGAGTCTTCTTCCACCACCTCCTCCACTTCAGCCTCCTCGTCATCCTCCAGCCTTTCCAGCCCAGAGAACACTTTGCACAAAGACTCCTCGTCCCACCTGAGAGGGAAAGGAGTAAAAGGCGGTGATGTCATAGACGGACTCCCCCAGAAGACTCCAACAGGATCCCACCACGTCTCCTCTTATACTTCCCCATGCCACTCCCCCAAACCCACCACCACCATTGGGCGCTTCCAGGTGTGCCTTATTTCTCTTCGTATTGCGCTTTCTATTGCACCATAAATTCATATATTTTTAACAAACACGTTCTTTGATTTCAGGTTACAACCAACCCCGAGACCCGTGTTGGACGGTTCTCAGTCAGTCGGGCCCAGGAGCAGACCCAGGAGCCCAAGCAGAGCGCTCCACCTTCTGCTCGGGCTGCTAATGGACCCAGTGGTCCTGGACAAGTTCTGTCTCCAGACTCGCCTCACAAAGCCTCCCTGCCAAGCCTTAACAACAACTCTTTCAATAACTCCTACATGAGCAGTGACAATGACTCAGAATTTGAGGATGAAGATTTCAAGCAGGAAGTCAGAGGCCTCAGAGAAAAGTAAATAAATCCTTGAGTTTTCCTGGTCAACCCAGCTGGTGTTTTGTCGAAACTTTCTAAATAATATTTTTTACATCCTTCTATAAATGGTTTCCCTTTTTTCTTCCTACAGGCACATACGTGAAATTCAGGCCCTCCACTCTCGCCAGAAGGAGGAAATAGAGCGTTTGTTTACTAGGCTGGGAAAGGTGACCTATTTCAGTTTCATAAAAACGCATACACCTCCTAAATCAATCACATAAATGCTAGATAATAACCCCTGTACCTTGGTGTTTGGTATAGGTGCCTCCAGCTGCTGTGATCCCACCCCTCATCACCTTGACTGGCAGGAGGCGGCGGCCTACCAAAAGTAAATCTTCAAAATCGTCCAGAAGCAGCTCCACTCACAGCAGCAAGAGCCCTTTACAGCCAGGTAGGCTTGTCTTTTTGCATCTCTGCAGCGGAGTTTATTGATTTGTACTTGGTCAATATCATTCACAATAGCTTGCAAAAAAGTATATACACTCCTTGAACTTGTTCACGTTTTATCGTGATACAGAAAGAAACTTCCGTTACGTTGGGATTGTGTCTTATACAGACAACACAAAGTAGGGCATAACTATAAAGTTGAATCAAATTGACACATCGCTTCTTCTCTTTTTTTCGAAATTATACATGCTTTTGAATGCTTTTATCATTCCTTTGTAGAACCGCCTTTGTGGTGTATACTTCTATTAGTTTTAAACACCAAGAGAAAGAAATCTTCTGCAAGAAGGCAGACGGAATGAAGAACAATTCCAGAATTGCGCCGCTCAAGGTGGCAGCATGTTGGAGTAGCTCTGTTACTTTGGTTCATATTTTTTTCTTTTTTTAAACTTTAATTCTTCTATTTTTGGTAGAAACATCGTTTTTGTGGACAACTGTTCTCTCTGGTTTTGAATGCTGTGCAGCTGGAAGGATTTTTGCTGATCCTTTTTATTTTTGGACATTTGTTATGATGCATAACCATGGCAACAAGGTGGTTTACAACTGGCAGCAGCTGATTAACATCACAAAAGCTCAAATAATACCTCAACTACAGCCACAAAACCCTGATGAGCTGAAAAGAAGACGCCATAGATCCAGAGCGTCCTCTACATCAGACTGTCATACAACTACAGAGCGTCTTCAGTCAGAGGCTTCTTCAGATCTGCAGACTGCTACAGGAGATCATACCATCAGCATCTACAACAGATCTATGAAGGAACTTGGATAATGAGTTACAACAACATTTAGTTTCCCTTTGGGATTAATAAAGTAATTTTGAATTTGAATTGAATTTGAAGTCTTGCACTTTGATCTAAATGATTCCATTGTAGCTCTTGCTCTATGTTTAGCTTCGTTGTCCTACGTTGTTTTATGTTCTCTAACAAACCTCTGAGGTACTAAGATTACTGGAATCCATTTACTAATTAGGGGACTTCCGAAGGCAGTTTTTTGGACCGGATTTTATTTAGGCCTACCAGAGTAATGGGGGGTTCTATACAAATGCACTCATTTTAAAAAAAGTAAAAATCTTCGATAACTTCTTTTCTTTTACTTCACAGTTATGCTCTGCTTTGAGTTGGTCTATCTACAAATTCCCAATAGAATACACTGAAGTTTGTGGTTGTAATGCGACAAAATGTGAAAATTCCCGAGGGTTATGATTACTTTAGTAAGGTACTGTATAAAAAAACTGAATTAAAAATGTTGTTACATGCTGCTAAATGTTGTGTAAATTAGTCACATGTTTAAACCAGAGGCACAACTTCACTATGAACACATTTGTGAACCTTTAATCTGTTTTCACACCTTCTCTATGTTCATGCATTCATGTGCACATATTTGTTGTGCGTTCATTTGTTTTGTCACTCCTGCATGCGGGCATTTCACTGCCTCAGGCTCGAAGCTGGAACATTTCTGACTGCTCCTCTCGTCTGTTTCTCTCTGTGTTTTTGTCTCTGTGTGTGGGCGTGTCCGTCCTTGGGTGATGTGTCTCTCTGTCTGTCGTCTTTGGTGTTTTCACGTCTGCTTCGTGTACCGTGCCGATGCTTTCCGCGATCTCCAGGCAGCACTTTATCCGCCCAGAGCGTCCCAGCCATGTACCCCGGCCAGCTGCCTCCATTAGCCCCTGGAGGGTTGGCCGACTCGGGCAGCAGCACTGTGCTGCAGCCTCTCAAACAGTCCCCCTCCAGTGACAACCTGTGTTCAGCCTACACCAGCGAGGCGGCGCTGTCTGTGCCCAGCTTGTGCGCTCCGACCCCGGGTAAGCATGTCACTGAGAGCTGTAGGCTGCAGCAGACCTCTGTGCATCATTTACACCAGCAGCTTTTTGCATGCAGACAAAAACAAGTGCTGCAAAACAAGAAGATCATCCGTCTTTCTTGGTTTGTCTTTTTCTGAGTGCAAACAGTGTGATGACTTAATCACTCTAACATCCTTTCCTGATATTCTTCAACTCTCTCATCTTTCTTCTGTTGTATCTTTTCCTTCTTGTCTTTTCTCCCATTGTTCCTTCATCTCTGTCCCTGTCCTCTTTTTGCATCTTCCATCATCCCTCTCTTCAGGCTGTGTAAAGTTCAGCTGGGGTTCCGAGCGTGTGGCCTTCAAGCCGGGCGGCAGGAGGACGCGCTTTCTGAGTACGCCCTGCTTGGCTCTTTGTGTGTAACGCTTTATTTCTTTGCTCTTCTCTTTAAATCCTTACTTAGCTTTCATTTTTTGTATCTGTTTTTCTTCTGGATCTGTCAAGTCACAGTCATCATTTCTTCCTGTTGGTTTTTGAACTTCTGCAGCTGATATTGCAAGTATAAATCTAGTCACACTGGCCGAGATTAGAGGAAAACTTTTCTTTGCAGTAGGGATACAAAGCTTTTCTGTCAAGTGTTGCATCTTGGTTTGCTATATGTTGAAAGCTGATATGAAATTATGAGGCAGATTTATTCATTGCTAGGGGTGTAACTAGAATCTGATGGCTTTTAGCCCAAGATTTTTTAATTTTGCCTGTTGCCTGAATGAAGCCTATTAGGTGTGGATGTTTTTACTAAGAAAAGCAGAAAGCCGATTGTAAAAGTGCTGCAGGATCTTGAGTAAATATCTGTTTTACCTGTTGTTGAATATTGTAATCAAAGCAGTAGTTGCTATAAATCCACATTGTCCTCTCTTCTCTCTCTCCTGTTATGATTCCTCCCATCCTCCCAATGAGCTTTGGTATCCTGCACACTGTTCTCTATGTCAGGCGTGATTATTTGCTGCCGTGAGACTCCATCCAGCAGGTTAAATGTTTGGGAGGCAAAGCGTGAAATCATGTTTTCCTATGCTGTCTTGCACAATAAGGAAATTCATTTAGGGATTTTCCAGATCTGGATAAGTATGGAAAAAGTTGTTTCAGATTTTATGCCCCTGTATAATTCCATATATGTCATTTTTATTCTATCCATCCATCCATCCATCCTTCCATCTATCACCATAATTTTCGGACTATTGAGCACACCTGAATATAAGTTGCATGTTTTGATATTATAACATGAGATATTTACACAGAAAGATGGTACACGGAAGATTTTTTTACTACCTCTTCCAGGAGGTAATGTTTTTGTGCCTGTCTGAGTTATGTTGCCAACAGACAGACAAACAAACACACAAAGAGGTATGGATGGATTTCGATGAAATTTTCCGGATATGTCCGCAATGGGACCTGGAACAACTGATAAGATTTTGGGGTTCATCCGACATGATCTACCCACTGACCAGCGGTGCTAACCTCCACACCTCTCCCGTGTCAGCATGCTCACAAGCGGCTCCCCTCGTGCAAAAGCCCCGAATCTCCGCTCTCGGCTGGATGAGCACAGCGGCAGTACAAACACAACCGTGCCTCTCATTAAGAGACTTTTTTTGGAACAGAAAGTTAGTTAGATAACAACATGGGGATGGGGGGGGGATGAGTGGCTTTGGCGGGGGTCTGCACTCTCTGAGTGCTTTTCTAGTTTTAATTTAAGACGTGCTTTTTTTTTTTTTACTCTGCCTGAAACTCGGCAGTACGGCATCAACACAACACGACAGTAACATGACTGGTTAGAAAATAAAACATACTTTAGTCTACCAGAAAAGTCATTGGTCGCTATTTTCATCTTCCTCTTCCTCACTAAACCCTCTAGGTCTTCTTCTTCCGTGTCATTATGTCCTCTGAAACCTTTTGTCGCCTTTTTACACTGACTCAATTCTTTCCACTGCCTCCGCCAACGTCTCACCATCGATTCATTGATGTCAAGCTTACATGCAGTAGCTCTAATTCCTTCTTTGGCGGCCAGCTCGATTGCCTTTAAGTTTAAAGCTGCTTTGTGTGTTTTCCATGATGAGGGTGTGTGCATGAAAACCACCGATAGTGCCTTCTTCGGTGCATAATCTCTCCCCACATGTCTGTTTCACTTTTCTGCTTCCTGCTATAGTGCACCCTGGAGGTTGTTAGCCTGTAATAAGTCTATAAATTAGCCACATCGTTGTATAGGACGCAAGGTCCAAAACGTGTGGGGGGAAAGTAGTGGCTTGTAGTCCCAAAATTACCGCAATTAATACCAGTCTTAACCCCATAACTCTGCACTTTTGGCGGATTTTGTAAATACTGTGATTATTCTAAAGATAATAACTGGATCCTGTTTGTTAGAATGAACACTGATAATTGGGAGTTTTTCCAGTGACATGAAGGTAAGAGAAAGACATAATAATAATAATAATAATAATAATAATAATAATAATAATAATAATAGATGAACCCAGACATCAATCACCAAACTGAGGTTCTGTGAACTAAAACCGTAGTTGACAAAGTCAGTGAAAGTCAACAGACTCCTGGTTGATCTGGTTACAAAAGCGTTTACAGGTGCCAGGAGTCAGTTCAGTACTTCTGAGGCCGGCAGCAGAGCAGCTCCTTTGTTGGAAAATAAACAGAAGAGCAGCTGTTGCATCTGTTGACTGTGGGACTAAACAAAGTCATGCTTCGGTTATAAAGTCATCAGGCCATGAGCAGCCATGATCTGATTTCTGTGCGATGTGCAGCTTTAGTTTTCCACACCATAGCAGGGCACAGTGGAGCACTTGGCATGTTTGTCCAACTCCTCAATGCTGCTCCTTCTTTACAGTTACACTTTCCAGTGATTGGATTATTATTTTAATGGGGAGATCGTGGTCGGTAATTGAAATCTGTGCTGTTAAAGTAGCTTGATTGTGAAGCATATTTTTTATTTAGTCTGTAAGCAGTCTGCAGCATACAGACACCCCCAGCATTCCATTTAGACAAGGCTTGCTTCCATTTCTTATCTTTCTATCTCTATGAAAACAAACAGGAAGTTGTGACTTGGTGACTTGAGTTTATGTTACAAACATTTGATTTAATAGGAAATATACTGTGTTTTTTAGAAAATATGTCGATTCAATCAGAATGCTCTTATTAGTAGTTTTTTTTTGTTGTTGTTGTTTTTTTTTTTAATAAAGGATTTTTCTGAATGCTTCTGAACGCTCTGCAGCTCAAAACCCTTCCCTCCCCCTCACTCATCATCCTCACCCCCTTTAATCCCCCACCTTAACCCCATCACTGCATCACCAGGGGGGAGAGAGACAGATCTGGGTCTTAATAACTGGATTTGGCTTAAAATTTGTTTTATGCCATAGAAAACCCAATGTTCTGCATAGTAGTGAAGTAGAAAGAAAATGATACATGGTGTTGCTTTTTGCTTTTACAGATAAAACTGAAAGAGTGACTTGCAATTGTATTCATCCAACTTTACTCTGATATCCCTAAATCCAGATCAAAGTTAAATTTTTCGGCCTATATGCAAAAATCTGTATGGTGGGAAACTACCACTACACATCATCCTGAACCTACCATCTCTAAGGTACGGTGTTGGCGACATCATGATGTGGGGAATCTTTTTTTTCAGCAGGGATGAGTATGCTGATTACAGTTGATGGAAAGATTGAGGGAGCCAAATGCCGGACTTGTTAGAGTCCGCAAAAGACTTGAGACAGAGCAGAGATTCACCCAACAACAACCCTGGAAATACAGTCAGAGCTACAGTAGAATGGTTTAGATTTAAGTGTTAGCATGGCCTAGTCAAAGTCCAGACCCGAGTGACAGCTTCACTTTCCCTGCTAAAGAAAATCATTCCCACATCATTACAGTGCCACCACCATGTTTAAAAGCAATTGATTGCACTCTATTATATTTAGGGGTATCAGTAAATTGGACTGAGTAGGGCATACAAATGCATGCCACACTGTCAAAATTAAAACCTATGTATAATTTTCCTTTCACTTTTGACTTTAGCTCATACGCTACTTTCAGGTAGTTTATCACAGGGTAAAACATGTGTAAAATACATTAGATTGCACCTGATATATCAAATAATATTTAAAGAATCTCAAGGGGTGTAAATTCTTCTGAAAGGCCCTGTATCTGCAGGCATGGACCCAATTCTGGTGAGCTGTAGAGAGGAGTCAGAATCACATCAGAACCTGATGTTTTGTCACCTAAAAGCATCTTAAAACTACAGAAAACATACTTTGGGTGATAATATAGTTAAATTCCCAGGCTAACTGAACTGTTTCTCCTGGGCTAGACACGTCTCCTGGTCAATGTTATCAAGCATGATTGACTAGATAAAGATGAACTTATTGCACAGTTTCTTACTGTGCAATATGCAGTTGAGATAACAGCCATCTTTGTTTCATGCAGGGGTCGTTTCTGCCCTTCTGTCATGGGTTTTAAGATGTTATTGGTGACCGTAACCCACCTGATTCTGTGTGTATCTTGTATATCAAGTTCTAACAATCATACTCAGCTGCACTGTGTTTGATTGTCGGTTGATGTGGGCGGGGTTTTAACTCTGACTCTCTCCCAATCCTCCAATTGTTGTCTTCCGCACCCCCACCCCCCCACAGGGAAGATGGTGAAAAAAGTCTGCCCCTGCAACCAGCTCTGTAGTAACTATCTCTCTTTTTTTCTTCTGTCAATCCTCCCTCCATCCATCCCCTTTCTTGCTTGCTCTTGCCTCTTGTAGAATCAAATTTGACCATTGGCCAGATTTGGGATCAGTTCAGTTCACTCTCTTTAGTTGTTGTCTCTTTTTTTTTTTTCAATAAAGTTAATGAATCCATTATGACCGTGAGTTCTAACAACTGAAATGATCCTTTGTCACAGATTGAAACCGACACTGCATGCACCTGCAGGCTCTCCTAAAAACCTCTGCCTCCCCTCCCTTATCATGGCTTGTAATCTAGACTGCATTGACCAGAATCCCCTGCTGCTGCAGCCATACATGACTCAGCGTCTCTTCATTCTTGTTGTCCTCCATTTTGCTTAGTGTGAATTGACAATTTTATTTATCAGACCAGCAGTATGGTTCTCTTGCCTTGGGGTCCCTGCATATGTCCTATTTTTAAACAAACAGGCCATGCAAAGATATCTCCATTTTGCTCATTCTGTCAGCATGGCTCAGAGCTCATTCTGTCTCTGAAGCTTGTTTGTATTGTCTGGATTTGTTAAGCTTTTCGGAGAGCAGAAGATGGTTCTGCATAAACCCTAACATGATGATTAACATTAAAATTAAGGGACTTTTTGATTAGATTTTACAGAAGTGGGCCGACTTGAGGTTCATGCATTTTTTAGAGTAAATTTGACACTACAGGTCTGGGAATAGTGTATTTTGTTCTTCACTGGAGCTTGGGTGCCATCTAAAGGTTTATAAAAGAGTTGCAGCTTGAAAATAGAGTTTTCTCATCATTACCATGAATGATAGTAATTTTGGACTTTTAAAAATGAATTTGAATGTCATTTCCGTTCAGTGAAAACTTTATTTAATTTTTAGAACTAAAAATGAGTGATCAAGCTTGAATTTATTGTAGATTTTCAACAAGAGCATACATGCATCCCAATAATATTTCAAGAGAAACCATCCCCTTTTTTGGAGCCAATAAGCTGCTGGCATCATTCTGGCTGGATATTTGACCACTCTTCCTAACAGAAAGTGCTCATTTAGATAGTTTATTTACTAGCATAGTTAGAGAGCTTTATCCTGAATTGCCCCTCAGAGGGACAATAAAGGACATTTCTATTCCATCCTAAAACTAGTTTTGGGATGAGTTTGTGATTGATGTCTAGTCGGAACAACAAACTATTTGATAGTACAATTTAATCCACTATAATCCATCTTTTCGCAGTTTTAATGGTCCCTAATTAGCACAATGACTAAAGCCCTAGGCTTGAATCTTTATCGGAGTTGTTTACCAAAAGAGATGGAAGATCCAAATCCACCTCAACAGACTCTCCAAGATTTCTTTCTACATTTGCAGCTTTCCATGGACTTGTAGTGAATCAATACAAGCTATCATGTTCCTGTAAATGAATAATTGGTCATTGTTTAATTGCTCACATAGAAACACCCTGGGTAAATGTTGAGAATGTTTAAACATGCCTAAGATGAGGCATTCACACTTAAGAACTCTGTATTAGCTGTCAAGCATGTTGGTGTTGGTATAATGCTGAGGGACTGTTTTCTACCAGACATGCTGCTGCATTGCAATAATCAGATGAAATAAGGAGGGAGGAGAATTTACTGCTTCACCTCAAATCTACTGCTAGTAAGTTTGGTCATTCCAGGAGGACATTGATACCAAACACACATAAAAACAGCTCTTGGAAGGAGCTTTCCAAAAGCTTCAATTAAAAAATGTGTGAACCGTGCCTTAAAACCGGCTCTGTGCCAGAAAACCAAACAATTCTATGGGTCCAACATCCTGTCAGAATTTAGCCAGAAGCTTGTTGATGGCTGCAAAAGGGTGCAGGGTTGCTCTTCAGATTACTAACAGGCTTTAATTCAAATACTAGTGGGAATGTATGTTTATATTTAAAGCTGTAATTTTGACTAATAACTAATAATTTTCCACAAAAAGTGGAAAATGAACGGTCTAATTGCATTTTTACTAGGTTCAGATTGTTTGATATTAATCTTCATGATATATTGATGTTGGTTTCCCAGTGGCATTGTAAATGTTGGATATACCAATACTACCTTTAATAGGAGCCCGTTAAAGATTGAGCTACTGTTCTGGCTGCATATCATATGGAATATATGGTAGATTTGTACTGAATTGCGTTCAGCATTTACCTTCATTCTTTATCTCAGTGAAACCATTTTGACTTTAAATGCTGGTCTAAAACAATGAGTGTCATTTGTTCCCATCCGTCCTCATTTTTTCCATCAGAACTAAACAGTTGAGCTGAGCTGTTCTAAACCCCAACCAGGTCCTGCATTCACACTCACCCTGATGACTTCATTTCCATCTTTCTGTCTCAGTCTCACTCTCTCCCGCTGTCTCCCCCTGCAGGGACCAACAGCACCAACGCCGTGAGTGGTTCAGAGGGGTTGGGTCAAAGCCAGGAGGGTTCTCAGTGTCTGGTCCCCAACATGTCAGCCCCCCACCAGAGGAAAGGAACCTTCACTGATGACCTCCATAAACTGGTGGACAACTGGGCCAGGGATGCCATGAACCTCTCACAGGTTAGCAGTGGTGATTTCTGAGATGGACGATGTGGTTCTCCACCCAGGGCAGAATGAGCTGTGGGGGTGCCAATGTCACTTGAAAAAGATCTCAGTTTTCTTTTGCTTTTGGATTGGAGCAGCGCCAGTGGTGTTTTGCACATGGTGTCTACTAGCTAATGTTTTTAAAGGATATAGACAACATTTGATCGCCACTAGTTTAAAATCAAAATGACAGGTGTGGCAATTAAATCTTTTTGTAAAACTCCAAACTGCCATCAATCAAATCAATCTTTCTGTAGTCCTTAGATCTTATTGTTTATAAAGTTACTTAGTTAGATTTTTTGCTAAGCAAAGTGCAGACAGAGACTTCTATGGATTTAGATACCTTTTAAAGGGTTGTCAGGCTTTCATTGTGGCTCATTGGGTGTAATGCTGATTTATTTAGTCTTTTTCCTATTTAAAAAGGGATACATTCCTTAAATCACTCAGAATATTGTGGCATTTGTTTATCTGTCACTATGATTCTCATTGACATACTAAACTGTTTTAGGTAGTTTGGTAGAACCTAAACAGAAGCTAGACCTCAATAGTGAAGAATATTGTGCATTTACAGTATTAAAGCGGTTAATGAAACTTATTCAAGGTTGCATTTTATCTTTGTAGGGTAAAAGGAGTGCCAAACAGCAGCAGCAGCAGGCCCTGGCACAGGGACATAGTTATGAGGTTTGTGTAAAAACAATCCCTAACATATCATATATGGATTAACCTAAATAGAGCAATATATATATATATTTTTAAACTGGTCTTTTTACCTCTTCCAAACCAATTCCTGGCTCATGTTAGTCCAATAAATAAAATAAAAAAAGATACAATGATTGAAAGTTATGCTTGACTGAACATACACTGAATGAATACTTCTGGATCTTGAACCTGAAGGTTAAAGACATGCAGAAAACATGATGCTGTGCATATGTGGTGCATGTTTCGTTTGCTGGCATGTAATCTGCAGGACAGATTAAAATTGCATCCTTAAATTAATTTGCATTTTCTAGTGTTTCAGATTAAAAAAAAGAAAAAAGCTTGAACTGGTTTCAGTGATAACTCCTGAATGCAAATGAGTGTTAACTGTGTTGCAAAATATTTCATAACCAAATTAACTCAAATTTAAATTCAATTTCAAGTTTTGAATTCAGGTTTTATTGTGATTTCTATGGCCAAAAATCCAAAAAAACATATATTAAATTTTGTGGTTAAAACGTGATAAAATATGGGAAATGTTCATAACTTATGAATGCACTTTTAATGCACTTGAAATGTTCTCAGTTGGATGAGACCATTTCCTTATCCACACTATGTGTCGCCCCCTGCAGATTACCCAGTCCGTCAATCTGGGCAGGAAGTACTCGGCTCCCAGCCAACTTTGTCCCAGCAGCATCGGAGGGTCCGCCCACCTCCCTGCAAACCCCACCAGCGCTACCTCTCTGGCTGCCAGAAAAAGCTCCCTCTGCCATCCTCCTGTCTCCTCCACTCCCCCCCAACTCCAACCGCCCCAGTTTATCCACTATGCCCCCAGTGCCGCCTACACCGCGCAGTGGTGCGGTCCAGCTCACAGCATGTCGAACCCGCAGCAAGCACCAGCGCAGCCTCTCTTGGTCAGCGCCTCTCAGCCTCTGGGGCCCTATCCCCCTCCACAGGGCCAGCTACCAGGACAAGGGCCCTTCCTGCTCAATACTGCTCTGCAGAAGTCAGTGAGCAGCCCAGGGGGACCAAACTTGAGGACCACGTAGGGGTTGGGGCCAGGGCCGGTTTTACTGACTGACATCCCAGTTGAGCAATTAAAAGGTGGCTTGTTTTGCAGTGAGAGGAAAAGGAGATGCACTGGAGTGGAGAAAAAAAATTATGACAAAAAAACAAAATATCCTCTGGGGTCATGACAGCCAGCCAGCCAAAGGATCGAACAGAAAGAAAAATAAATGCATGCTAGATTTATTGGTCTAAAGAAGTTTTCTGGCCAAAGGGCAGTGTTGTTTGGGTGCATCACAACAAATAAGAATATATTTAAAACGCTCATTTATTTCAGTATTTTAATTCAGAAAGTACAACTCTAATATTAAATAGATTAAATAAACACAGTTATATATTCAAAGCATTATTTTCTGGTGTTTTTGATGATCATGACTTACAGCTGATGAAAACCTATTATTTTATATATTCCCTTGCCGATGAAAGCAAATGAATTTTATTACACAAAGGTAGAGTTTTGGCCTTGTTATGACTTAAACAACCAAAAGTAACCAACGTTTTTCCTTCCACTAAATTTCTCATGTTAATATGCTTGTAACAACACTCTGGTACCAGCCACCTTCTTTAGCAATGATTTGCTGGACTGCTCTCAAGGCAGTAATAATCAGATTTTTTGAAAAACAAGATTTTGGGTTTTCATCACCTATGAGGCAGAATTATCAACATTAATAGAAATGAAAGCCTGAGATATATCGCTGTGTGGATGTAATCTATACAATACTTGAGTGTCACATTTTGAATTAAATTATTGAATTAAATAAACTTTTCAATTATATTTCAAGTTACGGAGATCCAACTGTAAGATGATAAATATGTTTTTCAGAATTCACTCTTTAATTAAATTTTTTTATTGAAAACAAAGTCCCTAAACAGAGTGAATCCAGCATAATATGGCAAATACATTTGTTGGCATACAAAAATATGAGTTTAATGTGTTTATCTTAAAAAGCACAAAAAAGATCTCAAAACAAATGCATATCAAGAAGTTGTAGCTTTAGGTTAGTCTATTTTCTGCCCTCTATCTGATCAATATTTTACCAAGATGGGGAGAAACGGAAGAAAGGAGGCTGATGAAGAGGATTTCAAGTGTTTGGATCACGTTCTGGTCAGGCCTCATCTGCTCACCGTTTGGGCCAAACAGCTGCCTCTACACTCCAGATGCCTCCTCGTCGTCACAACTCCATCTCCTCAACTCATCTTTCTGCTCACCTTTCCGTGCCACCATGTGAAGCAATAACAGCAGTAACCTTTGGGGGGGAGTGAACTAAAAAGAGCTCAAAATGAGAGAAAAAGTGGCCTTGTTATCAGAATAATATCAGAGTCCTTGTACAGTTTGTGTCCTATTTTTTTTCTCAGAATGTCTGCTTATGATGATTCCATTTTTGTGTTTATTTTAGTTTTGTTGGGTTTGTTTTGCTTGCTGCCACCACACACACACACACACTCATAAAATGCACAAGATATTCAGATAAATCCAAATACATGCACACATACGAGGCATGGCAGCAGTTTAACCGACTTAGACTCACAGATGTATGCCTCATTTCTGACTAGGCTGGTTTCAATGTTTGGGTTGAAATGATTGCAAATGTAAATTACTATATTAATGTTATTCTATTTAAGAAGAAACAAATACAAAAAAAAAATGTGTGTTCTGTCAACGGACCTGTTACGTGCACATCGCTGTACGATGTGGAGACACTGTGATTCTTGTTTATTCTTAGCAAAAATGTTGTTGGACAACATTAGTTTTTAGGGTGATGCGTCACAAAAAGCATTCAGAAAGCGGCACGAGAGTTATTTCCTTTTCAGTTCAATGGCTTTTCACCAAAATTTGAAGAAAAAAACCTACAGTAAAAACTGCATGGGCTTGTCATTTTAAACAAAAATGGATGACCTTCAAAACCACCAAGAATATTTTGTCATGCCGTTCCTACAGAAGGTTCCAGAGATGCCATAGAAAGAGAGTAGAGTAACGCAGCTCTGTCCCTCTCCGACTGGTTGCTGCACACTGCTAGTCAGCTGGCTGAGAAACAGCTAATACACTTGTCCCACACTTACGAGAGAGACAAATTCGTCTCTATTTCGGGTAGCCGAATCTGTGAACAGTCAAAATGTATAAATAACACACCTGTAATAATCAATGTCATTTCAGTTTTGCAGCGCCGGGAATAATTGTTGGTAAAGTATCCGGACATATTAATTATGATTGCTAGTAGTTTTCTTTCAGGCTGCAACAGGTGAAAGAGGTACAACACTTTTTTTTGGCATTGCCTGAAAAAGACTTTAAATCATAGACACGATACCACAGATGACTTGCGGTTTTGAAACCGTACGTTAATTAAAACCTTGAATCCAGTAACCGACCCATGCCCAGTGAAAAATGTTATTTCAAAAAAACATTCAGTCCTCCATTTTCAAGCTTATATAAAAAAAAAAAAAATGCCTTATTGATAACTGATCACCTTTTCTGCTCACCATCATTGCTTATTGAACTGAAGGTGAAAACTGACCTCGTTCCTGCGTTTGAACGGCAGGATAGTTGATATTTAGATAAAGTAAAGCTAGCTATTTTTTTCTTAATACAGTACTTATATGTCAGACACTTTAAACACACCCTCCTGCTCCCTTTCCACCCTGTTGTTGTTGGATGAATGTGAATGTATAAACCAATAGTGTCCATTTTAATGTACTTGAAAAGAAAAACTGTTGTCTTTTTATTTTCACTGTCTGCCCACAAATCTTAGAGCCTTTGGTTTAAACCAGAGGAACTTATAGTGCCTTGTATTCCTCCTGTTGCTTGTTGGTTCCAGGTTAAGGGGTTGGGATGAAGGTGGCAGAATGTTTTTGGATTTTACTGAAACTGATGATGGTTGGAGTTATTTTGAAGGTGTGCTGGTGGTTAATGATTAGAGTATTTTCTGTGAAATGGAAACATTTGAATGCTTCTGTTTAAGTTGGGTGAAAAGATGTGAAGGCAAATCTGTCGTCGCTCTGCCACTGTTCAAACCAAGAGTTGTTAAAGGTTAGAAAAGCCAACTGTTAATCGTCAGTGTTGTTTCTGTTGCTCTGTGTCTTTTCATTTTTAAGGAGGGGAGTTGCTAAAGATTGTATCTGAAGCTTGGACCACTCTGTACTCTGAGTGCAGCATACTGCTTTTTTAAACTAAACAGATAGTTCGACTAAAGGTTGATTGACATCAAGAAAAAGGCGCATTTTAAGAATTTTCACCAAAATACTTTTACATTAATCAGCTGCACAGTGGTTCTGTAAAATGTAGAAGCAGTAAATGGAAGCAGCTGAAAGTCTCACTCTTCCAAACATAAGTCTGTGTTTCCAAAGCAAGGGTTTAGCCGCACTACAGTAATGTAGCTGTGTAAACAGTATTTGTGAATACATTTGAAACTAATCTTGTAAGGTTGATTTAAAGATCCTCCATAAATATTTTTAAGACATGCCTAATTTCACCACAATATTTTACATTTGGCTATTGAGGGTGCAGTGCTTATGTAAAACATAGCAGCAGTGAATTGAAGCAGCTGAAAATCTCACTTTTCTATACAAAATCGGGGTTTTTTTTTGTGAGGTTTTAGCTGCACTACATTAATGACAACATGGAATTTGCAAATAAATTGTGAACAAATTCAGTTAAGATTGTTTGAAATCAGAACAATGCATGTTAATGCTGTGGTGTGTTATTGCATACTATCTTGTAAGTTTGTGAAGTATTTTGAGAACTTGAAAGCTCAGCTTTTTCACCCTGGTTTGGTTCACAGTTTGTTTTTTTCACGGATGAAAGAAAAACATTTCATTAGATAGATGCTGTTAAAGTTGCACAAATAAGATTTGAGTAAATTTCACTCCAAAATGTCTTGAAACCTAAGCATGCCACAGTTGGTGGCGTAAGCACAGTGGTGATGGTTTTGTTATTGGGGAACGTATTCAAAATGAGTTACTTAAAGCCCTTTTTTAACATTTCAAACATCTTTTACAAAGTTAGGGGTTTGTATCTGGATATTTTCCCATCCTAAAAACAATTTTCCTATAAATTTGTTAAAGCTGTGAATGCACTTTGAGCCGGTTTCTTTTAGACATGTGGATGAGCTTTCCAGACGTGCAATAATACCACGGCACATTCACATGTGCTATTGTCTCTCTTTTTTTTTCTTTTTTTTTTAAGGTAACCCGGTGAAAAACATAATGTAGTAATAGATTTTCCACCATTAAATCACTGGAGCTGCTTTAGTTGCCAGGCAAAAGTATTCCAAACTATTTCTATAAAGCAATGTTAAAGTGACCCTATCCCACCAAGCTTTAAAAGAGCTGAGTTAAAAGGCAATGTAACTTTAATACATCTGCAACTTTGCTTGGAGGTGTTCTTCTTGTTGCGATGGGAGACTCTTAGTATGATAGACTTCTTTTCAAATGTCTGTTTCATTCTGAAAATCAACTTAACGCTTTTTTCATTTTACTCTAAAAGTGCCGTCATAAAGTTTAGATTCACACACAAATACAAGCATTCCTTGTCAAACAAATAGCCTTGCTCATTTTTTTCTGCTGCTTTTCATTTCCTCCTCTCAAGAAAGGGTTTGGTAATCATAGCATTAATGCTTAAGCATTCTTGTTCCAACGTCTTTATTCTTTTTTCACTCTGATCTTCTCCTTTTATCATTCTTTTTTAAGTTTCACTTGTTTTATGAGCTGTTTTAAAGCATGCGGGTGTGATCTGCACAGAGAAATGATACAAGGCGCCATCAGCAGCTTTGAGCGGTATGTTTTGGACTTACTATAGAGTGTTCAAGCTTCAAATTAAAAGAAAGAAAATTTGCGCTACAACACAATGAAATTTGTTACTTTATTTGTAAAAACTTAATAAAGTTGTTTAAATGAAGAAAAAAACAAGTATGTTAATGAATGATGTGAAGGAATTTTTAATTCTAATTCCATGAGTCCAGTGCAAGATCCAGACAGGATTTCTCCCTACAGCAGATACTTGAAATATCTGCAGACGATGAGCTGATTGTGAACAGTTGAGGGGTGCCTGAGCCCAGGGCTCGAGAGTTTCTTTCCTGCAGCTTTCGAATGCATCTCAGCTACAAGACACCTGAATTAAATGGCTGAATTCCTTATCAACATGTTCTTAAGTACTGCAGAGGTATGGTAACAAACCATTTATTTGATTCAGGAGTGTGGGAGATTTTTTTAAGGTAAATTAATATTCAATCTTGGTTTCTGACCAAACAAATCATTTTATAGACAATGTGTGAATGCACAATTGGAATGAGCCAAAGGCTTACAGGTGAGTCTATTTGTATTCCTTCAAAAGCATATAACATTTTTGCAACTTTGTATTCAGGCTTGTATTTTATGATAGTTATGTCCACATTTAAGAAATATGTTTGAAAAAAAACAAAGGCTCAAGCAGAAGTCAGCCAAAAGTTGCAGAATAGTTAACCGTTTGTAACTGAACTCTGGTATCTACTTTTTAGATAATGGCAACCTAATAGGGCACTAGTGATGGCAACGTCCCCGGCTTGAATGTGAGCTCAGACCATGAAGAGTTTTGAGTGATTTGATTTGATTACTTAGGCTACACAATCATCTATATATGATTTCCCTTTTAAAAAGTCTTATCTGCAAATGCACTTTTTGTGTTAGAATACAGTAAGTTAACATTTTCTGAGCTGAAAAAATGTTGGAATAGCCAATGTGATTTACTCATATTTGATATTTTCAAGAAGTTTTCCGGCTATGTAATAAGTGTAAATTTGCTTTTCAATTTTGTATCAGAGCCCATTTCTGACATCTGAAAGAAAAAGATTATGGTGTGACAGATTCAGGAGTTTCAAAGTTTTATGTGAAGTGTGTTATGTTGACCCTTAGTCATAAGAAGTCTCAAAGTTGAAATCTTGATTTTCAAAGGGGTAATTCTATGATCTAATATTCTGACTTTGAAAGACATGATTCTGAGTATTAGAGCCCTAAATTTACCTATAATATATATCATTTTTATCACACCAAAGAACTTTAAAGTGATAGCGATGAGTGATTAAAGTTATCATTCTAACCAGTCAATTATATTTAAAGCGACTATTTTTGAATTCATAATTAGAGGTTTCAAAATCATAATTTTCTTAGTCATAATTATTGAAGCTATAGTTGCCATTTTAAATTTTGCAATAAATTTTGATCTGAGTTATAAAGTTTCACATATTAGAGCTAGTAACATATTTATAACTTTTAAAGCTCTAAATATCTCCATAATCATAAATAGGAGTTGCAAAGTTTTCTAATAATGAAATACAAGTTTAGAAATGTTACTTTTAAGGGCATAATCATGAGATATAGTCTCAAAATATTGTCAAGGCCATAAATGTAAAGTTATACATCATAATTCTGACTTTAAAACTCATTGTGACATTGAGCATACTTTTTTTTTTCTCAAGCCCTGTAGTGTTGCAGTACCTTTTGCTATCCACATGGCTCCGCTGCCTTACTTCACCTTAGAACCCGCTACATGTCACAGTAACAGCATCCTGTTATATCATAAAACAACTTCTTGTCTCAGATGTAATCAGGAAACTGCTTGTTGTGAGGTGTGAATCTGTGCCTATTATTTGTCACCATGGATACGGTGGGAAAAGCTTGGCCTGCCCAGTAAAACAGGAGGCCTGGGGAAGGAAAGAAGGAAGGAAAGCGAGACTTGCTGCAACATAAAAACAATAAAAACTATTGAGTGGTTTTCCTGCTATGATATGAAAACTGAACAGCAAAAAAAAAAAAAATCTTCACTCTGACTGGGGGTTTTGATTCTTTTTGTCACATCAGCAGAAAATTATACATAATGCATAACAGTTTTACCGCACAAACCAGACTGTGTCCCTTTAGCACACCCATTTTATTTGTATTCTCCTTCTACAAGCTTCAAGTCATGAAGGCTCACACAAACAAGTCTGAGGTTTTCAGAAGTAAAAGAAAAGTCAGCGGGTTATTTTCAGCTTTGACCTTATTCAAAGGGTGTTTATAATGTTCCTTGGCAACCATTAAGGTCCACTTTTAGTGAAAAAATAATGCAGAATCTGCAAACCCAGTAATGGAAACCCCTCTGGCTGGCACTTAAAGTAGTTTTATTTTCACTTCCAGAACAATTTTATGGGACTTTCAATGCCTAAACGGAGGAAAATGTGTATTTTATCTGTCTTTTTAACTATAGAGATAGACTGCACGGAGAAATTCAGATTAAACGGGATGTAATCTGTTTAGTTAAATTTAAAACCAGCTGGATTAAACAAAACAAGTAGTTTTAGTTCATTCAATAATATGTCAAAATAGCCTTATTGGTGCCAGAATTGTCCTGAGTTGTTTAAATGCATCTCTAATTTTATTTCTAATATTGCCCTTTGCACCTTTCATCAGTTAACACAGCAGGAGGAATGGTGGTTTGATCGCTGGACATTGAGTGGTGACAATTCATCTTTGCTCTCCTCCTTCAACATCTTAAATGCAGAAGCAGAATAAGGTTTATTTACATCACCTACCTTCCTGAGGCAATTTCACCTTCTGCCTTGAGTTCACCCTTTATGGTGTTGGTGCCTGAAGGTTCAAAATCTTTACTGTTTTGTTTCCAGATCCATCAAGAACCAGTTATTGATGGTCTAGTTTTAAAACCACTTATTTAATCTTCTCACAATATCAAATGGAGGAATCACATTCAGTAATGGGTCAGATTTTATGTTTTATTTTGAACCCTAAATTCATTGTTGATGGTTTCCATCCCGTCGTTTCCTACTGGATGGTGAACATTCACCCTACTTTCAAGTCTCAAGTCGACTGGTTTTCTTCCAGTATTGCCCTCCATCCATCTTCCTGTCAACTACAGCTAGCTTCCTTTGTTGTTGAAGGAAAGCAACCCCACATCATGATTCTGCCTCTACCATGTACCTCCGCAGGGATGGTGTGTTCGGTGTGATCTGCAGCAGTATTTTTACAGCATTTGTTTTTGTTCACCAGTGTTCTCTAACAAATGTCTGAGGGCTTCACCGAACATTTGCATTTAAAGTTAGATTGAATTGCACACAAGTGGACTATTTACTAATAAGGTGACTTCTAGAGGTCTTATGTTCGACAGTATTTTATTTCGGAGTATTGAAATAAATGGGGGTAAATACAAATATGTGCCATCATTTGTACAATGTGGAACAATAGTTTTGCAAGACACCATAAATGCACTTTTCAACTTAATTCCTATTTAAGATGGTTTGTATTAATATCCATCACTAGTTTATGTTATAGAGGCCTCTGTGTCAACCTGACTGAAAACGATGACTTTGCAAGTTTAACCTGCAGCCTGATTTATCTCTGGTAAGAATTGAAGTGCTGCATATGATAATTTCCTGTTTGATTTTCGGTAAACTTTAGTTTTTAACCAAAGGACGTGCAGATTTTCGTATCATATTTTATTGCCATAGTTGACACAAATATACAGAGAAAGTAAATGACTTTCATCGGTCTATTTTTCATCCAAATTGTTTAAAACATATTTTTTATCAAATCAGTCTCACTTGTTGTTCTCCATGATTTTTCAGTTTTCTATCAGCTACCCTTCAATGAAACATTTAAGCTTATAACCACAACCCAAATATGAAGAACGTTGACCTGGATGCAGCTGAAGCAGAACACCAGTCCTTACCCACAATGAGGGCAAAAACAAGTAAGTGTTGATATTTAGCCTGGGGTGGTAGATGCAGCTTTAAAGCCTTTATTTTGGCTCAAAATCACCCCAAGCGAAGAGAGAGAGGGAAGAGACGGCGACTTAGGCAAAACGACTGCTTACAGAAAATTATTTGATACCAAAGGGTGGTTTCATTTTAATGAGCTGCAAATGTGATGTGATCCGTTTTCACATCCTTCTGACTTTTCTAAAGCGCATATCCTTCTTTAGAGAATAGAGCAGAATGATTGATTGTGCTCCGTAAAAATATATAATTTCCCTGCAATACCAATTCTGTTGCAAAATTTTAGTGTTTAGTGTAATCAGGTAGCTGTTTGAGCAGAAGCTGCTGTTCTGCTCGGGGCCATATGGAAGTCGCTACAAGCTCCTGCTGCTGTTTTATTTGGCCACAGAGAGGCTTTTTTATTTTTCCAAATTAACATCACAGAGGCCTAAATAGAGCCGCAGCTAGTCTGGAGACCATATGTGTGCAAAGAGATCAGCCATTTCTACAAAAGGTTGGTGTTATTTGCTTAATATCAACATAATGTCATGGTTTACTCTTTTTTTTTTTTTTTTTTGAGAAATTTGTGCTGCATTCTTCAAAACCAGAAGTTTACATACTCTAAATATTGTGTTTCTAACAACTTTAAAAAGTCTGGATGATTATGCAATTACTTTGTAAGCTTCCAATGGTTTAAGTCACAACATTTGAATTAGTTGAAGGCAAAACTGTGGATGTATTTTATCTACCGGTATTTACAACTATTCAATTCAGTTTATTGAAATAGTGCCAATCCACAACACATGTCATCTCAAGTCACTTTAAAAGAAAAGTCCTTTCAGTTCAATCATACATACATACATTCATTACTCCAATCAGTTTAAAAGTTTTCTATCTAAGGAAACCCAGCAGATTGCATTGAGTCATTGGCTTGCAGCATTCACGCCTCCTGGACAAACATGTAGCGACAATAGACGTCATCTGCGTTGTGTCGTTGACTTCACACAGCAATCCCTTGTACAAAGCAAGTATCTAGAGACTGAGGAGAGGAAAAACTTCCCTTTAACAGAAAGAAACCTCCAGCAGAACCTGACTCAGTCCAAGCGGCCATCTGCGCTGACTGACTAGGGGTTCGAGAAGACGGAGCAGAGACACTGCTTTCTATGTTAAAGAAAGTTCAAAAGTTGATAACAAGAGAGGTAGAACATTCAGCCACTGGGAGCATCATCCCAGCCAAACTGAGTGCCAGACCAGGTGTAGCTTCTATGGAGAGAAAAAAAAAAACACTGGAGAGAGAAAACAAAGTTAACAGCATATAATGTAGTTGGAGAGTAGTAAGCAGAATGAAGAAAAGTGGTCCACCAGCAGTCTGAGCCTATAGCAGCATAACTGCAGAGATAGTTCAGGATGACCTTAGCCACTCTAACTATAAGCTTTATTAAAAAGGAAAGTTTTAAGTCTGGCCTTAAAAGTAGACAGTGTGTCTGCTGGTTTCACAGGAGAGGAACCTGATGTGAGAAAATATTGATACCCCAATATATCGCGATATTTTATGTCACGATATTGTATTGTTAATCAACAACAATGTATAAATTTTTATTTTACTTTTTTAGAATTTGAATGGAACCATTAATGACGGTAATTTTTGTTGTAAAATTGCAGGTATGAATGGTATTTTGTGGCATTTCTCACCTGCTTCGTTCTAGTGGCTCAACTAGATCTAGTAATAAAACTGGTTGTGTTAAAATATGAAACAGACAGATTGGAGTGTTTATAATGCTGTAACAGTTTATCTACAGTTAAATTAAGTTTTAAAAATCTCAATATATAGTCTTACTCATAGCATCGCAATATATTGTATCGTCCACATCCCTACTGAAAACTAAAAGACAGCATCTCAGCCACAGTGTTCTTATGTGGCATCATGCTGAAATCAAAAGAAATCTGTCAAGACATCAAGAGGAAAACTGTGGATCTCTACAAATCTGGGTCACACTTGGGGGCAATTCCCAGGTACCTGAATGTGTTCAATTACACAGTTTTTAGAAGTGTATGCAGCATGGAAATATGCAATAATAATATCACATGTTTTGTTGCAAAATGTGCAAATCAATCGCAGAAAACAGCCATAAACCATATCAGTAAAAGACCATGATAAAAGACAGAGCAGTATTATTTTCCAGTCATAGTGAATAAATAACCATTCGTGTCAGTTAGCGGTTCTTTAAGCAATCAGAGTTAAGGTTTTTACTATTCATACAGCCAGGTATTGATAGTATCCAAGGAGCTTGCCATAGTTATGATGTTGTTTTAGGCTCAGAGGTTGATGTTGGACTTTGATGTAAAAAATAACGTTTCCAAACACACATCCAGTTCATGAGAGGCAGCAAAGAGAAAATGTCTAAAAGCAAACACTGCACGAGGAACTCATCTACTTCAGGTTTAGAAGCTCACAGGTGGTTGAGATGTTGTGTGAACGAGTCTACTGTTGCTGTTTATGTAACACGAAGTAATGGGCAAGCTGTGTTTTCCAGGTTCTTCACTTTTCTTCATACGTGCGTGTATGTGTGGGTTTTAAAATGAACCAAGGAACTTTGAAGCAGTCTGTCCTTGACCGGTCAACCTTACTGCTATAAACAGGTTACTTATTACATTCATGAGGGGGAAGGGACACATTTAGCCTGTGGGTGTGTAATGCATCATTGGTAGCCGAGGAGCAGAGCCGCTGGGGATGTCTGCAGCCTTTGCAGATGCAATTTGTGGGATGTTCTTTCTTACTCTATGTAAACGTACTGAGCTCGAGCTCTGTGGTTAATGCATTGATGTAAACCTTCGATACTGAGGCTGCTGAAAGGCCGACACACTTAAGCCAGGCAAGCTGTCGTCATTCAAACTCATGCATAGAAAGTCATGGTGGAGGATGGTCACCTTTCCAAAAGGTTTATTCTCTAGAGTTTCTCCTTCTGTTGTGTTGGTTTTAGTTTCTGTGTTGGGCAACAGAGCATTGGGGAGAACAAACACTTGGGAGTTCATGTATTTTTCTCGAATAAACAAAACCATTTTCAGAATCGTTTGTCTTCTATTCGTAACATTTTTGTACTTTGTGCTTCTTCTACAGGGAATTATAATGTTTTTTTGGCCTCTACTTCTGAACTAAATATCAGAATCTGGGTCAGTATTTCTGTTGCTGAGGAGTAAGTTAAATATAACCTGATCCACAAAAGTTAGACACATTTCATTAATATTGTATGCAAGATTACATTTTCCCCTAAATGTTTAACAGGAAAACACCCTGAAGGAAATGATTAGGGATTAGATACAAATATGGCAAGTATCACAGCAAGGTGTAATTTTTATTCTCTTATTTTTTTTAGAACATCAGAATTTTATTCGGCTGAGTGGATTGTGCAGTGTAGTTCAGTTCTTGACTTTCAATTGTTTTTTTCCTCAGATAATTGCACAATTTAAAAGCAGATCTTTAGGATGGACCTTGTGAGAGAGTTGTTTTGGATTCTGAGTTGTGTTTATATGATTCTGACGTAGGCTATATGATGCATGTTGGGTTTTTTAGCCATGGTTTACTGAAATCTTAATGAGTAAATGTATCAAATTTAAGACAACATACATTCATCGACAAAACCATCCTTTTACAAAATCTTAGAACTGAAATGTTTCAAAAACTGTTTTTTTTGCTTTTTGTTTTTGCAACTTTTGCTAAGGGACATTGGGTTAAAGTCCTCCGTAACTATGGGCGATCCTGAGGAGTTGACGATAAATAAATGAACACACTGCTGCTCAAGATGACTGTACAACCTGGGGTGTTAGTTTGTCGCAGTTTCAGTGTTTTTAGTCAATTTAAATGTATTTGAGGGTGCAATTACTCACTGACGTGGATCTTGTTGTGCGTCAGCTTCTAAAACAGAAAGAGGGTGGACTTTATTTTTACCTCCACCGCATCTCCATCTCACCCACCGGGGGTTAAAAAGCTCACGAGGGCACACACACCTACTCACACGCGCACGCGAGTCTCTCTGTTTTACATGTTTTACTTCCTCCCTGTCTTTCTCGCTCGCGGACAGTGAAAGCTCCGCTGACAGCTCGCGCGCGGGGATTCAGACTATTCTAACGGAGTGTAGGCTATACGTGCGGGACCTTTTCACGCGCAGTTAGAGGAGCTTATCGAAACGCTGAAGGTGCTATTTGGCTTAATTGTGCAATTTTAACTCATAAAGAGGGCAGAGAAGTGAGTATAAAACCATCCAGTCTCAACTTGAAAGGTTGGTTGTTACGAGAGGGTAATTTTGACGTCTCCTTAGGGAGGTTCTTCTCAGCATGCATTGTGCTTAAACTGTAATATAACCCTGTAGCTGCCTCATATAGGCGCTGTCAGTCATGAAGGATAGCAGAATATATATATATTTTTAAATGACACCAATGGTTTGCTTTTTTTAACAGCAGGACCACCATCTTATGGTTTCTGCCAATGCAAACAACAAACCTCCCGCAAGTTACAGACATTTATTTTAGCACATGTCTGGTGCTGGGTTATAATTTCCCTGCTGGACTGCAAGCCTGTGTGTGTGTGTGTGTGTGTGTGTGTGTGTGTGTGTGTGTGTGTGTGTGTAGAAGCCGATTATGGGTGTTCATTTTCATCAGTGCAGTGCTTTGCACAAGTTCATACCGCTGGAACTTTTTCACCTATTGTCATGTTACAACCACAAACTACAATGTATATTATTAGTAGTGTATCTTATAGACAAACAAGAAGTAATTTAACATGTTTTACACATTAAAATCTGAAAAGTATATATATAGGCAGCCTCTGGCAATTATAGCTCAAAGTCTTTCTGGAGAACACAGAAGTTAATTCTGACAAACCTCCCGTGCCAAAGAAAAGCATTTTCACTGCGTGTTGCTGTCACCACCATCTTTCTCCTTCTTGGAATGGTGTGTTCAGGATGATGTGCCATGTTTTGTTTTTTTCACCACTCGTAGCATTAAGCAGTGAAGCTTCTCATTTGACCAGAGCACATTAATATGTCCCCAAATGGCTCATGGCAAACTGCAACCATGATACATTTCCCTCTGTGAGGTTTTAAATTGCCTAACCACTATATTGATAAGGATGAGGCTTAAATAATATTATTTACCACAATTCACAGTCACATAAGAAGTCTCCTCCAATATTTTTAACAAGAACCAAAGTGCTTCATCAAGTCTTGCCATGTGTTGCATATTGAAACATAGGGGCTGGAGGACAAGACGGAGAAAACGCACAACGGTTTTCATATAAACAGACTCTAATCGCCCTCAATCTTGACCTTAGCTTCACCAGAAAGATCACACCCACGACAACCTTCTCTTATAAAGCCCTGAGGTCTCTACTGAAGCTCTGCCTGCTTGCATGCTTGGCAGCCAAACATCTAAAGCCACATCTGAAACGGTAAAGCGGTTCACACATAGTCACGCAGACTTTGAGGGCCTGAGAAAAAGGGAGCCAGACTTGTATGGTAAAGGGCAAAACAAAACAAAAAGGCTCAGTTTCACCTCGCTTGGTTTGTCTGAATTGTATCTGCCACTCTAATCTGTGTGACTGCGCGCAGACGAACAGGGGGGCATCTGAGTTTGTGGCAGGATCGAATGTCTGTCTCCACCACTTTACTGTAATTTGATTAGAATCCTGCGTGTTGTCAGCCAGAAGTGCCTGAAAACGAAGGGAAATGTTTTTTATGCCTGTGTCTTTTTTTGTTGTTCTGACATGTTGTGCAGGAGCGCGTTAAGCTTGACCACTTTTCTTTCAGATGCCGGATTGCCGGTCACATTTGCACATCGGTTGTTAGCCATCTGTTGGGGGTTATCATGGAGCGAGAGGGCTCATTTAGGAGGTGAGACCACAGAACACACTCCTCAGCAAACATTCCCATTCAGCTTTACCTCAGCTCCCGCTGTCTGTGCCCTCATGGACACACAACGACTGTCAATAATGCACATTAATGCATATGTGCCCCTGGATGACCTCATTTGTGCTTTCACTTTTCTTCATCTTCCTTTGTTCGGCGATTAGACTGCAGCCTTCCTGTGCAGAACAGGGGCTAAAAACGTTTCACTTCCTGCTCACATCAGAGCTCTTCGGCTTTTACAAATCCAGAAAAAGACACTTTCTTACTTAGCTCAGATAACATGTCTAGACGGTGATAGCGACTCTGGGCTTATTTTAACACTCTATATCTATTTATTCTCTGAGCATGAGAAAACTCTTGACTGAAGTATTTGAAGTCATGGTAGCTGCAAGCATAACTTTAAACCATCTTTTTTGAGATGCTTTGGATAGTTGTAGTGAACTGAGTCCAGTCTGTGTCCAAACACACGGCTCCTGTTTCTCACAGTGACCTATTTATCTGGAATAAGATCCAGGTTCGTAGAGGGACAAGCAGCACACCTTCCCTCCTTTGCCTCCACATTTGTTTTCTTGCTTTTTGGGTCGCTTTTATTCGAAACAGAAACACAACCAATATCCCCACTTCCACTAATAATAATATATTACATTTATGATGATGTTACAAATAAAATGAATGTATTATCATGATCTTAATTTTAATACATAAACTTTAACCGATGCATACAACAAGTGTCCTAGACCACATTCGAATCTGATCTGAGTGAAACCGTCATCAAAACAGTTTAAGAGCTTTCATGTTTGCATTTAGGGCTGTCCAGATGCTCGAGATGGACAATACTGTGTTGTTTATCATATACTTAAAAAATACTTGTAAAATATGTCACCCTGTAATAATAACAATAAACTCAGTGTTTGCAAACCTCAAAAAGTGATAAGACTGGGATTGTTACACATACGGTTGCAACCCTTTTTCTCAACGTTTCTTCCATGAAAGCTTCATAAATGCTGTTTTGTATGTGTATCTGCACTATCTGCTGTAGTTTTACTGTAGTTTTTGTCAGCGTTAGAAATGTTTGTTGTTGTGTAGTGAGATAGCCTTTTTGAAAAAGCTTTTAATATTTCTAAACAGCTGAATTTGACTGTGTTGTAAGTAAAGCAAATTGTAGTAAACATATTTTAAATAGTTAAGTATATCAATGCGCAGCAACATGTAGAGGAGGGGCAGCTGTATAGCTAAAGAAAACACTATAGGTCAATTTCTCATTAAAAGGACTTTAAAGTGTAAGAACCCCATGGTTGAAAACGTTAGTGAGTTTAAAAACTCTTGTTATATCCTTTATACTACAAACTGACCCTCTATCATCACAACTGACTTGGGTAAAACAGCTTGAATCAAGCTACTATCTTCTCTGAGCTCTGCTCACAGATGGACAGAGAGATAGACGGAGCGAAACGCGTCACCTTTAAACCCTTCCCTCCCGTCTTGGCAGCCCTCGAACCTCAAAGGGTTCCTTTGTTCGCTTGGCACAAAAGTTCTCATGGTCACATGGCCACCGAGCTGACACAGACTGGCAAAGGGACAGAGACACACAGAGGTAGAGTGGTTCGGGAAGAGTAAAGCTGGGAAGTTTCAAAAGCTGGAAATGGAGAGGCAGAGGCGCTGCTTCCATCCAGATCAGTGCGACTCGCACACATCCAGTCATGGAGTGGGGATATATGATACCCTTTTATGTGCTTGAGTAAGTACATGTCATCATGCTTGTGTGAGCAGAAGATGGATTTGCTGTTTGTTTATCAGTTTTAATTTAATTTGCCAGTTTCTATATGACAAGAAACAAAGAAAATGTTTTTTCATAGTCATGCTCTGGCTTGCAATTTTCACGCATCACTTCAGACGACCCTCCCTCCCTTTTTTTTAAATCTCTGTTGCAGACTGTGCTCTTCGATCGGAACTTCCTGGATAATTTTCTCATGGTTTTAGATTTTCATTTTTTTGCATTCCTCGGTTTGTTGTTCAATTTGTGTCATTGCAGTTCGTTGGCCATACATGTCTCTAGACAGTGTTTCCCAACTCTGGTCCTCAAGGCACGCTGCCCTACATGTTTTAGATGTTTCCCTGCTTTAACACACTTGACTCGGATGATTCCAGTTCAGCGAAAGCATGTTGATCAGCCATCAATTAAAGCCATCTAAAACATGCTGGGCAATGTGCCTTGAGGAGCAGGATTGAAAAACATTGTTTTTGAACTATGCAGCACAAGAGCTTGTGTTGCCATCATCAAGTGGCTTGTAAAAGGGAATCATCCTGTAATAAAGGCCAAATGTGTCAGCTGCTTCTTAATGCTGCTGATGCTTTTCTAAAAAAATAAAAAAAGAGCTTAGTAAACGCCCCCCCCCCCAAAAAAAAATTTTGTTTTATTTAAACCGGTTGAATCAATAGAACTTTGTTTTTTAAATAGAATTTTCTTAACATTGTTTGGTTTTTCACAGAAAAGTCAATTAACATTATTGCCATTAAAGTTGACCAATTTGGACCTAGTCGCTAATCGTTATTTCACCCACTCTCTGCAATCCTGGCAGCGAAACAGGCCCTCAGCATGATGCTGTCACCACCTTGCTTAATAGTTGGTGCAGTGTATTTTGGTGTGAAACTCCTAACATTAGGGTGCTGGAATGGCCCCAGGCTCAACTCTTCTGAAAATGTGTTGACTGTGCTTTAAAGTTTGGGCTGTCAGGACACCAACAAACCCAAAGAAATGATCTCGGACTATTCTGCCAGGTAAAGAGCTCACATAAACCCAGAATTATTATTTTTAGGGAGTATTGTTTCTCCAAAATGTTTTCATATTTTACAAACGCCAGTGAGGCAGTTTCTTGATTGTAACACAGTTTACCTGTGGTAATTGTGTCTGCTTGCAGTCTAACATAAATTAAAGCTGTGGCTACTTGTGTCTATAAATGTAGCTGTTTTTCTTTTCCTTCTTGCTGGATCTCAAGGAGCCTCCACAACAAACTGCGGCTGGGCACCGGCTCGTCCTCCAGCCTCACTGACCTCTCACAGGCAAAAAGCTTATCAGGAGGTGGGGAGAAGGGAGGGACAGCTGGGGGGCTGTCAGAGGAGTGCGGGAGGAACAAAGAGACTCAGAGGAGGGCCGGTGCCAACGCCACCTGGAACAGGTCAGTGCATTAGATATTCATCATGTTTACTCTGGTACTTTGACATTTGTGAAACTCTGTTTGTAGAGAGTAAGGGGGGGAAAGAGGCAAGAATAGGCAACTGAGGAATATGTAAAGTATTTGTATAACAAATCCAGGCTTTGTTGTTATTGTTGTTGTTATTGTGAACAGGATTTTGTTCCCCAGGATATGCTGGGAATCTTTGGACCCCCTACAGGCTTCTGAACTCTATCTCACCCAATAACATTAAAGTTCATGATCTTGAAAACTTTTCTACTAGGTCTCATTTTACCGGCGGCACTTTCCTCATATGCGAGACCAATTTAATACAAAGTGATGATTTCCTCATACATTTCTCTCCTGGAAATCATTGCTAAAACAGGGAAAATTCAGAAATACACATTCCTCTGTACTTCTGATAAAACAGAACTGAAATGAAGTTGGATGATGCTTGTGGTAAGTTTTCTAATTCTTTAAATTTTATTTTATGTTCATCTCCAGCATCCACAATGCGGTGATTTCAGTTTTCCAGAAGAAGGACCTGGGAGAAAATGAACTCTATACTCTGAATGAAGGCGTCAGGTTAGCTCATGCTGTACTTTTTTTTAATTTGAGCCTATTTTCCATTTAATGTACACTTACTAAATTACATTGTTATTGCTGTTAATTCCCATTTCTAAATGTTGCTTTTATTCTGAAATTTGCACATACGTGGTAACAGCTGCTTCCACCTTATGGTTATTTGATCAGATGGGAACAGGCAGCAGACAGGCTAAGGTTACAGAGGGCTCACTGCTGTTTACTTTCAGTGTACCTGAGGGCTGTTTAGACAAGGCTGCCAAAACCGTGTGGTGTAAATATTAAAACACACAAACCGGTTCTTTCTGGCTGTATACACATATAGATTATTATTTTTATTATTATACATTATTCAGAGCATTGTCAGTTCCTCTTGGAAACACGTGTCGGCCTTTTATAAGATTCCAAACTTTAATGTATTTCATTGGAAATTTATGTCATTGATCAACATAGAGTAGTATATAATTGTAAATTAAAAGGAAAGTGATACAATGCAACCAATTAACTTTATATATCAGCTAATTTGTAATTAGAGGCTGAATTTCAGCATTAGTTCAGCGGTTTTGTGAAGGCCTGATCTACAACAGCATTAATCAAAAAAACAGTCAAGAGTCCCATGGTAACTCTGGAGGAGCTGCAGAGCTCCATGACTCAGGTGGGTGAATCTATAAGACGGTTGTAAGTTACACACTCCACAAATCTGGCCATTTGGCTGAGTGCCATTTAGTAATTTATTTCAAGCATGTTCAACAACTTATAGTTTGTCTGTTTTCATGCTACATGCTACATTTTCATCCAACATGTCTGAAAAGAAGGGACTGCACAGTAGAGCAATTGGTAGCACTGTTGCTTGCAGCAAGAAGGTCTTGGGTTCAAATCCCGGCCTGGGATCTTTCTTCATGGAGTTTGCATGTTCTCCCTGTGTATATATGTGGGCTCTCTCCGGGTACTCCGGCTACCTCCCATAGTCCAAATACATGACTGTTGGGTCATGTAGGTGGAGGGCCATTATCCTATATGTTTTAGTTTCATCCCTGGTTCAACCCACATGAATCAAATGATGGCTCATTAGCAGGCCTCTGGAGACTGTTGCCATTCTGAGGAGGTAGTTGAATCAGCTGTACTGGAGCAGAAATACAGCTAAAACTGGCAGAACACCGACCGACCCTTGAGGATTAGAACTGGACACCCCTGGGTTAGTGTCTGCATGCATGGTTGTTCGTCCTGTGATGGACTGGCAACCTCTCCAGGGTGTAACCCGCCTCTCACTCAGTGACCTCTGCAGATGGGCACCAGCCACCCCACTACACTCGAGGATATTTGGGTATACACATGTTAAAAAGGAGTAGGCTGAAATATAAGCTTACAGTTTATATTCATATACCCCATTATATGACTCATTGTAACCACTTTGCCCTTTGTTTAGTTAAAAGTACTTAAGGTTCACCAACAAATCACCCTGAACACACCATCCTGATGAATATTAGTGATGGGAGCATCAGGAAAGCTGGTCAGTCCAAATATATGTGCATGCCACACTTTTCAGATTTTTAGTCATAAAAACAATTGAAAGCTATAAATAATGTTCCTTTTTGTTTTATCATATCCCATAAAATACCCCTAAAGTACATCAAAGGTTGTTGTTTCAAGTAGAGAAAATTAGAAAATGTTCAAAGGTTATGAATGCTTCTGTAAGGCTCTAAAACGTGGTTGTAACTATAGCCTACCATCTCACAGTTTAAATAAAGATTTAACAGTTGCCAGATACGCAGTGTTAAAACAGTGATTTCACATGTGAGCAGTTGAGCAGCCATATGTATCTTGATGTGCCCATGTTCTCCATTTCTCAGGGGTAAACCAGCTTTTTCAGATATCGCTCTTGAACACAGAGTTAGCATCTCTCCTGATTTCCTGAGACTGCTGCTGTTTGAACACAGACGTTTGGTTAGGGAATCCTTTTCCATCTGGTTTGTTTTTTTAAACAAGGACTAACCAGTGATGCGTGTGTCTCTTCATGCTTGTTATGCCCTTTTGTATCTGTGTTTGATAGGCAGCTGCTGAAGACTGAGCTGGGCTCCTTCTTCACCGAATACCTGCAGAATCAGCTCCTCACCAAAGGCATGGTCATACTGAGGGACAAGATTCGCTTCTATGAAGGTGAGCAAAACTTTTAGTTGGAGAAATTAAGAACGTTCATCAAGCATTAGTAACAGCATTTTTTTCCAGCTTGCGTATCATTTATTTTTGAAACACTGAAACTGTACATTACTGTTAAATTGTCTTGAAAAGAAGTCCTAAAACTGGAGACCAAAAAACAACTGCTACCTGAAAACTTCAAGCGCTTGCATTTACAGCCAATCCATATCAGAATCACCCATCATGGAACTGATACTTACAGACAGTACAGATTTATATTGTGTCTTTCATCTTTTGATTAGTGAGTCATGACATTTACAAATGGTGAGGTTGATTATAATCATAAAGAAACTTACACAGAAAGAGACTCAATTTTTTGGTTTAAAAATAAGGCATGAATGACCTTAAGATGCTTACCTGGGTTTAGGAGAAAGCCCATGTTTAGGATTTGTCTGTGTTTGGTGATTCTTGATGCTCTGACTCCAGCCTCAGTTCACTCCTTTTGAAGCTTCCCAAAATTCTTAAATAGATAATGATTGACTATCCTCTGAAGGCTGCAGTTGTCTCTGTTGCTGGTGCACCTTTTCCTACCACACTTTTTCCTTCCACTCAGCTTTCTATGAATCTGCTTGGATACAGCACTCTGTGAACAACCATCTTATTGAATGATGACCTTTTGTGGATTACCCTCCTTGTGGATGACCGTCTTCTGAACATCTGTCCATTCAGTCTTCCCCATGATTGCATAGCTTGCTGACCCAGACTGTGAGACCATTTAGAGTCTCAGGAAACATTTGCAGGCGTTTTAAGTTGCTTAGCTGACTATGGTGTGATGCCATGAGTTTTAAATTTTTTTACTTTTTCACAACATTCTAATTTTCTGAGACATCGAATTTTGTGTTTTTATGTGTAAGCCATAATCATCAAAATTACAATATATAGGGCTTGAACCTTTTCTCTCCATGTTCAATTAATCTGATACACTTTTTAAACTTCTGAGTGCCAACCCTGTTGACATCATGGCAGAAGATAACAGATTTTAAATCAAATTCAAGGAAATAAAATGTTTCCAAAATGCTGAAATATTTTTTTTAATTCAAGTTTGTTTGGGTGTCAGCCCCACCTTTAAACATTTAAAACAAAGGTTTGTTTTCTTCTTTTACTTAAAACAACTTATTTCTAGGGAGCTACAATAAAAATACCCTTAAAAGAGAGAGTCTCTATTTAAAAGTTCTTTAGAAATGTTGTCACCATCGCAAGACATCTGTGTGTCTGTCTTGCCTTGATTAACACTATTCACAGTAGCGCTGATTTATTTCTGGGAAACTCCAAGATCTGTTTTATCTTGTTTGGTCTCAGATACGGACTGGCAGGGAAAAGTAATTATTGACTACAATGCCAGATGTCGAGTTTACCTCACGAGTTAACCATTAGTTTGAAATGGGAGAGTCCAGCTTTACCTCTCCTTGGTGAATTCAAGTGAAGGACATTTTCTGACACAGAGTTACTTGAAAGAGTTTGAAGAGATGGGAACAACACAACAGACAAAGACTGTTCCCTTTGTTTCTGGATAATGTGCGGGCTTAATTTGAAGCAGCTTTAAAATAAAAGAAGACTCACACTCAGTAGAGCACACAGTGACTGTGAATCTCAGCACTGCTGTCACAGAAACTAGACAGGAAGCGATCCTTTACGTCACCATCACATCTACATGGTGAGAAATTTAGGATAAGTCAAACCACAGAAACCTACAGATCTATATTTCTGACTACACCTAACGTGCCCAAAAGTAAAATTATGTACATAGGTGCAGAAGGTACAGCGCCTTGCAAATCTGCTCATATCCTTTGAACTTTTTTTGCATTTAGTCACATTGAAACCACAAAATTGTTTGCATTTTTATTGGGATTTTATGTGATAGAGCAATACAACTCAGTGCATTCTTGAAGCTGCTGCACCATGGTTCTGAAATTGTTTGGCTAAATAAAATGAGAATGTGTGGTGTGCATTTGTATTTAAACATCCTGATTGGAAACTTCGCCAAAACCACCTTTCATACATAGAAACAGAAATGTTTGCACATTCTCCTTTAAAAATACCTCAAGCTCAGTCAGACTAGATAGAGAACGTCTAGGAGCAAGAGTTTTCAACCCTTGTCAGGTATTCTCAATTGGATCTAAGGCTGGACTATTTATCAGTCTATATGTTCTGCTGCATTCAGCTCCATCCCCACAGCATGACGATGCCACCACCATGTTATACTTTGGGGGTGATCAAAATCTATCTTGGTCTCATCTGACTGGATCACCTTCTTCCTAACTACACACAGAAAGTTCTTATGGCTTGCTTTCAACAATGTCTTTCTTTCTTCCTGCCTCTCCTCCCATAAAGCCCAAATGCTAGTCGTCCTGTTGACAATCTCTCCCATCTGAGCTGTGGATCTCTGCAGTTGGTTGGTTTGTGTGCAATACTCTCTCCAATTTCAGAACGTTATCCCACTGGCCTGTCTGCTGTGTTCCTTGGTTTTCATGATGCCTGTTGTTACTAATGTTTCCTAACACACCTGCCACAAGTAAATGCTGCAAATGTGTGTTACAGGCACCACAGAAAACATGAAACACTTGGCATGCAGAACTGATTTTATAGTCTTATTGTGAGGTTTAATGTACATTGTTGAACGATTATCATCCTGGTTCCATCCAAGGTCAGAAGCTGTTGGACTCTTTGGCTGACACATGGGATTTCTTCTTCTGTGATGTTCTGTCCATGCTGCAGGCCATCTTCTACCCTGTGCAGGTATGCAAATTCTTACACATGCCCCCCAGCTAATGACAGCTTCATTGTTGTAACAGCGTTTTGGTTTGTTTAAACAGGGGAAGGAGCCATCAGTGCGTCAACTTGCTCTCCTCCACTTCAGAAACATCATCACCCTCAACCTGAAACTGGATGAGGCCCTGTCTCGACCCCGAGCCAGAGTCCCCCCCTCCATCATTCAAATGCTAATGATACTACAGGTATCTTCTGTCTCTCCTCTAGTCTCTTTTTACCCCCTGTGAAACCTTATTTTAAAAAAGCTGAAGATGTACGGGACCAGTAGGGGACTAAATGATCTCTTTGAGAAGAAGAGCAGAGGTCAGAAGACGATGAAGAGTTGTTGTTTTTTCTTTTAAAGAGATCACACAGGAAGTAATCTCAGTGTGAACACAGAGTGGAGTTGTCTTCCCATGACCATTTAGTCTCCTTTGCACCCTCCTTAGAGGGAATTAGCCATGTTTACACTAAAGCAATACCATCCCCCAAAAAACAGAAAAACAGCCTGTATAAACATGAACTTCTTAGACCTTCTTATTAGACCTTTGCTTCATAGGTTTAGTCGAGGGAGAACATTTAATGAGCTTTCCATCAACGCAGATGAAGCTGCATAAGGAAATATTATTTGCCGTAAAACTTCTAGAAGCACATTACTCCACATTTTTTGGTTTTACATTACAGTTTGAGCCAATATTGGATGTTTCTTCTATGGTGTCTTACATTTAGATTAGCGTACAAATTGTCTTTGACTTGCAGCTGTCGTTTTTCAGGGTGGTTTTGCACCCTTAAATTGCTTTACAGATGTGAGAAGAAGTTCCTCAAACTGTTAATTGGATTGAAACTATTTGTGTCCGACTGTCATCGATCATTATCAATTTAATAGACATTAAAAAAATAACAAAAACGCCCTCAATCTTCAGAGGATTATCATTAGTGTTCATGGTTCGAAATAAGGAAAGAATCTTGGCAAACATGGCATCAAGAGGAGCGTTTTAAGGAAAAACTCAGTCTGGTGGTCTGGGGGGTCTGCTTTACTGCACTGGGATCTGGACCACATGTTGTACCTGATAGAACCATGAATCATGCTCTCAACCAGAAAACCCAGAAACAAAATCCCCTGCTGTCTGGACATTGATCCAAAGCCCACTACTCTGTAAACATGCTTCCTTTATTCAGCTGTATTGATGACGGGCATTAGCACCAGTCTTTTAAATCTGCCTAAAATTATTCAAGCCTTTCATGACAAGCATGCTGCAAGCATGATTCACAGTCAGACACCAGCTCTGGAGAAATCTTACGTCACTCCTAAAGGCCTCTAGTTCATTAATAGCTCTGGGTTTTTTTTGCTGCCGCCATCTTTTTCTAATCTGACCACAGATTCACAAATCAGTTTAAGTCAGGTGATTATGATGCGCTACTAACTTCTAGGATTTCTTCTGAACTTTGAACTAAGGTTGGGATCATTGTCCCGTTTAAAAGTCCAAAAATGTTCAAGCTTCAGCTTCCGAAAAGATGGAATGATTTATAAAGGCTTATAATTAACGGGTGGAATAATGTTGAGGCTGCCACTGCAGTGATATTTAAAGTAGAATTTACTGTTGAATTTGGCTGAAATCCTTATAATAGTTATATATTTTTTTGATTTCTTTAATTTAAACTGTTGCTTTGTAATTTATTTATTGCAAACTCCTGAACAATTTTTTAATTTTGCTAGTAAACTTGATCTGCAGTGGGTGTTTAAATTATCTTTAGTGCATAGATTTACTTTGACAATCTTGACAATATACTTCTATCTGCATGTCTCCTCGTTTGCAAGAATTTCTATTCTATATGGAGCAAGGGCACCAACATGGCTGTCCTTAGCATACCTTAGCATACCTCAGTCTGGCTTCAGCAGAATTTTTTCTTAGTCTTCAAGGTTGCAGTCAATTCCTGCGCAGAGCTCTTGTGATTGTGTTCTTTGAGAATCCAATATCTGAACTGGTTCAGTCATTGATTAGTGTCATGGTTGTTATTCTGGGGACCTCTGCCTGGGTAACAAATAACTTTGTTCTACTCCTGTTTTATAATAAAGCATGTTTTCTCAAGTTTAAACTGATTTTTTTTTCTTCTACTTTGTGAAAATTGTGAGAAAATTATAATTTCTTCTTCATTTTGGCAACTTTGAGTACAAGAATGCCCCTTAGGGAGAATTCACCCTCCAGGGTATTTTTAATAATTTTGTCTTTTAGCTTACAGTTTTGGAAACAACAGTAAAATTCCTACTAAGTTATTATCTAAAGATTGTTTAGCTGTGGTGGGCTCAGCCTATCAGCAACTCAACATGGGAAAACAAAATATTTCCTCCAGTGTTTCTGGTCGTGTCTCTGTGCGTCTATGAGAGTGTCTGTGTCTTTTTGTGTTTGGGTTAATACGTAGTGACTCATTGACCCAAATCTGCTCCTTCCACATTCAGACACAGGTCACAGGCATCCAGACAGAACGGTAGACATACAGAAAGTAGTGTGTATTTTTGTTTCATCCCTGCTTTAATCCGGTTTTATTTTACAGTAGAGGCAGAAGGAAATGAAGGAAGGGGAGCAAAAAGCTTAAGTTCAATGGTGAATTTAAGATGTTTTTGCTACTTCTTGTTCACATCTGATGCTAATTTTGATTTTATTCTTCAAGCCCATATGACGCCAGTTCACTGAAGTGTGCTCTACTCATGTGGTTTGGATCTGTGTGGTTTTCAAGCAGCAGCTCAGTGATTCAGAGTATAGAAACTTGATTGGTTTTCTAAGAGAGTTTGGTTCTGCAGCAGCAGCCTGGTTAAGGTGAAAAGCCTTTTGTCTTATAACTTCAATGATTTTCAATATATTGTTTAAATCAGCACCAGGAGACTCTTCATATAGTTGTTTAGCTTGTCGGCCAAGGTCCTAAATCCCACAATTTAAATTTGTTTGCTTATTTTATTCATTTTTAACATTCTTTTCAACACAGACAATCATACATGCACACACTCAAACCTAAGGGCAGGTTAGAGTAGGTTAGAGTATTCAGTTGACGGTCAACTGAATAGGGCCGAAGTGCAGCCAGAGAGAAACCACGCATGAACAGGAGAGAGCATATGAAATTTTAAAGCTGGCTAAAATGGATCCAAAAGTTGGTATAAATTCTGTCAGCACTTCAGTCATGTAATTTTCTGAAGGATTTGTTCATATCACTATATATAAAAGTGCCATTTTATGTTTTAAACAAAGATCAAAGAAACATATCAGATGCTTTTATTTCTATCGAGAAAATTATGCAACATCCCAGAAAGTCAAATTTCTCTCTTAATTCTTTTTTTTGTTTGTTTTATCTCAAAATGTTTTATTGTCTTATAAATTTCCTAACTTGTTTATTCTGTGCCTTTGATTCAGGGAGTCCACGAGTCCAAAGGTGAAACAGATGACTACCTTCATCTGGAGTCACTCATCCAGAAAGTAGTCTCTCCATACCTCGGGACTCATGGTTTATACTCCAGAGATGAGTCCTCCAATTTACACTGCTCCTCCTGCTTGTTAGGTATGTGTGTATTTTTCTGCTCTTTTCTGCTCTCTTCATATTCTGCATTACATAATGTCTTAATTCCCCTCATTCACTGTAGAAAAGAAGTTGCAGTACTCGAGGGCTCCCAAAGCACACGGCTCTCCCATTGTGAAGAATCCAGTGGTCCGCTCTAAGAGCTATAACGTTCCCATGCTGACTCCTGTTGTTGAGTATGACATAGACTCGTCCTCGGGTGGCAGCACGGGCATCAGACGTCACTCCGTCTGTGAGATGTCATCTTGCATGGAGGAGAGCAGCTCATTGAAGAAATCCGCTGCCAGGATGGCTGATGACACCAGCGCCTCCAACTCCTCCAGATCTTCAACCACCTCTGCTGCACTGACAGGTAAACCAAATCGAAGCTGCCAATTTCTATGCTAATGTGCCTTACAGGAGTCGTCACCCCCCCTTGAAGTTTCCCCACATTTTGTCGTGTAAAACCACAAACTTCGAAATACATTTTTGGGATTTTATGTTGAGAACCAACACAAAGTAGAGCCTTATTGCAAAGAGAATAGGATACATGTTTTTGGAATTTTTTTTTTACAAACAAGAAATATGTGTATGGCGTTCTGTTTGAATACTTTGTAGAGCCATTTGTTGCAGCAATTACAGCTGCAACTCTTTTAAAGTATGTTTACACTAGCTTTGAAAATCTAGAGACTGAATCCAGGCTTTACATGTAATATTAATGTTTCGCACTCTTACTAGTGTTTATTGTAAAATAAATTTCCACCACAGCTACTATTGTTGATGCGAGGAGTGGCAATATTGAAACTGGAAGTCGGCGCAAAAACCCCAAAGTCTGACTTTCTGAGTGGGAGATCCGACTTTGAGGCGGTGTTCCAGTTGATTTTTCTGACTTGGAAGTCAGAATTTCTGAGTTCCAACTACATATACAGTAGAATGTACCATAAATTGCACTCATTTTTGCTTTTGAAGTCAATAGGTTCTTGTGAATTTCATTCAGAAGTGTCAGAATAAAGAGAGCTGAATACTAATGCTTGCCATACTTTTCAGATTTTAGTTGTGAAAATATTTAAAAATCATGTATCGTTTTCCTTCCATGCATATGCTCTACTGTAGTTATGTTCTGCTGTGTGTTGGTCTATCACATAATGTGAAAAACTTCAATGGGTGTGTATATTTGTGTCAAATTTCCCCTTAAACAGCAACACAAATCATCTGATTGTAACCTGATCTCTCTAACTGTTTGTTCAGACACTTTAACATCCAGTCAAGACCTCCAGCCCAGAGACAATGACAGCCCCGCTATGCTCCACCCTCTTAAACCACAGCAGCCCTCCCCCTGCATCCTCCCCGAGCCTTCTCCAGGTGAGGACGCTCATTGTTCAGGCTCACTGGAGTTCGACTGTCCCTCGTCCTCCAAACTGCTTGCACAAGACACGAGCTCCGGTCCCAGTCCGGCGTCCAGCATAGAGATGACGGAAGACCACAACACAGAGTCTCTGGACTCAGAGCAGGAACAAGACGGGATCTTTTTAGACTTCTCGCACCACTGCATAGGGGACTCTATGCACAGCAGAGACAGTGACAGGCAGAGCTTCGCCTGACACACATACATGCCCACACGGAGCATTATGGAAAGAGTTAACACTGCTGAGGCATGATAGATACAGTGGCTTGCAAAAGTATTCGCCCCCCTTGAACTTTTGTCACATTACAGCCACAAACATGAATCAGTTTTATTGGAATTCCGCATGAAAGACCAATACAAAGTGGTGTACACGTGAGAAGTGGAACGAAAATCATACATGATTCCAAACATTTTTTACAAATAAATAACTGAAAAGTGGGGTGTGTGTAATTATTCAGCCCCCTTTGGTCTGAGTGCAGTCAGTTGCCCATAGACATTGCCTGATGAGTGCTAATGACTAAATAGAGTGCACCTGTGTGTAATCTAATGTCAGTACAAATACAGCTGCCCTGTGACGGCCTCAGAGGTTGTCTAAGAGAATGTTGGGAGCAACAACACCATGAAGTCCAAAGAACACACCAGACAGGTCAGGGATAAAGTTATTGAGAAATTTAAAGCAGGCTTAGGCTACAAAAAGATTTCCCAAGCCTTGAACATCCCACGGAGCACTGTTCAAGTGATCATTCAGAAATGGAAGGAGTATGGCACAACTGTAAACCTACCAAGACAAGGCCGTCCACCTAAACTCACAGGCCGAACAAGGAGAGCGCGGATCAGAAATGCAGCCAAGAGGCCCATGGTGACTCTGGACGAGCTGCAGAGATCTACAGCTCAGGTGGTGGGATCTATCCATAGGACAACTATTAGTCGTGCACTGCACAAAGTTGGCCTTCATGGAAGAGTGGCAAGAAGAAAGCCATTGTTAAAAGAAAACCATAAGAAGTCCCGTTTGCAGTTTGCCACAAGCCATGTGGGGGACACAGCAAACATGTGGAAGAATGTGCTCTGGTCAGATTAGACCAAAATTCAAAACGCTATGTGTGGCGGAAAACTAACACTGCACATCACTCTGAACACACCATCCCCACTGTCAAATATGGTGGTGGCAGCATCATGCTCTGAGGGTGCTTCTCTTCAGCAGGGACAAGGAAGCTGGTCAGAGTTGATAGGAAGATGGATGGAGCCAAATACAGGGCAATCTTGGAAGAAAACCTCTTGGAGTCTGCAAAAGACTTGAGACTGGGGCGGAGGTTCACCTTCCAGCAGGACAACGACCCTAAACATAAAGCCAGGGCAACAAGGGAATGGTTTAAAACAAAACATATCCATGTGTTAGAATGGCCCAGTCAAAGTCTAGATCTAAATCTATTTGAGAGTCTGTGGCAAGATCTGAAAACTGCTGTTCACAAACGCTGTCCATCTAATCTGACTGAGCTGGAGCTGTTTTGTAAAGAAGAATGTGCAAGAATTTCAGTCTCTAGATGTGCAAAGCTGGTAGAGACATACCCTAAAAGACTGGCAGCTGTAATTGCAGCAAAAGGTGGTTCTACAAAGTATTGACTCAGGGGGCTGAATAATTACGCACACCCCACTTTTCAGTTATTTATTTGTAAAAAATGTTTGGAATCATGTAAGATTTTCTTTCCACTTCTCACGTGTACACCACTTTGTATTGGTCTTTCACGTGGAATTCCAATAAAATTGATTCATGTTTGTGGCTGTAATGTGACAAAATGTGGAAAAGTTCAAGGGGGCCGAATACTTTTGCAAGCCACTGTATTCCTTTCACTATGGGATGCCCCCTGCAGTTTTCTAGAGACTACATTATAGAGATTCTTTCAAGCTAAAGTATTTTTCTAGATGATGTTGAATCACTAAGTATGTCAGGCTTTTTTCTCCTAAATGGGATATTACCTTGTTGTTTATTCTTTTTAAAATTCTTGGAAAACAAACAAGTAATTATAAAATTCAAACGTTATATTAAATTTTTAAACAAAATCTTCAAATCATTTTAACTGTTTTTAATACTTTGGGTTTTTAAATCTTAAACTTTTACATGACCACTTTGCCTTTTACGTATGATCTTTAATGAATTTTAAAGTCTAATGGTTTTCTGTAGTTTTAATGTTTCTACACTGTTGGGGTCTACATTAAAGTGGTGATTTAGTCCTCAGTAAAATTAATGTTGCTGCAAATTTGTAGACCTGTGAAATAAAAATTTTCTCAAGTTGTCCTCCATCTGAAGATATTACTACATGTCAGATCATTTGCAGAATTGATCAACTAAATCTAACCATAAGTTCAAATCAGTTTCATCATTTTGAATAAACACACAGCTGGTTACCATGGAGACCGTGGATGCAGACAGGTGGACAGACATAGCTGACTAAGTCTTACCACTCCTTGGATGTATATTTCTAAAATCAGAGTTTCTACAGATTTTTCATGACATTTGAGTTCAAAGTATTAAGTTTAAAACAGTTTAAATTGATTCTTTTTATCAGTAGTTTCTGTCTGTATTTCAGTCTTGTTTTAGAGTGAATCACTAAAGCACTAAAACTATTATAAACAACCTGCTTGTTAATGGACCTCTTCTGTTTTCACAAAACACATTATGCAGATGATACTTTACATGTCTATGAAACATAAAAAACTAACCAACTCAAATGTTTGGGGGAAAAGCCTTTTGATCAGGAGCTATTCTTCTGTTTACACCTTAATTGAGTTGCTAAAGCAGCTTACTTTCACTTCTGCAATATTGCAAAAATACAAATAGAATGCTGTCCTTGAATGATGGTGAGAAACTGATGCTTTTGTCTGTTTGCTGAAGTATTGTAAGGCCATCTTTATGAGGTGTCAGTTAGCTACAGTAAATAAAAACCTTAAAGACCGGTACACTGTTGCCACAGCACTGACTGGATCTACAAGAAGAAATCACATTTCTCTTGTTTTACCAGCCTTCAATGGCTGCCCATGAAATTAGGATTACATACAAGATTCTATTATCTATTAAGTCTCATTGGTCCCCTCATCTGTTACCAGATCAAATGTTTACTCCGTTTTCCTTGGTTTTTTAAATCCAGATTTGGAGACAAACCCTTCAGGTAGCATATTCCTTCACTGTTTAATCAGCTATAGATAAAGATAAAATAAAAGTAATTAAACTTTGACAGAAAGGGAATTAAAAAAATTCTTCAATGGAAAGTTTGTTTTTGTTTTTTTAAGAAAGGTATGCTATACAAAAATTATTTCATAAAATTTGAATATTACACCCTTAGTGTCATTCTTTGGAGAAATACGATGCATATTTTGCATAAAAAAACGCCAACGACGACTCAATTTAGCAAAGCTGCAGTGGATGGTCTAAAAAGCCACATGTGGCTGGGGAGCCACCATGGGAGCCACAGGTTGCAGCCCCTTATTGTTCTTCGGTTGGAGGAATTCTTTGTAGGGATGTTTGGCAAAAATGCACCAACAGACCCAGGGGTCTCATTTATAAAGCTTGCTTACGCACAAAACGGGGTCTGAAAACTGCGAAAACCACTTTCGACACAAAGTTAGGGATTTAGAGAAAAAAACGTGGCGGAAAAATATGCGCAACTTAAAGCACACTAAGGACATTCCTTACGAACGTTTTGGACACGGAGGTCACCGATGGCGCAGCCGGTGAGATGGCAAAATTGTGAATTTGCCACATTTTCAGACTTGTAGAGCTTCGCACACACACACACAGGAACACACCAACAGCCAGCCCCCACCCCCGTCTCAGCTGAGAATAGAAATGAGACCACATTATGTTCATATATATATATATATATATATATATATATATATATATATATATATATATATATATATATATATATATATATATAGTACAGCAATTGCGCTTATTGGTGCATTAATTGTGTGAAATAGAAATATAAATACTACAGTGACACTCCTGCATAATGCGGCACAATGGATGCGCTGGCGCTCATTGACTGGCAGCATCTGGATGGGGGGTAGATTCCCTAAAGCAGTTCTAATAAATCCATGAGCTGAGGTGGGCCCGGTGTTAGATCTACAGAGTCGCTGGAATCGTGCAAATTGTTTTATATTCCAGTACCTTCCTCGGGGCATTCTTCACCTAATAGCCTATATGCCAGTTTTTTTAATGCATTATTTTATTTGTTTGAAATGACTCTCGCTTTTTATGAATTCAATTTTATGTCATATCAAGTACCATTTTGTGGTTTGATATCTTGCCTTGCTATTTATGCTTTGATTATTAAAAAAATAGGTTTGTTTACATCTATCCCCATTGTTTTAGGACAAGAAATGTATTATTTCTTGATTTAAAGAAATATATGTGAGCTTTTTGGGCCAAATGGCGCTTTTCTTTTTAGCATGCATTGTTTTTAGCTTAGACGGCCACTGGGGGAGCTGGTCGTTGCTCTCTGGTCTATTGTTTCTGTTCTCCACCGCCGGGCGGACGGATCCGAAGAAAATGGCGGACGGTGTGGATCATATCGACATATACGCCGACGTAGAGGAAGAATTTAGCCAGGTACTAAAGCCTAAATTACCCCACTTTATCCTGCAATTGAGTCTTTTGTGTATGATAGCCGTGTTTTGGTGATACTGTGATGAAATTATGGTTGAAATAGCTAATCGCGTAAGTAGGCCTCTTTCGCCATGCTGCAGGCCTGCAGCTGTGCTTCATTTGACATAAAAAACATCGATTTGAATGTGTATTTTTGCATACACATTAATTTGCAATCGAATCGTATTGTTTTTCATGAGTACATGGAGCTTAGTGTTTGTTATTGGTTTCTATCTTGCAGCGCACATTAGGCCTCGGCGTGGTTCCCGCGACTAAAGCTAACACAAGTCAAACAATCGCTGTTTCTTTAGCTAGCTTCACCCTATTTCCAAGCAAGTTGTTCAGTAACGAAATAAATTTGGGATTTAACACTAAACACATTCATTCTTGTATGAATAATTCTACAAAACACTACACGTATTTAACGTGTAACTCGTTGAAATTGAAGGAAAATCCTTATCTTATTGCTGTAGCTAGATGCTATTAGCTTATCTACGTGTTTTCTTTTATGCAGACGCCCCTTTTGTTTACTTCTTCCGCGTGACATGAAAATACTTTTAGCTTTATCAAGAACGTATGTCATTAATAGATATCTATAACTATTGTGTGTATTAGATACTTAAGAGTCCGCAGTGTATTCACGTCCTATAAAACAATGATATTTTTTGACATCTCACAAGGGGAATGTTTTTTGTTTTTCTAGAGATAATATACGCATGCGCACTTAGCCCAATGAACTGGTTGCAAGCAGTGTTTGAACTATTTAGGAACTAAAAAGCTAACTTTGTATGCACCGTGCTCTTAACCTTTTTAGTTGATGTCTTACCATAACGGGTCTATTGGTTTCTAAATGTTGACATAACTCTTAACAGTTGTTTCAAACTCCAGTGTTTGAGGGCGGCTGTCCAGCAACATCAAGACGTGTCCCAATTCTGACACACCAATCAATCTAAGGCTAAACTAGGCATAACATGTCTTAGCTCATGTCTAAATTGATAAACACTGAAAAGAACATGAAAATGGCCATACGTTCTATATACATTTAAGCCATGCCCATTGTGATCATGGAAAATGTGGGATAATTGTGATCAGTATTGCAGTGTTTAACAATAGCTTATTATGTTTTCCTGATATCATTCAACTTTAGGTCACATAACTCCTAACTAGTTAGTTTAAAAATTTAGCAGAATACCTGTCTGGGTTAGCAATTTGAGGGAAATTTAGGATGAATAGTGGCTCCTTGTTTTAGAATTTCAGAACTTGGAGAAATAATTGATTGGAAGAAAAACAAAAACTGTTATTTAGTGTGGTACTGATTTTTGGTAAAAAACAAACAAAAACAAACTAGTAGTCTCTATTGGACATTTTGGGTGCTTTTGCAACTTCAATCAATTGAAATCGAGTTTTTAATTTAGAGCTGACATGCCTTAATAACTGCTCCCCATGTGTCACATGTTTGGATTAATCGGCTAATGATGTTACATGACAGGAACCGGAGTACCCACCTCACGAGCAGATCGATTTGTATGATGATGTAATATCCCCATCAGCCAATAACGGCGATGCTCCTGAAGACCGTGACTACCTAGACTCGCTCCCCGCCCCAGGTGGCTCGGAGGGGGGAAAGAGTGCCCAGCCCAATGCGGTTTACACCTACACAGGCAAAAGGATTGCCCTGTACATAGGAAACCTGACATGGGTGAGGAAAAATTACAGCTTTGTGTTTAACCTCCAAATGTGCAGCATGTATTTTTTTGGGGGGAATGAGTCCTGGTAGACTGACGGTGCTGCCTTTGATTTTGCAGTGGACAACAGATGAAGATCTGACAGAAGCTATTCGGTCAATAGGCATCGCAGATGTGCTGGAGATTAAGTTCTTTGAAAACCGAGCCAATGGGCAGTCAAAAGGGTGAGATCATTGTTATCAGTCTTGTTCTCCCAAATAAATTGGTCTCAAGTGGTCTATGTTCCCCGTTGGTATAGCTGCATGTCTTTTTATTTGTTCCAGGTTTGCTCTAGTGTGTGTTGCTTCAGAGGCATCATCCAGAAAGTTAATGGATCTGTTGTCTAAGAGGGAGCTCCATGGACAAAATCCCATTGTCACACCATGCAATAAACAATCTCTGAGTCAGTTTGAGATGCAGTCTCGTAAAAGTAAGTTGGCGGCCTGCTTTTTCCCCATCCCTCTTTTTGAATATAGATGTATTCAAGTTTTGATTTTTGTCTCTCTTTTTACCCAGGAAGTTTTAAAACGTTCCCTTTTATACGTTTCTCAGTTGTGATGAACAAATAGAATTACGTGCATTTGTTTTTATCTTCTCTGACTACGCAGGTAACCAGTCGGGTCAGATGTCCGGAGAAGGTAAAGCGGGGCCTCCTGGTTCTGGGTCCCGTGGCGGATTCCCGATGGGCAGCCGCAGCAAAGGAAGGTTCCCTGGACCTCCGGGTCCTGGAAATGATCGCTTCCCTGGTCCTGTTGGGCCTGGAGGCCCGCCACCACACTTCCCAGGTTAGTTTGGTGGCACATTTTGAGAGGAATGGGTGGGTTTGGGTGTTGAAAAATTTGTGAATGCACTTTATCACACTAGAAGAAATCTAATGTGTTTTACCATGTAAAGTATTTGATATTGAGATGGGTTTTTCAAGCTATTAGATTTTGCTGCCATTCCTGAAGATCCATGCTGATTAAGTTGGCTTTTTGTCCTGATGTTCTGCTCAACAAACACTTTATTACTCATACTTGCATGAAACCAAAAGCCACTCATGTACAGTGTTAGAGTTTTTAATCTGTAATGCCAGAACTTTGTATGTTGTTTAGATAGCTCTTTGTTTATCCCACTTTGACTCCAGTTCAACTTTCCTTGCTGAAGTCTTTTACTTGCTGATAGATTCCAGCTCCATTTCTTAACCACCTGTTTGCTTAAAGCTTAACCTTGTGTCTTTTAGCTCTTCTCAATCCTTGTTTTGCCTGCATAATGCAAGAAGAAATTATTGTAGTGCTTTTCTCTTCTCCACGCAATCCTTTTCATGCCTCATCTATTGCTTATTAACTGTTCCCCCTCCCCCACTGGGCTGCTTCAGGCCTTCAGTTCGGAGCCACAAGTCAATGAAGGGAAGAGTGATGGTTGGTTTGCTTTCTTCCCCATTAGGCTCGGGAATGAGACCAGATCTGGTTAGCCACCATGATGGCCCTCTGATGGAAATGAATTTCAATCCCTTCCCGCCGGGGGGCAGGAACGGGAGCTGGCATAGCAGAGGTGAAACACCTCGATTGATCTAAATAATTTGATCAGTTACCTTTCTTCTCTGAAGACGTAGAAGCTTGGTAATGGACCTATGGTACAAAATGTCAGGTTAATGATCATAACCATAGCCCCAACATACCAGTGCCTTACAAAGGTGTTCAGGATCTCATTTTGTTACAACTACAAACCTTCATGTATTTACTGCTGTAGTGTCTGATAAACATAAAGTACTATCTAATTTGAAAGCCGATTTAAATTGATATATTGTTTCCAACGTCTTTACAAATAAAAATCTGAAAACTGATAAGGCAATTCTTTGTAGCACCACTGTTTTATTGTGAATACCTCTAAAGGCCTTTTTGGGGTATATCTCTACTAGCTTTGCAAATCTACTGGTAAAGAAATGTAGTCCAATCTTTGCAAAACAGCTCAAACTCAGTCCGATTGGATATCATGTGTCTTGTGTACAGCAGTGTTTAATTCCTGCCTCAGAGTTTCAGTCGTATCCGGCTCTAGGGTTTAACTGGGCCACTTTATTACAGTGTCAAGCTTCAGTCCCTGAGGGCCGATGTCCTTCAACTTTTAGATGCGTCTCTGCTTCAACACACCTGACTCAAGTAATTAGATCATTAGCAGGAGTCTGGAGAATTTGATTGCATACCAAGAAGGTTCGGCCTTTAGAATCAGGTATGTTGGACCAGGGACACACATAAAGGCAGCAAGACTGAATTAGAGCATTCTGTTGAAGCTCTTGTTCTACATTTAGCATCATTGTCCAGCTGTTATCTTAAACCTCCAGCCATCTTTCAATTGACTCTAACCATCTTCCCTTTGCCTACCAAGGAAAAGCATCCACACATCATGAGGCTGCCACCACCATGTGTCACTATAGGAATGGTGTTTTAGGGTGTAGGGCCAGTCTGACCATTTTTTTTTCTTTCATTTTTGTTGCCTCCCTTATTCTGCTTGTTGCAAACGTTAAAGCTTATAATAGCTTTTTAAAACCTAACTTTGCTCTAAACATCCTCGAAGTTTTGTCTTACAGTGCGGTCACACCAAAGCGTCAAAAACGAGCCGCACGCCAATGTTTGACGCTTGAACATTCGCACCTCGACACGCGTCACAAGCAAATTGGATGCGCGTCAAAATGGTATGTTATATACAAGCTGGAAATATACAATTTGTGGGAGGAAGTAGTGCCAGACGGTCTGTTTGCAAGATGGTAGCTGTCAATGTAGCCTTTGAATAGAGAGTCTCCCTTCTCTATTTACTGTACATCAGTGGGAAAATAATTGTAAAATAGCGGGACAGTAGGTGGGCTTGCTGGCTTCTGCACGGGTTCGCAGGGTCAGTCAAAAGTGAAATGAACTCACCATGTTGCTCTATCTCCTCACTTATATTCCTCCAAGTGAGGTCCTTTATATTCCTGTCTCTGTAGAGAAAGCAGCTGGTGTCATATAGCTCGGGGTGATTAGCTACGGCCGTTATCAGTATTTCTTCCATGTTTTATGACAGAATTTTGCCGGACCTGACTCCGTGAACTGGGTCACAGCATCACCTGACACCAGGCTCCTGATTGGTTGACGCGAATTAACGCCGAAGTGCAGATTTTTTTCAACTTCAGCGGCAGACTGCACAACATAAAATGACGCACGTACTTTCTGACGCGGTTCAAATGCTTCATTCGCGCAAATGAGGCAGAAATGCGTTCTCGCGACGCAGAAACCAATCGTCGGCGCGCTTCTGGGTTGACTTACCATGTAAACCTGACGCCCTTGGTGCTTCAAACGCGTTCGGTGTGAACACACCGTTAGTGATGCCGTTTGTTCATTTATATTCTCGAACAAACATCTGAGGCGGTGAGTTCACAGATGAGCTCCGTTAACTAATTAGGCGAGTTTTGACGGCATTTGGTGCTACATGCAAATTTCAGATTTTTATTTTGGGGAAAAAATTTGCAATCCGTATTTGTCTTTCCGCTTCACATAAAGTCCCAATAAAATGTATTGAAGTTTGTGGTTGTATCGTGACAGATTGAGGAAGTTTATATGCTAATACTACTTTTGTAAGGCATATGTTATCGAATATCACAAACCTTCAAGCAAGCTGTAAGAAAGTATTAACACTTTTGGTTTTGTTGGGTGACATTTTGAAATATTTCTTTGCACTGTTAATTGGTGCATCCTGTCAGAGATTCTTATAGTTACATTGGGAAAACTGTGTGCCAGAAATGGTTCCTCCAATGTCATCAGAAGGACCATTGTTCATTAGTGATCTGTATTTTCAATATATTATATAGAGCACCAGCTTGCTTTCATCTGTCTGTCATTTGTCCCTGCTTTGTGTTCTCACCCAATCAGCATCTTAACAAATGTATTTGAACGATGCTAAGACAATTAATCTACCCAAACATGTTAATATTAGTTTTAATGTACTTTATGCTGTATGTTGATTTCCCGTTGTTTTGATGTAGGACAGAGCTCCAGGATTTTTAACAACATGCTTATTTCTCCAGATGAGAGCTGTTTGGCTGTACTGTAACCAGAGGTTAATTAGTTTACTTTAAGTACATCTCTCCTTCTTGTTATTCATTGTAGGTGGGATTCAGGGACCTCCTCGTCCTCCTCCTGGCCCACCTGGCCCTCCAGGGCCCCCAGGTCCTCCACCTCCTGGCCAAGGCCTGCCTCCTCCTCTGCCAGGTCCCCCGAATCGTGGTGACAGGCCTCCTCCCCCTGTTCTTTTCCCTGGTCAGTTTGGTCAGCCACCGATTGGCCCTCTTCCCCCAGGCCCACCTCCTGCAGGTTATGTCCCACCTCCTGGCCCCCCTCCACCTCATCAGGGTCCACCTCCTCCGGGACCCTTTCCTCCTCGCCCTCCAGGCCCTATCGGACCCCCATTGGCTTTGGCTCCACCCCCACACTTGCCAGGTCCACCTCCGGGTGGGCCACCACCAGCTCCTCATGTGAACCCTGCCTTCTTCCCTCCACCTGGAGGGAACAACATGCCCCCCAACGACAGCCGAGGCCCTCCAGGGCCAAACGACCCATATGGACGGCCGCCACCGTATGATTCCAGAGATTATCCTGGACGAGGGTAAGAATAATTGAAGCGGTGCCAGGAAAAAAGGCTGTCTTCTGGTGGCTGCATAAGTAATTGATCTCCTTGTTGACTTTTTGTAGAGAAATGGAGTCATCACGGGGCCCTTTGAATGAGGCAGAGTTTGAGGAGATCATGAACAGGAACAGAGCCATCTCCTCCAGCGCTATATCCAGGGCTGTGTCTGATGCCAGTGCAGGTAATGCAGATCCCACCAGTAGCAAGAAACCATAAGCTGTTATCTGTTTAGGTATTAGCCACTGACTGATAGCTCCATTAAATTAGTCACAAGATTCCCTGTTAAGTTATTTCTTTCCTCATATGAATTGCTTACTACTTTATTTTTCTTTTTGAGAGAGTTAATGTGTTTTCACCGTGTAGTTGATCTTTATTAAAAAGAACCTTGCGCTCCAAACACTTGTGAGCAGTATCAAAAGTCTGCGTCAAGTTTGAAGATTTGGTTTTGTGATTACTACACCAAATTCTGTTTTTCGCTCGACTACTTTGATTGGTACACATTGCATCTTAGGTTTCCAATAAATATTTTCATTTTGACCAAATTGAAGGCAAGAGAAAGTGCATGACTTGCATACAGGGCTGTCCAGAAAAGACAACTTTGTTGTTGTTGCTGTGATTATTCAACATTTTCTTTGTGCTTTATTCCATCATCACTGTGCCACCACCAATTACCCTGAACTTCAGGATCCTAACCACTAAAGGCGGTGTGAAGTTTGGGCATTAGTGCAGTATAAGTCCATCCAATTGGTCAAATTTGTTATTGACATACAAAAAATAAATGGCACCAAAACACTGCTTTGCGACAACAGCATCGCAAATATTGATGTTGCAATGCCTAATGGGAATGTGTTTGTGCAACTCGACTTAAATGAACAAATGGAAATTAATACCATCGACTTTAATTGCACGCTGTGCTGTCCTGTTGCTTATGAATAGAGTAAAGCAGATTCTGGGATTTCTCTCCATTTGAAGTTTTGTATTAGTAGTAGGGCGGACGATATGGACCAAAAGTTATATCTCGATATCTTTTAGGTGAAATCTGATTTTCGATATATATCTAGATATTTTTCTTCCCAAAAAGTATTGACAAAACTATTCAGATTTTGAGCCACGTGTCTCAAATGTCACACAGGCACATTTATTGACGTACAGCTGTAGATGTAGATTAGAAACGGTGTCAAAAATAATGTATGGGCATATATTAATATTAATTTCTTGAATAAAATAATGTATTCTTCCGAACCAAAATAGTTGTAGCTTCGCTATTAAAAACTATTGTTTTGGGCAAGGGTGGGCTGGTGTTGAAATTCATTAGAATAGGTAGATGTTTAGTATGCAAGTTTATGGCTTGTGGTATTATTTTGTGTTTTTTTTGTTTTAAGTTTTTAATGTCCTATGTTATTTAACTCACCATACATTTAGAACGTTCCTTGAATGCACCACAGGTGTGCCATGCAGCACAGTACAGACAAGCTTCTGCCTATCTGCACGTTGTGAATGTTTCTGAAAATTCGAGAGGGGAGCTTGCAAAAGGATTACAACAGATGCACTAATGAGCGGACCGGGACTCTGTGAGAATGTTCTCAACACTCTGAGAACTGGTGGAACTCTAAAGAACTATTTTTAGAAATGGTGGTACTGAGTACCGTGTACCGGCCCACTTAAAGCGGTGCTAACCAGCAGCTCCTCTTCAACATTCAACACTCCCCCTTTGGCTTCCTATGTCTCCATTCTGGGAGGGCAGAAAATTAACTGGTTAATTTATATCGATATAAACGATATTGGATCATTCTTGTATCGTATATGAAAAAATTGACGTTTTTTAAAAACTCAAGATATCATCCAGCCCTAATTAGTAGTGAATTTCAATGTGTCAAAATGTGGTAAATGTGCCATTTTCCAGATTCCTTCTTTAATACAGACCTCTCTCTTCTTTAGCTGATTATGGCAGTGCTATAGAGACTTTGGTGACAGCCATCAGTCTGATTAAGCAGTCCAAGGTTTCTGCAGACGACCGTTGCAAAGTCCTCATCAGTTCCCTGCAGGACTGTCTCCATGGTATCGAGTCAAAGAGCTATGGCTCCGTATCAAGGTAAGGATACATTAAAGCTTCTATGTGGCTGAAATAAAAAGAAAAGTAAAGTTAAAATATATCTTTAAGACATTGACTGGAGAAACTTTTCTTTTTCCACCAGACGAGAACGCTCCCGGGAACGCGACCACAGCCGCTCCAGAGAAAAGAGCCGGCGACACAAATCCCGCAGTCGAGACCGGCACGAGGATTATTACCGAGAGCGCAGCCGGGAGCGCGACCGCCACCGTGAGAGGGACCGGGACAGAGACCGTGAAAGAGAGCGGGAGAGGGAGTACCGGCACCGCTAAGTGATAACGCAGGTTGGTGCATCTTTGTGTTCTGTGACCATTTTAATTGGATCTGAATCAAAAGGTTAGAAGAGGAAAATATGAGATTTTGAAGCCTTCTCCTTTGCTCTCTACTTTGATTTTTAACCCCTGAATAGTTTTTCTATTAAGCTCCAACTCAATTGCAGTATGTCATGTTACCTTCTGATAATATATGATATCAAATTAAGAAGCCATTGGATTAAGTGTGCAGGGAATAAGCTTCGAAAACTCAGTCTTGTGGATTCAGGTAGGTGGAAAGGTAAGTTAACACTTCCTCATTTTACAATGTGAGCCATTGCACACCTTATGTATATTGTCTGGGAAAGTATTTGTAGGAGTAAATTTTCTGCAGCTGAAAGGCCTGGACCTCACTGACTAGTTTTCAACTTTTTCGTCCAAACTTGACTAATGTTTCGACACCTTCTGTCTTCATCAAAGTCAAAAGCCTAAAACTGAGCATGCGCTCCAGGCCTTCCTGCTTTTGCAAGTTTGAGGTCCTTCAGCTGTGAAACACCTGATTCAGTCATTGTTTGTTGGAACATGCATAGAGTGCCTTGATTTTATGCAGTAGTAAATGTTTGCTATACAACTTGTGAACTGTAATAGGGTTGGGATTTTTATATGTGGCAGTCACTGGAAATTCACGGTTGGATGCTTTATGTTACATTTGGGCTTCAGATGTTGGTAAATCACAAAGTTCACTGAGCTCTTGATTATTATTACTTATTTTTCCAGCTAGCTTCCACAGCAGAAACATTTTCTGAGCTTAATCTGTGCATTCCTCCATGAAGAGGATGATGTAACACAGTAATTCCTTAAGAATTTGTTTATTCTGATTGTTAAATTACGGATGATTAGGAATTTTAAATTAAACAACCGAGTTTTGTGTTTTACCAACAGCTGTGAGCTTGGATCAAATGTCAAGCAACTTTTTGGCTTGAAAATGAAGCTTGTTTGTATTTACTTATTTATGTGAATTTACAGCTGACTCTGTGTCACTTAATGCCACAATTTTGATGTCTCATCTGTTTTCACAGTATCTATTGCAGAATCTGCATTTAAATTGACTTGTTTTTTTAGTTTAGTGAAAGTAAAATGCTGGCCGTTGGCAGAAAAACATTTTATTAATGTAGAGCTGTAATGTGATATTTTTTAACCATTTGTAGAGGGTTAAATATATATAAAAATGTTAAGAGCCCAAACTATATTCGTAGCTTGCAATTATTTGCATGCAAGACCTGATGCCTGATCTTCTATTTGTGTCACAATTGAGCAGTTAATGTAGCTTTGTTGAATTTGAAATAATTGAACCTCATTGTAAAAACTTTGAGGTAAAGTTGAGAAATGAAAGATCTCCATGCTTTTGTCTTTCCTGATATAATCTGCCATGTATGTTGGTGTGATACTTTGAAGCGCTCACACTGTACCTTTCATCGCTATTTGAGACAAATCTGTTTAAAATCTGTTTGCTCCAGGCTTTTTAGTATTTGTCAAACGGAATAATTTGGGGTGTGTTCATTCTCTAATGGACTCTAATCAATAAATAAAGTCAGTTATCTGTAGAATTAGATGTTAGCTAAATTGAATTTTCATAGTTGTGTACATTTTTGAAGATTTTAAGTAACGATCTAAAAAAAGTTGATCATAGTTTATAGTAGGGATGGGCATTTCAAGCATATGCAGTAATAAAGCATAAAACCTTACAGCCCAATGTTAGACCATCAGCTTGCCCCCTATTCCCATATGTACATAATATGACTGCTAGCTGCTCAAAAACTAAACAGCATGATTTATTCCCCCCAAACTGTCATAAAATGCTACTTTATTGTAACCAAGTATGTGTCAAATATAAAAACATAAAACTGTTTATAAAAACATTTTTTTACATTGCACTTCACCATGTCATTACCCAAGTGTCGAAGTACCGTGGTACAGCCCAGCTTTAGTTTAGTCCAAAACAGGAAAACTGTTAATCTCCTGCTGTTCTGTTGCTCTGGTAGGTGCCATTTGCCTTTTGTACTAGACCAGATGGGTTTGAGCTACTGCTGCACTTTATTAGAAAATTGTGCAGTGGAGATAATATTGTTAAATACTACTATAAAATCTACATTTTCTCCCTCCAGTCCCTTTCATATTGTGTGTTCAAGACACACTATCTTGAGTATCTTGGGCCTGTCATGGGGGGGGACTCCGCTCAACAGCATGAAAATTACATTGGCATCCAAATAGTGAACTCATGTCTCTTGGAATATAATCGCACACAATTATTGCATTTCAAACAGTCCCTTTGCTATAAATTATGCCATGCAAATTTGATCTAAACTATCGTTCAGGCTCTACACCCTATCACATGGCTTCTCCCTGCACAGCAGTTTTAATATATTGATTCAGATACAAAATCTATGTAAAATCTATGTAAAACTTGTTGGTGTAGTGTAAGTTGTTCCTTTGGCCTGTGTCACATGCAATTGAGAAACTTAATCAGGTACACACTTTTAGCCAAGGCTGGTCCCATCAGTGTATCCACTGTGCTTGTCATTGATCTGCTCATCATTATTGTTCAGTTTTAGGATTTAGCAGCTTCCTCACAACAGTGGCATTCAATGATGGATTCAGAAGAGCCTGTAGCCATCTTCCATTCAGAAAAAAGTGTATTGTTCTTTGGCTAATTAAAACTAATGGTAAAGCAGGTAAAAAGAAAACATAATTCAACTATTATTAAAGCCTCATATTATATCATATTCAGCTTTCATTACATGGAGTATCACAATTATTTGGAGTGTTGAGATGCACTTTTTGGTTGGCAATAACATTTCAGAGGAAATGCTTTCAGACTCTGGTTGCCAACTAAATATTCAACCTGTTGGACAGCCTTTTGTGGCCACACCTGATATAGATCTAGGCAATCAAGATACTAAAGTGCAGGACAAGTCGTGGGGTAATAATCATGATGAAAAACTATAGTTAAATAAAATGATTGCTTTACCAATCTATCATATCGTGGTTTCCTGTTTTCCTAATATCTTGCTGGCCTAGATTGATGAAAAATCATGAAAAAAAAGTAACTTGAACTTAAAAAGCAGGAGACGAACATTCTGTGCAGCCCCAAACACTCACTGTAGTAGATCTAATCTAAAGCCTAGTTTATACTTCTGCATCTGCGGAGGTGCGGAGAAACACAGCACAATTATCCGTCGACACAGGTGTTCTCCGTCACTTACACAAGGACGCATGGAGTAGAGTCCAATTTTTTAACTATTCGTCAAATGCATTGGAAAGAGCACGTCTGATTGGTCAGCTCAACATCAGCCCCAGAGCATTTCACTTCAATGGTGCTCTATAGTCGATGTAATTAGTAGTCAATGCAGCTTTTGGTCACTAGATGCTTTATATTGCAAGGCCAATTTATCTAATATGGTTTTTTGAACACCAGGAGGTATAGAGAACAACAAAACAGTCTGCTGTGTTTGTTCGTTCACATGCATTTTTAGAGTATTCTATGAGCTGCACTCCTAGTAAAAAGCTTTCCAGCTCAATCAAAACTCACTCTCTGTCGGCCATTGCACCTTAAGGGGATGTGCGTTTACAAGCTGAAGTACATAAACTGTTGTCGACCAAAATCGTCACTGCAATAGTAGGCAGACCCGCCAGAAAATGTCCGCACCTCCTGATGTCCTGCCGTAGAATTGCTTTGCAACACTGACACACCAACGGAGAAATATAAAAGGAAAACGTCTCAATACGTGCGCGTGTGGGTTCAAACTTGCTGACGGAGAAGTGTAAACTAGGCTTACTTCATTGGCCTCTTGTGCAACAGCAACACAATAGTCAGGCGGCATAAAACGAGATGCAAATGTCAAAAAACCTTTGTTTGAACTCGTTAAAATCGCCTTATGTAATTACTATTCATTAATTATATAATCCTAAACAGTCAGTGCCCATCCCTAGTTTACAGTAAAGCCAACAGTCAAAATTGTGTATCATTGTTGTGTGTCTTGCTGTCTATTTTGATATTAAGTCATCTCATAGTTGCCTGCACATGAAGTGATCTATTTACTCTGTTATATAATAATTACAACAACATATTGTTGGTCTTTCCCTTCTCACATTAATTTGTAACATGTTCAGGCTATTGCTCTTGGTCTTTTTGGGTCACTTTCTAATAAGTGTCGCCCATGCTGTAATTGTTATTGGTTGGTGTCGTCTACCAAGCCACCATTTGCATGGTAAATAACATGCTACCATGTGTGTATCTTTACTATAGTTTAAATGCTGTTTGTGTTGTTGTGTTGCTGCTTTGTTTAATGTCAGAAAAAAGAGGATCTCTCCTTTTTAATAGTTATCAGAGATCAGTAGGAAGATTCAGCATCTCTTTATGGTTGCCCAGTCCTTAGTTCGAGTCATTGAAGTCAAATCCACTTGCAGTGAAGAATTATGCATTGCGTATTTAATGTATGCATTTACCTTTTTATTGGTCTCTGTTGTATGCTGTGAAATATAAACCTGGGTGATTTACATTGTGGTTTTGCTGACCTTTAGAAGCCGGCAAAGCCCAACAGATTGTCACTTGGTAACTATTCTAGTGCCATGTCCTTTCCAGTGCAGAGGTGTGCCGAGTTTTAGGTCCTAGTGAGTCAAACAACTTTGTATTCAAAGTATTTGTTTTTGAATTAAAGGGACTTTGTGTCCATTGGGAACCCTGTTAAAGAAACATTTTACAAATTTGTACTTCTTTTATATTGTAGTTGGCAACAATTAAACTTCGATGCCTTTTTAACTTCAGTAGGATTTTACAATGCCTGTTGCCACAAACCATGCAAAGGTACCCAGTGGGCACGAGGTCTGATATTGAATGTGTGGACAATACAATCCATCTCGGTAAAGTTATTGAAAACGACTTTATTACTTTGAGAGTGGGAAAAACATTATGTCCAAATATGCCCCACGTTCCATTGCTCCACACCTTTACATTCAATATTTTAGGAAAACCGAGCCAGTCGTATTATACATGTAGCTATGCCTGTTATAGTTTGGCCATTTGTTGTCAAAGTATGCTTTATGCTGTTGTGTGTTCATATGCGTGAACTCAGTGTTTTTCCAAGTTTCTTGCTGTGCTATGTCTTTGGACAGTTTTCCAGTATACTTACTGAAGAAGCATCTTAAATGTCATTTAAAAAAAGAAGCATATTGATCATGTCAAACCAGAGTCAAACAGTTTAAATTGAAGGTTGGAAACAAAATAAGGTCCTAATCATGGTCTATGGAGCATATGCACAGTTACAAGGAAAAACTGGTAGCATATTAATGTGAGTTAAAATAAACTTTTTAATAAAAGTCTGGTAGTTTGTCATCACATCATCACACTAAAGTGAGTCTTAAAAATGTCAGCTAAAAATGTTTGAAGAAGTAAATGTATTTTGTCGATTTACTAAAAGTTCTGTTTGTGATCTAAATGCTTTTTAGACTCAGTGGTTTACAGCTGGTGGCTCTTTGGACCTTACAATACCTTCCTGGTATTCACAGAGTTGAGAGACCACAGCCTCAAATGGCTAATATTTACCAACATTTGAGACCCCCATTAAAAAGGCTAATAACTGCCTATTTTAATAATTCAAACACCAACTATGCCTTAATATGCAATAATACTCAAAGTGGAAGACATCTTGACTCTACCGCAGAAGCTAACATCTACCGTTTTCCCTTATCTCCACTCTTGGTACAGCCATTCACCACCAAGTAAAATGAATAGCACTCCCACAATGGCTGCTTTGAAAATGCTAGCCAATAGCATGTCAAGTAGCATCAAGTCTAGGTATTTCTGCCTCCCAAGCTTCTTTTATTTTTTTGGACAAATATTTTAGATGTTCACTATGGAAAAAATTCTCAAAAAGATTAATCTTCCACAAATAATTTGAATTTAAATTTTTTTTTTTTTCTCGTAGAGCATATGTAAGATATTAGAAAGAAAATGCAGCTTGCGAAGTTGAAATACATGGCTACAATGCTGCATGACAAGCTATTGGCTGGTGTTTGTAAACCAGCCAATCCAGAAGTGCCATTCATTTTCATTGTCACTGATTGGCTGAAACCTCTAGACTGAAAATAAGGAAGACTGTAGGAGTTGACTTCTTTGGTAGTGCTCAGACGGCTCCCACTGTGCATATTTATAGATATTGGGTTATATTTGGTGTTAAAGCTATTAAAATGGGCAATTATAAGCATTTTTGAAAGGGGATCTCAAGTATTTGGCTTTTTGCAGCTGGTTAAACCCTGTGAGTACCCGAGAGTTCACTGTAATTTTTTTAAGTATACATATAAAAACAAATCCAGATTTTTTCCCGTTATTTACATGGAGTTTATTGCATTAAATTTCCACAACAGAATGGCAAAAAGTACAAGTATTGTATTTTTTGATTTTTTTTTTTCTTGTCATTGCGTTACTTTGGAAAACGTGCTTTTTTTTTTCTCTTTGCACAAATCAGTATGGAAGAAAATGTATCCAGATTTCTTTTCTAAAGTTTTGTGATTTTCTGTATTTTCAAACTTGAAAATAGAAATAAAATGGTGGTTATTTAAAAATTGCACAAAAAATATATTTTTAGATATTTATAAAATTGTTTTGTGGCTCTAAACGGATTTGTCGATGAACTGAGGGCAAAAATGACTCTTTGGATTGTGAAGTTCAGACTCCTGCTCTACATTGAGTGATTGGTTACAAACCTTGTTATCGTTAAATATTGATTTTAAAATCACAAGCTATTTTGGATCTGATAAGTTTGTACACCCTGTTAAAGTGAGTGGTTTGTGACATTTAAAAAGGAAACCAAGATATAAGATGTGATATAAACATGAGTGATTTTAGGGAGACTGCTCAACCCTGGTTTGACTCTGATCTGATTGCCATTTATAACCAGACATTTGATGCACATTTCATGTCTATATAATTTGTAATAAACATTTATTTAGTAAATAATGGATTGGTTTTAAAATTAATATTGTGGCTATTTGTGCTTAATACAAAATATCTCAAACCAAAGAGTTTACTCATGACCTTTTAATGTAGACATGTATCTTTGCTCATGAAAAGCAAAGCTAATATTGAAATTTGATATTTCTGCAAGAATTCTTGTCTTTTCAACTTAAAATGTAACATTCCTGAGAGGCTTGTAATTGTGCAGGAATATACGGACTGAGTAGTTTCCGACACTATTTATTGCTACCATGCATCCTTAAAATTTCCTGTCCTTTTGCATGCTGCACTTTGTTCTGCTGAGGTGTTGACATAAAGTTTTCCATCTGCTTGATTTGCTCTGTTTGCTAGATCTTGAAAGGAATCACTAAATTTCAGCGTCATGACATTTACAGTTTAATTTAAAAGAACAAGTTGTGCCTCTTTTAAATACTAAGTTCAAAGGTTTTGATGGTAGAATGTATTTTGCATAGTCTAAAAAAAAGTCACTGACTTTATACTTGTACTTAAGATCTGGGTTCTTTTAGAAAATAAAAAATAAAACATGTTTTTCCACCAAAGTGCTTCAATGCTAGTTTAGGACTAGAAATAATTCATGGTTTATGCTATTTAAACCAGAAATTAGTCTTGATTTTGACAACCAGACAGGGCCACTGCTAAACAGCGTAGTTAAACACAGGAAATGATGCTTTATCAATCTTCGTGATTTGTTTTGGCATTTAGAAGAAAGCATTCAAGAAAGACATTTACTATTTTGCTAAATTATTAGATAATACATTTTGTGTTTGTACACATTACAGTTTATAGTCTTGTCTCACAAGATAGCTCTTTGTTTTACATTGGTCCTTCAGGGCTTCTGTAAGCTATTTTAATTTTGTCACGACTGGAGTCAAGGAAAAAGTTGAGCACTGGCTCTGAACTAGCACGGAGGTTTCTTTGTTGGAAAAAACACACATCCATGTCTAGCATGGTTAACATTTTCAATGTTTTAGCTTTGAATCTTGTCCATCCAAAACTGTAATTTGTAAAATGAAGCAAGAAGTGATTCATTGGTGTAAAAATGAAACTAATTCATATTTGCCATTTATTGGTGATACTAGATAAATGACATGAAATATAAAATGTTTCTGCTGAAGATATGAAGGTACCACTTATGTTTTCCTTTTGAGAAAATTCTTCACCCCCTTTTGTTTGGCAATTTATTGGCTGCAGCTCTGGTTGTAAGATAAAAACCTAATAAACCAGTACAGTTTTTTACTGTTTATATTGTAACAGTTTTCTCCACCTCCATCCCTGAATTTGGATTCTCAATAATGTTAAGCTCTCTTAAACCAAAGGTTAGTCTAATGTGTTTTAAGTGCAGTTTTGCTTACTTGATATCTAACTGGAGGTTATCGGTCCATAAATGTTTTGCTCACAATTATAGTTTATGTGCAAGTTATCTAAATTAGACCCTTGAAGGAATATTCTTAAACGTTCTGTTGTTTTCATACTGAAACATTTCAGATGAGCTGTTCTGTAGAAATTTGCATGATGATCTTGTGTATGTTCTGGGGTTGGGAGCAATTCACAATCAGCTGAGTGAGTAAAACTCTTATTTGTTAAGATTTTGCCTCATTGTCCAACACATGTTAAAATCCCTGTGCTCTGCCGCACAACAGTGCATATACCGACGTAAACCTTAGGTGTGTGTGAGACTCAAAGTGATGGTAAATTGAACCCAGCCTCGGTGGACATTTTCTGTAGTCTAGATGTTTAATGGTGAGTGGGGAGTGTTTACTCTTGGGCTGGCTCGAAACCAAACTGCACCCTTCGTTTTGACACCTTTCAGCTCACGAGGATCAAGGATTGAAGGAAAAGGAGGAACGCTCTCAGTGCACCATCACCCCCGCTCACCCTGCATGACTGGACAGGACTACAACTACCACCTCTTCCTGCACCCCCCCTTCCATGTCTCCTCTTTTTCTTCACCCATCCCTCTCTCTCTGTTGTCTGCCTGACTAAGAGCAGTGGATGGAAGACCCTCATCTATGTAAGGCTTATTTGTCCAAATGTCTATATTCATGAGTAAAGATGAAAGAAAAACTTTCCAGTTTTTATTTTTGTTTTATTTGACATAAAGACTAGTATGTGATGTTTTTTTTGTTTTTGTTTTTGCAAAGAAATAATAAAATGGCTGTGCGACCCTAAAATAGAAGACAGACATCAAGTTCATTTCATTTTTCTTTTTATTTGGCTCGCCGGACTGTAAGTTCAGTATAGGCAAATTTTTATAGGGTTCATGTTTTCTCTCTCACTCGCTCTCTCTTATTCTCATTTCTTCCTAGTTAGTATGTTTGTAAATGTCTGATTTTTGATTGATAAACTAGATTGTGTTGTAATAAAAATGTTTGAGGTCCATTCATCTGGTGAATTTCTCTACATGTTTGGTTCTTTTATATTGTATTTTTGCACTGAAAAATGATTTTTATATATAAATCTAAGTCTACCAATTAAGTGATCCTATTCCTTGACGTTTTGTTTCTCTTCAAATGGATGGGATTTTTCCAAGGTAAGATGAACTAGAATGTATTTTTGAATGTGAACTGATGGATCGGTGTAAACCAAAATGGACACTGATCGAGGCATTAACATCAATTTTGGAAACAGTAAATCAAAAACCTGATACTGTTTACTGCTTTTCTTAAGATATTTTCGTATGTAAATGCGCTGGATAATTGTTACCAAAAGTGATATAGACAAAATGTTTGGTACGTTTTCATCATTGTGACCAATATTGTTACATTAATGACTCATTTTCTTTTAGTCTACTGTTGTAAAAACGGCTCTGGTTAGTGTCGGATGCTAGTTTGAAGAAATGTTTACATCCACTCATCGTTGGCATGGATTTATTCATTTGGTGCTTTTCATGATGTATTTGAGCACTTTTTTTTTCCACTGAGCCCTTATGCAAAATTCGATTTTAATGAATTTTAGAAACAAGAATTAGGTGAACACACTTAAATTAATTCTAGATTTTCTCTCTCAGTCAAAACAGTACGTACACCCTAATAGTTGGATAAATGTCACTAAACGTAGAGAAATTGCAGCATTTTTGTCCAATGAGCTGCTCACATAATTCTGGTTAATTTGAACACTCTACAGAACTCATCTCAAATTAGTTGGATTCTTGGCACTGGGCTTTTAATCCTAGTACATAAATGTTCAGTGGTGGTACAGCCAGGGCTGATTGAGAAGCTCAGAGTTGGTGTGCTTCATCCACTCTTAAATCTGTTTCCTGACTAAAACCTCCCAATTTGTCCAGAAGTTTCAACCATTTAGCTGTTGGTCTAAGTTGAAATGAAGATTTTCAAGGAAGTTGTCCTCTTTCGTTATTCTACCTACTCCCATAACATAATGCTGCCAACACCGTGCTTGCTCTTCTGTTGTAATTGAGGCCGAAGAGCTTAATCGGTCTCATCTGACCGTAAATCTTTTCTCCAGAAGGCGTTTGGGGTATGGACATTCTTGATCCTGTATGTATAATGTTGACTGAATTGAAGAAAATCATAGCGTGTACCCAGTTCTTATCTCTTAAAATTATCCCACTCTTGGGAGATGTTCAAATGCATCACTAAAGCTCCAAAAGATTTTGACATTAATGCCATGTGTATGTAAACATGTCACAAGAACAATATAAAGTGCACCTGAAATGTGTTTAAAAAGTGCTGTTCAAATGGGGTTTATTGCCACTTAAAGCAGCATCTCTCACATCACCACACATCATCTTAATGTGCTGCATTTGTGTCTGTGATTGTCAGTTTCTCTTATAAAGCTCGTTTTTTTTCCATTTAAGGAAATGTTTTTTAAAAGTTTTTTTTTTTTTTTTTTTGCTGTCTGAGACCAAATTTTGAAATGCAAAGTAAGTTTAGCTGTATTTGTTCCAATACAGATGACTGAGTTGTAAGTCTTTACCAGTCTTTGAATTTAAGATAATAAAATTGTAAAAACTGCTAATCCATGTTAAGAGTCTAGAGCTGCTCCAACTGTGTCTCAACAGATCACCTCTTTATTCGAATATGCATAAAAACAAAACATGTTAAAAGGGGGGGGGGAATACACTTTGGTATAATTTTTCACCTGACATTGCTTAATGTAATCATCTCACCTTAATTTTTATTTTTTACGTAATTTGAATGTTTGGGGAAATAGGGATGCCCTTTACTGAAAGACTGGTTGTGAAAATTACCTTTAATGTAAACTTGCATCCAGGTGATGCTCTTGAAGTATGTTCTTGGTCATTGTGCTGTGTTAAATAGTATTATGTATTCACGGATGTTCATAATCTCCCATAATCCTGTTAAACCTGTAAACAGTAATGAAGATGGGTGTGTTAAGCATTTAATGAACTGGTAAGTAGAAACATTTTATAAATTGTCAGAAATTAGGTAAGCTTTTTTATCATTTAAGAGTACTGGCACTTTTTATCTAAAAATAACTTAAATGGAAATATTCAAACATAATATTGGCTTCTGTTTTTCTCCTATGTCCAAAGAAAAGGATTTAAAATTGTTTATTTAAATGAACATGTTATAACTATCAAACAAAAATCCTCAGGGCTTTGATAAACTGCCAGTCTGCTTTGTGGCAATCTTTTTTCCACAGCTCTAAGGTAAGTCTCGGGTCTGTCTGCACAGAAGAAACAAGAAGTCTGAATGACTGCTGCATCGAGCAAGATACTGACGCATGAAAAGTAACCTTTTAAAAATGGATTTAAATTTTCTGTCTAATTTCTTTGTAGTTGCATGGTAAAATTTCTAACTGGAACTGAATTAGGAAAAGGTTGGATGTAACGTTCTTTCTTTCTTACCATTTCTGCTTACAGTTCAGTGTGGGAGGTATTGGGGTTGTACTGGCCCAGTTCTGTTATGTTTGGTGCAACACTGTTTACTGGAATATTTGCTTTATGAACAGGGTGGTGATAGATTGACATTACTGGTTTTACTAATAAAGCTTTTTTACGTTCAGTTTGTTTCTTTCATTTGTACTTGGTTTATTAAAGTTTTTTTAATGTAGAAGCACAAAGTAGCAACTTAAAATTGACTGGATTTTAGTTGTCTTCCGAGTATTCGAAAGGCAAGTAAAAACGTGAAAATACTTCAAACAGGTAAGGTTAGTGAGAGGTCTACCTGCTTTACGGCTGTCTCTTGTCGGTTAATTGTTAGTTTAAAAACCATTTTTAAAAATAGCAAGCAAAGTCCTAATTTTTTGTTTATGAATTGCCAATAATCACACTCAAAAACATGCAAAATGCACTACCTTGCCTGATGCCGTTATCAGCAAAAGCCGGTGAGAACAAGGCTGCGGCAGGGTTGTTTACTTTTGTAATTCCTCTTTCAACCAGTAGGGGGCAGAGATGCATGATTTTGCAACCACTGACGATCCTGATTTTCCACTTTCTGGGACCAAACTAAATCCTAGATGTCAATGTGTGATCAGCTCGAGTGTAATGTTCATACCATTGTAGCACGACAACCACTTTACCTGACTTGCAACAAATGGTTTTATGGGATGCCATTCCAAAGCAAAGCAGTGTCTGACCAGAGGTGCCATGATGCTACTGCCATGGTGTTTATGTAGTTTATTGTGGCCCATTTATAAATAAATATAAACTTGTCAGTATATGCTAAGTTCTTCTGTTCAACCCGTTAATGCGCCACATATAAGGGTATATTAACTGGTCTTAGATTTTTCCCAGTTGTCTGAAATAGGATTTATAAATGTATTGAATTAGGATATTTGTCCGTTCATTGCTACGTTTTTAAGAGTTATTCTGTGGCAGTTAATTTGCATGGCAGTTTAACCTTTGAGAAGAACTAAGTTTAAAATGTCAAGTTTAAGATAATTAAAAGCTCGGTATATTTAAGGTTTGAGTTGAAAACAGCTGTCTGCTAAAATAAGCCCTCTACATAAAATACGAAGCCGCAACTATCCAAGAAGGGTTTGAATTCTGGTAATCCATATGTAAATCCGGAGTGCAACTGTCAAAAGTACAAATAAGAGTTCATGCTTTAATCTATGTCTAAAATGATGTGTTTCAAAAGCATTACATTTGGGTACCCACATCTTAAACCCCTAATAGTCTATCATTTTATTTGTGTTTGTAAACTCTTGCACACAATGTTTTACAGCTGGTTTGTGTTAAGTGTAATTTCTGAGGACTTTACATGTCTACTCGAAGCAAAATGATTTAAACAGTGGTTCAACAATAGCCTAAAAGATGGGCAAATTTTGCCAATCAGAACGAAATTTTGGAGAATTTAAAATGTTTTAAGCTAATTTAAAATCGTAAATATATTTTGTGGGGGGCTAATGAGGTGTGGGTTCAATTATGAAGCCTTTTTGTTTGAAATCATTACCCACGCAAGAAAAATCATGCATACTTACTGGGCTGTTTAGTTAGAACAGGCTTTTACAATTAGAAACTGGGTGAAATATTACTGTTTAAATTCTTTTCATCCTGATCATTTCGTTTCTTTTTTTAGTAGTAGTGGTGGAACCTTTCTCTTCAGCCTACGTTCTCACCGGAAGGTGAACACCTTCCTGTCGCCATGTCCGTCTATGACGGTGCCGTTTTGTTCTGTGAAGTGTCCACTCTAAACGCCTAAATGGCCCATCAAACGGGGTTAGAAACAGTGGAACTGGAATAGACGTTTAGAGAAAACCCCACTGATATCTGATAACCTGTTCGCAGAGTACTATGTTCAAAAAGATGACTGAATTCGGTCCAGATTCCGGGGGGCGCGTTAAGGTAAAGATAAAGAACGTTTCAGACGAATTCAAATCTGATGTGTAAACATTTGCGTTTTTCTGTTACATAAAAAATGTACAATCACGTGTTTTATTTCTCTGGTATTTTATTTTCACCACGTCGTTTCTTGTGAAGTGATAACGATTTTTCTTTATATCATACTTTTCTCGCTTCACTGCAGGGAGTGACCATAGTGAAGCCCATTGTGTTTGGGAATGTTGCACGTTACTTTGGGAAGAAGAGAGAGGAGGACGGACACACACACCAGTGGTCTGTTTATGTGAAACCCTACAGAAATGAGGTGTGGGATGTTTGGGAAAGAAATGTCCTGCAACAGTGGTATATCTTGATGTCACAGTATCTAAATTCTGGAATTTTATTGATCTTACTCTCCCAGGATATGTCTGCCTACGTAAAGAAGATCCAGTTCAAGTTACACGAGAGCTATGTTAACCCACTGAGAGGTAAGACAAGGGTTTATTAAAAAAAAAAGCAATCTTTGGTCATAAGTGTCCAATATATTTTATTCCACCTTGTAAAAGTCACCACAGGGCCTGTTACGAAGCATGATGCTGCCACCACTATGTGGCAGCATGCATGTCAAGCTGTTTACTTTTGGTCCCATCGTGTTTGCTTATCCCTCTGCATGCCTGATGGAAGACTTTAAACAAAAAAGCATTTATTGGTGTTAATACTTTGCAAGGTGCTTCAAGTCCGTTACCCTTATCATTCTTCTCTCTTCTAGTGGTCACCAAGCCTCCGTATGAGATTACAGAGACAGGATGGGGAGAGTTTGAAATCATCATCAAGATCTTTTTTATTGACCCTAATGAGAGACCTGTAAGTAACATATCCAAGCAAGAAGCAGAAAAGTTGTTCTGTGCATGTAATTATAAAAAAAAAAGCCATGCCCAGGGTTCCTAAACAGCCTTGGGAGTTTGTTTTTCTAATAAAAAAAAAGAAAGTAAAGTGGTCAATGTTTTTTTTTCTTCTTATTTCTGCTCTTTGATGTAAACAAGTGGTATGTTTTTATGCATGCCTTATCTCACATGTGCCACATCACACCAATTTGTGACGTTTGACCCTATTAATAATTTTTTTTAGACTTGCTGACCAAATTTGCATTCAATCATAAAAAAGGGCTATAGCAATAACTTAATTGACTCTGGACGGCTTTAAATGCAGGATTAACTTGAACTGAATGTGGTTAAATGGAACAATTCACTAAACCTGCTGATTTAAGGAAAGCAGTGTTGGAAACTTCAGCCCCTCATTGACCTGTCCAAGTGTTATAGATCTTATATTTGAATGAAGATCAAAAACTAATTACAGTATTGTTTCATCTTTTTTTTTTTTTTTTTTTTGGAACCTACACATGATCAGACCCGATTACCTTTTCAGCACTTAAGAGGTTGATTATTTTGTAACCATGCGGTTCCTAAGCACCCTAAACAGGTTAAACAGGTTTTTACTTTGGTGTCCGTGTTTTCCAGGTCCAGATAAGTATGAAAAAAGAAATTGAGTATAGACAAATATTTTTTCCAGACTTTATTTTATATATCATTATCAAAGGTTGTCAATATATACCTGTGCCTTTTCCTTCCTCAGTGATCACCTACAACCCCCTTTTTTTATTTTTTTTATTTATTCCATCCTTTCTCCCTCATTTGCTTTCTTCTTTCTTTTCTTTTTTTGACCTTGCTTTCTCTCTTTTCTACCATCCTTCTATACTACCATCTTTCGTTTTTATTGTTGCACTTTTATCCATTTCAATTTCAGTCCCTGTCTTCTTGTTTCCTTTCCTTCCTTGACCCATTCCTAATTTCATCCCACGTCATTCATTGCTTTCTTCCATTCTTGTCTACTTCCGTCATTTTCCCATTTTTTCTTATCCCTTCTTGTCTTGCCTCCTTTCTGTCCTTCAATCCTTGCATCCCTAACTTTAATTCTTTCATTTTTTTCTCCTTTTTTCTTTAAACTTTGTACAACACTTGGGTCAACTGTTATTTTTTTAATGTGCTTTCGAAAGAAATTTTGGGTTGACCTTCCTTTCTTTGTTCTTAACTTTCCTTCTTTCCTCACTTGTGCTCTTCCTTTTCCTCTTCACTCTTCTTTATTTACCCCCCCCCCCCCCCCCTTCTTATACTTCCTTTCTTAAAATTAATTTAAAGGACTGAGAACTATAATAAACTGAGTTTGAAAAAGAGTGTTTATTCAAATGTCCCGAAAGGGTAGAGACTTCAGAAGACTTTAGAAATTACGGTCTGAAAAGTGTGGAATTTTGAAATATAAAATGTAAAGGGTGTCAGTTTAGCATATTCCATTATTTCTGGCTGTATTTCTGTTTTTTCGTTAAAGGTTACTCTGTACCATCTGCTAAAGCTGTTCCAGTCAGATTCCAGTGCCATGCCCAAGAAAACAGTTGTCTCTGAGTTCTATGATGAAATGGTACACATTTATTATGTTCTTGTGTCTGGCCTCAAGTATCATTGCATTTTTCTGTGTTCCCACTTATCCTATTACTATTAATATTAAACTGTTTGAAATGCAGATTTTTCAGGATCCTACAGCCATGATGCAACAGCTGCTGACCACATCCAGACAACTCACCCTTGGACCATATAAGCATGAGACAGAGTGTAAGTATTCATATGTTGAGCAGTAACTGCTTTCGTATGTGTTATTATTGCTGTATTGCAGTGTTGGCCCAATGGTCACAGTTACCAGAGGAAAGTGTAGCGGAAAATCTTCACAGTGCAGCAGAGTCTTTGCCCTTCTGAGGGTGTTTTTGTTTACTTAGTTGGCGAATTGGAGCAGAGGACAAAGGAGAAATTGGAAGCAGCAAAGAAGAGAACGAGCCAAGAAATCACTGAGCTGAAAGATAGGCTAAAGGCCAACAGGGAAAACATCAACCACCTGAAGGCAGAGATCAGGAAGCTGGAGGAGGATGGAGACCATAAGGAGCACTGAAAGATGCTCATAAAAAGCCAAGATTGGTTTGTATCACTCTTCTAAATCCAGCATGACTCTTTTGGAGACATGTCTTTTTGGATGTGCATCTCATCTTTTTGTTTTTTCTCTCTTTCTCTCCACATCTGGGGACAGACTTCACTCACACTCAATTTTAATCTCCAAATCTTGTCATCTGGACATTGATGGTGCATTTGGTTTACTTCCACCTCTGGAATAAAATGTGTAGAATTGCTTGTAGCTTAGTGAGGAAGCTTTGTGATTGTTTTTGTGTTGTTTTTTTGTGGGGGGTTGCTCAAATGTTGTTGGATCTGTCAGTGTGAAGCTGAAGGGACCAAAAGGCACACACTCAGATGAGTTCCAATTTATTTAACTGTTTTTGCCTGTTCATATTTTACTGATATGACTGTTTTTTATATAAAGTAATTGTGGTAACAAGAAGACCTGTTTTTTTTTCTCTTTTACTTTTGGGAACATTCAAGTTTAATGAGGTGATACACTGAGATTAAATTTAGTCTGCCTTGTACCAGAAGCTACCCAGCTGATTCAGACCATCTTAAATCAGTATTCAGGAGACAGTTTATTCTGTAAATGTAATAAACACATGTAACAACTTGATTCGTTGTTTAAAACGAATACATTGAAGAATGGTCAATAGCAGCTTTAAAAAGCACTTTAGATTATAGTCCTAAACTAGAGTTGAATTTCCTTCCCAGTTAATAGTTCAGGCTTGGTGCACACTAACTACCATTGGATGATGTACTAAAAAGTGTTATAAAGCTTATAAACCAAATAACATATCAGTCAAATGGAGGTATTTTGGTTTGAACGTTTCAGGATACAGATAAACTTATTTTAAAATTAGATCAGGTCGGTTTTATACCGTTTTTTATGCGGTTTAAACGAAAACCTTTGACTTGCAAAGTAAAAACTCGTGTCAAGCATCCTTACAACTACTTTATGTTTGATTTTAAAAATCCATTTAGGTCTCCCTTTTATCGAAAACAGTTAAAATCTTATGGGTTAATGTTAAAAAAGTCAGATTTCCGAACGTCCGTGAATGCCTCTGACAGGAAGTTCTGCAACAGTTTTGTTCTCCTGTCCCGGACATTAAACCAGTGTTTGCACGTGAAACTTTGGACCGATACAATCTAAACCCCATGAAAGTATGGTGGCACGTCGTGTATTAGAATGGAGGCCGTGCTTTTAAAATATGTTAAATTATTTGTTCATAACTGTAAATATAACCGTGCGAGTTCGCCGCGGAACTTCGTGAATCTTGTTGGATTAAATCGTCAGGTGTCCATCATAAAGTGGTAAGTGGTAACTCATTGGAGAAAAGGGCAGTGTTTAAGTTTGTTTCCTGCATATTTATTTGTGGGTTATTTCCAGACTTTACGGCGCATTGTTCTTGTTTTGCACTTTTAAAGTGTTAAGTGAACTCTGGTACCAGGTGTAAGCATGCAATGACGTCACACACTTCGTAAAGCACCAAGTTTTACAAAGTAAGCATCTTAAGGCTGGGCGTGTGGTCCGCTGACGGGGTTAATATTTTGTATATTTTAAAATGAAACAAAGGAAGTAACTGATAAGTGCTTTCCAGCGTTTTTAAGGACATGCAAATATGTCAGAAGCGTAATTTGAAGGAGAAAAAGCTGCATTTCCTTAAACAGATGGTTGTAGAAATCTGCTTTTATGCCACTCTTTACTCATAATATTCTTGTGTGCTGTTTTGATGAAAACCGCTGTTTTGTTATGACTGTTCAGCAAGGCTTTGGTGGACTGATGTTTTATTCTGCCGTTGTCATTTATAAGCTGTTGGAAAATAGTAATATGAGAGACAAGGGTTCACCTTTTGATTCAAGCATTGCTGGAAATGCTAGAAATCATAGTTTAAAATGACCGTCTGTGCTTTTTAGGACTATTATCGTTTAAATATTCTTTATGAATTATGTACAGTAACCTAAGTGAACTTCGAGGATGTATATTTTTAACAGAAAAAAACCTATCCGGTTTAAGTTGTTTACTGGTGCCATATATCTAACCTGAATTTAACCCAAACCTTGCTGCATATGTAATTGAAGCCAGATATTTAGATAAACTGCATAAAAAGACACAGCTGCCCGCCCCCAAACTTAACTTTTCTTATTTTAGGTCAGTTGGGATTAACAAAATGATTTGTATTCTCTTAACACCAGAATGAGAGGTATTTCATTTTATAAAATTCAACAATTTACCATATTTTCCTTTGTACTGAGTGGAATTGCTGTTTAAACTTTATGACTTGGGTTAAATGAATTGGATATCCTTCCACAAGCTGCTTACAGTAGTTTACTGGAAATTTGTCCTATTCCTCCTGACAGAACTGGTGTAACTGAGTCAGGTTTGTAGGCCACCTTGCTTTCACACATCTTTTCAGCTCCTCCAAAAAATTATTCATGTTATAGAAATCTGGGCTGTGTGACGACCACTACAAAACAACTTTGTTTTCCTTAATCCCTTTGTAACTATTTTTGGCTGTATATCTTGGGTCATTTTAAATTTGGAAGATCAATTTTTGTACAAGCTTCCTGGCTGTGGTCTTGAGATGTTGCTTCAATATTTTGCGTAATATCCTTTATTTGTGATGCCATCTATTTTGTGAAGTGCACCATTCACTCCTAAAGCAAAACCCTCCCACGGCATGATGCTGCCACCATCATATTGTATAATTTTGATGGTGTGCTCCGGTTTGCAAGATTCACCCATTAAAAAAAATTTATTGGAATGATAGTCATTATCCCCAAGCATTTTAATTTTAGTTAAAAAAAATAATGAAGGTTTTGTTGAGTGTAATGGCAAACTGTAATCTTGCTTTATGTTGCTTTTAGAGTGATGGCCTTTCATCCCGTTTTTGTAAGGGACTTGTTTCACTGTAAGGACACACTCTCTCAGGCTTCAACTAATGTCTTTACTAGGTCTCTGGCTTTTATTCTGAGTTGATAGTCATTTAGGATATTGCACCATCAGGCTTTAAATTATACCCAAGTTTGAACCAAACTTGTGAGGTCCACAAGTTTCCTCTTCATAATCTAGCCTGCTTTCTTTCTGTTTTATTCTTGATGCCACACTAGGAAACAGTGTTTGATGTGTTTCCTTTATATACATCCATGGTTAACTTAAAGGCAAAACAAGTTTATTTGTGTAGCAGATTTTAGCAACAAAGAGATTCAAAGTGCTTTTCATGATTAAAATATTAAACATCAAACCTACATTATGTTGCAGTGCCATAACTAAGGAAAGTAAGGAAAAGTTGGAATACAGACTCAAGTTAATGATGTTTCAGTTATTATTCAAAGGGGACTCTAAGCCAATGAGTTTTTAGCTTTGATTTAAAGAAACTGTGTTTCAGCAATTTTGCGTTTTGTTTTTTTTTAAAGTTTGCGTGAGATTAGAGGAGCATGAAAACTGAAAGCTGCTTCACTATGTTTGGTTCTGATTCTTGGGATGCAGAGTAGACTTGAACCAAAAGACCCGAGTGGTTTGGAAGATTGATAAAATGACAACAGATGTTTAATGTATTTTGGTGCTAAGCCATTCAGTGATCTATAAATTAGAAGCTCCCAAAACCCGGAAATCTTATGGATTTTCTGAAATTGTTCTAAGGCAGTGTGTGTAAGGAGAGTTTTTATCCCAAATGATGGGTTTTGTCTGATTTATTGTTAAACAGAGGAATAAAATGGGTCTGTTTTTGTTTTTAGAGCTGATTCTAATGTACCTTCTGTTTTAGTACCATCTGGGTCTATGTTCAATCCTTTAGTGGAGCTATACGCAGAGGGAGTATGTCACGTCGGAGGTTAAAGGAGTCATAACCTAGTATTATCTTGGATACCCACGCTCTATTATAGTCTTTCAGTGCCCTTCTAAAAAAGAAAAGTTGAAAACAAGTGACAAAAATAATGCCTTATTTCTGAACGCATTATTGTCTCGCGAGATCTGATGCGATACTTTGGCTGTCGTGGACGAGCATTGTAACAATGCAAATGAGGGGCGCGTTGATTGGTGGCAGGAAGGAGGGGGGGTTGACACCGCAGGTAACGCTTCAGCATATCTAACCCATATCTAGTACTCCCACTAGCATACAATAGCCACATTAGCAGTTGGCTGCTGTTTGTTACACACACCAGAGCAATAAAAACACAGCCTTACCGTTTCAATTACAGGCAAGCCTCTGATTGTTGGAATGGCCCCTTTTTCCAAACGGAGCTTCGATGTCAACTTCGCCTGATGTTTTCCCAAATTCGTAAAGGATTCCGGCGTAAAAAAAATAGAAAAAAAATTTCCATGTTGATTCTGGCAGTCAACAACAGAGCAACTCACGTGTGCGCTACGTTTCTGGTAGAAATGGTTTTATCTGATTTAGCTGAATAAAATAAAAGGCTGACACGAATATGTCTTCTTCATGCATCATTGCGTGAAGAAACTTTCTGCATCTTTTACGGTGGAGTTCGTACTTCGAATCGGTGATGTGTCGGTCGCGAACGAACCGGCTCTAACAGCTAACTCTTTGAAGTGAACGATGGGAGCCAGCTTGTCGTTGGGAGACGTTTTTTTTGATTTTTTTTTTTTTCATCCCCCCCGCTTGTTTTGGTACATTTGGTACACATCGTTTTGCATTAATTTTGGTAATAAATACACTTTAAGCAACAGAAAATCTGAGGAGCCGAAAAAGCCGGCTCTTTATGGTGAGCCAAGCTAAAAGAACTGGCTCTCCAAAAAGAGCTGGAATTCCCATCACTAGAATTCAGTAATGGCGGCGCTCGACTGAATATTGGGGGAGAGGAGCGAGGGGGAGGGCGGGCTTCCTGCAGCATAGGTAGGTCTGCGATGTCTATATATGGTATATCCTGCGCCGACTTTACGTCAAGTCGGCCAGAAATTTAAACCACTTATTTGAGTGCGCGTGGGCTGGTTGACGAACCCAGGTGTAAACAAACGCTTCACTTTTAAATATCGGCTTCCCGGCCAGTGTATAATCGTTAAGCAATCATAACATACATTTTTTCTCATGGAAAAGTGAAAATTACAGGTCATGACTCCTTTAAGACAAGGGATAGTTGGAAGTACAAATGGTCGCATAGGAAGGAAGGCAGGTCCTACGTCCTGAGATCGTCTAGGTGCCTGATGCTTGTACGTTTTTTTATTTTTCCTATTGTGTGGTATTTTCATGTATGGGGTGGGGTGGTTGGATAGGGGGTGGTATCTGGGAATTGCACTCCAATCCATGTGGGACAATACATGTGAATTACGAACAATATGGCATCAATAGATGGAGATGGAACAAGTGATGTGGATAGGAGAGGGCTTGTAACTTTGCTGTTGGAATGTGAATGGCATTTATGAACTGATCAAATGTGGTAAAGTGTTAACACACCTCAAATCATTGCATGCGGATGTGATTTTCTTGCAGGAGACACATAAAGAAAATAAATGCACATTGCAACATTAGAGCTAAGTGGATAGGACAGGTTTATCATTCCAGATTTTCGGTGAAGGCAAGGGGGGCGGGGATAATTATTCAATCAAAATGTGCCGTTTATACACAAATCTACTTTGGCAGATAAGGAGGGAAGGTATGTTATGGTTACAGGTGAAATCCAGTCCATACCAATTACAATGCTTAATATATATGGACTGAATAGGGATGACCCTGAATTTTTTTAGGAAAACATTTAGTCTGATTCCAGATATCTCAACAACAAACGTAATAATTGTGGGAGAGTTTAGCATTGTTCTAGACATTTATTTGGACTGGTCATCATCCTAAAGAATGGGACTTTCTAATGCTTCTAAAAAAACATTTCTTGACAACTCAGGTCTTGTAGATGTTTGGAGAATTTTAAATGCAACCGGAAGGGAGTATTCTTTTCATTCTTGGGTTTTTAATACATACTCGTAAATAGATTATTTCTTATTGGATAATAAATTGCTTCATGGGGTCCAGAGTACTAAATATCATTCATATTTTAGATCACAGTCCAGTCTCCATTTCACTAAAACTTCTGTAGTCAGATGGGAATTTTAAACCATGGAGAAAATTCATATATTTGGGAATTTTAAGTCACTAAAACATACAAGTCACTATACGATGCTAATTTCATACATTTTTTTTGGGATATGTTCAAAAATAACATAGAATTTTGGAAATCAATCCCACTTTCATTATTAGGCAGGGTAAATGCTATTAAGATGGTCTGTCTCCCCCAACTTCTATATGTTTCAAAACATCCCTGTGTATCTTGAAGTGATATTTTTTCAAAAATTTGATTATATTTTTCTCCCCTTTATTTGGAATTATAAGTCTCACAGGATAAAAAAAGGCCCACCGTTGCAAATAAAAAATTTATGGTGGCCTAGCCTTGCCAGACTTTGAGATATTATTTTGCTGCAAATATGCAAAACATTGCCTACTGTCTAGATGATACAGCTATAATGGAGAGTTGGTTGGACATGGAACAGGAAGATTCTATGCCTTATTCTCTTGGTGCAATTGCTATGTCTCCTGTTCGTCTCAAAGAAACACACTGTGGCTGCAATCCAGTTATTCATTTTATAATCCAAATGTGGAGACAAATGGGGAAAGTGTATAAACTAGGGCCTTGTCCTTTGAGACACCTATTGCGGATAACCCATCGTTTGCTCCCCTACCATACAGTGGGGCAAAAAAGTATTTAGTCAGCCACCAGTTGTTCAAGTTTTCCCACTTAAAAAGATGAGAAGGGCCTGTAACTTTCATCATAGTTATACCTCAACTATGAGAGACAAAAGGAGAAAAAGAATCCAGGAAATCACATGATCTTTTACTTTTTTACCCCACTCTGGATAGGACACTTGATTGTTGGAAGCAAATGGGTTTACGAAATGTGGGACTTTATCTGTATCTTCGGGTTGTTTTTGCTTCATTTCAGCAGCTTAAGGAGAAATGCAATTTAATAGCCTGTGACCCCGCTCTGTCCGTCTTGGTCGTTGTGTCCTTGAGCAAGACACTTAACCCTGTTGCCTGCTGGTGGTGGTCAGAGGGCCCAGTGGCGCCTGTGTCTGGCAGCCCCTCTGTCAGTGTGCCCCAGGGCAACTGTGGCTACAATGTAGTAGCTTGCCACCATCAGCGTGTGAATGTGTGTATGAATGACTAAATGTAGTGTAAAGCGCTTTGTGGTCCTCTGACTGAAAAAGCGCTATACAAAGGCAGGCCATTTACTTCTTTATATACATTCATAATAAGAAGCTATGTAAGGTCCCATCTCCAACGATTTGAGTCCACAACTCCAGATAAGGTAGATCAATGCCTTGTGGATTGTATAACAGAAAAACGTGTCATTTACTTTTATTTATGAGGTCGTTACAGTCACTCTGACAGAATATGAATAAAGTAAAGTCAGCGTGGGAAAAGGAATTAGGGTTAGAAATTCAAAATGATATCTGGGCTAAAGGGCTATGTTATGTTAATTCCTGTTCTATCAATGCCTGACATTGTTTAATTCAGTTTAAAATATAGCACAGATTGAATTATTAAAGGCGAGACTACTTCGGATATTCCCTGAAACTTCACCTATTTGTGACAAATGTCAATGTGCTGAGGCTGATTTAATGCATAGCTTTGTAATGTGTACTAAGCTACAAGGTTTTTGGGCCTCTGTGTTTTTTATTTTTTTCAAAACTTTCAATGGGAAGTTGGACCCTGACCCTGTTTTGATTGTTATTGGGCTGTCAGAACAATCTCAAAAACTCAAGAGTGTACAGGATTGTCTCCTGTCCTATGGACTAATATGTCCAAAGAGACTAGTTCTTCTTCTATGGAAGGTAAAGGAAGTGGCCTCTTTGAAGGCATGGATAATCAGTAATGACAAATACTCTTAATCTACAAAGGATTCGCTACATTATGAATGATAAACTGGAGGACTTTGAACATATATGGAGGCCACTCACTTTGTTTTTGGAGAGTTTGGACAAATTAGAGGTAGGCTACAATATATGTTGACGTGACCCTGGTTTACACCACCGAGATGGCACAATTGGGAATGAGGGAAGGATATGGGTAGGGAGGTTGTATTTGTTTTGTTTTTGTAATTTACTATTTCATTTTTATTTTTCTGGCAGTCATTTTTGTGCTTGTTTTTTTTGTATAAAAGTGTAAAAATGAATGAATGACAGCCTATGAGTCATTTTATACTTTATTTGTGCTTCACAATAAAAATATCTGAAAGAGAAAAATGGGTCTGTATATTTTTTTCAAATTTCAAAACTTTTATGTATGTTCATCCATTTATCATGATGGAGTTGGCACTTTATACCTATATTTTGTGCTTTAATATGCATAGTTTTGTTTATAGATTATTCGGCACTAGACAAGAAATATAGAAGTTTATAGCAGAGGGGGGAAAAGCATTGTGATGGTCCTGCTGTTTTTTATTTTTTTTTATTTTACTCACCGTTATTTTTCCTGAAGATTAATTTTGATTACAAGAATGAATGCCATGTTTCTTTTTCGTCAGTGTATGCAAATGTTTTAAATTTGACATTTCTTTGGCAATCTTTAAACGAACATTCTGTTTGAGTCCAGTGGAACCAGTGACTGGTTCAATTTAGGGGGTCAACTGTTTAATGGGGCGTATTGACACCATTAACCCGCCTGCGGTCTTCAGTGAGACTTTGCACGACAGTCACGTGACCGCAGCTTTGACATTGACGTCACAGAAACCGAGCTGGTACAGAGTCGTTCTCCAACCGCTGCACAAAGTGCTCCAAAATTTAGCCCATTAGCGCTAAGAAGTGCCCTCCCTACAGCTGTATATCCGCCGCTGTTTCCTCCGTGTTTGTTTGTGGCTGTCAGCGCGGCGGTAAGGTAACCCGTCAGGGCTGAACAATGCTACCTAGCTTGCGGTGAGACGGCGTAAAGCTGATCCAGCAGATATGGCTGCCCGGTAGTGGAACAGCTGAGGTGGTTCTGGTTGAGCTTTGACTCAGGTAGGTTCTCTGTACGAAGGTGTGATTAGCGCCTTATTTGTTTTGTATTTTATTTTAAATGCATATTTTTGTGAAAACCCCGGTTTTAACAGTTATTGTTTATATAATAATAATTATACTTAAATTCCTGTAAGTGTTAATGTGTGCACACACCTACCAGGCGTTGGTTAAATGTGGAAACTGATAACAGCTGTTCTCTGGTGTTCCTTATCTGACTCACTTGTCCGGTCAACTTAATGAGTGGAGTTTTAACAGGAGTGTTCTGGGCTTTTGTTGTTTACTTGACCACATCTGTCTGACTGCACAGGTCACCCACAGAGCACCATTGTTTTCCCACAGTCTGTACAGTCCATTCATGAGGCTGAGTGCATCAGCAGGATACTATTGCCTAAATGCATGGAGAGGGAAAGTGCTCTTCTAAACTTTGGTGACATTTCCTGTGTTCATGTTTATACATCTCAGCATAGAGTGCTTATGTTCAATATCCAGCCCAACCGCATTGTTTCCTTTTAAGCTGTGAGGGTGTGTAGAAAACTCTTGAGTGGTGTATTGGGCAGTGTAGATAATAACAGGATAGGGTGAGGCTGTTGCATGGGAACTTTAGGTGCGCACTTGAAATTAGCAACACATTCCAAGTGTTTTGTATGCTTTTGCTGACGTTTTGATTGTATTTAGTCTAGTCCTGAGCTGTGATTAGCTTCCAAAAGTAGATGTAATTCTTGGGTGGTCCTAAAATGGTCACTAGAAGTCTAATGCAATTATAAACTCAATATTCAGTGCATTTTGTCTGATGTACCAACTCAAAATTGTGCATAAAGTGGAAGGTAAATCAGACATATTCAAAACTTCTTACAAGTAAAAATCTGGAAAGTGTTGTGTTTAGCCATCCTGAGTCGATCTGTAGAACCACTTTCTGCTCCCATCAAGCTGCAAGCATTATTTTTGGACATCTCCACCAGCTTTGCCTGTCGGAGGACTGAAATTTGTATCCATTTATTTTACGACATAGGTCCAGATTGAGAACGAGAGATTTTTTTTTATGCCTTTTTAGCCAAATTCTTTTATCTCACTCAGACTGGATGGAGAGCATCAGCAAACATCGATTTCTAAGTCTTTGTAAAGATTCCTAAGTTGATTTAGGTCTGGACTAGAATCATCTAGCACAGGGAGGTCAAACTTATTTTCATTTTGGGCCACATCAGTATCATTAATGTCCTAAAAAGGGCAGGTTGTGGCACAATCTATTGATAAAACTACCAATTAAAGAACTATTAAAATATACATAAATAGCAGTCTCTACATTCAATGAATAGTTCTTAAAATTAAATTATACAAAACATGTTCACATCAATGTAATTTGTAACAGATTTGATTAGATTGATAAAATATTTAGGTTATTACAGTCATGTGATTTGGCTTGCGGGCCTTGAGTTTGACTTATGATCTTGCACTTGCATTGTGGTCTAATGTAAACCATTCAGCTGTATGTGTTGGGTTATTGTCTTACTGGAAGACGAAGCTAGTTAGTCTGAAGAAGTTTAGCCTTTGTGTTTTTCTGCAGAATTGCTTTGTGTTTGGTGACATCCATATTTCCATCACACTTGACCAACTTTCCTGTCACTGCTGAAGAAAAACATCCCTACAGCATGATCCTGCCACCACCATGTTTCATAATAAGAATGTGGAGAGGGTAATGTGCAGTATTTAGTTTTCCTCCACAAAAAGCTTCTTGTTCTAAAGACCAAATCATCTTCCTCTGCCATAAACTATAGATAAAACTTAGAAAACATGCAGACTGAAAATGGGAGGTCTTATAGGTTTCTTCTTACCAGTTTTATTCAAAAAAAAAAAAAACTGATTTGTGGAGAGCACAACTAATGGTTGTCCAACCTGAGCTGTGCAACTCTGGAGCTCCTCCAAGGTCACAATGGGCCTTTGCTCTGCTTCTCTGGTTAATGGTTTCCCTACCTTGTTAGTCTAGGTGGACGACCATGTATTAGTAGGTTTTTTCGTTGTGCCATACTCTCCGTTTACACACTATTGATTGAACAGCATTCTGTGGGTGTAACTAGTTGGATGACCTTTCAAAGTATTTGGTTACACTGGATTGTATTTTAGAGTATCACAGTAAAGGGGGCTAAATGCACACTTTTTTTCCAATTTTTGTGCAAAACAGGAAAATCTTGCATCATTTTTCCTTCAACTTAAGAATTAAGCGTCACATAAAATTTCCCAAAACCAATTACATCTACTTTTGCAAGGCAACAACAATATAAAAAGAACAATTAAAATGTATGCCGTTGGACTATTGAGATTTATCTGTAACTTTGTAGTTTAAAGTCTGAATTCATAAAATTTATGTTCAGGTATAGTCCATGACTCATCACTTTGCCTTTTGTGGGAGTAGCTCCTATTTCGCTGCAGCCATGTTAGCTCCTGCTCAGCGTTACACAAGATAACCAACTGTCAGAGCTATTGGGTCATCTTCATCATTTTCTGGCGACAACATGGATGACAGAACTGTTCTAACATCTGAGCCTGATTTCAACTTTTAACAAAGGTAGTTTTCTGAATGTGAGTGGAAGTGGAAGCAGTTAAACGTCTGAAGTATTTCAATACCGAACTGATAACTGACAAAGTACATGCAAAGTATTACAGGTTAACTGTTCATTCCAGCAGAGGCAAATGAGTCAGGGCTGTGAAATGTAGCAGTGCCACTGTCTGTGTGCTGTACTTTTGAGCAAGGCAGATGAATTGTTATTCAGCAGACTGATCTTGTTGAATTGTTTGTGTCGTGTGCCATGACAGGTGTGCCGTTGGTAGCAACATGGAGAAGGCGACATCCTTAGACAGAGCAGAGCTGGAGGAGACAACAGGCCTGGTGGAGGTAATGATCTACACTAGGGACTAGGGCTGGGCAATACGGCCTCAAATCTGTATTACGATTTAATTAAAAGCATGTGCGGTAACAATATCTATTGTGATGTATTATTTTCTTTATATATGTCAAAATGACAGTTTATGAACATTCTCACTTTCCAGATACATTGCAGCATAACAACTTCATAAAAGTTGAGAATGCCATTTAAAGAACATTTATTGTGCAAAATTCCCCCCCCCAAAAATGCAACACAAAATTTTTCACAACATAAAGATGAAGATATTTTAAAAAATTAAAAGCTATATGTTATTAAAAAGACACAAAGTTCAAAATTGTCTGGTTTCCTGGTTACTTATTTAAAAACGTAATATCGCACAAAAATAAACCTGCACATATTTGAATTAAAAATGCTTCAAGTTTAACAGGTTTCCTTTCCTTTTTAATTGGAAAACAACAAATTTTAATCTTACAATATGTCCTGTAAAGACGAACACTGAAAATGAGTATTTATCCTCCTTGATGACATCATCAAAATGCGCAATCACGCTCGGCCAGTATGGTCAAAATCTCCATCGTTGGTTAAATTTGAATAGTTTCTACCTTATATCTTTTATATCGCCCACCACTACTAGGGATGTAAGAATATCAATACGCTGATATACCACAATGTTTTATGTCACGATATTGTATCGATATTCAAAAGCAATGGATCAATCTTTTTTTCTTTCTTTTTTTAGAATTTGAATGGAACCATTAATGACAGTATTTTTTTGTAGTAAAATTAAAAGTATGACTGGCAGTAGATGGCTGTTTCCACCTTCTTCATTCCAGTGGATCAGCGAGATCTAGTAATAAAACTGGATGTGTTAAAGTATGAAACAGGTTGGGGTGTTTAGAATGCTGTGACAGTTTTTCTGCAGTTAAATTAAGCTTTAAAAATCACAATATGTTGTCTTACTCATAGTATTGCAATGTATTGTATCGTCCCCACTGTATTGTGATACATATAGTATCACCAGATTCTTGCCAAGACACATTCCTAATAAACACTGTAGTCCTGAAAAAACTTGCATGTCGGGATGAGTTTGCCAGTCATTAAAGTGAAGAAAGATTGCCTTTTTGCCAGCTGATTTTGGTGCTAATTTCTCAACCCCTAAACCCTTTTTAAATCGCTCTATGTATATTTTTGTTAAGGATGGTGAGTTGCCTCAAGGTGCTGAAGGTGGAAAAGTGGAGCCTCGAACATTTAAGAAGAGCAGCTCCTCCCGTAATAGTTTCCGTCTAGACTACCGACTGGAGGTAACAACCCTCTTCCGTCTGTTCACTAACTCTGAACATCCATGTCCCTTTAGAGTTGAAATGAATGGCTCAGGTGTGTTTATTTTTAAATGCAGGAGGAGGTGACTAAGTCCTGTCGGGACAAACATGGGCGCTGGACTAACCCCTGGCCAACATGGCGCTTTCCATCCTACTCCATGCTGTTCAGATTTCTGGTCCTGGACAAAGATCACAGCAATGTGCCAACAAGCAAAGAGGTAGGAAACCACTTGCATGTTAAAACCTGCCGTAAACAACGAGTTTGGCTTTGTTTTAGAGGATTCAGAAAAAATGATTTTTATCAGTTGACTAAATGAAGATTGCTGTGCTGACATTTATGCAGACAGCTGACGGCCGTACTGTAATCATTAGTATCACAAACTTATCTTTCACAGCGCTGTTTAAAAACATTGCTTTAAGCTAACAGTGTTATTTATAGCTGCTTCTGGAAACTTTGCTGCTTTCATTGAGGGATTATCAGGCCTCAAAGGCTGCTTTCACTCAGCTCAACAAAAACCATTGAAGTCTTTATTTGCACCAGTTGCTTTTAGTATATTGTAGCTTTATTGGATTTTATGTAGTAGAGAAATTAAAGTGTACATAATTGTGAAGGTGTAGAATTTTTAAAAAAAAAATAAAAATCTAAAAAGTGAGGCATGCAGGCTTCAGTCTATGCAAGGTTTTTACATCTAAAGGCTAAAATATTTGTCCTTTGCAAATGAACTAAAGCTCAGCATATGCGAACATCAGTTTTCAATTCTTGCCACAGATCCGTAATTAAAATCAGGTCTAGACTTTGACTAGACCATTCTTACACACACATGAGATGATTTAAAGCAGTGGTTCCCATTTTCCCTTTACTGAGAGTACCACTTCTTGTGTCTACAATAATGATGCAGATACACCAACATGCATATGATAGCACTTTCTTTAGCTTTAATTAACGGCTTCTTTTCTTCCATAATTCTGTTTAGGATTTGATTTTATCAGTTTATACGGACTTGATTTTATCAGGACATGGAACGTATTCCCCAATTATCCTTTTGGAAATTAATTTCTCTCCCTGAATCACCCTGAAATTCATTAGTGATTTTTGCTGTCAGTACCAACCTACCTTTCAGAAGCAGGCTCTGAGTAGAACAAGTCTTAATTTAAGCTCTTTCATGTTTCAGCATGCGGTGTCCGTCTTTCTCTCATTGTGAGGAGTGAAGTGGTGTACAGGGAATGTCAGTTTAAATATAAAAGATTCACCTAAGTACACTGTACTGTACTTATCTTTAACTCCAGATAGATGTATGTGAAGGAGGCATATAGCGTTAAAGTTTATTTGTTCCTTTTGATCATCACATTATTTTTAATATGTGCAAAACATGTTGCCAGTCTCTGACCTCAACAGGGTCCCAATTGGTCAGGAATCGCTGATCTTTGACGAGACCATTCTAGCCTATGATGACTGGATTTTGATCTCAACCATTCCATTGTAGCTCTCACGTATATTTAGGGACGTTGTCCTGCTATAAGGTGAACCTCTGGCAGGTTTTCTTAAAGGACTGTCTTGTATTTAGCTCCATCCACCTTCTGATCAACCCTGACCACCTTTCATGCTCAAAAAATAGATTCTGCCACCACTCTGTGTGACCGTGTTTGTTTGTTTGTCCCATCTGACCAGAAACCCTTTTGCAGGTTTTAGCTGTCCCTGTTTTTCTTGTAGCAACTCTGTAGTCTAACTCTGTGGACAGTCTCCCACCTGAGCTGTTGATCTCTGCAGCTCCTCCCAAGTTACAATTGCCCCCTTGGGTGCTTTTATGATTAATTCTTTTCTTGCTCTGCCTGTGGTTCAGGCGACTCTTTACATTTCAGATGATGGACTGAACAGTCCTACTAAACACCAAATTTAAATCAACCTTATTCCTGAGCTGTCTGCTGTGCTCCTTGGTCTTTATGATACCCTTTGTTCATTAATGTTCTCTAGCAAACCTCTGAGGCCTTCAGAGAACAGCTCCATCTATACTGAGAAGAAATTACACACAGATGGACTGAGTGGGTTTACTAATTAGGTGACTTCTGAAGGACATGGGTTGCACTGGAATTTATTTCTGGTGTATCATATTAAATGGGGCTGAATAGGATAGCATGCATCAGATTTTTATTTGGTGACAAAATGTAAAAGGTTTGAAGGCTTTTGCAAGCTACTATACTGGCAAAGTTAAAGGTGGAGTGATTCAGCAGTAGCTTTCAGCATTCATACTCTTATGCTGTGTAAGCATGCATTGTTAAAACCGACAAATACAAAAATATATAGGTTGAAAGATGAACATGTTTTAGTAATTTAGTCCTCATTTCATCTGTCCTTACTGCTGATCCTGCAGGTCCTGGACAGTGAACTTCCGGTAAAGGAGCCGTACTTCGTCCAAAATCCAGAAGTGTTGGACTCTCATGCTGGTATGAGGGTAACCTGGCTGGGACATGCTACAGTTCTGGTCGAAATGGAAGGGGTTAATATTCTGACTGATCCGATTTTCAGCCAGAGAGCATCGTTTCTTCAGTTTATGGGCCCCAAACGATACAGAGGACCCCCCTGCACCGTGGAACAGGTTTTTTTATTTTTTTATTAATTCTTCACTTTACCTTCCCCCTGAATCATTTGAACCAGACGTTGTTACCCACTCGTTTCCTACAAACAGCTGCCAAGGATAGATGCAGTCCTCATCAGCCACTCTCATTATGATCACCTGGATGCTGGATCTGTTGCCAGCCTTAATGCACGCTTTGGAGGGGAGCTACGCTGGTATGTGTCCCAAATTATTTTCCCCACCCTCCCTAGTCTCCCTATGGGGTTTTATAGACTTTGCACCCAGTAAAACATGACGCATGTTTAAACAGGTTCGTGCCCCTGGGTTTGATGGACTGGCTAGCCAAGATGGGCTGTGAGAACGTGATGGAGCTGGACTGGTGGGAGGAAAACTGTGTCCCGGATCACGACAACGTCACGTTTGTCTGCACACCCTCTCAGCATTGGAGCAAACGGACTGCATGGGACGATAACAGGGTATCCTATAAGAAATGTTATAGTGTGTGTAGTGTTATCAGTTTTGTTTTATACACCGTACTGATAATCTAAGTGCTTTGAGGTTATTGTTGAGTCTGTAGTCCTACATTTCTCAAAGGGGAAGAAAGATTAAAACTCTTCTCCCTCTCCATAACATGTTTGTAGCATTAAACACTATCAGAATTGTAGCCAGAATAGAAAAACATGTTTTCTAGTGACACAAATATTCAGCCAATTGATCTTTTTCCTTTTCACCCCGTGTTTTAGTCATTATGGAGCAGCTGGTCTGTTTTGGGTCCCAATCATCGATTCTTCTTTGCTGGCGACACAGGCTACTGTTCCTCCTTCCAGGAGATCGGACGACGCTTTGGGCCATTCGACCTCGCAGCAATCCCGATTGGAGCGTACGAACCCAGGTAGAGAAGCACAAAGTCCTGCACAGCAGATCAGGCATGAAAAGCTTTAAGATTTTAAGGAACCTCACATTCATATTTATGTGAAGCTATTCAATATGTACAGGGGTAGACAAATCCACTGGAACTTCTGTTTAACCATTTCTAAACATCTTTAAAGTGGAACTGAACCCCCTGAAAAAGCATAACCCCTCCCCCAGACAACATTTGAAAAATTCTACCAAAGTGGGCAGTGCCAGGAGGCGACGTTGACATTTTTGCGACTGATCGACGTTAGCCTATGTTAGCATTACCACTCAGACTGGACTCGTCTAGTCTGCCTTGGGCAGAGGGAGACTGGATGGGTCCAGTCTCTGAGTGGTAGTGCTAACATAGGCTAACTTTCAAAACAGTATGTTAGCTATGCTAAGTGCCAATGTGATGATAATAATGGTAACCTGAAAAACACAATCGATCTAAACTCGCCACCGGGCGACTGTGTCTGTGAGACCATGTCTGTGATGTGAAGAGTGGAAAAGATGTACCGCTCTACACCAATCATAAAATTCAAATGCAGTAGCCACTGTTCAACCCTAAGACGTTTTTAGACCAAAAAGTGTAGCATTAAACAAGTTTACACGAAAATGTTAAGAAATTCCAAGAAACTGAAAGATTGCATTGGTAAAGACCCATTTATACTGTTTATAAGCACAAAAAAAGTTGTTTTGGGGTTTAGTTACTCTTTAAGACCATGTTTTAATGTAGTCCATCTCTGAAGAAGGTAGTAGATCAAATTTCAGTAATAGGGTATATAGTGAGCAACATAAGTATTTGAACATCCTACGATTTTGCCAGTTCTCCCACTTAAATCATAGAGGAGTCTGAAATTCCCATTAGAGGTGCATTTCCACTTTGAGAGACAGCATTTTCTTTAAAATTCAGGAAATCACATTATCTGATTTTTAAAAGAATTTATTTGTATTTTATTGCTGCACATAAGTATTTGAACACCTGAGAAAATCAGTGTTAATATTTAGTACTGAAGCTGTTGTTTACAATTACATTGGTTAAACGTTTCCTGTAGTTCTTGACCAGGTTTGCACACATTGCAACAGGGATTTTGGTGCCTATCTCCAGCTGTAATGGGGCGAGAGGCGGGGTACACCCTGGACAGGTCACTAGTCCATTGCAGTGGCCCCGTTCATCCTCTCCTTAATACAGTGCAGTTGTTCTGTCCCCTTTGCGGAAAAGTACCCCAAAAGCATGATGTTTCCATACCCAAGCTACACAGTAGGGATGGTGTTCTTGGGATGAAACTCATCCTTCTTTTCCTCCAAATACGGCGAGTGAAGTTTAAACCAAAAGACTTTCTTCCATACCTCCTCTGGATCATCCAGATGGTCATTGGCAAATTTCAGACGGGCCTGGACATGTGATGACTTGAGCAGGGGAACCTTCTGTGCAATGCATGGTGTTCTACCAACAGTAACTGATTCCTCACCTTTCTTATCATCAGTGATACTCCACAAGCTGAGATCTTGCATGGAGCCCCACAGACATCTTTAGCCTCTTCCATTTTCTAACAATTGTCCCGTAGCCATTTCCAGCCTTCTGGAGGTCTACAGTTTTGTCTCTGGTGTCTTTTGACAGCTCTTTGGTCTTGGCCATGGTAGTAGTTGGAATCTAACTGACTGTGGGTGGACAGGTGCTACTAATTTAGATTAGTAAGTGGAGTAGAGGTGGACATTTTATAGGCAGAGTAACAGGTCTTTGGGAGCCAGAATTCTTGCTGATTGCCAGGTGTTCAAATAGTTATGTGCAGCAATAAAATATCCCTCCAAATTTCTAAGTGGAACAACTTGCAAAATCAATTTCAAGACCTTCTAAAATAAAACACTTTAATGCAAGGCGCAAATAAATTGTTTTCCAATGGCTGAATCAGAAAATGTAGATGGAAAGTTCCATTTATTCCCTCATTAGAGTTCAGCAAGTGGTGGTTAACTGCTTTTTATACCATGTTCTGGGTGAATACTCTATTCTGATTGGCTGGAGGTTGTAGGTTAAAAAGTGATAATGTACACCTAGGGAAGGCGTCCAGTCAAATTGCATGATGACTGTTCTAAATCATTGCGCTGGCTCAAACGCTAGACGGTTACCATGGCAGCGGAGACTCAAGGTTATTTCACAGTTGACTCATCGCAACAGCAAAACAGACAAAACATGAGTGATTTTGACAACTTTGAAGAGTGGGATGGTAACGTAAAGCCACAATCTCACTTCCCATCACTGATCAACTGCTGCGGTTGGCAACGCCTGTACACAGGAGATATTAAATAGTGCGCTCGACATATAAAAAAAAAAAACCCTCACAATTTTAACTCTAAAACACATTAAAGTATATTTAATAGATTAAATACTTATTTCTTTCGTAAGTGACCATGGTATAAGCGGGATAATGCCCTTCGATGTGTCCATTAACCCTTACGTATAAACAAAATCCCCTTAGCCTGCTGCATTGGTGTGGGCCAAGTCATCTCTGGGGAGGTGGTCTTGTTGGGGTGGGGTGTACTCACAGATGCAACACTAATCTTTTTTACAAAAAGCACAGTAAGCCACTGTTTAAAATCCTCAACTCCCCCCAATTTTTGGTAGTACTGTATCGTTATATATATATCACGTGGTAAGGAAACCCAAACAAAGATTTTTTTTATGTTATTAGTTTAAAGGATCTATTTTTGATAGACAATCTTATTTAATAACATGTCTATACTAAATAAATTCAAGACCCCTCCTTTCAAAACTGTGTTTCCACCAAAGAGCCAAATCATATATCACCACCCTAATCAACCGGCCTGTCATGTGCCTCAGCAGCAAACATGTGCTTTGTAATCTTTAGCACCAGTTAAGCACTGGAACTGGTTTGGTGGAAGAAAAGGCTCCTTATTGTCTTAAGGAGCAGAGCGAGAGAGCTTTGACTATTTCTCCGTTTTCTTAACAATTTACAATAGATTCTCTACTGTGTGGAAGTATTACAGTTACTCAATCTAATGTTAGATTTCATGTTGCATTAGTTTTCACATTTTAAATCAGTTCTTGTGGTATTTTCAGGGAAGTGATGCAGGGACAGCATGTGGATCCAGAAGAGGCTGTTCAGATTCATCAGGACCTTCAGGCCAAACAGTCTGTAGCCATACACTGGGGGACCTTCGCCCTCGCCTACGAGGTAAGAAATATAATGTTAAAATAGAAGTAGCATGCAGCCTACCTTTTTAGTGAAGGTCTTGGCCCAGCCAAATGTGGCTGTCTAACCAATGAGAGCTGGTTATATTTGAGGAGCAGCTGTGATTGGTTGAACTTGGTTTTCCCTCTCCTCTTAGCACACTGAAAACCATTTAGAGAATGCATGAAGCTTAACCACTAAAACTCAGTTATTAAAGCTGTGTCAGTCACTGCATTACGCATTCCCATGTTTCCTGAAGGCAACATGATAGAGGGACGTCTTCAGCCTCCTGCGCTCTGCTGCCACTCATGATTCCCTTGAAACTTGAATTTCACCTTGCATATTTTCAGTTTCAAATACACAAACATTATGGCCCTGATTTAACACATTCAATCTTAAAGTCAGTCCTCGAGAAAGGTGGATAGTAATTCAGCGAGCCTACACCACCTAGAGAGGGATGCAAAAGAAGTTGTCAGGTTGGTATTACATGTATGAGAAGAAGCACTATGTAAACAAACAATAGCGAAGGTTATGGCTATGTTATACATTTATTCCCAACCTAAGATTTGGCCACTGGTCATTTGAATGATAAAACATTGAATTGTGTATTCTAATAAGGGGGCATTTCTAACACTAGCCTAAAGCCTGATTGGTCAGCTCCGAGACTCCAGTTGGCTGGCTACCCTGCCGCTGGAACCTCAGTCAGTTCTCCTGCGGTGAGGTGGTGGGGCAGGTAGCAGACATTAGAGTCAAGCCAGCCGATGCCAGCATTCTTCTAAAGATTAGCTTCGTGCATACATAGTGCCTTGCTGGCGAAAACAATTAAAGCGAGAGACTTGACCATAATTTAAAAAAAATTTATTTCTCCAAAATTTTAAGGTGACAATCTCTCTGTAGATTATGTTTAAAGGTCATCTATACTGTAACCAAAATAAATATTTCTTGATTTAACTGTAAACTATTTGGAGAAGCTTGATATTCGTTATGTTTTAACAAGCAACAGATGGAACAAACAAAATTAGCATTACCTGGATAATGATTGATACATTACACCTGTCTATCTCCAAAAGGTTTACAGTTAAATCAAGAAATATTTATTCGATACAGTATAGATGATCCTTTAACATAATCTACAGAGTTTGTTGAAATAAATTCCTGTAAGTGACACAAACACCTATGCTGGATAGGAATTATCAGGTATTTGACTTGATGTTTCTCCAAATATTCACAGTAAAAAAATGTTATGGTTAAGTCTCTGGCTTCCTCTTAATTTATTTTTTCCTGTAATGCCATTCCAAGCTCTATTACCGTCATGCACTATGTATGCGCAAAGCTAATCTTTAGTAGAATGCTAGCGTCGGCTCCCTTGACCACGGTCCTGAGTGGGGAATTCAATATGAGACATGGATAGGTGGTTTTCAAAAGCCTCAGATGAAACATGAAGGAAAGGTGGGAGGTTGAGCCTTCACTTGCTAATAACCCTGCGCCCCAGCACCGCACCTCTGTTTTCGTCTGTTGTCAGGAGACCTGACTGAGATTCCAGCAGCCGGGTATCTCAACTCTGTGACAGACACAGGGTAGCTGACCAATCAGGCTAAAGCCCCTAAAGACCAGCGTTAGAAACACCCCCCAGTAAATAAAAAGTTTTTATTTGTCAGGAACTATGTTGTATGTTCCGTCAATCTGAGCTCCATGGCTTTCTTGTGGACCTGGCTGTCTGACCCAAAAACAGTTTTAACTTGTTGAAAATATTTTAGGCTCAGTAGGAATCAATCATGGGGAAGACTGCTGATCTGACAGCCAAAGCACATTAAGAGAAAGTTATGTAGTGTGGAAGACAAATGTGCACAAGAACTGCAAATTTAGCATCTCATTTGGAAACCAAGCTCCCAGAGTCTGGAGAGGGACACAATCAAGGATGCTTGAAGTCCAGTGTAAACACAGCCATCTATCTGGACCTGGTTCAATGATTACGGCGCTTGATTGGCCAGCAAACTGGCCTGACCTGAACCCCAAAGACAATGTATGGGGCATTGCCAAGAAAGATGAGAAACATGCCACGTCGCATTGAGGCAAAAGGAGCTTAAACCAAATACAGAGTACATATAGATGATTATGCTTTTCAGAGGTCTGACGTTTCTGTGTTTGAAATCCTTGTTTTATTGACCCTTTGCACGTACGTCACCTGATCACATGACTGTGACTTGACTGTGGTTAGTTTTCTAACTTCAGTATCCCCGACACCGGTGCTGATCTTAAGGCGTACAAAAGTCTAGACGCTTACCAGTTTTTTTGTGGGTGGCTGGGACGTGATGCTACGCTCACGAAGGTACCTCATAATGGCAAAAGTAAGACAATATTTGTTATGTTGTATAAGTAATAGTTTTACGGGACTGTTGGCAACCCTAACTGTCTAAACAGTTAGTAATGTCAGCTTTGTCAGGGTGTCATAAATGACTAGATGTTCTAAAAATAAAATAACCAGGAAAACAAGAATCTTAACGTGCAAAAAATGTTCACTGCAAATCCGTTAGAGGGATGCAAGTTCATCTGCAGCCATACGGTAAAATGATATGTTAGTGCAACCCACCGCACAGCAAGATAATCTTATCATGACAACCATGCGAATAACAACAAAATGTTCTCCAACATTCCGTTTGCCGCAAACTAATGTACTGTACTTCTGCCGTCATGGCGTGGGCCAAAAATATTCTAATTTTCATTAGCTGTAAGGCATAGTCATTAAAATAAAGGCTTGAAATATCTCGCTTTGCATGTAATGAGTCTCTCATTAGTATTTTTCTGCAGTGGGCAGGTTTAATAGATGGAAGGGAAAAACAGTTTAGCTGTATTTAAAGGGCTGATCACAAACAAGCAATAAAATGATTGTTCAAGTTTACACTGGAAACATTTTTTTTAGTCCTTTTGTGCCTGATGCTTCTGATTTGCACTGTATCTAAATGTAAGGGCAATAGCTATTAATTTAGCAACTGATTGACCTAGATCATATCTAACGTTCCTACATCGTATCTCCTTTTTGCAGTACTACCTGGAGCCACCAGTCCGTCTCAGAGAGGCCCTGGAACAGAAAAGACTAAAACCAGAATCCTTCTTCACTTTGCATCACGGAGAGTCTCGGCTTATTGCTGCTCAGGACAGAGACGTCTGACTGAATCTACAGAAAAGAAACAGATTGATTTCATGTAAAGACTGATAATTGCAGCTCAATTTAAATAAAAAAAGTTGCCAGCCTGAGATTAATTGCAGACATGAATAAGTAACTTACATGCTGATTTTTATTACAGTTGGGATTTCAGTGGGTCTTCACGCTGCCTCAGAACCCTTTCAATTCTGAAGAGGAAAAAATAAAGAGCAGTCAGAGCAGAACAGGATTTAAAGTTCAAACCCATCTCTTCTCTCAGAAGCTACATTTTGCAGGTTGGGTTGGTTAAAAACAACAATACCTGCTCACACAAAGATTTTTTTACATGGGTGCTGCCATGATAGAGTTTCTGAATGTGCTATAGCCAATCCAGAACTATCAGTGATGTTTACTCTCAACTACAATGTTCTGATAGACGTGTTTTGAAAACCATGCTGATGTTGAGCTGGGCTCAACAGCAAAGTGCTTTTGTTGCAGCTTCAGCTGTTCTTTTTTTTCCTTTGTGCTGTGAAAACATCAAAGCTGCAGCTTGTATTTTCTTTTATGGAGCAACAGTAGATTAGTTTAGGCATTGCTGTGATGGGGATTGTCCTCTCTTTCATCCTGAATGTACAACAGTAACAGCGCAATGTCAAAACCACTTATTGCAGTAACTTGTGTGAAGCTGAACAGCCAGTTGTGGCTGTTACACCATTTTCTGTAAATGTCACATTAAATATACAAATCAACTTAAGTGTGTTTTGTCTCTTCCTCAAATGTAAACCAAATGCCTCAGGAAATCTTCTCTAGATAACTCATTTTCCCAAGTATAAGGATTACTCCTATGTTTTTTCTCTTAAAATGGATTTGCAACTTTTCCAACCCAAAGAGCCATTTCTGCCCCCTGTCAAGCTAAATAAAACTCGTTTAAAGCCACTAATGTTAGCTTTAGGAAAAATACTTGTTAGTTTGTTTTTAATTGAAACTAAAATGGATTTAGTACATTTATTTCAGAGCCAGTGTTAATATGTTTAGACCAGTAGCAGACATCTGCTCTAGAAAGTTTAAACTCTTATCTATAGAATTTCTGATCGCTTTTACTTTACTGCCCTCTTATGGCTGTATAAAGAGAATACTGTATATTATTTTTTTCTCTTCAAATCAAGACCACTTTTAGAAAGCTTTATCCCAGTGATTGTTGGCTTTCAATGTTTCAAATCTGTTTGAGCACAGCAAAAAGGTAAACTACAGACAGTGTACAGAAATCCTTGTAAACATAAAATTATATTTGTCAGACAAAATTTACTTTTAAGGGTGGGTCGATCTGTTGGCAAAACAATTAGTAATGCTCACCAATCTGACCTTTATGGAAGTAGCAAAATGAAAGGCAAAATTAGAAGTCTTAAATTGCAGTTTGTCTCAAACTATTAGAGAGCAAAGGCAAAAAATTTTAAGAATCTAGAAGAAAAACCTGCTCAGATGAGACCAAAATTGAAACTTTTCGCCTACAGGCAAAATACTTTGTGTTGAGGAAAACTAACACTACATAATCATAAAATACCATCCCCACTGTAAACCATGGTGGTGGCAGCATCATGCCGTGGGAATACCCTTGGGCAGGGACAGGGAAGCTGGATGGAGCCAAGTATAGGGCAATGATGGAGGAAAACCTGTTATACTGCAGACGACCTGAGACCAGGATGAAGGTTCACCTTCTAGCAGGTCAACATCACTAAACATATAGTGACATGGCTCAGATTAAAGCATATTCATATGCTATATTGGTCCAGTCAAAGGCCAGAACGAGAAATCCATCTGTGGTAGTACTCTGACTGCTGTTCTAGCGCCTTCCTTATCCAACATGACTAAGCCTCAGCTATTTTACAAAGAGAGGGATAAGTTATCAGTGTCTGCATCTGTAAAGCTGCTAGAGAAATACCCAAAATACTTGCAGCTGTGACTGCAGCAAAAGTTGGTTCTACAAAAATTACTCACGGGGTTGAATATCCATACATTGCAGAGTTTTACATTTACTGCACAATTATGCACAAGTTTGTATTAGTCTAATGAATAAAATCTCTATAAAATACATCTAGGTTTGCTATTGTATTGTAACCATACCATGTTTATTTATAAAGCACATTTAAAAACAGCATGAGAATTGAACAATATAAAGTATAAAGTATTTAAAAGAAATAAGAGAATACACAAAGGTAAAGACAAAGGTAAAAAAAACTTAAATAAAACCAGCTAAAGGCTGAGCCAACCTAGAGGAGAGACAAGGGGGATTAAAAGCCAGTGAATAAAAATGCGTTTTCAGACGAGACTTAAAAGTGGTGAGCGATGGGGTCAACCTAATCTGTAGAGATAATTGGTTCCACCATTTAAGTGCGCAAACTGAAAAATGCACCCTCCCCACGAGATTTACAGTGGAATCTAGGTATCTGCAGCAGATTGTGGTCGGCAGACCTGAGGGACCGACCAGAACTGAACAAGGAGCCAATGTAGGCCTGCCAAAACTGGGGTGATGTGTTGTGAACCAATTGAAGTCAAGCGGTTGAGGATTAATTAGCACCATACAGGACAGAGTTTGAGTAATGGAGCCGTGAGGTAATGAATGCATGGATCACAGACTCAAGGTGACATCTCTTTAAAATAGGCTTCAATTTAGCAAGAGAATTCAAATGAAAGAAACAGGACTTGACAGTTTGGTTAATTTGATTGTCCATCTTCAACCTTGAATCCATTCTAACTCCAAGATTTGAGATGGCGAGTTTGAGAAAGGAGAGGTCATATCGGGGACAATATTTTGAATTAAAATAAAAAAGGATAACCTCTGTCTTAGCATCATTGAAAAGAAGCAAATTAGATGAGAGCCAGCTTCTATTGCCAGAAAGACAGTTGAGTAGGGGACGTACCGAGTCATGGGGTTTTAAAAAAAACAACTGGCAATCATCAGCATAGATAGTTTACAGAATGTTTTCTAAAAATAGCACCCAAACAGAGACAAAAAAGCAGGGGGCCAAGAATAGAACCCTGGGGAACCCCACAGGGAAGAACTGCCGAAGGGGAAATACAATTGCCCATCAATACACTAAAGCTCCTCTCCCAAAAATAGGAGCGAAACCAATCAAGGGCTGTCCCTTTAAGGCCTAGCACTTGGTTCATGCGGGTTAACAAAATCGTGTGGCCAACTGTGTCAAAAGCTGCTGTTAAATTCAGCATCACAAGTACAACATTGAGGCCAGAATCAGTAGCTAGTAAAATATAAATAAAAACACGAAGATGAGCCGACCTTCTTCTGTGTAATGAACAAAAGCCAGACTGAAAAGGATCCATCACACAGTGTTCAGCTAAATAAGAGGAAAGTTGATTAAAAAACACTTTCTAACAACTCGGATAAAAGTGGGAGCTTAGAAATTGGCAGGAAACTCCCAAAATTATTTGAATCAAGACAAGTTTTTTTTTTTTGGGCCGCTTGCACCACTGCAACTTCCTTCCCTGACTGCTGAAGGAGGAGCAGCTGCTCTCTGTCTCTCTCCAGATCTGTTCACTTTATTTTCTTTTGTTTGCTTTTCTTGTTTTCTTTTCTTAACCTTTTCTTTGTTACTTTATCTACCCAGCCCCTGGAGTTACTGTATTGGACCGGATCTCTTTTTGGATTACTTTTTTATGGACTTAACATGGCTTTTTGCTCACCGTGTCACAGAGAAAACACAGGACAACGCTACTCCCTCAGCAAACAGACGTCTTACAGGTAGAACACCGCACTCTTATAAAGACTGGCCAGCTTTAAAACGCACGGAATCATCAAACCCAGCCCGTTCTCCGAGGAAGAAAAAACAAAAGAAACTCCAGCACAGAGAAAGCTCTGAACCCAGACCTGCCGCTTCTGTTAAAAGTCAACAAAAGAGGTTTCAGCCAAAAACAAGAGATATTACTCCACTTGGATTCCCGTTTAAAAACAGATTCACAGCCCTGAGTTTCCCGAAAGATGACGCAGCCCCCTGGACCAGTCAAAGTCACGAGGAGAAACCCAGCCGCAATAAGCGGACACAAAACAAAGTAAGAGCCCCCCCAGCAAAGATTGTTATCATACAAGACGGATCAATTAATGGAATTGAGGCTTTTTGTAACAAGAACACCAGAGTTTATAGCTGATACAAAAATACAGTGAGAGAAATATCAGAAAAAAATCCAGAAAATCTTGGACCAACATCCTGCTTTGGAAAAGCTCCTCATTCACGCTGGATCAGCAGATATCGCGATGAGACAATCAGAGATTCTGAAGAGATACTTTTCTGATCTCCTACAGAGACTTGATGGACTTAACGTAAACATCCTCATCAGCGGACCAGTCCCTGAAGGGAATGATGAAAGATTTAGCAGACTCCGCATGCTCCATAAATGGTTGAAGAAACAATCAGCTGAGAAGTCGTTCACATTTATTAATAATTTCAAAGTATTTGGAAGTGCTAATCATCTGTTCAAAGAAGGGATGCGTTATCTGAACAAGGCCGGAGTAAGGCTCTTAGCAGCAAACATTTTTTCTTATCAAAATCAGAAAGCAAAACACTTGCTCCCAAAAGCTGACCTTGAGGCACCCATGGATATAAAAGAACAAAAACAGCAAGTCATGATGACACCACAGGACCGAACAGATAAACAACCATCAGAGATCAAGTCTTTATCTTCCTGTGACTCAGCCACATCGAATGAGTCTCCATTTAGAAACTTTACAGACAGACTGAACGAGCAAATCAAATTTGGGACACAATTAACACCTAAACTTAGACTATACCAAACGCCTGGGACTAGTGTCAATGAGCCTGGGAGCTTCCCCCCACTGATTATTACAGATATTTGAGGGAACCAGGCAATAAATCCACCCCTACCGTCTCCCAGAATTTGCCCGGCACCCCTGAGGCTATATCAGTGATTATCAGCAGCAGGAAACATAAACCGTTAACCACACGCTCTCATATTAAACAAAATCTCAAATTGATAACCTGTCAGAAGGTTCAGCTGCCCATCATCACAATACTTAAGTTAGCTTTATTAAACATTAGATCTCTATCCGGGAAGTCTTTTCTTATCAATGACTTCATCACTGAGCATAATTTACACGCCCTTTTTTTTTTTTTATCAGAAACTTGGCTGGATGAAAATAACGAAACAACTTCATTAATAGAATCTAGTCCTCCAAATTACAATTTCTTAAGCGAGAACAGAAAACACAGACGAGGTGGAGGTGTAGCCACCATCTTTCACAACTCAATGAACTTTAAAAAGGTAACTCTGGGCACGTTTGATTCTTTTGAATACCTAGCCACCCAGATAAATGAGCCTAACAAAGCGTTATTTCTAAGTTTATATAAACCACCAAAACTTAACTCTAACTTCTTTAATGATTTCAATTACCTTCTTTCTGTAATATGTATCGACTATGACCAACTAATCATTGTGGGGGACTTTAACATCCATACCGACAACCCCCAAGATAGACAAGCAAAAACATTAGATGATACTCTCCACAACTTTGGCCTGATCCTGCATGTCAAACAACCAACACACAATAAAGGACACACTCTGGACTTTATCAGCAAAGGTTTAAATATTTCCAACATCTCTAATTAATATTGCGTTATCTGACCATTTCTGTATTTTCTTTGAAAGTACCATCTCTGCTAATTTATCCTTACACCACATCCCCCTCATCTCCCAACTCAAACTCAGTAAATAAGTTAGTAGATAATTTCCTTGCGAAAACCTCAGACATCATGGATTCCATTGCTCCAACTAAAGTGAAAGTAGTCTCAGGTAGAAAGAGGTCTCCATGGACTAGTAATCCACTGGTACGTAGTGAAAAAAGAGAGTGTCGACGAGCCGAGAAAAAATGGCGGAAAACTCGACTCCAGGTTCACTGTGAGATCTACAAAGAAAGACTGAATAGATATCAGCTAACTATAAAAGATGCTAGGGAATCGTTCTTTTCTGAAATCATCAACAGAAACATTAATAATGCACAGACTATTTGCAACAGTGGAAAGACTAACTAATCCTTTAGTGACAGTAGCCCCTGAACTAAACTCTACCAGGGCCTGCAATGAATTTGCCAGCTTTTTCACTGAAAAGATTCTAACAATTAGACGGTCAATCTGTACCTCAATATCAAACCCACAACCAGTGCCATCCCCAATCAACAACAATGTAGAGAAAATGTCTGAATTCCACAAGTTAAACCAGATTAGCCTTGAAAAAAATCATTATCCAATTAAGCTCCTCCTCCTGCTATCTTGATATCCTACCCACAGCTTTTCTAAATAAAGTTCTTCCTGTTATTGGGGCTGATCTTGTTCAAATAGTGAACTCATCACTGCTATCAGGTGTCTTCCCTCAGGTTTTAAAAACAGCAGTTATTAAACCACTGCTAAAGAAGAAAAATCTGGACAACACGTTAATGCAGAACTACAGGCCAATCTCTAATCTTCCATTCATCAGTAAGATTATTGAAAATGCTGTGTTTCAGCAGTTAAATACCTTCATAACAATGACAAGCCGTTTTGATGTTTTTCAGTCTGGTTTCCGTGCTCACCACAGCACCGAGACTGCCCTCGTCAAAGTATTCAATGACATCCGCATAAATACAGACTGTGGAAGAACCACAGTGCTGGTTCTGTTGGACCTCAGTGCAGCATTTGACACTGTTGATCATGATATTTTATTGGAACGACTGGAGAGCTGGGTCAGACTCTCTGGTACAGTACTTGGCTGGTTCGAGTCTTACCTAAAGAACAGGGACTTCTATGTTTCAATAGGAAACTTTTCATCAGAACGAACAGAAATCACATGTGGGGTGCCCCAGGGCTCCATCCTGGGGCCCCTCTTATTTAATATCTACATGCTCCCACTAGGCAAGATTATAGCAACCAATAACATTAGCTACCATAACTACACGGATGACACTCAACTCTACATTACAATGTCACCAGGTGACTCTGAACCCATTCAAACCCTAAATAAATGCATTGATCAAGTAAATGGATGGATGTGCCATAACTTTCTCCAGCTGAATAGAAACAAAACTGAAGTAATTATTTTTGGACCCAAGGAGGAACGATCAAGAGCCAGCACACAGCTTCAATTAATACAACTAGAAACTACTGATCAGGCTCGAAACCTAGGTGTAGTAATGGACTCAGACCTGAAACTTCAGGGTCACATAAAAGCAATAACAAGGTCAGCCTTCTATCACCTGAAGAACATTTCTAGGATTAAACGACTGATACTGCAACAGCATCTTCACAGGTCTGCCTAAAAAGTCAGACAGCTGCCTCTCGCGTCCTCACGAGAACCAGGAAAGTAGAGCACATCACCCCAGTTCTAAAGTCCCTACACTGGCTCCCTGTAGCTCAGAGAATAGACTTCAAAATACTCCTACTAGTTTATAAATCATTAAATGGCATAGCACCAAAATATGTTGAAGACCCGTTGTCACAGTACCAACCACCAAGACCACTCAGATCCTCCAACTCTAGCCTACTTAACATCCCTAGACTCAGAACTAAACATGGAGAAGCAGCTTTCAGTTTCTATGCTCCCCTTATCTGGAACAGACTTCCTGACGAGTGTAGAGCTGCCGAAACTCTGAACTGCTTTAAATCGAGACTAAAAACCCATCTGTTTAGAATTGCCTTCGAGTAAATGCTTGACGTCATATGTATGAAATGTGTCATGCTCTCTTGCTTTATTGTGAATCATGTGTAATGTGTTTCTTTTACTTTTAATTTCCAATGTTATATTCCATGTCTTTTTTTTTCTTTTTTAAAATCACCAAATCATGTAAAGCACCTTGAATTACCCTGCTGTTGAAAGTGTGCTATACAAATAATATTGCCTTGCATGTTTAAAAGCACGGGGTACCACACCGGAGGCCAAACTACCATTCATGATTTTTATACCTGCAACTGGAAAAATCTATTTAATAAGTCAGGGAAGGGCCAGGGTCAGCCGGAGAGCCAGATGGCTTCATCACAGACACCAATTCCTCAAGAGAGGCCAGAGAGATCAGATAAAAATTAGTCCATGGGCCAGAGCCCAAAATTTCACTTGTCGGTACCACTCAAGGTGACGAAACTTGCTTATGATTTTTGAAAAGATCTATGTCTGTAGATGATATTTTGGTATGATGACCATTCCTGATTGGCAGCTGTATCATAGTTATCATCTCATGAACTTACCCACCCCCTTCAGAAAACTACATTTTACACGCTGGTGCATATTCTGGTTTAGACTCCTGTACAAGACATCTGTCAGTTTTTAACAATGTTGTATTTGGTATTATTATAAAAGGTGCTGTCTTAAGGTTTCATTTAAGGCAAAATGGGAATTTCTCTGACCAATATAGAAGCCACTGTAGCTCTTTAAACAATCAACAACACACCATTTTCGCCTAAATAATACTATCTTTTACCTCTGTCATCTGGGAACAATTGGGATACAAAATATGATAAGTGAAATATTTACAGGGCCATAAGGATTCGGGAAATGTATAACATGCCAACATTCATTCACTGTCATGGGTTTTTCTGAACATTAAATTTGAAGAACATCTTTAGGCACTAATAAATTTAAACTGAGAAAAAAAGAAGACGAAATTTTTACCTGTGTTCTAGTAGGTAAAAGCCCCTAAACCTAAGCAGGATAAAAGAATACATAAGTAAGAAATATATTTATAAAAGTCATGTTATAATGAAAAAAACAAAAAACTAAAGAAAACCAATAACCAGCATTCCAAAGTGGACCAGGCAAACACGTATGCCATACAGGGTGCCATGATGATGCCCTATTCATCTTTACATTTGAACACACCACACTGAGGTGCGGATAAATTGATTAATTTGTATTAGTCACAGTAATTTTCCATGTTGGTGTTATTTTTGTATTAAAAGTTTGTAAGAGTTTAGCTTTTAAAAACAATATTAAAAAAGTCAAAGATAAGAGCTTTGACTTTGGCAAACATTTATTAAGCTAGCTAAAGCCATGTCCTAGCTTGCTAAAATTTGGTTTTCTCACTGCTCCATGCGACTTACATTTTTATGTATTTTAAGCAATAGGAACAATATTTTGTTAACCTTTTTGCTTATATTAAATAAAGCCTGTCTTTGTTCAAGGCTCTATATTTTTCAGCACTTTACACTCCCTTACTTTTCTACTTACCAAAATAATACATTACACTACATCAGTGGTGATATGTCACCAATGATTTTTTAAATATATATAAATTAAGATATTTTAAATAAGAGTTCCCTTCATTTGCATATCCAAACACAATGAATATTAATTGTTTTACAAAAGGTGTTTATGGTAAAACTAGGAACAGGCCTGCCAAGTTTCATGACAATATAATTAAGTTATTTTTACCCCATTACCTGTGGTGTCCCACATGACACTACCACAAGTTATGCTATAAAATGTACACTAAAGAGGAGGTTTCCATAAAAGACATTGCTAACACTGAAGATGGCGTTTCTGGTACCAATGATGCCCAGTATGAAGCTGCTGTGAAACAGTCAAACAATGAGTTGTTCTTCTTCACCAGGACAGAACTTTTTGGCACTCCTCAAGTGATGACAATGACTTTACTATCAGGATGTCCACACAATGCCATTAAAAGCCTTCAGTTGATCCAAAATGCGGCAGCAAGAGTTCTGATGAATATTAAAAAGAGAGATCACATTTCTCCTGTTTTAGCTTCCCTTCATTGGCTCCCTGTTAAATCCAGAATAGAATTTAAGATCCTCCTCCTTTCATACAAAGCCCTTAATAATCAAGCTCCATCATCCATCAGAGATCTAATTGTTTCATATGTTTCCAACAGAGCACTTCGCTCTCAGACTGCAGGTTTACTTGTAGTTCAGGATTTCTAAAAGTAGAGGGGGGATCATCCAAGGGGATCATCCAAGTCAAGGAATCAACCACAAAGCACATAAGACAAAAGCTGGAGTGAGTTTGCTGAATTTTTGCATATATTCCCTGATGCAGAAGGAAAACTCCTCCTTTATCCAGATAACCGGTTCATGACTGAACACATCAAGGAAAACCAGTCCCTTCAAAGTGAGCTGAAGATCCTGAAAAGCACCAGTGCCCATAATACTACAGCCAAGGCAGCAGTCAAACAGAGAGCATATCAAGAGTCAAGATGTTCCTCAAGCCTGACCACCTGAAGTCAAACCAGAAGCAGAATGCCGTACCTTTCCAGAGACAATCAATGTTTTTCTGTGCCATCTTCTCACAGGCTCTAATGATCCTGATCATACAACCCAGAGAGTACAGTGACTCATACAATCCTTTGGCCATGACATTGTATATGCAGAGACATGTGGAAAAATCTAACCTTCCAAACACATCATTCTACCATTCAGTGTCAAATCTTTGACCGGGAATGTAGAGCTCATAAACATCCTAAACCGACTTGGTCACAGTGTGTCCTCTGATGGAAGAGATTGACACTGCCTTGTGTCTTCAGAAATTGTCAGCATCAGGGAATGACATCACTTTTCCAAGTAACATTCATCCCGGTGTATTTACAATTTTGGCCTGGGACAATATTGATCGTCTCGAAGAAACCATCAGTGGAGTCCGAACATCTCACAGAATCAATGGAATTGCTGTGCAAGCAATGACCCAGTCCCAGTTCAACCTGCTGTTGCTAAAACAAAGCAGAGAACCATTGGTTCACTCCTGCCAATGTTACCAACTTACAATACTGGACCACATGTGGGGCCACCACAAAGCAGAAGTTTAGATGCTGATACTTTACCCCATACTTAGCTCACAAGAAAGAAGAGCCTTGTTTGGGTACTAGCAAGAATGTCACAGCAAAAAGACCAGTCAGTCAGCAATTGGACAGGTTTGAACATCCTGACTTGCAGTGATATGATAGTCATCTCTGACAATGTAGGTTATCTGCCCACCATCAATGCTCCAGCCTCACAAATTTTAACTGTCAATGAGGTGCTTATCCAGTTACTAAGCATCATGTGGAACTTAGGCCTGTCAAAGATTGTCTGTGTCTTTGACCAAGCCCTGTATGCAAAGGCTGTTGAGATCTTGTGGAAACATAATGACAAGTATCAGAATGTCATCCTCAGGCTTGGGGCATTTCATACCCTCTGCACACTGCTAGCAATAATAGGAAAGTGTTTCAAAGATGCTGGACTTGAAGACCTATGCATTCAGACAGGGATGATTGCATAAGGCTCCATTGCTGGTATCATGGATGGCCACAAGTATAACAGGGCAGTGCGACTACACAAACTGTTGTATGAGGCTCTTATGTGACTGACATGGAATGGTTTCCTCTCCTGGTTGGAAGCAAATCACCTGAATGGAATGGTACCCCTGAATGAAACACTAAAAGCAATTGCCAGCCTTGAGGAAAATGTGTCACAAGCTACTTTGAACGAGGTTCTCGAGAACAGTTCATGTACACACATAAAGGAATTGTTTGAAGACTACCGCAAGCTCCTCAGAGGTGAAAACAGCAACCTCTCAAATTTTTGGATTTCCTATTTGGACATGGTTGATATCTTGCTGGAGCTTATCCGAGCATCCTTTCAGAAGGACATCACCTCTGTCCCATCTAGCTGAAGTGTGGGATGAAAAACCGCACACAATTTGTGGACAATGTCAAACTGGCCAGCTCATTGGGAGTCAGCCTCTGTGAGCTCCATCCCCTGAAGATAGTGAAGAAGGACTTCTCCTACCAAAAAACCTTCAGTGGACTTGGGCAATCATGAAATGTGAGTGAGAAACTGTTCCAGAGAATTGAAGAGTTTACATGTCACATGTATGATGCAAACAGCAGCACTAATGAGGTGAACCAACTCTGATTACAACTCTTCTGTGCTAAAAGGGGAGAGGTTGAGTCTAGCCAGCTTTCACGATATAAAGACTGTCTCTTCCTGCATGTTGAACAAGCAACTTATCAGGCAGCTATCTGGAAGACCAGTCTGCAGGCTAACCCTGTGGTGCCAAGGCCTACAGAGCATGGATGGAAAGAAGATGAGGGGAAGTTGGCGATTTACTGGATGCTCACCCCACCTGCACCAGATGTAGTTTTGGAACTGCTAACATGCAAATGTGTGCGTTCCTGCTATATGCAAAGCATCACATGCTTATCAAATGGACTGCCATGCACAGACTTGTGCAGATTAAAGACTTGCGGCAACCAAAAAGAGAAGGATGATCCACAACCTGACTTTGAATTCGGGGAGTCAAGTGATGAAAGAGATGAGCAGTTTGAGTGACATTATGAGTTGATTCTGATGTTTGTTTACAGTATTGTTGTCTAAATATGTTAAATAGGCAAAATGCTAATTTTAAAAAACTCAGCTAGTTCTTCTAAACTCAGTGGCTTCTATATTGGTCAGGGAGATTCCCATTTTACCTTAAATGAAACCTTAGAACAGCACCTTTATAATAATACCAAATATAACATTGTTAAAAACTGACAGATGTCTTGTTCACGAGTCTAAACCAGAATATGCACCAGCGTGTAAAATGTAGTTTTCTGAAGGGGGTGGGTAAGTTCATGAGATAACTATGATACAGCTGCCACTCAGGAATGGTTATCATACCAAAATATCATCTACAGACAAAGATCTTTTCAAAAATCATAAGAAAGTTTCGTCACCTTGAGTGGTACCAATATCTGGTCTGGCCCATGGACTAAATGGCCGAATGACCTGTGACGAGAGAACTCAGGAAATGAGACATCAGAGGAGAGAGGAAGAGGGTCTGGGCCCTAATATTAGCTAGATGTATAGCTCGTTATATAAGTCGTTAGCTCATTTGAGATTGTAAGAGAGGGTGAATCATATAACAGCATTAAGAGTAGGCTACCATATAAACCACGTTGATTTATCCTAACAATCTGACAAAGTCCAAGACAAGATGAATACTTTTGCGAGGTAGGCTACTGTAGGCTACATATGCTACTGAATTATTACTTTGATGAGCTGCTTATTTGCTCACATAATAGACCGAAAAAAATAAAGTTAATCATAAAATATCTGGATATCATGAACTGTAGAAGAATGGCATTGAAAGTCATGAAATGGCACAGTTACCCTGATCAGCTTTTAAATAACTAACATTTGAAAGAGGGAGTTTATTTATCAATTGATTTTTGGCAATCCCATTTGTTGCTCATATGGATTAACAACAATAGGGCCTACAGGTTGGCTTAAAAAACGATATAAAGATAGAGTACATTAAACATCCTTAATCGGACTGAAACAAGGAAAAAATTAAATGTTGAATTCCTGTAAGAATTACACGCAGACCTGGTTAACATTTTGTGCGGAGAAGATGAGGACGTGAACATACCTGCTGGAGCGATCACAACTCTTCCATTAAACACTTCCAAACATCATCCTGGTCTTTTACTTTAACATTAACATGATAAAAATATAAACGCTGTAAATATCTTTTCTTTCCTTCAGCGCTTTCTTCTGTTTTTGCACGCTGCCCCTCCACACAGGTGGCTCCAATTAGACCGATTCTTCTTCGCTCCTGTTTTTCCCCAGAATGTAAAGGAATATTCTGTTCTTTTCCCTGCTGTTTGTGACGTTTTCCCCCCTTGTATTGAAGTAGTTAAAGATAAAAAAAAAAGCAAATCAAAAGGTTTCCCGAAATTAAAAATGTCCTTATAAAACATCAGTGCGTCAATAATTGGATTTTGGATGTAATGAATTGTATCCCCAAAAAAGTAATTTTCAAATGAAAACATTTTCTGCATTAATACAAGTTGACATTTAATTCGACATATAGGCCTAGGCCATTGTATGCATTCTGAACTTATTCTAATTCAAACAGAATGGGTTATTTATGATTTATTCAACCTTTATTTGTCCAGAAAATATCCCACTAAAGTCAAAAACCTCTTACTTGGGAAACCTTGTCAAGATAGGCAGCATAGCGTGAAAAAATATTAAGCAAACAAATGTCAACTTTTCAAACAGCATACTTACCTGCTACTTTTGCTCATCACAGCAATTTCTACATTTCTTTTACAAACTTCCGGGTTTGGCTGCACCTGATGCTTTGCATCAAGAGGTCCTTGGTTCAAATCCCAGCCAAAGTCTTTCTGGATGGAGTTTACATGTTCTCCCAGAACGTGTAGCTTAGGCTCTTTCTTGATACGCTGGGTTCCATCCACAGAAGCAAAACATGCATTTTAGATTAATTGGTTACTCTAAATTATGTGTGTGAGCTTACTTGTTGGTCCCATTTGTCTCTGTGTTACTCAGACTAGGGACCTGTCTAAGGTGTACCCCATATTTCCACAACGCTGCACGAATACGTAGGTATAGACGATAGATGGATGGATCTTCCAGGCGGTTCAGTGAGCTGTTAGTCTAGTTAATGTCTGAGATCAAGGCAAAGAAAGTGTTGCAGGTCATGTCTGCTCTCTTTCTTCCTCACGCAGTGTCTCACCATAAAAGGTCCTCTTGGATTTAGGTTCCAGTTTTATTTTATTTTTTTTGGATTCCAACCCAACAAAACAGTTAATTATTTTACTACTAATAACCCAAAACACAATATATGTATCAGATTTTCTTTTAACTTCTAATGTCTTGTTTCTCCATGTGAGCACTGCCATTTATCACAGATGAAGAGAAAAAAGAAAATCATAACAGCAAACTGATACAAAAACCACAGATTTAATTTACTTAACAGTGTACAAAACAGGACTTAAGTTAATGTGGATAACACTTTCTTTACAGATTAATGTTTAAAGGACTTTACAAACAAGACAGATGATTGCAATCAGTTAATGTCTTTACCAGAACATATTGCTATGCGGCAAAAACTCACAGGATGTGTTTTAAATGGACAAAGTCTGACTTGTCAGCTCAGCCTAAACTAATTCTTAAAATTTATTAAAAGCACATACAAATCTACATTGACTAAAGATTAAAATGAAACTTAAAAAAACTTTTCTTTTCACTTCCTGTAATATCTAAAATCTATATGCCTTTTTTTGGAAAGGTTAATACATCCTGGGGAAACGTACAACATATGTATTTTTTATACTTACATACAGCAGAAAGGCACAGTTCATCAAAACAAAAAGATAGATAGAAATACATGTTTTAGGGTGAAAATACATCTTTTAGGGGGAAATCTTTAAAAACTCAGCAGGTCATAATTTAATCTAAAAATCTTAGTTAAATATAAGTTCTTTTCATATATAATTATACATGATAGCATTCTCATTTTACCACTGTCTAGGCACTGAGCCATTTAAGTTTTATGCACAGCTCTTTATTAATTACTGTGCAAACAGATTTCCCTGATCATACATCTTTACTCTCAGTATAGTCACAAATAGACAGCCAAGTATCCTCTTTAAGCATTAAGGGTAGTGTGTTCATTTATAGGAAGTGCGCATGCTTGCAGCAACATGTAGAATATGCATTTATTCCTGCAACGTTCAGCTGAGTATTGTAGATTCATGAAAATAGCAATCTACTACATTGCTTTTTTCCCTTGTAGTAGTAACGTCTCAGACAAACTGCTTCTGGTCTCAAGATTACCTGTTGATGCATATTCAACACATACCAAGGACCTTATTGGAATCACTTTGCTGCCATCAAGTGGTTAAAAGTGTGAACGGTCTCTGGTTGTGATTTTATGCTATTTTATGCTATGAGTTGTATTTGAAATAGTGTCATTAGATCAGAATGAATTGCACAAAAACCTTTGTTGTACTTCAATTTTAAAAGCTTATTTAGCCACATCAGCATTAATAAGTAAGCTACATGTTTTACACTGGAAAATCTATAAATACTATTATGTCCAAGTAAGCCTAATGTCATTAATTTGCATCATGCCTACATAAATATATGTTTGTGCTGTAACCAAATGAAAAATCCCTCCTTAATTTAGATCTGCTTGACATCAAAAACTATTTATATCTTGATATGACTGTAAAATTCAGGCGATAAAGGATTACATTTAGAGGTTTCAGTTTTTAGGATCTAAATATGTGTTCATGATCCACATAAAATGTCCACATGGTTTGCAGTCTGCAGATAAGCTTGTAGAATCTGCTTCTAAAGAAGTCCACTTGAGGTGATTTGTGTGCAAACCTGTCTTGTTCTTTTAAAGTTGTGTACATATAAAGAAGAAAGTTTTCTGGCATCAGGAAACAAGTGCAGCGCAGGAGAGGCAGAGGAGAAGGAGAGAGCCTGAGAGACGTATAAAAGATGCTCCCCCACAGTCGTTAGCATTCTCCTAGAAGGACAAAACAGACAAAGGTTTGAGTTTCACTCATTGTGGTCCTTCACATTAAAACGATCAAACAGCACACATTGTATGAAACAGGAAGATGATCTCTGTACATGTAGGTGTGTACTCAGTCTACTTTTGAGATCTTTTGGCCTTATCCATATTAACATAAAGGTCTTATTTCAAGGATTTCTGCAATTCTACAGATCTGGCAGCAATCAGGTCTGGGTGTAGCTAGTATAGGAAACCAAAAACAAATGTAGTTAATCAATGTAGGATTTAACAAGGTGACAACTGGCCAATTAGATTTTCACACAGGACCAGACAGGGTGGAATGGTACTTCATAATGGCATTTTGTATAGTTTTGCTTGATGATCTAAACCATTTAAGTGTGGGGGGAAAAAAGCAAAAACAGAACACGTGTATGTGGGCACTTTTTAAACTTCTACATTAAATAAAGTAAAAAAATATTTTGAACGATAACTCACTCCACATGTTAGACTGTGCACCAGTTCCTGCACATTTTGTTTTATTAACAAAATGATGTCAAAATACTCACAAAACCACACTATCCTCAAATCTAAGAATAACTCAAACCTGGTAAAGAGATGATACAAACCTACAACTTCTAAAATCAAGAATATTAAAATGAACAGTTTAAAATTAGAAATAATGTATTAGGAAAAAAAACGTACACCCTGGTAATAAACAGTCTATTTTCCTGTAGAGATGGAGAATATAAGTTAGGGGGGGGACTTGAATCTAACAGCTGTGATGGGACAAATGTCCTTCAGAAGGTGCAAATGTAAGAGTGTCTCAGTATAGACAGGTATGTAGGTAGAAACTAAAATTCGCCCTGTCAGTTTACAATTTGGTACTACTGATGAGATTGGAAAACACAAACTGTACATCGCAGTTCTTTAAAAACAATGGATGGATTTTTCTTTATTTTCACCTGTGGGTGATAAGAGTGGCAGGATTCAGGGCGTCTACGGATCTTCTGGGACCTCATCCTGTCACACTTCACTGATGCGTTATGTGCAGTGTAGTTCAGGAAAAAAAACATATGACAACTAAAGTTTCAAGCTTCACAGTAGAACTTTAAGAGAAACATTATTGTAAATATTTCCTGGGGTAGGACCAACATTAGGAGCAAAATAATTATGATTAAAACTTTTGGGAGTTTGGGGTTGATCAGTTTTTGGGTAACAATGCTGTGTTCTTAAAACATATATCTAATTTTTATTTTATTTTCTTACATAAAATCACATAGTAAAAGGATATATTTGACTTCCCTGGGCTCCAAAGTGATGGGTGGGTACTGTCTGGAGCAGTCACAGTCTCCTTGTACCACCAACATCAGCAGGTTGCTTTCCGGTATTTGTTGTACTACAAACATCCTGATGCAGAGAAAAGTGCACATTTTAAAATGAATGAAATGTCAAACCAACTCCATAGAACATCTCAGTTGTACATTTATAAACTATCGAAAATGTACAGAGCATTGCAAAGGTATTCTTACCTTTTGAACTTTTTCACATTTTGTCACATTACAACCACAAACCTAAAACTTAATTATTTTATTGACAAACCAATGGTTTTAACTTCTTGCTGTATCTATGCATTTGTTCAAATGGGACAGGAAAGCTGTTTAAAGTTGATGGGAAGATTGATGGAAATAAACACAGGGCAATCCTGGAAGAAAACCTGTTACAGGCTGCAGAACACCACACGATATTACACAAGTTTATCATCATCGCAGTATCACTGTGCACAACATGCATATCAGAATAAACTGCTTTGACTGCAATAAAGGTTAGCTAATCATTTAAGTAGCATGCATGCAGGCTATCTGTGCTTGTCATATTTGGGGACACTTGTTTCATGAAACACAAAAATATTTACAAGGGAAGGAGGCAGTAAGGAGGTCAAGTCATTAAGAAAACATAACTAAGCAGATGTCGCCCAAATTTTCTATAAAACCCCCCCAAAATTTTTTTCCTTCTAACTAGACAGAATACCCACCCTGAGGGTTTTGTTTGCTATTAACCAAAAGCAGGAAAATAACACTTTGTAATTGTTTATTTATCACAAGTCATATTCACCAGAATTACGGCCTATAGCATGTTTTCCTAATATCATGCAGCACTACTAAACATACAGTTTGAGTTTTAGATCAAAGCAAACTCATGTGTGATGTGGATGTTCCTCCAGCCATTTCTCAGTGTTAGGATTTATATAATTATATCTCCTTTCACAGCAGCACATTTGATTATTTCATTTTTTTCTGTAATATTAATTTAAAACTTTAGTTTTAGTATTGGTGTACACAACTGGTAAACAGCTCTCATTTTCGTTTAAGTCATTAACTGTCCTTATTTATTTTTGCTGAGATGTAAAGAACTGGCTGGGGGAAAGGATTTTTTTATGATGCAACACCAGGAAGTGGAGGACCCTGGAGAAGCTACCAAGATCTCTAGATTCTAATGATTGGAAACATCTTTGTGTTTAGTTAAGTTGTTTTTTTGACATTGGTGTATAGTTATAATTTGTTAGCTCCCTAGGTTTATTCATCGTTGTTTGTCTAAGTGTCTTACCTCTTCCTTCTCGTTTCGAGTAGGCTAGCCTTTGTGTATAGATTTCCTTGTGTTCATTATTAGAGATGTAAGGAGGAGACCCAGAGAAAGACCCAAGACACGGTGGAGGGAGTGTGTTTCTTGGGTGGCCTGGGAACACCTTGGGATTCCCCCAGAGGAGCTAGCTTTCATTTTCTTTTGAGTCCCTTTTCCAGATTTTTTGGAAAATTTGCTTTTCCGTGGATTTTTGTTAACTACTGGAAACATTAAAGTGTGAATAGTTTTTAGACCTTTGTCCTTGGGCCTTACTGCTTGATCCCTGACATGTTATAAAGGCCTAATCAAAGTAATTGATCATCTGTGACAAGATTTTAAAATTGCTCATCTCAAGATGTGCAAAGCTGGTAGGGACAAATCACAAAGGATTTGATGCTTCAGTTGCAGCTAAAGGTGGTTCTAGCAAGAGCCGACTCAACAGGGACAAATACAAATGAATGTCCTCTTTTTCTTATTTCTATCTGTAAAGACTTAAAAAATTGCCATACTTCTCCTTGTAATTGCCCTAGCCTGTATACTTTGTTGCTTTAACAAGCAGTGGGTTATCATTCTTTTGACTTAATTAAGTCATTTATACAACATGGGGAGCATTCCTTTATCACTCCTTGTAGAGGAAAACAGACCGAACACGGTTTGCCTAAGCTGTCAGGACGGAGAACGTGAAAAAAAAGAAAACCATGCATCATTGTTCTTCCACTACTTTGTGTTGGTCTACCACATAAAACCATAATTGATATTTCAGGTTTGTGTTTTAATGTGACAAAATATGAGCAACAGTTCTGAAAACCTTTGCACAAGAATATATATGCATGTAAATGCTAAAACCTGGTTGTGTTATATCACTGTTGTCCACATGAGGGCAATCATACATACTTTATCTTACAGTTTTCTCTTTTCCTCTTCAACCAATTTACCTTCCAGTTTCCAATTATTGTTTCTGTCTCTCCATCTTGTCATTCAGCCCTGTTCATTCTATTTTAATAATCTCATTCACCACTACTTTATTCTATTTTTCACATGCCTCTCAACCTGTATTTAAAAACTTTCCTTAACCCCCCTCCCCTCATCTAATTTTGGTCCCCTCTACTTTTTTCACTCTTCTGACACTCTTGTATAAATAGACACTGATCTCAGAGAGCAGAGCGGAGGAAAGCTGTAGAAAATGGGTTCTAGAAAGACAATTTAATATGACTGGTTCAGGGCTCACAGAGGACTGTGCTATCTGCGTGTGCATGTGCGTACACGGCTGTGTGCTTACTTCTGGCACCGTCCACACTTAATAATGCTGTTGGTCTCCTTGACTGACGGCTCGTAAATGAAACTCGGGTACTCTGTGTCACAAGGCTGCAAGATGTTCAATTTTTTCTTTGGAACATAGGCTAAAAGAGAGATAGAGAGGGGTAATTTCTTGATTAGTTAGGAGTGCATGCGTGATCGACAGGCTAAAAGCTCAAACTTTCAGGTTATTACTGCTGTTCAGATGGAAGCATGCTTCAAACAAACTGAATGCATGAGATGAGATGATTTGAAACCAGACAGAGGACCTATAATGGCTGATTAAATTTTACATGTCTGGTTGGGATTTTGTTTAACTGCTTAGAAATTCCATTAGCTGAGATAAAAGTCAAAACTCACGTCTTGTTTTGAAGGATTTGGCAGCTGTGTCTGCTCCCACTGAAAGCCTTATGTAATCTGACACACTAAATTTAATTCTGCTTGGAACGTTTCACAAACACTACACCACACATGAAACACAAAGGTCTGCAGAGCACCAAACTTCCTCTGAAACACCTCAAAGCAGGTACTCACAGCGACTGAAGGACGGTTTTGCTGAATGGATGGATGATGGTAAAGATGAGGGGGTCAATGACGGAGTGAAGGGTAGTAATGAGGAGGGTGAATGTTTGATACACAAAACCGTAAAGACAAGTGAAAGGAGAATAAAGTTGTTATATGAGAATTGGTCTGAAAATCTAAGACACATTTTATACACATCATGCAGTCAAAGCCAGATATGAACATACAGGTAGCATTATAACATTTATTTCTGTTTGCTAAATGTCAGAATAAAAAGATAAAATATTTTAGAGAATTTATTTATAATTTCCATCCAGCAAATAGTTACTCACTTTTCATTGGGTGCTAAGCAGCTTCTTTTGTTTTCTTCTGCATGTAGCGCAGACCGAAAAATCCTTAAAAAAAACCTTCCTTGTGGTTTAACACAGTCCAAATTAAAACTCAGTTTTACAGTTGGTGCTGTTTGATGGTTTAAATAATCTTGTTTCACTAAGCGGTTGTATCGCTGCAATCAAAATCTTGATTTTTGTTTAATATCACATTTATCACCTACTGTTTTAATGATAATACCCTTTTACAATTACTTTACTGACAGTATTAACTTTTTCATGGTAATTATTAAAACTGATAATTGTTTTATTTCTAATTACTATCCCTTTAAATATACTGGGAAATCCAAGAAGATGTTTTGGCTTTGTAAGCGTCTGATTAATTTACAACATTTGAGTGAAATGAAGGCCAACCTGTGTGTGTAATCTAAGGAAACACTTCTAACCTACTGCTTCTAAGTTATCAGGAAGAGAACTGTGAACCTCCGTAAGTCTGGTAAAATTTCCAAATGCCTAGGTTCATTTGTTGAAACAATTACACACATGAATAAACAGCATGGGAAGCTTTCATTTCAGTCAATTTTACTGTCTGAGAAAAACCTGCATCTTTTTAATATTGAGTATACATATCTGGTTTCCACTGAGTTATTTTATCAGTGGTATGATAAAAATGAAGTGGGTATTTTGAGTGAAATGCAAATTATAGCAAAATGATACTCAATGTTTCAGGGTCATTTCTTACGCTCATTTATACTACACACATAAAAATCAGTTAACAGGGGAAATGTTGTTTTACTCTGAGTTGGTTCTTTATGCTATCTAAGACATACAGAAGAGAAATATGACATAAATTAGGGATGCACCGATATGAAAATTTGGGCCGATACCGATGTCCGATACTAATCCCCCTGTTATGGCCGATAACCGATACGCACCGATATGGTATACAGTATATTTCCCTATACTTTCGACACCGTGGAAAATCAACCACACCATCTATACCGCCTCTCTGCTTGAGTTAAACACCCCCACAGTCCTGCGCCACATCACTATCGCTGTCACATAACCAAACAACCCCCCCCCCCCCCCCCCCCCGAAACACAGACAGAAACGTCAAAAAGATGGAAATAAATAAACATCGGTTGTTAAGATTGGCCCTCTGTTACTCATCGGACCGATGCCGATATGTTAAAAAATGCCTAACATCGGCCGATACCGATGTTGATGCCGATATATCGTGCATCCCTAGTATAAATACATGAAAACTGAACAAATTTTAACTTCAGCATGAGCTCACCATCAGCAAAATGCTCTGTGTGCCAGAAGCTACAGAAGTTGAACTCCAGTAGAAACCTTAAAGAGGAAAGACAGACCACAATAGATATTAGACAGATTAAAAGCAGACCTTAGAAAAATGCGCAATGTTTTGACATAAAATAATAAAATAGGCCTTTGAGTTATTAAGCATTTAATTTGCTCCGAGAGTCGGAACTTGGAGCTGTGTTTGATGTCACCACCAAGTAAACAGCATTCCAGTTAACGTAGTCAGATAAGTCGGGAGTCCAATATGGCGCGGCCCAGGTAGCCATAATTAGTAGTACCTCTTACAAACATCCTATTAAGCTGTACTTTGCATATGAAAATACCCCTTTTATTTTATTATAAGTTTAGAGTTGCAAGTTCTACATGTAAGATTGATTTTAGATGCATTCTTTCAAGTGTGACATGTTTCCACCACAGCTACTATTGTTGATGCGAAGAGCGGGAATATTGAAAGCCAAAGTAGGAGCACAAAAAAAAAAAATCTGACTTTCCGAGTTTCCACTACAAATGGAACGCACCGTTACTTTGTTGTAACCAGTAGCTTTAAAAGCTGAACCACTCTGATTAAAATCAAAAAAACCTTTCTAAATAAATATTAATCCACCAGTCTGGTTGAAGATAAATCTATATAAGTTTCAACTACAATAGTTGTACAAAAAGTATTTTTATTGACATCCCGATCCAATCCAATGTATCAAAATTCCCAGTTATGGCTTTTCAGAATGATCTGTATCATGGACCCTGGTCAAACTCACCTTCTGATACCTGTACTCAGTATACTGCCAGTGATTTTGTCTGCTGCATCCCAAGCGATTCACACAGCAACATATTCTGCAGTGTATTTAACTATTTTAATCATTTTTGTTTGCATGCCTTGCAAAATGTATTATGGGTTCTGTACATTTCACCTTTTGCAATGATGCTCAAAGAGAGGCTATATTGGCTGCAACAGCTCTCGGTCTGTCTGGGTCACATGACCTGTTCTGCCTAGGCCCAACTATCTGGGAGAGTTTTTCAGAGGGAAGTTGAAACTCTAGTCGTTAAATTTTACAACGTTCAAAGCAAAGCTCTACATTTATGAAGTAGGATAAGAACTTCTGTCAAAGTAAATTTTTAAACTTAATTTAGATGTTTAAAATCCCTACCAAGGAGACTAAATTAAAAAAACTCTTCTGCAAACAGTGGCTCAAAATTCCTCCACAGTGTAAATGACTGTCACTTATCACAAAAGGACGCAGTCATTAGGTTAAAGAGGAATTTACTTTTTACATATTGGCAGGTTGGTTTGGATAGCTTTGTCCTTTAATAATTTCATTGTCTAATTATTTTGAAACTACGTTTTGTATTTACTCAAGTTATCTTTGCCTGGTGTTAAAATTAATTTGATGATCTGTAAGATCTTAGTGTGACAAGAAAAAGCAAAAAACAGACTAAATCCGTAAGGGGGCAAACACTTTCATGGCACTGTTAAGTTATTTTAGATTTATTAAAATTAAACCTTTTTTCCCAAATTAATATTTAATGTTTAGCAGGGTTGTAGAAGACTTATTTTCGGCCCTAAACTTGGTGAGTAACTTAGTTAAACCTGCAAACCTGTTCTAACTACTAGCTTATAAAAAAAAAAAAAATCAAATTAAATATTTTAAAATTTTATTTTAGCCATCCATTAAATGAAAATATAAAACACATTTAGCTAGATTATAAAAGATAATCAACTAGTCTAATTAACAAAATCCAATGAAATCCTTTAAAGTTAGTTAAACTAGTTAGTCAGTCAGTCAGTCAGTCAGTCAGTCAGTCAGTTAGTTAGTTAAACTGGGATTGTTTAATTAATTGGAACTCTTTGGTAAAGTAATAAACTGTTCCTAATAACTAAAGAAGATTTTTCTTTGCAGCCTGTCTCTACAATACCTGATGTGAATCTGTTTTGATGTTGCTAATCAATAAACTTTACAGTGCATTAATAATATAGGAACAGGCAATACCGTTGCCTCTAGCAACACTTACAGTAGGATATTAGAGAGAAACCACTTGAAGGTCGAAGCCAAAGCATAGAATGACTGCAGAGAGAGTGGGATAGATAAAGATCAGAGTAAAAGTGAATGGATACTGGTTTGAAAAATTGCAAAAACAGCTTGAAGTTACTGAGCTTACACTGAGAAGTGGACGAGCACTGCTGACAGAGTGAGAATTGGTCTTACACATGGCCTGGTAGTCAAACAAGGACACCCTGAGGGAAGACATGCAAACACAGTGTTGATCTCTCAGTATCTTGCAAACCTTCATTGATCCCTTGACCGTCTCCAGACACCAAGTAGCACCAGGAACTGCAAGCAAAACTAACACAAAAGTCAGATGAGGAAAAAGAAAACTGCCCTGTGAATTACTTTCTCTTTGCTTTACTTTTTACTTCTTTTTTTGTTTTAATGGTCAGAAATTTTGTGGCTGATATCCGATCTCTAATTTTGCAAACCTCTAACCTGATGTTACTGATGTCTGGCAGATTTCCATTTTTCTTAATATTCCACAATTAAAAATATTCAATGTTTGAGGAGAATATACTATTTTGTTGTGTAATGGTTAAATTCTTAATTATATTCTTACAGCTATAAATGATCTTAGAAGTATTTCTCAGTACTCAGTTTAAATGACTCTCCCATGCCTCATTCTAAGGGGTTAGGTTATTCTGAGCTATCTCTATAGTTAAGCTGCTATAAGATTAGGCTGCTGGAGGACAAACTGGCCACTTTTCCTCACTCTACTACTTTCTTCCTCAACTACTCTCTAATGATGAACTTTTAAGTGTCCCAAAAAGCAAAACAAATAAGATCTGGGGGTAAATAAATTTCCACAACAATGAATAGTCAGATGATTTTCACACTTTTTAGGATCATATGAGTATAAATAAAGACAGGGAACAATCAGAAGCACATTCTTTTATAAAGAGACTGCTGCCTGTGTCACAGTATGAAGTAAACTAACTGTTCTCATCAACAAGATGTAAAAGGATGACATCATAACAAAAGAACTGGGAGGAAGTTATCATTGCACACACAATAAACCCCCAGAAACACAACTGCCTTATCAACCAGGCAGTCAGCAGATCAGTTCCAGACAGTACCTCTTAAACATGCCCATTTGAATTAATGTGGTCATCACCGATCCGTCAGTCTCACCAAAAAACCTTCCTGCCTGTCAGCACAGATGGATAGAAGAGAAATAAACTATTAGTGAAATAAGATACACTTCTGTAATAATAACCTGACAGGAGGATCATAAACTTTTATGCACAGTCACTTCTACCTCACTGTGAATGATGATTTATGCGCTTTTCATAAATAGGTTTTAGAAAAACTGCCAGCAAGGCCTTTCACTAAGTAATTCAAAATCCTTACATCTTTAGATCTTGTTAACATATCATAATAACATAATTTAATGCAAAAAGGTTTAAGTCTGAACTCAAATTGTAGGCATAACGAGGAAATGATTATTGCTCCTCGCTCCAGATTTTAAAGCTGTGGTCTGTAGTGTGATGTCATCAAGGAGAGGAGGAGGAGATTTTGAAATGTAAACAGCTATAGCTCCCGCCCCTGATCCACCTCCCCTTCTGGAAGGAGCTGAAAGCCAGGCCTCATACTGGTCACGCTCAGGGAAAGTGGAGTCAACAACCTTGTATTGACTTACTTTTTACAATGGAGTTTTCCGAGGTAAGGATGTTTTTTTTTTAAACCTATTTACTTTAAGTTTGTGGGTGTGCTAAGCTGACTGAGGGGTGTCATCTTGTAGTGGCACGTCACTAGGGACTGGGGAGCATTGTGGTTGATTGACATCTCTCCCTTGTGGAAACGCAGATCTATTGGTCAAAGCTCTAGGCTTGCGTAAATGATTCGTTTTGTTGCAGAGGACAGGGGCGAGACTTAGAAGAAATATAAATTCTGAAAGATTTCTACCTATCTTATCATAGAACAGGGTCAGATATAAGTCAAATTTAAGCCTTTTTTAAGTTACTTAAAAAAAAATGTAACTGCTTCCCCAAGGTTTAATTCTTATTTGTAGAAATAAAAATAGGATATAAGTTCAAAATTCAAGGCCTCAACTTCTCAGAGCTCACGTTCTCTTTTATGCTTTTATTTGATCTACAAACATCAAATGGCAAATGTCATTCCTTTATCTATCTCTTTTTTTCATTTGTTACTTCACTGGAACAGATATACAAATATAAAAAAGGTTATGTCACTCCAAGAGGTCTTTGAAATTAGCCATTTTTAAGCATCATAACCTTTAGTCTTTCTGAACCTAAGGCCTTGGGCAAGTTTATAAAAAGGTGAATATGCACATCTTCCACCACACACAGCCATTTGCATGCACTGTAAGCCAAAATGTTTGAACTTGATCTCACTTGACCAGAGCACCCTTTTCCACATGGCTTGTGGCAAACAGTAATAGCTTTCTCTTGACTACCTTTTCATAAAGATCATATTTACAGAGTGCATGGCCAACAATCTTCGAGACAACAAATTCTCCCACAGCAGTGAATTCCTGCAGCTCCTCTGGAGATCACAGGATTCTGATTAATGCTTTGTCTCCTTAAAACACTTGTCAGTTTAAGTGGACGCCCATCTCTTAATAGGTTTGCTGTTGTATCATGCTTTTTCCATTTTCTGATGAGTAATTGAAAAGTGCTTGATGTTCAAAGCTTGAAAATGATATTTTATAACCCAACCCTGCTTTTAACTTTTCCAGAACTTTATCCTCACACCCGTCTGACGTCTTCCTTAGTCTTCATGATGCCGTTTGTTATTCACAGTTTCCAAACAAACCTCTGAGACCATCAAAGAACATCTGGATTGATACTGTGATTAGATTACACACAACTGGACTCGTTTTACAAATTGTAAAATGCAAATGTCAACTTTACTAAAGTGGATATTTACTAAAAAATTGGCTGGTATCTGTTTAAAGGGGGATGAATACAAATGCATGCTTCTTTTGGATTTTTATATGTTAAGAATTTTGAAAATCATTTTATAGCTAATTTCTGTTCCACTTCACAATCATGCACAACTTTGTGTCGCTGTATCATGTAAAATTTCAGTAAAATACATTGAAGTTTGAGTTAGCAAGGTGACCAAATATGAGAAGGTTGAACTTAAATGAACACATTTCCAGGGGTTTCCAACAACACCTTCAAGAAAAAAGGAAACTTTCTAAAAAAGATGCAAGTATTTTTTTCTTGTTTTTTGTTTTGTTTACACACTTCTGCAGAGATTGTCTTCTCCTTTCAAAGTGATGATAACCAACATATTCAAAAGCCCCAAACCCTCAAAGTAAGACATAAAAGTGTGTGTGTCAAGTTAGTGTGTCAACTTACATCACTGCGCTGTTTAGAAATTAGGACAAAGCCATTATTGTCAATCACGTAGCACTCAATGTCCTGATACAAGAGACAGAGAGGGGAAACTAATTACTTTTGATGAAGACGATACAGATTTATTTTTAACAGAAGTAATTAAATCACAAAAAGAATAATAAGTCATATAATTAGAAGACAGGAAGAATATGTACTCACAAAATTGTCACAGCGAAGAGGACAAACCCCTTCCACAGAGGAGCACTAAAGAAAACAGACAAAATCTGCTATAATTCGTTTCAGAGTTTAGATGGATTTCAGCAACAAAATTCATATTAATGTGCTGATTAGGAGTGTAATCTGCATGTATGTGGGAGAGGACGATGTGTTTGTGTTTATGAGGACATATTTTAAACACATGCTTCTGTCTGTTTTTATTCAGAGGCGTTAGGCTCAATTGGATTGACAAGTGTCTGCCTTGGTGAGAAATTGTTAATTTTTGGTAGATGTGACAAGAATGTCTACCTGAGATCGACTGGTGAGCATCTCGTTTGTGAGTCTGAGATTATTTTGTTTCTGTGCATCTGCGACTGTGTGAATGTGTGCCGTCTGTTTAATTAATGTTGTGAAGCTGTGTTCACAGAGCTCAGCGGGAAAGTGTTGATAACTTAGGTTCCATTTGACAAAAAGAGGAAAATGATGTGCATACTTACATCTGTGTCATTTGGCTGGGGAGAAGCAAAGAAGAGATTAAAGAAATGGCATCAGATCAGTTAATGATACTGTAAATCATGGCAGTAAATAGACTGTCAATGCTACTGTTTACCGTTAAGAGACATACGAGTTGCCCTGGATAAAACAGAACCTTTTTTTCCTCAAAGTTACAGTAAATCACACTTAAATTTTTATTTTTTAGGTCATTTAGGGTTTTCAAAATTCTTCCTTTTTGCTAAATGCCTAAAATAATGGTAAACTATTTTAGTTGACATACTTAAGATTACTATGCCTCTACGCAATTTGGGCAAGCCCATATGATGTCATGATGATGTACAAGTGGTTTCTAAGAAAAAACAACAGACATTTTCTAAAGATCAATTTTTACATGTTTTGACATATACCGGGGACGTTCATCCATATTTAGATAAACACAGCTGCAGTCGGTCTATGTTCTTGTAGTACAATATAACAAGCAAAATTATATCATAAAACTTTTCCTTCAAAAAGCAAGTTTGTTCTTTTCCTCCATTACTGATCTGCTCATCTGTCAAAAAAAGGACTAAATGGTCACATATGTCTTCAGCACAATGTGTGGGTTGGTGTCTTTGGAATCATGGTCAGGTTAAACAGAGCATGTCGAACTGTGAATGAAACAATTTATCATCCTTTTCGGTCCTATTACAGCCAAGTGCCAGTCTTTTTCTCAGCTTTCCATTGCTGCCTCTTAGGATGAGGAACAATTCAGTGGACTGAGAGGAATGGCAGCGCGTCTCCTCTACAATACAGGCAAATGGTGAGGCTTGATTGGAGACTAAATTTAAAGGAAAATGGACTGTCTTATCCACTTAATTAAAGGGGAATTAAATACTCATTTCCAGTTTCATTTCTACATATCAATATTAACAGTTCATGTATCTTTACCAAATGCCATTGAGAAATTCAAAGTGGCTTTTGATAGTGACAATTAGAGTTCATTAATGTTTTGGAAATCATTTGCAGATACATTTAATGAAACAATAAAGTGTAATTAATGATAAAAGATACTCCCATAAATTAACATTTAATTAGGAGAATGCAATAATTCTAATCTAATTACAAAAACTAGCTTATCATGACTTTTGTTTTTTTGATCCAATATATCCTAAATTGAAAATGGTGCATCTATTATGTTTATTATGTTTTCTCTTATGAATCCCACGATCCAGATACATTTTATCTTCAATCAAAAAGTCTTTCGTTGGTCAAACTCATTCTTCACCCTTATGTTTTTAAAGGAAATATAGACTTAAGGCTTGTCTGCAGTAATGCTGGCACTGTTTAGTCTGTAAAGCAAAGCACTCCTGACTCCGAGTCAGAAGAGATGGTTCTCCTATCTTCCCTCTGAAGGTCTTTTGGCACATCTGACTTGGAAGAGATCCCAGGGCAGACCCAGACCTCAATGAAAGGACCGTTTAGCCCTACGGGTAGGGGAGAGCCTCAGAATCCTTCAGAATGAGATGGAGTATGTTGCTGAGGTAGAGAGACGTCTAGGTTTTCCTCCTGGAACTAATACCTCTGTGACCGGATCTCAGACAAACAAACAAGCCAGCAAACAAACAATGCAGGCAAGCAAGGATGGATGGATGGAAACTTGAAAAAAGTGGATTGAGCTGTGTGACCAAACATACTAAGGTATGTAAATAGTTTTTCCTTCATTAGTATTTCACTTTTAAAACAACCATTATAAGGTGGTGTAAGGGTCAGCAACTCCCTATCTTGAGTGCCAATTGAATGCCGACCAGGCCTATGCTGACGTACGTTTTTTTGCCTTACTTTTTTGCTCACCTGTGGCCCCACATTGCTTCATGCACGTACGTCTCCCGCCAAAGATCCAAATTACCTTTGTCATACATGACTACGTCTGCATAATTTCTCTTACTGTGTTGTCTATGGCTAATCCATTTGTTTCCTCGGGGGGCGGAGGTAAGCATGTCAAATTTACCAATCGGAAATTGGTGAATAGCCGAGTGCATAAAAGATTTTCAACAATCATGTGGGGTATCTGATCTATGGAGATTCCTCCATCCTACAAGGAGAGCGTACTCCTTCTTCTCGCCAGTTCACCACACTTATTCGCGTATAGATTACTTCTTTGTACACAGGTCCCCTTTCCCACTAGTTAAAGAATGGGATTACAATAGCATCGTGATATCTGATCATGCTCCTGTAACTCTAGCTCTGATCCTCCCTACCCACAGATCCAGTAGGTTCAGATCGAAACTTAACCCCCTGGTGCTATCAGAGGATTCATTAGTTCTAGGAACAAATATAAACAGAGAGAACCTCCCCCTACTTGATCTAGGAGGCTCTCAAGAATTACCTAAGGGGACATATAATTTCCTACAATGCTTTTCTCCATAAAATGCGAGTTGCCAGGCAAATCGATCTTTTGGACTCATTTTTGACAGACGGGTCTTATGCTGTTGCCCCAAACCCCGAATTGTATAAACGAGTGATGTACCAGTCGGAGTTTGATATGCTCTCTGTGGGTCAGGCAGGGAGGGCAATGTTAAAAACTCCACATGGCTTCTATGAACACGGTGGGAAACAAAGCAGTGCTCTCGCGTATGGTTTGGGACTACATGTTTTATGTTCTTAAACGCTTTGGTTATGGGAACACTTTCATTTCTTGGGTTAAGTTACCATAAACCAGCCCCATGGCCTCAGTTACAGCTAATGACTAAGGCTGTCAAACAAATTTTTTAGATCTAATTAATTACAGGGTAGCTGTGAATCACGAATATTTAACATTCCTAAGTATGACTGAAAAACTACAATATTCGGTGTAAATAAAGGACAAAACCGGATGCTTTTGCTCTGTTTTAAAAGGAAATACAGGAGAAATCCATGGAATTTTTGTTTTGAACCCCACAATCATATTTACACATGCACCTTTTAACCTATTTATCTTTTAGTCAGTTGCTAAGGCAAACTAATTAGTTAACATCTTCTGAATGTAAAGCTGACCGTTTCTTATTAATATTGGACAACCTTGAGCATCCTCTTCATGGGACTATCCTACAACAACAGAGTGTTTTCAGTCAAATGCTTCAAAAGTTTCTCTGCAACACAGACTGCTACAGGAGATCCTTCCTGCCGACAGGCATCAGGATTTAAAACTCCTTGAAGAATTAAATAGTATGAGCTACAACAACACTTATTTTCCCTCTGGGATCAATTAAGCGTTTTGAATTGAATTGTATTCTTCTGAACAATAGAGGGATTATTTGCTTATCAACATGATTGCAAAAGGTGTGGAACCGAACCTTTACATAACTCCAGTTTCCACTGTTATTTGTGATTATCTTGCAGCTGCGATGTTGGTTAGCTATGTTAACTTCTTTGTTAGCCAAGGCTTACCTGATGTGAAGTTATCACTGTGGAATACTGCATTTTTAATCATCTGTTCATTCCAATCACTTCTTTTGATTGTTTACAACACCTGATTGCGTTTCTTTCTGTAGACTAAACGCACAGTAGAGCAGGGAGTGACTTAGACCGATAATCCCTCTATCTGGCTTGCAACCGAGAAGAGACGTACACATGGAACTGTGGATGCAGTTTGGATCTGCCATGCTGTTTACATGAGGAGCACTGAATGCAGCACGGGCTGAATTGTAGGATAAACAGTGATAAAAAAATTAATCGTGTTAATTCTTCAAATTATTCGACCTGCGTTAACGCATTCATTTTGACAGCCCTACTAATAACAGCCATCATATTTCCCTCTTCAGCGAGGGACCAGACAGGGCTGCCCTCTGTCCCCCTTACTTTTTGCCCTGTTTATGGAACCGCTTGCAGCTGCCATTAGGAGGCATGCAGACATCAAGGGAATCTGGACGGTAAATAAAGGAACACAAAATGTCTTTGTATGCGGAAGATGTTCTCTTACATGTGTCCAACCCTTTGATATCCATCCCACATATTCTTGCGACTCTCGAAGTGTTTGGGAGCCTTTCAGGTATAAACTCAACCATAACAAGAGCATGCTCTTTCCCATCAACACACCTGCAAGACAAACTTCATTTCATTCCTTTCCGTTTACAATGGCCAAAAATGGATTGCATTATCTTGGGGTCACATTCACAAAATATCGCTCTCAGTGAAGCTCAGTAAAAGTTATCAGAACTTAAAAATATAAATGTGGCAAAAATATATACAATAAGATAATAAAAAATAAACAAAATACTATGAATAATATACAAATATAATATAGAATTAATATTTAAATAGCACAAATCCTTCATCACACAAACACCCTGAAGAAAATATAATCAGTACACTATTGCACTAAGAACAGAAAACACAAACTAAAACAAAAGTCTAACCTTTCTGGCCTTCCTTGATGCAAAATCATCAATAAGCGGGCCGCTGAGGATGCTCCAGGAGCCCACACAGCGTGCCTACATCATGATAAGCGCCACCTTGTTGTGCAGCCTAGTTCTTAGGACCCCGCAGTACTTTATCTTCTCCCCTGAGCGAGGTGCAGCCCGGTTCGGGTGTCTAAGACTCCTAAGAACACTTCGTGGAGCCGTGGTCCTGCGCGCCTACATCACCTGGTTCACGGTCAGGATCTTCCTCGTTCCTGTGGCTGTCCTCGTGTTCTGCTACAGGTTCATCTGCAAGACGATCTGGAGGAACCTGAAGTGCAAGACCTGGAGGAAGAGCTTGGACACAGTGGAGGAGGCCACCAAGACCTGGATCCTGGGCAGGAGCTCTGTGAGTCTCCATCTCCCGCGCCAAATTACACATGGTCAAGATGACGTTCATGCTTCTGGAGTACTAAACAAGATCTCACTCGTTGGTCCTCATTGCCTTTGTCCTTAGCGGAATGCATTAGCATAATTAAAATGAAGGCCCTTCCCAAATTTTTAGATCTTTTCCAATGCATTCCATGTTTTCTGACTTTCTTCACAAAACTTGACAATGTCATCTCCTCCTTTATCTGGCATAATAAAAGGCCACCGATCAAGAAGTTGTTTTTACAAAGACCAAAAGTACATGGGGGGGCTCTACCAATAAATAAATATTAAAAGATTATTATACTCGCTTTAGGATACTTCTTGTGAGGATCTCCCAAGTTGGTTACAAATTGAATCTGAAATGTGTGGTCCAGTCTCATTTTCAGCTTTTTTATGTTTACCCATCACTTTAGAGTTGCAGTTGGAGGAACTCCCCCTGGGTATCTGGTTGTGTCACACACAAGGTTTGGTCTCTGTTTCGCAAGCAGTATGGATTGGTTTCCATGTCATTGGTTTCTATTGTCCAGTCGCAACCAATCACTAAATCCCTGCTTCCCTTTTAGGCTAAAAAGGGAGTGCCTGATGTCAAGATGTTGTATAAGGATGCCCTTTTCATTTTCCCTACAACAGGAAAGAATTTTTCAGATATCTGCAAGCCAAGCACTTTGTGTGGAGTTATATCAATCAGCTCCCCTTGCCCTTCGCCTTTAGATGTTCTCCTGAAGGTGAGCCGCGGGAGAAGAGGAGCCATTTCAAGGTTGTACACTAACATGTTTGCCTTGGAAAACAGCTAATCTCAAATGAGGACCCCAAAGTGCTTCACACTACATTCAGTTATTCACAGATTCAAGCACACATTCACACACTGGTGATGGTAAGCTACAATGTAGCCACAGCTGCCCTGGGGCACACTGACAGAAGCGAGGCTGCCGAACACTGGCGCCACCGGGCCCTCTGACCACCACCAGTAGGCAAGGTGGGTGAAGGGTCTTGCCCAAGGACACAACGACAGAGCAGGGGGTCGAACCGGCAATCTTCCAGTTACAGGACAAATTCCTACCTCCTGAGTCAATGTCACCCCTAATAATAAAGAATAATAAAGGAAAGCTGGGAGGGGGAGATGAGTGTGAATATCACAGAGGATCAAGGGGCTCTCATACTTCAGAGATCCACTCCTATTTGTATATTATTCTTAGTATTGTATATATATATTTTTTATTCATTTGATTGTATATATTTATGCCACATTTATGTATGTAATGTATGATCTTAAGTCCTTTCATTGGACTCTTCTGCATTCAGTCAGAAGCGGTACCTCTGCAAAAGTCACAAATACATTACATTGCCTACCCATCATTGCTGGCTTGGCAACCCCTAAAATGTGTTAGTTTTTTTATTATTCTTTATTTTACCTTATTATTTTTATTTTATTAATTTTATTGTTTTTAGTTTTAGTTGGGTCGCTGATGTGCGGCTTTTTGGTCTGTGTCTCTGTTGGTTTAATTTTGTCTGTCTGTACTTTAAAATATTTAATAAAGATACATTGCTGAAAAAAACAGACAACTAATGAAATATCAAGTTGTTAACCTGGTCTTCCATATTTTAACTACTATCCACTGATTTTAAATTGGAATGGTAGCCATTATAACAGAAACATCATGAAGTGTAAAAAGAATAAATCAGCTTTTAGACAGTCCCCAGCAATTTAAAATGTTGAGTCTTGACTAAAAGAGCTCTGTAATTTGCAGGTCTTTTCCATCCTATTTATTAGACATAAATCTCCAAATGTAATATGATTATGCTGATGGAAATGGTAAGACAGGGAAATATGATCACTTACATTTGAAAACATGTTTATTTTATGAAATTGTTTTATTTTTTTCTGTGTTGTTTTTTAACTTGAACAACAAGGAAACAAATTTCCTACATAGTTTAAAATATTAGCAATTTTACTTAAGCTTTAATTTGAGATTTTTTAAAAAAAAACAACTGAAAACCATGTATAGTTTTTTCCCCTCTTAACAATTATGTGCTACTTTTGTAAGTGTGGGACAAAAAATTCCAACAAAATACAGAAAAATGTTTGTTTTAAGCGTAAAGAAAATCTGACATATTTGAAGAGATGGGGATTACTTTTCAAGATACTCTACAAGATACAAGCGAGCCCTTTCCCTTCTGCCTGATGATTGTTCTATAAATAGGGACTGACCATAGCATGGAGAAAGCACAACATTTAAAATAATCTATTGTGGACACTTTTGCAATTACACAGATGAACACTGGTCAAACAAGCACATGCAATGAGTGTACAAGCCTTATGACAGTACATGATGAGAAGATAAAATGATTACATAAGCTGGCTTAGGGAGAATGAGAGGACGGAAGAGAGGTAATGAGGAATGGGGTAGATGTGAGAAAGAAGGAAACCGATAAAAAGAAGAAAATGGTGTAAAATGAGGAAGAAAACGGGACATTACGAGGAAAAATTGGAATAAGTTTATGTATCAGACAAGTTAAATGAAAATAATCTACTACATTATTTTGTTAAACAACGTGTGTGAAAATGGACATAATGGAGACATTGGCACAGATGGTAGAGCATATGGTCACTGTTAATCTGACAAATATTAGCACGAACAGACACACATCACACATTTTCACATCTCTAACACACACCAATGTATGCATACAGAAACATGCATACCCCGACACACAAACATAAACTCACCCACACACAGAGCCACGCTGCAGTAGCTATTCATCACCTAATGGCTAGCCAGAAGCTCTAAATGGCCTTTTAACTGCTGTCATTTACAGCCATGGGAGCAGAGAGGGACCAAACCATCAAACACCTGCTACTGCAAAAAATGATACAGCAAATTAGGCAAGTTCTCCCAGTTCTCCTGAAGGTGTGGAAGGTTACTCACATTTTTCACTTAGGGCTGTTTTTGCAACTCTCTCCAGAACATGAGTCTTACTAAACACTTTGATGATGAAATGTAATTTGAATATGTGGTCTTATAGCCATGGCAAGTACTTTTTTTATCGGTGCAAGCAATGAGATGAAGCAGTACATTAGGCTAAACTACATTTAAATGTTTTAATTATTAGCTAATTTGGTAGAAATAATGCTTTTAATAGACTAGTAAGAAATCTGATTGGATCTTTTGAGACGCAGAATAATAACTGCTTTATATATATACTTAGTGGACTTTTTAGTGGAAAATTAAAACTCTTCATTGATCTAACTGAAAAAATATTGTAATAAACCAGCATTCCAAAACAATAATCAACAGCTTGGGGACTGAATAACAACATGCTGAGAAGGCGAAATAATTTGCACATTTAAATTTAATACAAAACTTAACTATGATTAACCATTATGATTTCCTCTTGCTCAATTTTCCAAGCAAAACCCAAAGCTGATTATGGTCCAACCCATACAAATTTAACCTGCCAGACAATTTTAGGTTAACCAAAACATCTCAAACAGCAACATCATAATGCCCTGATCTAAATAAATTCTAGAACAAATGAGAAACAATGACATCGATCAGTCTGGAAAGGGTTACAAAGCTATTTTTAAGGCTTTGGGACTCCAGCGAACCACACAGGCTCTTGATTCGTTGAAAACATAGAACAGGGCTTTCCCTTCCCAACAGTGGTCGACCTATTGCTACTTCAGGAGCGCATCAATAGGCGCATTTACAATATCGGAACTTCAGGATAATTTTACAGGATCTTTTATCTGACGGGGTAATCTGGCGCGCTCCTCTCAGCAGTCGTGTGTCCATATGTTAAGTTAAGAGGTCCGCATATCACTTCTCTCTCGGCGGTAAGTAGCGTCACTTATCAGCATCAAAATGCCCCCACAGCAGCAGAAAATACAAGAGATGGATATAAAATTTTATAAGGCCTGTTGTTTGGCGACATGTGCTAATTTCCCTGTGAATTACAACCAATCAGCGTGACTTTACCATAGCTCCTGCCCAACGACACTACCACACCATTTCAGAGTACATATCCCCAGACTGGTACTCTGTTAATTGCTGAAATGGCCCCAAAAATAGCCCTGTTGGGCTGGCCCAGTGTAGTGGAGACACACGCATACCGTGAAGTTCCGGTAACATTACCCTGAATTTCCAATAGTGAAAACGCGCCTCATGACTCATCTAGGAGATCACAAAAGAACCCAGAACAGCATTTGAAGTGGTGTAGGCCTCACTTACCTCAGTTTAAAGACCCACTCCAATGAAAATCATGTTTTTCTAGATGTTGACATGTTCTTGTGGCATTTTTCTGACGCTAGAGGACATATCTTGAGAAAATTAAGCTCAAAGTTGTATTTCGGAGTATTTCTGCATTCAAATGGCTGTGAATCAGTAGCAGACGTTAAAATGCCGGCTAAAATAGACTGGAGTTGTTACGTAGTAACTCCACTGGGCGGGGCTAAAAGCTCCTACTCCGCTCCGCCCCGCCCGCTCAGGTTCTGAGGAGTAGAGAAGACGATGGTGGATCAACACATATGTGCTGTAGTGGGTTGCAATACATTGTTGAATAAAGCAGTCCCTTTCTTAAAATCTACTGCCTTGTGCTGTTACTGCTTGGTACTACTAGATGTCCGCTACATATAGCTTCAATACTGGCGTCATTTGTGAGTATGTTTCTATGAAAAAAATCGGAGAAAAAAAGGTTTGAAACCCGAAACCAGCTGTCAGCGTTGCCTAGCTGCTGAGCGCGAGCGGGAGAGCAGAGCGGGAGAGGAGATAAAAGTGACAGCAGCGGTTGCAGGATAGAGACAGATAGCGATTTTTATAACCAAAAACAAAATGCCCAGATGACTTTACAGTGTGGATGAGGTGCGTGCACTGATCTTGCCGATCATGATTGAGAAGGGGACAATTTGCCCCTTCTCAATTTGGGGGTTCCGTGCCATCGGCTCCGCCCACAACGCAGAGGCGAATTGCTAATGAGCTATTGCAGCTCTGCTGAAGCAAAGTCCCAGAAAACGGCACAGGTTTTGTGATTTTGGCTAAAAACGGCATAATCATAATTTAAAGACCACTGAGAATGTTTAAAAAATAGCTCAGAATATGATCGGAGTGGGACTTTAAGTCCTATTCAGCAATAAGGTAGAGACTGAGGTCATTAAAAAAAAACTTCCTTATAATCCCAAAGACTTTTAGGAAAATACTCTTTGGGTGGAGGAGACAAAAATGTAACTTTTTGGATAGTCCCTCCCATAACACAGCCTTTCAGAAAAACACATTTTAGAAAAAAACATGATGTAGAATGTCAAAAACAGTGTTGGTAGTGTAATGGGCCTTTGTTTGCTGCTCCAGGAACTACCAAAAAGAAACTCCAGCCAGAGGTTCTGGATCTTAAGCTCCTGTGCTCTTGGATTTTGTGGCAAAGACAGTGATTGGAAGCACACCAGGAAATCAACTTTGATTTAAATACAAAATGACGGTTGGATTGGTCTAGTCAAAGTCTATAACTAAAACCCATCCAGATCCTGTAACATGACCTTGAAAATAGCTGTCAATGCTCCATTTACCCTCCAATGTGGCTTCATTGAATTAATTTAGGAAAGAGGAGTGGGCCAAAATTCCTCCATGTAAAAGACTAATTTCCGGGGTGTTGCGTGGCGTAGTGGTTAGAGCGGGCGCCCCATGTGCGCTTCAGTCCTCGACGCAGCCGTCCCCGGTTCAAATCCAGTCCCGGGCGACCTTTGCCGCATGTCTTCCCCCACCTCTCTCCCCCTTCAAAAAAGCTCTATCGACTGTCAATAAAGGCCACACAGGCCCAAAAAGCCCTTAAAAAAAGACACATTTCCTGTAATTACAAAAGCTTTCACATAGGGATGGGTTGGCTTGAACACTTTTATTTCGTTAACAAATGTAATCCTTTGAAAACTGAGACTATTTATTTATTTGGTGACTCCTCAACTGTGAGGAGTGTTTGGTTAACTTTGCAATGAAGACATAACATTGGGAGACTAAAGGCAGACGCTGCTTACAGAAGACAGACATGACCTAGGGTGAGAGAGTTTGAGCGTTGGCCGAGAAGGGCTCATGTACTTTTCTTTTCAATGAACTGAATCCTAAATGGTGTCATTATTCTTGAGGAGGACCATAGTGCCAAACCCAATAGAGTTTGAAAACTCACTAGAATAAACAAAGAGGTCTTCTTGTATCCAACATAGTTTTCACCACAATAAACATTTGCACAGGACATATAAAACATACTTGTTTTGTGTTTTTTTCTAAATGCTAAAATATCTCAAAAGAAGGCTTAAAGAGCATTAGGCTTCAGCAAGAAAGGATGCCTGTTTGTCTGAAACTTAGATAATCAGGTCAAACCAAAATATGATGTGCACTAACAAAGGGTCTTTAAGACTGGATTGGTGGATGGATCAGAGGCCTTAGTTTCAGGTAAGCAGTGGCGGAGCTACGGGGTGGCCAGGGGTGGCCACGGCCACCCCTGGCCAATCCCTGGCCACCCCGATGGCTCTGAGGAATGATTTGACAAAACGTAGCTGTATCGCGAAGAACATTAGTTCCGCCTAGGGAAGTTTCCGCACGGATGTATTTCACTGCAGGACACATCTTCCCCGGGAGTTGGAGAGGTTGCTGTGTGCATGTTTTCACATTAACTTAACCGATAACATTCCGAGGGCCGCGGGTGGGCCTAGCCCATTTCTTAGTTTAAATCCACAGATTTTCTGACTTCTAACTTCTATGAACCTATACATATTTTATATCATTGGAAAGCTAAGAGTCTTGTGATTCCAATTATGGATGGCGATCAAGGATACAATCATAACTGAAGACACAGTGAGCGCTTTTGCCAAGACAAACCTTCTCCTGACGGAGGTATAAAAATATGGAACTCACCACTTTGTAGTCCAATAAACGTGACAAAACCGATCCATTTCGAACAAAACTGGTCTTTTTACATCAATAAGGGTCCGATTAAAGTCCTCCAATAAAGTGATTAGTCCAGGACAAAAGTAAAACCGATCAAAAATGTAAAATAAACAGTGGAAATGCGCTCCCGAAATGTCTATGGCCATTTTTCCACTTCCTTCGCTTCCACTTCTGCCTACAAAGGTCACTGAGCATGCCCAGAAGAAAAAAAAGAAAAAAGAAAAAAAAATTCATCCGGTTCATTCCTTATGTACGGTAGATCTCCAACCAATGGCGCAAGTCACGTTATGGTAAGTACCTCGATCCAATAGCGGTCCAGAACTCTGATGATTGCGCATCGAATAGCCAATGTAATGATGTAAACAAAGATATATAACTTGACCGGGCGGACTTAGTCGCTGCCATAGTATTTGACGTGCATAAAATGTCTTATTCATGAAGAGATTACGCACAGTGCGTACCAGTAACATACTGTTTCAGCACCGTGTCCAAACACCCTTTATAATCAAAATACAACATAGAAGGAAGCGGTGCAGCTGTATTTGAGAAGATGAAGTTATGATTCAAACAATATTTTTAATTCAGTGAGGACTACGGCATTTACCCAGGAGATGGCGCATATGGCACACTTTTGACCACCTTTGACCTGTAGTTATAAAAATGTGTGCAGAATACAAATTTTTTGGGTTTATTGCAGTCAAATTTGATGTGGATGAAGGTAATACTTCAGGCTTTAGACCCACAGTGTGTTTTAGGTTCCAAGCTATTTTTAAAGCAATTTTTACATCATGTATTTATATAAAAATAAATAATCGGACATAAGAATATATATTTTTCAGTGTATTAAAATTCATTATGCTTGGTAACAATAGCCCTCAGAGATATTAACACAATTATGCAAAATGGACTTTCTGAAGCTTAATATCTTGAGAACCTGTCTTTCCCTCATTAAAAACATGCCTGAAGTGTTGCTCTGACCCATTCACTCATGTTAGGGTCATCTTTGAGTCTCTGCTGGTAGTTCTCAGGGTTGCTGAAACGCCTGTTCCCACCTATCCCCGGCTTTTCCACCCATTTCCTCCTCCGACCTTACGTACTCAGCTGAGAGCCTCGCCCCTGCAGAGCTCCCCTACCCTTCCCCTGATGCTTTTCCCTCAGTCGGGCTAGCATACATTTACCTTTACTCTTTACCTATCAGGTGAAATGAAAAGAAAAATCTCTGCCTACTTCAGTTAGAGTAGGAATGAGAGTGAAAATGATCAAAAGAGGGACAGTGAGGTCAGGCAGGACAAGAGATCCACAGGTACACCACACTGACAGCCTGCTTATCTGTATATCTGGTCTCAGCCCTCTGCAGTCAGATACTTGTCTGTTATATTGATGATGTAGGCTTCCTCTGTGTGCTTTCTGACAGTTTAAACATTTATGTTCCAGACAATGTCCCACAATAATCCACACAGGGCTCTTCACAAGGTAGGGTGCCCACCACCAGCATTTAGGCTACTTATTGTAGGCTATTGCCATTTGACATTACAAATAACAATGGTAGGCATGGCATAATATAAACCTTACATGACTAAATAAATACAACTATTAATATTTATTCTTGTGTTTTTCAGCTTGAACATATTACACCAGTTTTAAAATCGCTGCATTGGCTCCCCGTGCGTTTCAGGATTGATTTTAAGGTTCTTTTAGTTGTTTTTAAATGTTTTCATGGTCTTGGCCCAGGGCTGTAGTGCAGGACTGTTGGTCCGATAAATAAGAAGGCCCAAGACTCTTGGGCCTTCTTATTTATCATGCTCAACTATGATTTTAAAAGTAACTTAGTAGATTACATGGATTAATGAATACTTAGGTACATACCATACCAAGTTTATTTATAAAGCGCACTTTAACAGCATGACAGCTGACCATGGCGCAAGTAAAAGTACAGACTTCAAAATCTACTCATAAAAGTACAAGTACCCCAAAAAGCTACTTCATTGCAGTAATCTGATTATTTTTAATTACTTCCACCTCTGGTTATGTCAGACTAAAACAATTAATAAATAATAAAGTACAGTAGCTATCATAATAAAGAACAGTCATTTAGATATTTTGTCTATCTACCATATGTAAAAAGGGTAAATCAACAATAAGAAGGTTATTGCCATTGATAGTAACGGACACAGTTTCCCTACACCAAGAACAATGTGATGTGCGGATACTGTGTGTATGTACAGTATGTATGCAAGTATCTACTTATGGCCACCCCTATGTGAGTAGTGATCTCACCCTGGCCACCCCAGTGAACATTTTCTGGCTCCGCCACTGCAGGTAAGATAAAGATATTTGATCCAATTGGTTCCGTGTCTAAAATATTACTGACAGTGTATCATCTGAATGGACCTACCTGTGCAGCAATGGCCCTAAATTTAGATTCAAGCACCTCCAGAGTCATCTGAACCCCAACAGCTGTAAAGATAAAAAAAAGACAAAAAAGCAGAAATCAGTAATGTAGAATTGCAGAATTAAATCTTCACAGAAGGACATCAATGTAGGCATTAGCAGCTTTAATTTTCTAACAAAGCAAGAAAGGAGGGTTGATAGGGAATTAAACGGTTGGATTTATTGTGCTTAGAACACAGCCATTAGGGATGAATATAGCGCACAATTCAATGCTTTTATTACTGGCATCTAAATCAGTCAGAGGTTAAAAACTAAAGCCCACACCCCCATCCATCCTAAATAATAATAATAAAAAAGTGCAAAAGCTTGATGTTTAAAAATGCAAAAAATTTGTAGTGTGATAAATCTAATAGAAAATATGAGATGAAAATACTAATTAATGTAAGAAGGCTTATGGAAATTTGTTTTATTTTTCAAAAAAACGAATGAATTTTGGAAACCAAAGCACTTCCCATACCTACCCAAACCTTAAAATGACATGTGTATAGGTAGATACTTGCTAACTACTTATTACCCTGCAGGCAGAAAAAGCAAATTAAAGTTTTTAATCAGGCACTTAACAAAAGGAAACATTGATAGCATTATTATTGCCCCAACTCTTAGATCGAATGACTAAAAGTGGTCCTTTAGTGCAGATCAGCTCTGAAGTCAGAACTCAACTTCCTTTTGTAAAAATCCTTTTATAGTCACTGGCCTTCAGAGCATCCACAGCGCTGTTAAAAATTCCTATTCTTAGACAGAATGTGTTTGAGTGCATGTGTGTATCCAACGCCTCCACTAAGCAACCCTCTCAGTCATAAAATGGCGAGAACTTGTGTCCGTTTGAACATGTCCCACACACGTGCAGAAATATCCACACAGGGGCAAAGTGATTGCTTATGTCAGCTTAGGGTTGGATTTCTGTCAGCATTTCAGTCAGCATGGTAATGGGGAAAAAGAATCCATAATTGCATAAGTTCTCAGTACACACATACTGTATATACCACCCACACACTTACACAGCAAATACACATTACTCTGTGTGGAAAGATGACTTTTTGTATTAGCATCAGAGACTCAGCGTTTTCCTCCCAGTGTGCTTTGGGTAGCCACTTAAAAGCCTCTCTGCTGATTACAATACACAAAACACATAAGCCAGCACACATCTACCTCCCCTTACAGACATATACAGCAGGAAACTTACTGTACACATCCCACAAGTTTAGTAACACTGATCCCGTTTAGGTCAAAGGTGAACGCATAATCTGAAACATCTGAAACATTCCATTGGAGACATTTTATCTCATCTCCATTGGCTTTATTCTTTGCTAAAAAGAAGCTGTTTTTAGTCTTAAGAGTCGACTTTATTATACTGTTTCAGACTTTCTTGGGATCGTTAAAGGTTTGTTTTTTTACTTTAACCCTTGTTACTACTTTACACCCCAGTCTTTCTACAGTGCCTTGCAAAAGAATTCATATCCCTTGAATGTTTACATATTTTGTTATGTTACAATCACAAACTTCAGTGTCTCTACCAGCTTTGCATATCTGGAGACTAAAATTATTGTCCATTTCCTTGTGTTAAATAGTAAATAATAATAAGTTCAGTCAGACTGAAAGAGGAGTGTCTGTGAGCATCAATTTTCAGGTCTTGCCACAGATTCTCAAATGGATTAAAAGTCTGGAAAATACATGGATAGAACTGTTCTATTGTAGCCGTAACAGGTTTTTCCCCCAAGATAGCCTCGTTTTTAGCTCCATTCATGTTATCAACTCAGATGAGTTTCCCTGTCCCTTGTGAAGGAAAACGTCCCCACTGCATCATAACGCCAACCACCATGTTTTACAGTGGGGATGGTGTCTTCATCTTCTAGATAGTACTTCTATATAGTGAGCTCTATTCCACAAAGGCTAGCTTTGTGGAATGCATGAGTTATACTTGTCCTGTCTGCAGATACTACCACCTGAGGTTTGGACATATGCAGCTCCTCCAGAGTTACCACTGGCCTCCCAACTGCTTCTCTGCTTAATCCTCTGCATAACCAGACTGTCATTTTCGGTCGTTGACCACATCTTGGTAGGTTTCCAGTTGTACCATACTCAGATGATATACATGGGGGTCAGTCACCAATTGTGCAAGTTCTCCCACTTAAGATGAGAGGCCTGTAATTTTCATCATAGGTGTACCTCAACTATGAGAGACAAAATGAGAAAAAAAGCAAAGATCCAGAAAATCACATGGTCTGATTTTTAAAGAATTTATTTGCTAATTATGGTGGAAAATAAGTATTTGGTCCCTTTGTTGACAATGACAAGAGTTCAAATGTTTCCTGTAAGTCTTCACAAGGTTTTCACACACTGTTGCTGGTATTTTGGCCCATTCCTTCATGCATATGTCCTCTAGAGCAGTGATGTTTTGGGGCAGTTGCTGGGTAACACAGACTTTCAACTCCCTCCAAAGATTGTATATGGGGTTGAGATCTGGGGCCTCATTTATAAAACATTGCGTAGGAAAGCACACTACCGGCAATTGTACGTACGTCTGCTCTCGTAGATATCTCCGAGTCACTGAAAACCCTTGGTAATAACATTTTTTAATTGTGCTGTAGCTCATTTCCCTTTTTTATCATAAGCGTCGTATCACTTCAAGACCCTGGTGTAGAGCATCATCCTGTGCCTCTAACAAGGGACGCTGGGGCTCGATCTCCGGGACAATAATTGGTTCCGGTGGTGGCACGTTCTGGGTCAGGGCCATGTTGTGCAGCACAGCACATGCCCGAACAATCTTACACACCTTTGCAGGTGTGTAACACAGGCTCCCTCCTGTGGCATCAAGGCATCGCCACCTGCCCTTCAGCAGCCCGATGGCCCGCTCCACGACAGCCCGTGTCTGGCTGTGGCGCACATTATACAATTGTTCCTCTGCGTTCCGAGGGTTGAGGAAGGGAGTGAGCAGCCACGTTTGCAGGCGATATCTACTGTCCCCTGCAAGGCTAAGGAATGAGTTAGGCAATGTAGTGTGCAGAGATATTTAATTAACGAGCCTTACCTAAAAGCCAGCCATCCTACAGAGCTCCAGCTTCAAGTCTGCGCCCCACACTGCTGTGTCTCAAAATGAATGAGTCATGGGTAGACCCAGGCCAGCGAGCCACTACATTAGTGAGCAACATCTTTGCATCACATATTATTTGCACGTTTAGAGAATGAAAATGCTTTCTGTTTATGAAAGCATATTTATTCCCACTTGGTGCCCTTATTGCAACATGGGTGCAGTCAATACTACCGATTACATTGGGGAAATCCTCGCCGTGCGCCTTTGCAGAGCCGGGCCTAAAAAATGAAGAAGCTCCAAAAGCAGGGCACGGGGCAGTCGGAACCGGCTCATGAGCCATTCATCATCATGGGCTAGTAAATCCTGATGGTCTCTAAAGACCCGCCAGTCCGGAGACGTCCTTGCGCCATATCCTCCAGCAGTGCCAGATGAGCCATTGTGCGTTTTTTCGCATTGGCACGTGTACGTTTTATATTCAACCATCACTAAATTACCCGAACAGCTACAGGTGATGGAAATATTCTGATTCTAAACTAATTGACTAGCAGTTTTCCACAAAGGCCGCCACCTTAATTGTAATTATGACTAATTCATGACTTTATTTGTACGGGACCCTTTGGCAGCAGGCTATCTGCTCTATATTTCAGCCATTTGAGTTTATAATCACATGCAAGTTTCTAAAATAACCAAAACATATTTTAGTGGTTGAGGTTCCTATTGAAAATAAATACATCTTGGTTTATTTAGTAAATCCTGATTGTTTTTGTTTTGTATGTGTGTGAGCCACATGCACTCCCAGCGCCCGATATCAAACATGCCTCTATATTCATTTTTGCAAACTACTTTAATATATAACAGTTTATGTGAACGGTAATGTGTAATTTTGCCCAAATATCTCCCATTTCTCATCATTTCTTTGGTTTCATTCTTCTGCCGTTGGTGTCGCAGTTTCCTGTTCCTCCACATTTCCAGCGTACGCCAGGGTCAGAGTTACCGTAGATTTAGTGAACTTTCCCGGCAAGTTTGTTTTTTATAAATACCAAAAGTTGACTATAATTGGCGTACGCCAGTTTTTGTACGTACGATGGCTTTATAAATGAGGCCCCTGGAGACTGGCTAGGCCACTCCAGGACCTTGAAATGCTTACAAAGCTCTCCTTCATTACCTGGGCAGTGTTTGGGATCATCATCATGCTGAAGACCCAGCCACTTTTCATCTTCAATGCCTTTGCTGATGGAAAGAGGTTTTCACTCAAAATCTCACGATACATGGCCCCATTCATTCTTTCCTTTACACCAGAGGTAATCAAATGAAATTTAAAGAGGTCCAGTCTGAGAAAATTTATTAAGGCCAAGATCCGGAAGATCATAATGTCCTACAATTTAGTGTGCTACTATATATTTATGTATCTTAGCACTTTTATGAACATCTGCATTGTGATTAGCCTATAAAATGAAAAAGAAAAGTAGGATAACATGTAAATAAGAAAGACATGGCAACTGTGCATGTTCACAAACTAACTTCAGAAAACAATAAATGTAGGCAAAGCTTAATTTTTATATATATATTTTTCAAATGTGGACTAAACTGTCTCAGACATTGTCACATAACAAAGTGCTGATCATGTACATATGATTTCTCAAGTGTGTAATGTTCTCTCATTTATTAAATATAAAAGTAGGGTAACTAACATTTAAATAAGAAAATAAGACATGGCAACTGTGCATGTTCACAAACTAACTTCAGAAAACAATAAATGTAGGAAAAGCTTAATTTTTATATATATATTTTTCAAATGTGGACTAAACTGTCTCAGACATTGTCACATAACAAAGTGCTGATCATGTACATATGATTTCTCAAGTGTGTAATGTTCTCTCATTTACTAAATATAAAAGTAGGGTAACTAACATTTAAATAAGAAAATAAGACATGGCAACTGTGCATGTTCACAAACTAACTTCAGAAAACAATAAATGTAGAAAGAATTAATTTTAAAATTTTTTATAAGCTTCTATTTTTTATCAGTTTCACTTGCCTGTTTCTCTCCCCTTCTCCGTCTCAACTATCAGTTTTTTTCCTTTCCTCTGTCTCACCCCTCTGTTTCTCCTTCTCTCTGCCTGTATCACTCCTCACCGCCTGTATTTCTCCTCCTGCCTGCCTGTTTCTCCCTCTCTCTGCCTGTAGCTCTAACTTTCTCTGCCGGTATGTCCCCTTCTCTCTGCCTGAATCTCTCCTTCTCTCCACTGTGGTATTTCTCTATTTTTTGGCCGGTATCTCTCTGTTTATTTTTGCTATGCTTCGCTGTATTTTTTTTTTTACAGTTTCACTGCTGGAATGCAAAGTGCTTATTGTCTTTGGTGGCATCATGTGGTATGGCAAAACTTGCATACCATTGGCCTGCGGGTTTCCATGGACACTACAACACTACCGTAAAGAATGGAAAACCTGCGCTGGCCAGAAGCACTCATTAAGGTTATAAATATTAATTTCTGTTTTGGCATTTGGCTCGGGTCTGCATGAGACAGCATTTCGGTCTGAACCCCAGACCGCGGTCCGCCTATTAGTGACCTCTGCTTTACACGGATCAGTCGTCCTGGTCCCTTTGCAGAAAAACAGTCCTAAAGCATGATGTTTCCACCCCCATGCTTCACAGTAGGTATGGTGTTCTTTGGATGCAACTCAACATTCTTTCTCCTCTAAACACAAGTTTTTACCAAAAAGCTCTATCTTGGTTTCATCTGACCATATGACATTCTCCCACTCCTCTTCTGGATCATCCAAATGCTCTCTAGAAAACATCAGACGGGCCTGGACATTTACTGGCTTAAGCAGGGGGACACGTCTGGCACTGTAGGATTTGAGTCCTTGGCGGCGTAGTGTGTTACTGATAGTAGCATTTGTTACTTTGGTACCAGCTCTCTGCAGGTCATTCACTAGGTCCCCCCGTGTGGTTCTGGGATTTTTGTTTACCATTCTTGTGATCATTTTGATGTTGTGTATGTCCCGCTTTTATCTAATACTACCACTTCGAGAAACAACGTGTTGGTGCTACACTATTTTCTTTTGGTACTGAATGATTCAACTAAAGAAACTGGAGCATTGTTTTCTAGTGTATTCTCTTATGCTGGGTACACACCAAAATATATTTTACATCTTATAAGTATTTCAAATGTGATAGACCACAAACATGAGGATAAAAAAATCCTAGATTTAACCGTTTTGCTCCTATAGTGTGTGGTGTGCCATGATGTGACAAAGACAGCACACCACACAGAAACAGATTTTTTAAAAGGGTCTTGACAGTGAACACAGAAAATCTCGCAAAAATCTCGCAAGCCTTTAGAATAAGCATGGCGGACGATATGCAGGAAGAAATTGCAACGATAGTGTTTGGAATGATTTTCATAGAAAATTCACGGGAAAAAAAAGAAATCTTTGCTGTCCACATCAGTTTCACTTTGTGCTGCGCCATGACGGTTTCTGTCTTTCATCAACTAGCTTTCTGATTGGACATTGTTCTGTTTCACATGATAATCTCCACAGCGTGCGAGGGTTTGTCCTCGGAATTCCCCCCACACATAAGGATTTCTGATCGTAAATATTAAACATGTTTAATAAATATTAAACATGTTTAATAATATTAAACATGTTTTATATTTATGATTCGCAATCAAGGCATTCTTCCGAGCAGGTTCGGACACTCTTAACACACCTCATACCAAGGGAAAATCTGATAAAATAATCTGTAGAACCATCAAGATAATCGGGACATAACTAGGATTGTCGGAAGAGGGAAAATGGGCCCAAAATCAGCCCGATTATCTTTTGGTGTGTACCCAGCGTGTTGAGGCTATGGCCTTTTACTGAACGAACTGCATCTCCTAGCATCCTTTCACTGAACGAACTGCATCTCCCAGCATCCGTTGCGCTGCCCTCAACCCATTCTCATTGATCTGTGGCCAGTGATGACATCACAGAGTTGATAAAAGGCAGCTAGCATTTTCCCTTTTTTCCGTTCAAACCTGCTGGACCAGGAAGAACTTCCCTTTTGAACTTCGAAGTGAATCGGCCGAGCAAACAGACTTCTTGTAACCAGGGAGTCAGCTGGCCATCTGAGCTCTATTGAAAACAGGCCTGAGTCCCTCAGCGCCTAAAGTCGGACGTCCGCTTTCCTGACCTCGGTTTTGCGCAAACCGCTCCTTTAAACTGGACACTTTCTACGTTCTTCGTCGTGGACTGTGGAGAGCTGCCCCCACCAACTAGGATTAAACTGATTTATATCTCTCGGTCTGGGTAGAGGAGAATTAGGTCTTAACGGTTAATATTCATTTTCTGTTGGTTAAAATAAGTCTGTCAACTTGTTAACCACTGTTATTCTTGGTCGTCTGTCGCTGTACACCGACCCTGAATCTGCATGCTTTTTGTGTTTTATTTGACTTTGGTTGGAACCAGAAGCAGTATATTATATTGTATTATTTCCTTGTTTGTTTATTGTCCGCTGCGGTCGGCGCGTGTCTGTTTAGACAGGTCTCGTGGACTCAGTAGATCCCCTTTCTCCGTCGCCCCCGTTTCCTTTGTCCAAGCCACCATTGCTAATGAAACTAGCCTTTGTTGAATTGCCACGCGGTCTTCCTTTGTGAACTGATCGCGCCAATTGATAAGGCTTGAGTTATCGCATTGAAGGGGTGAGCTGAAGGGGGGGCTTCATTCGCTCGCTGTCTCCCACACACACAGCTGCACACACACAGCTGCACACAGCCACACACACACGCCTCCTTCCCTCGATGTTAACTTTGTTCCATATTTTTGCATGCGTTAGAATAGATGGAAATTATGAATGAAATGTAATCTGTAAGGTTGACCTATTTCATTAATAAATTCCCTTAAGTAACGAGAAATTTCCTGTGCTATTTCAGTGTGTCGTGTAAAGTTTGTTTTAACCCCGCGGACGAACTCTACGCCTTTTCAGAGAGACTGACAGTCTGGTTTAATTAAAATTATCTCATTTATGAGATTGGTGCCCCTATATCTTTAATAAACAGGTTAAACTCGAACGTCATCAATAATTATATTAATATTAAATTATTGCTTATAATTATTGATGCTCAGAAAACCAGACAACAACTTTTTATTATTAATAGTTACAAAACAGTGTAAGTGGCATAGTACCTAAAATCCCATTTAAAATTGGTTATTTGCCAAGTTGCCTGTAAAGTTCAGATGAAATACTCCTTTATTCTTGACTCTGCAAACCATTGTCTGGGTACATAGTACAAAATGATGACATAAGTAGCAAAATTTTAAAGAAACTTCACAAGGGAGCTTAGTGACTTTCTTGGAAGTAAAATTATTAAGGCGTTATTAATGTATGAAGGGTTTTCCAAAGAACAATTTGGTAAAAGACAAACGTACTAAAAAAAGCAAAAAAATACTTTTTCTCTTTGTGCTGTTTAATGTCGGCCCCAGTAGTAGTACCTTTCGAAACAAAACTTTTTTCAGATTATTTCCAATTCTTTTATAGTTATCAGCCATTTAAATTAAAAACTGTAGGAGGCGAAATTGCCATGAAAACATCACTTTTAATTTATTTCTTATAAATGCCACAATGTGATAAGTTTTAAGACTGTTATAGTACAACCACATGTAGATCTCAGAAATTAGGCAAGAGGTTCTTTCATAAGACATGTAGTTTGACTCCTCTGTGCCTACTTTCTCCCCTCCGTGTCCACCGTTTTGCAAATCTTCAGAAAATCAGAGTTGTGGCTGTAATCAGTCTATGATCAGTCACAGACAGCAAAAGGTGTTTGTCTGATTGGAGGGTTGTTTATCTGCTCCTACTTTTCATGGAGGGTTACTCAGTGAGATTCAAGATATTCAATTCATAGGGATTAAAATTCGCACATCGTTAAAAGTAAAGGTTTATTTTTGTTATTAATGTAGAAAATTAATCAGATACGATTTTCTACTTTGCCCATGAAAAAAACAGTTTTCTCCCCTTCATGGTGATGTTGACCCTGAAGTCATCCTCTGCCGCTGTAATCTCAGATTAATTGTTCAAAAGGCCATTAAAGAGGACAGCAGTAATCTGCCGTCTTTCCTCTTTCAAGTTAGAGGTTAATAGGTCAAATCTAATTAAAGCCAACACACTGATCACCTTGCCTGGATGAATGTGCTGTATTCAATGCATTTTCTGCAAGTAATAAAATGTGCACACTTACAAAGGTGTTCACTTTGCTTTTAAATTAGTACACAAAGACATTGAGAGAGAAAATGTGTGCTTGTAAGCATATTTTGTATACTCCTACTCTAAAAGCACAATTAGCATGAGCTGCCAGTCACAACCGAGAATGCTTTTAATAGAAAATGAACTAATGAAAAAAAATTTTTTTTAAATTCTGAGGAGGCAAGAGCTGGAGTTAATTAGCTTTTTTACAAATGAGATAGCTACATGAGAGACAAAGACTTATATCAAACATGTAAAACATAAACAAGAAGGCTTTAATAGGTCTCCCCATATTTCTCTTTAGGACAAATTTGCCCAAAATAATTTCGATATTTGTCCTGTCTGTATTGTAAAAACAATCATTGAGGGAAAAAAGATGTAAAAGTAAGATATCAAAAAAGATGACAACAACTTTTTACAGGGGCTTGAGTTTCAGGGACATTTAAGCAATCTCAATATTGCAATCATGAAATTTGATCATTGTAAGTCAAAATTCTGTTTTTGGTTTTGGGATCAAGTTTCAACATCTTCAAGCACTGAATTAAAAGGCTCAGTTTTAACAGCAGACAATCATCAAGAGCAGCAAAGCAACGGTCAAGGATTTGTTGCTGTTAATGCAACTACTTTCTCTTATCTTCTACAATATTATATATGTACTGTGATATGATAAAAACATACCACAGTAAACATACAAAAACATTACGTTACAGTGGCAAAAATAAAGAAGTAACAAAGTTGTGATCCAGACTAGAATTAATGCATCTTCCTGTCATTATTAATCAAAGGCAACTTTAGGCAAATTGCTTTTCAGGCTTGATTTAAAGGAACTCTGTGTTTTAGCAATTTAATAGTTTTCTGGAAATTTGCACCAGATTAGGAGCATAAAAACAAAATGCTGCTTCTCCATATTTGGTTCTGACTTTAGGGAAGCAGAGTAGACTTGAAACAGAAGACCTGAGTGGTCTAGAACGTTGATACAACAGATCTTCAATATATTTTGGTGCCAATTCACTCAGTGATTTATAAACTGACACATTTCTTCAATGTTTATTTTCTGAGCTACAGGGAGCCAGTGTAAGGACTTCAGTACTGGGATGACTGGGATGATTGTATGTGGATATGACGTAAACTTAGTGGGGCGGGCGTACATGTCATTTCCCAAAGGGAACTGCAAAGATGGCCAATGAAACAGCAGATCTACTCGCCGTGCTTGTCTTTGTGATGTGTCCAATTTTGCGCACATGTAAACGCTTAAGAGACATCGATGAAGAAGCTGAAGAAGCCGTGTTCTTATGCACTGCCATTCACGTGACATTTATACATCATCAATGTGTGCGCTAACAGCGTTCCCTGCCCCCCTCCCATTTTCCCCACCGCCCCACACCCCTCCAGCTTTTCCGGAACATTACCTGATAATCTGAATGCAAACACCATACCACGAAAAGTCCGCTCTTGTTGCTAGGTCATCATCCGTAAAATTACCGGTAAAGGGTATCCGGACAAAGTCCGGAAGATTGCTTTCAGACTCAAAAGCCAGAAAATTACCATTTTTCATGGCCTGTTTGAAAGGGGCTCATGTGTCTCTGAAGGTTCAGGTCTGAGTCCAGCACTACGCCCCGATTTTTTTCAGGCCTGGTCAGTAGTTTCCACATCAATACATCACATCACATCCCATCCATCCATCCATAGCATCCTAGAGCTGGGTCAATAGCTAGGTAGAAGGACATACAGACAATTTTTCCTTGATACAGTGATCTATATTATATTATTAATAATATATATAAAATGTGTAATTTTGTAACTGGTCAGAAATAAAATACACATCTCACAATGTGGCCCTTTGCAGAAAAGCCAGTGTTCTTGTCATCAGAATGACTCAGCATCCTAACTTTAGGCCAACAGAACTCTGACGTGCAGAGAGAGCCCTTAGTATTTTTTAGATGCCACTATAAGCTTGACAGTGAACAGTAGAGCAGAAGTTATTAAGGTTGTTTCAATCTGCAGCTGGAATTGTATCCTCTACACTGATCCCCTAACATCCACTCAATGTCCACATTCAGGGCATCCATGCAGCATGGAAGCCAGAAAGTGTTAGTTCATCTTCACACATCTTTGACTTCAATAAACTTGTTTGTGTTTGTGTGTGTGGTGCTGAGGATGCACAGGTCAATTTGTGTCAAATGACAAGTCTATAAAGGTTGTGTTGTCGCATAGCCCTGGAATACAAAATAAATATATAGAAACACACACAACAGGAGTCAATAAACACAGACAGGGGCACAGAAAATAACTACACCAAGGTTGAGGTTACTGCATCCTTACTCTTTCACATATCCCACAAACTATAAACAGGCGTATGCATTTAGGGTAGATGTATGAAGCGAATAGTGTGACAGAAAAGTATTTATACCCCTTGAGCTGAACACTTTTTCTCAGATTACATCAACAAACTTGAATGTGTGTGGTTGGGGTTTTATCTGATAGATCAACACAAGGGGGTGCACACTTCATGCAAACTTTACACTTCATGCAAAATTCTATATGCGGCAGAAAACTAACAGCGCCTACTATCCCTGAACACAGTGTCCCTACAGTAAAACATGGTGGTGGCACAATCATACTGCGGGGATGCTTTTCAACAGGGCCATGAAAGCAAATAGAGCTATAACTTAAAATTAAAGTGGAGTTACGCTTTCCAGTAGGTTGAGCCAAGATATTTACCCCGACCTACAATGGAATGATTTAGATAAATGCAAATATGTTAGAATGTGTAAAAGGCACTGCATAGTGAAGACAGAGGTAAAATATACAATCAGACTGCAAGGAGTTATTTGCAGGAAGGCCAAAGCAAAGGCTGCCAATGCAGCACCGATAGTGTAATCACAGCAACAGATTTATTAGTCAGGTGAAGGAAAAGTAATGAAGGGACTAAGAGAAGAGACAAAAGGGAAGACAGAAACGGATAAAAAGCACAAAAAAAACTAAAACAGGATTATTAATTTTACTGATGCTATGATCTGGATACCTTTTATTTATATTCAATGTGGGGTTTAATTACAAAGGGAGAGGGAACAAATATTTCAGTATGAGCTTCCATTAAAGTAAAGATCCCTTTCTCATTTTTTGACAAATATCTTTTTTGCAAGCAGACTAAAAAAGGAGTAAAGGTGAAAAATGAAAGGCAAGGAGTGAAGAGCAATGTCTGGTAAGCAAGATGACTTTTGCTTAAATGAGAAGACCTCTGAGAGATCACCACAAACCAAGCACATCAAGCGGAAACCGACCATCAGCTTTTAAAATGTTTAATAAACTGAATGGAGTAATTCTGTGTTTCTAACGTTCAGAAATACAAGTAATTGTAACACTTTGATGGATGAGCTATAACATTACATACATATTGTTTTGTTATCATAAAATGATCACAAAAAAATTATAATACGCCCCAAGTAAAATGTTGTCTAGCAAACCTCTGAGGCCTTTAGCTGTAATCATATAATTTCAATCACACACATTTGAAAATCAATTTACTACTTGGATGATTTCTGAAGGCAGTTGGTTGCACTGGGTGTCTTTTAGGGATTATTTTTCTTCAACTTTATAATTAAGCAATGCTTTGTGTCAGTCTGTCACATAAAACCAAATAAACCACAATTAAATGTGTGGATGTAAAATGACAAAAAATGAAAACGCTTCAGGTGCATGAATACATCACAAGGGACTCACTGTTGAAGGATATTGGAACATATACAGTTCTTCATGTGCTTCAGTCCCCATCTGATCTTTGTTCCGTTTAATTTATTGCTTCAATAACTCATGCATTAGCTGCTAAAAACGTTACCATTGAGAATGAATAAAAATACTGCATCAGTGTAAGTATTCCAATTCATCACATTTTCCATTTAGCTCAAGTTAAATTTCTGTGTTTTTTAGGACGACAAAAAAAATTACTTTCTGAAAAGATGCTTTGAAAAGCCTTTGAGCCTTTTTTGAGATCCTAAAAAGTGAGCGTTTTGTTTGAAGTGACTGTGGGCAAGAAGATTACTCTTTATCTCAACAGATGTCATTGTGTGTTCTACAAGGTTTCACACTCCAGGTTTATTTGCTCTGCAGTTACACACACAATCTCACAAATCAAAACTGTCAAGGAGCTGGTCGGATTGAAACAAACATGTGCAGAGATGATAGCTTTCTGAGTTACAAATGCCATTTGTGATCTGTTTTCGTCTGTCAGGCTCAAAAACATAATTACAGTTTGTAGCTGCAAATGTCAAATCATTATCTGACGATGGAAGCAGTTTTTTTCTTTTTTCTACTACTGAGTACAATGAAACCTTTGGACTTTCTTTCTTTGTATCTTCTTCAAGGTTTCTAAAGGTTATGCAAGTTTTTATGGCTTGCCTTCATAAAGTGGTAATACTACAGAAATTACTGCAGGTTACCATGGCAAAGCAAGACAATTTATGAAGGCTAAAACATCAGACCCCAGTAAAAAGAACAGCAACAGAGCAGGTTAGAAAAAAAGGCATATTCATTTGGTAAAATGGCTCAAAGTATAGATGTCAATCAAATCAATAATCTGTAAATCTAAAAAGATTTTGGTCCAGGGGACGGAATACCAAAGTGAGCAACATATTTAGATTTTAATTGAAATGTCAATAAAATACAACTGAATCTTGTGGTAGTATTTTGACAACAAACGTAAGACAAGACACACGTAAGAAATCCAATAAAATAGCCACTACTTCAAATTCATGATTCTATGCAAGTGTATGGATATACATATGGAGAGGGGTAGAATATGTAGAAACTAAATACAGAGACTCATGCTAATCATTTGACATCAAACAAACAATTAAATGCAACCTTTCAACCTCAAAGTTGCACAAGACCACACATACCGTTTGTGCAAATGCTCACAAACCTCTGAGGATTTGACAGAGGCTGCACTGACATCACGTTACCAAAGCAACAGGCAGGAGTGAGGGGATTGGACAAAATGATGATGACTCAACCTCCCTCCCTTGTGTTCCTCTGTCTCACCATGCTCTTCTCTTCTTCATAGACCAGTCTCACACTTTATCTATTCGGAAATCAAGGATGCAATCGAGGCACGTGCCCAGCCACAAGCATGTCATAGTTGTAAAATGTTAGTGTAGACTGTAATCTTTACACAGAATTGACTCTGTAGTGAACTCAGATTTCCACAAAAAAAACCCAACTGGATTACCACGGTTTCTTTTCTTTGTTAAATCTGAAAGTCATGTCAAAGATGAATCTGTGGTGAGGAAATCTGTAATGGCACAGGAACAGAGCTGAAAGAGTTAAGATGTTGGCCCTTTTCTTATAAATGGAAATAAATGCTGTTGACATTCAGTCTATGTGCGGACCTTTTAAGTCAGCGGAGCCTACTTCAAGTTAACCTAGTTTCCAAGCCCTCTTGAGTGGCCCTGTTGGAAGTGCACTCACTAAATCATTCATAGTGGAGAGACAAGAAAAAAACAACTTGTTCCTCTGTGTAAAACATTAAAACCATGAATTTAGAATGCGGTATTTTCCTTTATTCTCAGTAATGAAAGATGGTAATCTATAAATCAAATTTATTTTGCCAAAAAGGCAAAAACATTACTTTAGATTAGGACATTCTGAAATGCTGATTTAGTGAGTAATCCAATGACTGACTAAATCTTTAACAATGTAAATGGAGAAAGAATTTGCTAATCACTGTGTATCTTTTAAATTTGTGATGACCTTTCTAGCTTTACCTGACTTACCTGAGTTGCACAGGTAGCAACCTAAAAACTCAGTATAGCTGCTCAACTATATGGCATCTTTTTAGTGGATTCCATCTTTGTTTATTATAACAACTGAGGCTATTTTGTGTGAATGTGAGAGTGAATGAATAATGGAGTCGTAAAGTGCTTTGAGGGTCTCGAAAAGCGCTATATAAAAAGCAAGCCATTATTATTATTATTATTTTAAAGTAGGGATGCACCGATTTGAAAATTTGGGCCGATACCGATGTCCGATATTAATCCCCCTGTTATGGCCGATACGCACCGATATGGTATACGGTATATTTCCCTACACTTTCGACACCGTAGAAAATCAACCACACCATCTACATCACTTCTCTGCTTGAGTTAAACACCCCCACATTCCTGCGCCGCATCACTATTGCTGTCACATAACCAAACAAACACCACAAGGATAACACCCCCCCTGAAACACAGACAGAAACGTCAAAAAGATGGAAATAAACAAACATCGGCTGTTAATATCGACCCTCTGTTACTTATCGGACCGATGCCGATATGTTAAAAAACAGGTAACATCGGCCGATACCAATGTTGATGCCGATATATTGTGCGTCCCTATTTTAAAGGACATTTCATAGTTTATACAACTTTTGTTGGGTTTGAAATTGTGAAATTAGCAAGAAAGAATGAAAGATGGTGACCACTAGGCTGACAAAAATTACTGTAGTCTGATGACATTGTCTGGAATGCTAAACTGTCATCAACGCAACACACAATGGTCACCCTTTACAAAAGTTTCTAGCTTGGGTGTGTGTTTATAAGGCGGAGATTCATATAATTTGTGTACAGCGTGGATATTTTAAACAGACCAGCACTCTACACTGAAAATAAAGCATGCTGTCCCAATCTGTATCTTGTTAATAAATGACTGTTTGTGACAAAAACTACAAAAGCCCACTAAAGCTCCAGCAGCACCTACCTGATCCATATTAGATATTAGAAATTATTTCTGCTCCAATTCTGACCAGCATTGTTAATCTGATGTACCCCCCGATTTCTTCTTACAACTGCTGCACAAGGACACAAAGTGAGCAATGTAGTGATCGTGAAAAATACAACAGCAGTGAATGGAAGCACCTGAAAGTCCCACATTTCTACAACATAATCAGTCTTGTTTGGATTGTAATGTTTGAACTTCACTACAGGAATGTTGCTGTCTTGCTACTCAACAGTGTTGTGTAAATCAACCTTTCCCACAACAACATATTGCTTTCCCTATAATCAGTAGTCGAGTTGAGGGGGAGCGGAGGGGGACGCCGCTCCCCTTAGAAAGAAATCCGACATATAACGTCCCACCAGTAAAGGTCCCATCCTCCATCTCTTCCATTTTACAGTAAATGTTGTATGGAAATATAAATCATAAATAGGCTTAGCCTGTATGAAATAATTGAATCATCAGAAAATGTTAGGTCTCCGCATGTTGAGCGAAAATAGTCTAGTAAAATCCGGGGGACAGGGGCACAAAACGCAATGATGCAACATTGTTTTTGCCTGAGAGTCAGCCAGGTGAACCCAGTTTTCGTTTAATCTCGTTCCAACCTCTGGCATCTACAAAAACTGTTTACTTTATAAAATCTATATGTTCGCACTGAGTTCAAAAGTAAAAGTTCTCCTTCTGTAATAACGCAGTTTTTTTATGATCGACGTTATAATTAGGGACTAGTTTGTTTTCACCGTAGTGAGAAAGGAGTGATACGGCTGCTACGTACCCATTTTAGACCAAGATATGGATTTAACATGAAATCCATGTCTTGTTTATGTTTCATGGCAGTTAAATGCATGCAACACATTTTACATAGGCCTACATCCTTTTACTCGGTTTTCTAAAAGTTTTAAAGAAGTTTTCATCATGACCTTAGCTGTCTCCATATGCGCATACATCATCACATCAGTCAAACTCTGCCACCGCATTGGTCTGAAACAGGTACGTAGCAGCTTTATCACTCCTTTCTCACTAAGGCGAAAACAAACTAGTCCCGAATTAAAACACAGATCATAAAAAAACTGTGTTGTTACAGAAGGAAAACTTTTACTTTTGAACTAAGTGCGAACATATTTATTTTATGAAGTAAACAGTTTGTAGAGTTTGCCAGAGGTCGGAATGAGATTCATTTCTAAAGACATTTTTGGGGTTCACCTTATGGCCTAGAGAGCGGCAAAAGCTGCATTACAGAAGTGCAAACATGCCCAAACGAGCGGCTGGTCAGCGGAATGTCCGGGATTTTTTTAAAAGAAAAAAATAATAGGTGAGCTATTTATCTAAATAATTAACATAGCCTACTTTTTGTTATCTAAAGACCCCCCGACTCGCCACAGGTGTACTCACAGATCCCAGAATGCTACCCTCCGAACTAGCTAAGATGAACGGGTGACCCCCCACATCTCTTGTTAATTAGCTTGCTAAAATACATGACTTGTCATTCAGTCAAGACATGCATGCGGCTTGCTGAATCTGCCCTTGATGTTGACTCTTTTTACACATCCAGCTATAATCAGCCTAGGAAAAATTATCACCCTGTCAGAGCTCATCTGACAGTGCTGACATTTAGCCATAATCAGGACGAATGTGAACAAGAGCAAGAAAAACTGTAGAAAAAAAATTAAGTGAGGGTTGTAATGAATAAAATAGAAATGACTCATTTTGTTTGGTCTTTCATGTTAAATAAATCCATTATTTTGTTTTGTATAGGCCTAGTTTGCATGAAAAAACTTCTGCAGTGCAATTATTTGCTAAGGCTTCTTTGCAAGGTGCTGGTATAGGCTTTGCTTCACAGATATAAAAAGCCTCCATTTCACCCGATCTTGCTTAATTCTAATGCAGGCTATTCAGTTGTAGTCCCCTAACATTCTGGCCAATTCAGCAATACAAAATACTCTATAAATACCACCCTTTTTAAAATTAAAATCCAGATTTTTTTAATTGGCGAAAAAAATGACCATCCCCCCTGAAATTTTTTTACAACTCGACTACTGCCTATAATGGCACGACAAGCAAGGGCAACGCGTGTACTAGTTAGGAGATTTAAAATAAAATAGTTTGAGATCTTTATTACACATTTCCACATTATTTTCAATCTTCCACTTCTTTTTCAGTCAAGATTCCTAATTTTCTGCTTTTATCCTAAATGGTTACCATTAGATGTGAAAATATTTTGGGTAAGGAAATTATAAAAGGCTTTAAAGGTGGTATAACCTACCTTGTACTGCAAGGCACTTCTCTTACTTGCTACCAGTGACTCCCTATCCCTCCCCCAGGCTTCCTAGCACTACTCTTTTCTTCTCTGGGAAGTGCCTCACAACCATCTGTCTGGCTTCTCTGGATTTGGCACCTTTCAAAGACACAGAAAGAAATGGCCAAAGTTCTGAAGCTCTTATGGAAGATAAACTTTGGGTTTGTAAGCTTGTGTTTCTGCTTGCATACTACAGGGTACGGTGGAAGGCAAAATGATTTTAAACATAATTCAAAGCCTTAGATGGACCTGCTTTTGGTACCATATACTAGCTGCTGTTACTTTTATTTTGATTTCTCTTCATAAGACAGTCCACTCTGGTTGAAAAGGATTTCAAACTATTGTTCTGTTGCTCTAAAGGATGAGTTTTGGGATGGGTTGAGCTTGGACTCTAGATTTTTAACAGACAAGCTACATTGATGTTTAAAGAGCAACTCACCCCCAAATAAACTTTGTGTTTGTTGATAAACTGTATAAATGAGTGTCTAATAGAGCCGTCTATATGTCTGGTCATTACTTTTTGGTATTTTAGTACATTTTAGTAAAAATTAGGGCTGTCAAAATTAACGCATTAATGCAGGTCGATTAATTTCTAGAACACAATTAACACATGCATAGAATGACCAGTCCTAGTTTATCCCACATTTCAACCCACGCTGCTTTCATGACATGATTATGTCTTATGCTGTTGGTCGCTTTGATAAAAATAACAAACGTGCATTCCATCGACTCGCCCCTTTCAAGGCAAACAAAAGACGTCTTTGGTTGCAAGCGATCAGAAGAAACGATTGGAACGAGCAGATGATTTAAAATGCAACATTATGCAGTGATAACATCACATCAGGTAAGCCTTGACTAACAAAAAAGCTACATTGCTAGCCAGCACTGTAGCTACAAGAAAACTGCATATAATAACAGTGGGAACCAGGGAGTAATGTAAAGGTTCTGTGTCAAACCATTTACGCACGCATTGCAGTGTTTATAAACAAATAATCCCTCTATTGTTCAGAAAAGTTCAATTCAAAAATGCATTATTTATCTTTTCATCATAGGTTTAATTCAACTGTGAGAGGCAGAATATAAAAGAAAAATCCAGAAAATCAAATTGTATGATTTTTTAAGAATGGATTTGTATAATGGTGCAGTAAATAAGTATTTAGCACCTACAGTACAACCAAGCAAAACCTCTGGCCTTCACATAGCTGTTACTTCTTCTTTAAGAAGTTCTTCTGTCCTCCACTGCCTGTAATAATGGCACCTGATTCTGAGCGAAGCATTATATGTTTTTGTACACAGACATATGATAAATTGATCCATCCATCCCTGCTAAATTCTGCCCAGGATTGGGATGGCAGGCTAGTAAGGGATTGAGCCTATCCCTGCAGAGATTGGACTAGAGGTAGGGATGCATTTTTGAGTCAAACCTCTGCAGCAATGAACCTTAAGTCTAAATCAATGAACAATAAGTAGTTTGAATCCACTTGGCAGTTAAGGGAAATTCTAGCCCGAGACTAAGGCCTTGATTAAAGGTGGTTTACATTCAAGAAGCTTTGTCTTATTCTGATCTGTGAATTTGTCCATTGATCAGGTTTATGTTTTAAACCGTATCACTGATAAGTTGTAAAACATTACGGGGCATATTCTGGTAAGTTTTTAGAATATACTGCGTAATATAAAGCACCTTGAATTACCTTGTTGTTGAAAATGTGCTATACAAATAAAATTGCCTTGCCTAACATTTTGGTATTTTCTAAACCGTAGAGCATACAAAGCAGTAATGTTTTGGTCTATGTGAAGTAATTTTAGATACACATTTATACAAAAGATAAAAAACAAAGCATTGGGAATAAAAGTATCTAAAATGGGGCTAAAACAGTGAATTTAAACATGTATTCTAAAAGAAGGAAACATTGTTGACTATTTGGAATATAGAGCTGACTGCTCAATCACTATAACACCAACTCATAAAAAACTGACAAAAGGGAAGAATGGTTCAAGTAACTCTTGGGATAGGGTATCCATATATAAAATCTCTCTGTATGTGTGTGTAAAAAGATAGATTGCTTTGAGCCTCTTCCCAATGCAAGAACCTATGGCAGTTGATACAAGTGTGTCTGGCCAGGCCTGGTGTTAATACGATGCCTTGGGTCAATTCATCTTCACTGACATCCAATAGCAGAGTAAATTACTGAGCAAAGTAGGTGCACAGTTGAGTAAAGAGAGAGATAAAGGAAGAGAAGTTACTCTGAACGGAGAGAAAAAAACAAAGAGGTGGTGACAGTAACCACATTTAGCTAATTTTAATGAACACAGCAGATTGTTTTTAAATTTATATATCATCTGAAATGTTGGCAATAGAAGACAAGGACTGTGGGGATTTAATCAAGATGAGAAATAAACCAATACCCCTGCGTGTAAATATACAACAGTGAAATGTTGGGTAACATAATGGGCAGCAAAGAGAAAAGTTAAAAATAAGCATTCTTGCTTCAAATGATTGCAACAAATATTTTCCATCACCAATGGAATAGAGCTGGCTTTAAAAGCTGCCTTGGCAGGAGGGCACTGACACTTCCGGATGTTTCTGTGCCAGAAGCCCTCTTTGCCAATTGCACAATTAACCAAGAAAAATTAACATACTGCTTAGCTGAGCGAATATATCAGCCTTAGCTTGATTACTTATCTCATAAAAAATAGTTCTTGACTGAATACAGCTTGCAAAGCCCCAGACCCATCCTTTTCAAGTTCTTACAATAGTTATATTTTCCCCAGATCTCTAATAGGTTGTAGCACTGTACTACAGAGGGAAGCGGTGATGTTTATTTCAATAATTCACTTTGACACAAAAGACAGCATCCAATATGCATCTTATAAGTCAAAGTAGGAGCTTAATGATGAAGATGATGATAGTTTTTAGTTTTAGACACATGAATCTGGGCATTTTACAGGTTGGGTAAAACAGTTGCCTGGTCAACTGGGCAGCTAAAACAGACACTCACATAAATACAGTCTGGTCATAATTTCTCTGCTTTCTTGTCTTGTTCTTTCACTAGAGTTCTTGGCCAGTAGGAATTTGTTTTAGCAGCCAGCAGCTTATGCCAAGATGAAGATAACTTGCTGTAATGACCGAGACAACAGCAAAGACTCAATATGCTGTTCTGAATAAAAGTGTCTTCCTTTTGTTATATTATTGATGACCTGTCGATTATGTGAATGTATGCATTTATTGAAAAAATTAATTAAACATTAACCTAATTTCAGATTGTCAGTCAGTGATGAGATTTAGTAATTTGGAGCTGCAATAAATTAAATGTCACTGTGTCCTGTTATCAACTTTTTCCTTTCTGTAACATAGAAAGTTCTCTTATATCGGATCTTCTGTTCCTTCTGTGTTCTGCTCTGTCTTCTCAAACCCCCAGACGGTCGTGGCAGATGGCCGCTCCTACTGAGCCTGGTTCTGTTGGAGGTTTCTTCCTGTTAAAGGGGAGTTTTTCCTCTCCACTGTCGCTACATGCTTGCTCAGTATGAGGGATTGCTGAAGGATTGCTGTGGTTGGAAATCTGCCCAACCTCACGCCAATGACTGACGCAATCTGCTGGGATTCCTTAAATAGGAAACTTTTTAACTGATTGGAATGTTGGTATAATTGTATTGAAATGACTTCTTGTTAAGTGCCTTGAGATGACATCTGTTGTGAATTGGCGCTATATAAATAAACTGAATTGAATTGAATTGAAGACAGGCTTGCATGAAAGATTTTCCTTGTTCTGTCCACTCATTACTCAGATTGCTTTCAGGTTACATCACAGACATCTGTCATTTCATCTGCTGCAAACAGAAAGGCTACTGAAGAAAAGGAAAGCTTGAAACCAACTGAAATATTAGTGTGGAAGAAAAGAATTGGTGTCAACATGTTAAACCCACAACCCTGAAGCGATTTTTGGCCATTTTTTATGTGACAGATCAAAACAAAGCTGTGCATGACTGGAAAATGGGATGTAAACAATATGGGCTTCTCAAGGTTTTTACAAATAAGTTGAAAATGCGGCATGAATATTTATTTACCCCATGTGTCAATACTTCATAGAACCACTTGTTGCTGAAATTATTGCAGCCTTTCTCTTCCAGCTTTGTCCTTCTACAGGCTAAGGTCCATTCTTTTTGCAAAATAATTCAAGCTCAGTCAGGTATGATTAAAAACACCTGAGAACATTCATTTTTAAATCATGAGCTTGGATTCTGGAGTTTATTTCTAAACCATTATCTGCTCAGGTAGTTGACCTGCTGGAAGGTCAACCTTCTCCCCCATTCTCAATTGATTTACAGTCTCCCCGTTACTGCCGAAGAAGAGGATCCCCATAGCACTATAAAGTGGGAACTGTATATTTGACCCGTCTGCAGTGTTTTAAGCCACCAAGATGTTAGTTCACTAATGTCAAGCAAACATCTGGGGCTTGCACAGAACAGCTGGATTAGAACAGACTCCAAAGCAATTGGTGGCTCTGGATTTTGTTCATGGATATCATAGTAACAGGGTCTAAATATAAATGCACACCACAGTTGTTTAATTTTATTTGTTAAAAATGTTAAATTTTTATTTTCCTTCCTCCGTTGGTCTAGTAAAAAAAAAATCTAAATAATGAAATACAACACATGAAGTTTGTTTATTTTGCACACTTCACTTGGAATTTATTGCAGAACGACTTAAAACTTAGTAAACTGATTCCATTGAGTGTTTTAAAGTCAAAAATGAGATGTTTTGAGTTGGACTCCCTCACATGTCAATGTTTTTAATTGAGATTTTATTCTAAGTGCAAAAATGGCTTTCAAATGGTTTCCATTTCTTTATTTATTCTTTCATGTTTTTTCTCTGTGTTTTTGTATGTATGTAATGATGTGATGTAACTCAGTTGCCCATCTGGTCCAGGTCTCCCTTGCAAAAGAGATTTTTAATCTCAATGGGCTTTTCCTGGTTAAATAAAGGATATAACAAAAAAAGTTTGAGGTTGAGATAACGCAACAAATGTTGAAAGTTTCAACGGATATGAATACTTTTGCATCACACTATTAATCTCCTTAATTACCATCAAATGTCCAAAGCAGTCAAGTTTGACTGTGTATGACATTTAATTTATTGCAGCTCCAAATTACTAAATCTCATCACTGACTGACAATCTGAAATTAGGTTAATGTTTAATTAATTTTTTCAATAAATGCATACATTCACATAATCGACAGGTCATCAATAATATAACAAAAGGAAGACACTTTTATTCAGAACAGCATATTGAGTCTTTGCTGTTGTCTCGGTCATTACAGCAAGTTATCTTCATCTTGGCATAAGCTGCTGGCTGCTAAAACAAATTCCTACTGGCCAAGAACTCTAGTGAAAGAACAAGACAAGAAAGCAGAGAAATTATGACCAGACTGTATTTATGTGAGTGTCTGTTTTAGCTGCCCAGTTGACCAGGCAACTGTTTTACCCAACCTGTAAAATGCCCAGATTCATGTGTCTAAAACTAAAAACTATCATATATACAGCTGTTGTAGGAATATTCAAACAATTAGTATTTGATTACTTATTTTTTGTCTCAGTGAATGTATCTAGGGCATGAGGTCAAGTTAGAAAAAAAAGCTCGTTGTTCCAGCATAATGTTCCTGATAAAAGGTGTGTCAGATCACCGGGATGACAGCAAGATATCAACTGGACGTTCGGACCTTGAGGGACTGCTTCATGCTTTACTATCAGAGTGGCATGGACTGGTTCTTCAGGAGCTGAACAAAAATATGAAGAGGACATGCTGGAGAAGATAAAGAGTGATTACTAAATACTATTTAAAGTGTTCAATCGAAAGGGTTAAGACGGAATGAGAGAGTAAGCTCGGTCCCTTCATGTTTTGGCCAAACATGTTAAGTTAAACTACTTAAACGGCTGAGTAGTCAGTTTCCTCTTTGTTTTTGAAAGAGTATTATAGCTTGCTATAACACAGCTTAGATACTGGAAATATGATCATTGATAGATGGGAGTGTTGGCTTATTTACATTCCCACCCGAAATGCTGCAAATCTTCAACTCATTTGGATTTAGATTTTCTGGCCAACAGTTTACTGTAAATCTGAGATTATCCTCTTCCTTTGAACTTTACTTGGGAGCCAGATTCTCAAAGCTCGGCAAACTAACACATGGTTGTAGTCTAGAAAAGGCAGTACACAAGGTCACTTCTGGAGACGACCTTATTAAAATGCAAACAGGGATGTGTCAGCAGAAAAAAAGAACTTAACCTTTAGATATCCAGATAAGCAAAAACAGAGATCAGCATTCAGTTAAAAAAGTAAAAATAAACAGACTGGGTCAGAAATAAAGAGCTGAAGCAAACCTCTGTGAAATAAATGAGGTATACAGTTAAAACGTGAGTGAAAAAAACAACCACAAGCAGATCCAGTACAATCAGACAAGTTAATGGTGTGAAATGAAGCTAATCGTTTAACTTTTTTATAAAACATTTAAACTGGAATGAATCACTGTCATAAGTCTTCTTGAATTTGCAGCTAACATTGTTATTAGTGTCATTAGATATTAATCTTTCATCATTTCACAGAATTCTCATGTTTCATGGTTCAGGACCATGGACAGCACAAAAGAGATACAAATCTTTCTAACTACACCATCACCATTCATCTTGGCACTAGTATTACAATTACAGAGAATTGGTTGGAGTGAGGTATAGGGCGTTAATTCAGTTTTTTAAGGCTTTTAGACCAACCTAAATTCGCTCCACTGCAAGCTCAAAAGCTCCTACTTCCCAAATAAGGAAAGGAGAATCCTACAATAAAGACACTAATATTTATTAACTTTGGTACCTTATTTTATTTGTAAAAAGAGTAAGCAGTTTTGGTGCATGTTTTGGTATTTTTACCCGACTAAGAACGAACCACAACATTGTTAGATTTATGTCATTAAAAAAATTAAAGACAAGAAAAAAAATTCTATACACACCAGACATGGAAAGTGGTAAAAGAAAAATCCATAATTTCAATTTCTGCTGTTTGGTGTACAGGTTAAATTCGAAAAATTAGAATGTCGTTCAAAATTTCATTTATTTCAGTAATTCAACCAAAAAGTGAAACTAATATATAATATAAACTCATTACATGCAAAGCGAGATATTTCAAGCAGTTATTTGTTACAATTTTGATTATGGGTTACAGCTTATGTAAACCCCAAATTCAAAATATCAGAAAATTGGAATATTACATGAAATCAATAAGTCAAGGATTTTAAATAGTGAAATGTTACACCTCTGAAAAGTATAATCCTGCATATGTACTCAGTGCTTGGTTTGGGCCCGTATTGTATCAATTACTGCCTCAGTGCAGCGTGGCATGGATGCTATCAGCCGGTGGCACTGCTGAGGTGTTATGGAAGATCTGGATACTTCAATAGGCAGGTGCCAAGTCCTGCTGGAAAAGGAAGTCAGCCTCTCCTTAAAGTTTGTCTGTGGAAGGAAGCATGAAATGCTCCAAAATGTCCTGGTAGATGGCTACATTGACTCTGGACTTAATAAAGCACAGTGGACCAACACCAGCAGATGACATGGCTCCCCAAATCAACACAGACTGTGGAAACTTCACACTGGACTTCAAGCATCTTGGATTGTGTGCCTCTCCATTTTTCCTCCAGACTCTGGGACCTTATCTTCCAAATGAAATGCACAATTTGCTGTTCTTTTTTTCTTTAGCCCAGGTAAGATGCTTCTGACTTTGTTGTTCAGGATCGGCTCAACAAGAGGAATACGACATTTGAAGCCCATGTCCAAGATCAGTCTGTATGTGGTGGCTCCTGAAGCACCAAATCCAGCGTCAGTCCACACCTTATGAAGGTCCCCAACCCTTTTGAATGGCCTTTTCCTGACAATCCTTTCCAGGCTGCGGTCATCTATGTTGCTTGTGCACCTTTTTCTTCCACACTTTTCCCCTCCATATAACCTTCTATTAATGTGCTTTGATACAGCACTTTGGGAACATACAATTTCTTTTACAATTACATTTTGAAGCTTTCCCTCCTTATGGAGGGTGTCAATGATAGTTTTCTGCACAACTGTCAGGTCAGCAGTCTTACCCATGATTGTGATTCCGAATGTACCAGACAGCGGTACCCTTTAAAGGCTCAGGAATCCATTGTAGGTGTTTTGGATTAATTAGCTGATTAGAGTGTGACACTTTGAGCCTAAAAAAATTCAACCTTTTCACAATATTCTAATTTTCTGAGATTTAGAAGTTGGGGTTTTCATAAGCTGTAAAGCGTAGTTTATACTTCTCCATTGTTGTGAAGCAATTCCCCACCAGTACAGCACGGGGTGTAGAAGTTTTCTGGCGAGTCTACCTACCATTGCAGTGTCTGGTTGACGACAGTTTATTTACTTCAGCTTGGGAACGCACATCCACTCAAGGAGCAATGACTGACAAAGGGCAAGTTTTAATTGAGCTTAATATGGCTTAAACTAGGCCTAAGCCATAATCATAATCATAAAAAATAATGGCTTGAAATATCTCATTTTGCTTGTAACGAGTCTATATCATATATTAGTTTCACATTTTATGTTGAATTACTGAAATAAATAAACTTTTGTACAGTATTCACATTTTTTGAGTTTCACCAGTACATATTTGAGTCTTAATGTCTAATTTGACCCTCTGATGGTTAAACATAATCCACAACAAAATCTTAACATTCAGTTTCACAACTAAAGATCGTTGAATTTAAAAAAAAGTATTGTTACTAGTTTGAAATCATTAAAAACTGCATGGTTTTATTTTCTTTATCAGAAGACATTAAAAATAATCAGTACTAAAATATTGGATTTTATTTTACTTGTCTAACTTTCCTCTGGTTTGATTTCCTTGTGGAATCAGTATTCTCTTATTTTCCCGCTGCCAAGTGTTCCAAATGATTCACATGCTCATGAACAGCATAATGTGTATGTATGTGTCTGCTATGATTCACTCCATGTTTGGAAGCAGCCAAGTAATTATATGGTTGTGTGTAAACAAACAAAATTGCCCGATCCGTTAACTCAGAATCCCTTATGCATGTCACCTTTCCCCATCTGCATGTTAACTAAAATTACAAATTGTTTATCGGTTTTTGAATAGCTTTAGATTGGGGCATGACATGTTGCCGTTTCTGATTGTTTATCATACTTTGTGTTGTCAAAAAGGTTCTATTAAGGGATTGTGAATTGAACCCATCTTTATTCACACATAACTCATGATTTAACAAGAGAGGGTTGGGCGAGATCACTCTCATATAGGGGCCCTTAATAAATTAAGCATATTTTTAAAATTCTATCTTGTATTTAGGTTATGACTGATAAACGGAGAAAATCTGTCAGGGGGCTAGCACGTTTTCATAGGTCTGTAAGTCCATGCATATGTAAGATTTTATCCATTCGCAGTCCCACTCTGAACACACACACAGAAAGACATACAAAGCCAGCTGTTACGAGAAATTGCTCGGGGAATGGAATAAAAATGAAAGGTGAGTGAGGGAGATGTGAGGAGAAAAAAAAGGAAAAAGATCGAGGGATGAGAAAAGCCCATGTGGCGAAGGGAGATTCTCATCTTCACTGAAAACATTAGATCCCTCCCTCCCTCCACCTTTCCTACCATTGCGAGCTTTCTATTGAGCATCTCTGTTTCTTTCCCCCCTTCAATCAACCCCATCCCACCCGGTCTTCTGCCTCCCCTACCCTCCTACCTCTTCATTTTTCTCTACACCCCCCTCACAGCTTTCACTCTTTCGTATTATCCCTCTCTCTGTATTTTTATTCCACCTCCCTCGTCCTCTCTCTGTCACTGTCGGAGAGCTGCAGGCAGACGAGGCAGCATGCACTAATGTTGCTATATTTGACAAGGCACGCGCTCACCCTCTTCTGCCACATGCACGGCTGCACACACATATGAGAAAAGGGGAAGGGGAAGGGGAGGCGAGCGCACCAGGGCTTTAAGACACACCGGATGCTGTCTGAGTGCTGGAATCAAACATAGCAAAACATGGAGAGGGGTAACGCATGACGGCAGCAAACCAACCCTGTTTTTGCTCTCTCTCTTTCTCTCTCAGACACACGCTCACGCCTCTCAGACACAGCAGCGCACGAGCAGGGGAGCACGACAGTGTTGGATGTATCATTCATACAGAGAAAAGATCTGAAGGAACGGATTAACTCTCTCCAGCAGTCTCCCTCTAAGGATCTTATCCTCTCTTTCCTCCTCATGTTCCTTTTTTTAACAGTCCCTCTTTTTTAAAAGAAAAATAAGAACCTCTCCTTTTGCATAATTCATTTATTGGCTGAGGGAAACAGACTGATCACAGTCTTAACGATATGGATTGATTTTACTGAAGCAGTGACAGCTTTTCTTTAAATGTTTTGCCCTGTGAGACATTTTTTGACGGTTTGTTTTCCGACAATATCTTTGGATGGATGGCTGACAGCAGCAAGCTGTAAGGCTGGTGCCGACTGAGGTATCTGGTAAAAAGGTAAGTCCGGAGATGGTGTTAGTTGTGTTTGCCACACTCAAAAACACACAAAAGCTCAGTATATCTGCAGATCTTTGTCAGTGTAACACAAGGTGAACTGCAGGCTACTTAATCATTTTTAATGGGAGGTAACTGGTGGTGGACACACAATTCGTAAACCAAGTGAACATCGGCAGGAATATTTGGTTTTATGGAGCAAAGCCTGCAGATGCTAACAGCAAGAGGAGTAATTAGAAACTAAGAGAAAAATACCTTCAAAGAAATAACAATTCTATTTGCTTTTCAAAAAACTTAACTATAAAACAACTGTAAGGTTTCTCCAAAATAGTTTGCATGCTTGTGCAAAAACTCCTGGTGCAGACCTGTAAGACTGAGCTTGGCTTTGATTAATACAATGCAAGTATCCTTTGCATATTTTTGAGTAATATAAAAATACCATAGGTCCAACCAAAGTTCCTGTCCAGCTCAGTCATTAATGTGAAACTCATCCATTTGCTATGTCATGTTTTCTACAGCACAAAAAAACTGTAGGACATTAGTGTAACTGGTGCAATAAGAAGTTACATTTGTTGCTGTAACTAATGCATGCTGCAACCTAAGCAGAACAAACCTCATGTATTTTTCTTAAAGTATCTTAAACAACCCTGACAGTAACATTTACTTTAACTAGAAATTTAAAATTAGAATATTGCAGCTCTTTCTTTTTTAGTCTGACCTTCATATTACCTTATGTAACTTTAATCCATTTAAAACCTTTTGACTGGCGCTATTAAATGATGCTGATTCTCAGTCTGAGGCTGTAGGGTAAAGTGCTGCAGTTGTTTTTTTAACTGCTCTACAACACTTATCAACTCTAACAGTGATTCAGAAGGTGTGATGTAAAAGTGATTAACTCAGTGGAGCTGCATTGTAATTATATGATGATGCAGTAAGTGTGAGGCCTCGCCTGTCTAATGTCCCTGAGGCCTTTGTGTCTCTATTTTGTCTGACTCTCTGTCAAGTAACACAGACACATCCTGACATCATTCTAGGGAAAACAATAAAGATTGCTGAGTGATTATATGGGTAGTGCAGTAATTTGGCATGTCTAATAAGAAACAAGGCTGCCACATCAAACCAACTGGATGGCTTTAGTGAAAACATCCATAAAATCATTGCAAGCATTCCAGCTGGAATTAATTTAAAGACACATGATACAATCAACCCAAATGCAGAATGCAGCAATATTTTTCTCAAAATTACTGCTCAAATTCAGTAAAAAATACATTATACAAGTTTTTTTTTTTTTTAAGTCTTCATACCCCTCAAACTCTTTCACATTTTAAAACCTGATTTTATGTGATGGACCAGAGAGAAGTAGTACCTAGTAGTGAATTGGAAGAAAAAGGATACATAGTTTACAAAATATTTACAAATTTACAAGTGTGACATGCATTTGTATTCCATCAACACTTTATTAAATTACCTTTTTCTTCAGCCACAGCAGAAATTCTTGAGGTGTGTTTCTACCTTATTCGAACATCTCAGTCACATTGAATAGAAAGTATATGCGATTCTCAGTTGGTTTAAGATCTGGAATTTGACTGGGCCATTCTAAGGGATAAATAAGCTTTGATCTAAACCATCCCATTTGTAGCTCTGGCTGTGTGTTTAGGGTCATAGTCGTGCTGAAAGATCTGTGCCCCAGTCTGCCCCGTATTTACCTCTCTCCATCATCCCATCAACTCAGCTTTTCTCTCAAGGCTGATAAAAAGCATCACCACAGAATGATGCTGGCACTAACATTTTTCCCCATGGTAGGGTGTGCAGTATTACAACAGAGCACTGTGAGAGGTTTAAAGCTTTGGATATTGTTTTATAACCTCACTTTACTGGAAATTTCTCCACCATTTTATCCCTTACTCGTCTGCTAGTTTTATTGTTCTTCACAATCCCATTTGCTCATTATTATTTTGGATGTTTTACTGAAATTGGCTTCTGAAGACAATGGATTGCTCTGGGTCTTATTTAAGAGCAACAGAGTAAAGAAGGCTAAATCCAAATGCACACCACACTTCTCAGGTTCTTATTTATGAAGCCATTTGAAAACGATGAATTCTTTTAAACAATGAATCCATTTAAAAATGATTTACTACTTTGTGTTGGTCTGCAACACAAAGCCTCAACAAAACATGTTACAATTTGTGAATAGAATGAGACCACATTTAGAAAAGTTCAAGATATATGAATACTTTTGCAAGGTGCTGTCTGTGTTAAACATAGCTGGAAAAATAAAATGGCTAGCATGGCCTGTTAAAGTCAGCGTATAAGAAGAAATATATAAAACTCACTTAAGATATTGCAGCTATTTACAAGCCCACCAATCAGATAATGGTCAAATGTATGTGCAAATTTCCACAGCAAGTGACTGTCAACATATAAGCGAGTCTATTTATCACTATACAAGTAAGTGTGTGTGTGTGTGTGTGTGTGTGTGTGTGTGTGTGTGTGTGTGTGTGTGTGTGTGTGTGTGTGTGTGTGTGTGTGTGTGTGTGTGTGTGTGTGCCATGTTGCAAAGTCTCTCTGCTCCTGTGTAAGAAATACATTAAAAATTGATTTAGGAAGCTTGGCTGCACCTCACTGCCTTTGTTAGCAACAAACCTTTTAGCACAAAGGAAGACAGGCATTAAGGAGAGCATTTTGATGTAACTATATTACAGATTCCTATACCTTTGAGTGTCAAGTGTGTCAACAGTATAGCACAAAGTAAACAATTCGATACATTTATTTACTTGCTGAAGGGATTCACTTGATATATTCACACACAGCCAGTCTCCCACACCTAGATAATCATCCCCTTGTGTTCATTTAGAGGCACATAGGGCAGAATTCCAGTCATATTGATTAAAATCTATTAGTCAGGCCACATACTTGTCAAAAGGAAGATTAAATATGGCTAAAATTAGGCTCAAGTGGGTAGATCTTACAGAAATGCACCAATAAGGACACACTCACATATTATCCTCTACAGAAGGATTTTAGACTTTTAGCTGAGCTGATTTGAGCAGTTATAGATGACTCAGGAAAGGTCACTATACACAATGTCAAAATATAACTACAGCAATTAAATGGCACAGTTTGTCACTTCTTTGATATACTGACTTTCAAAGTGCAAATACAGAATGACAGAAAACAGAATGAAACAAAATTAAAACATGAAAACTTAAGGAAAGACAGTAGAGGTGTTACTTGATTTCCCAACATGCCGACGGGCTCCTGTGTATTTACAAAGTGTGTACACTAAAATGTCCATGTGTAGATTTTAGCTGCCCCCATGTTCAGGTCAAACGGATTAAAACAATCTTTCCGAGAACTGCCTGGCCCACCACCGCATTACCCATTTATTTTGATAGGAGCTGATGGGTAAACATGGAAACATGGCGGCTGAGGTGACCATCAAGAACAACCTGTCATCACTTCTAACCTGCAACTGGAGTGTGCAATAATTCATTTTGTATTTTTGTTTTGGCTCCAAATTTTGTAATCAAACAAATATGTATCTAAAGGGTTTGGCAACATTCTTTTTTGCAAGTTGTGCATATAACACACTGCATTTAAAGTAGCCAAATAACTGATGTGACTGGAATTTGTTTTTCATATTTGAGCAGCCTTGCTTACAACATAGAAATGATTAGTGAATATTCCGTCTTTTCTATTTAGAAGAAAGTAAAAAAACTTTTAGGTACATATTTCAGCACATAGAATGGTTAATCAGACATCCCTATAAGCTCTTAAAATGCATCCAATATTTCCTTTACATAATGTCACAGCTGCAGGAGGAAATTCTGATAATTCAGAACATTTTTGCAGAATTGAGATGAGAAAAGCTAAAAATGTTAATATTGCAAAAGGCAAGGCAATTTTATTTGTATAGCACACTTTCAACAGCAGAGTAATTCAAGGTGCTTTACATAATTTTGGTGATTTTAAATAAACACATGGAATATAACATTGGAAATTAAAAGTAAAAGAAACATTACACGATACACAAATCAAAAAAGCAAGAGAGCATGAACACATTTCATACATATGCCATCAAGCATTTACTCAAAGGCACTTCTAAACAGATGGGGTTTTAATCTCGATTTAAAGCAGTTCAGAGTTTCAGCAGCTCTACACTCATCAGGAAGTCTGTTCCAGATAAGGGGAGCATAGAAACTGAAAGCTGCTTCTCCATGTTTAGTTCTGAGTCTAGGGATGTTTAGTAGGCTAGAGTTGGAGGACTTGAGTGGTCTTGGTGGTTGAAATGGTGTGTTTGACTTTAACCAATGGAAATAAAACCCCACAACAGAAGACTAAAATAATACACATCACTGACTCTAATCTGGGACCTTAACCTTCTCTTGTAAAAGGTCCTCACCGAACAAGAGATAAATCAGTGCACTGTGTACTGACAAGTGACATTTACAAGCAATTTTATGAGAAGCAATGATACTTGAATACATGAGATGAGTAAGGATGACAAAAGTTGGGTTTGCTTATGAAAAATGGACAGGCTTGTTAAACATGTTAGAGTTGGTCAACAACAAAGCACTATGATGGCATATTTTATGGTTACCGTAACATCTTAATCTAGCAATTTATAACCCTAACCCTAATTATGCATTTTAAACTCACTACTGTAGGTCATAGTGAAAAATAAAGAAGAAAGCACTGTGAAAGAAATCGGTTGCTTTCTTTAATTCTTATTAGGGATGGGGCTGCACAGGGGAACAGTTGGTAGCACTGTTGCCCGTAGCATAAAGGTTCTAGGTTTAAATCCTGATCTGTGTTTTTTCTGCATGGAGCGTCTATGTTCTCCCTGTGGATGCATGGATTCTCTCTGGAAACTTTGGCTTCCTCCCACAGTTCAAAAACATGAGCGTTAAGTTAATTGGTCTCTCTAAATTACCCTTAAGGATGGGTGTGTGTATTCATAATTGTGCCTCTCCAGGGTCTACTGGACATTTCCATTTAATGGCCGCTGGAGATCAGCACCATCGCCCCCATGACCCTGCACGGACCAGCAGATATAGAAAATGCATAGATGGATGGTTAGGGATGAAACTGAATAATTTTAACTACATAAGGACTGAAATTAATTCTAAATATTTAGCTATGATTACCATTTTGTCTTGAAAATTCCCTGTAATGACATCTGCTGGGAGTTGGCACCAAAAACATACATTAAATTTAATTAAAATGTATATTTCCATCTACATTTATAAGCAAATACTTACATTTAACTTTCTTCATCTATTCCTATTTATTTCAAAAATCTTTAGAATGTAAATTATTTAGTAAATTAGACATCCCACCAAAGTTGTTGAGCTCTTGCACTATATTTGCAGGGTTTATAATAAAAGCAAACAAAGAGGGTCAAAACCAGGGTTAGAATTTTCAATTTAGCCACTATTTCAAGCCACATATTCCCACAAACACATTTTGGATGACAATTGTCTTGATTATAATAATTACAAACATGAAAAAAATAAATTAAAACTGCAAAATCTAGTCATTTTCCTAATTCTGTTTAACCCCCCCCAAAAAAACCAAACAAACCTGAACCGTTATGCAACGTAACATGACATGCATGACTGCATTCGTACTCAGGTTACAATTTCGTCCCTCCTACTTTCATTTCGCAGGTGGATAGAAAACAATTCGTAGCCATCTACTTAACATGTACTTTGCTGAATTGTGGGGATAAACATAATTATAAATGATACAATCTTACACATAGTTTTATTGCAATGTACATTACTTTCTTGAAGATTTTATATTACACTGTAGTTCAATTGACTACAATACTGAACCCTAGTTGGGCCATTTGATTTAGTTGAAATATCACACAATAAGACCCCAGATCAAACCAAAATAACTCTTAAGCAACCACCTACTGGTAGATGTTTTGTTTTTTTGTGGAGTTGCATAACCCCATTTCCGAGCACTTAACTTTGGTTTTAATTTTGGTAGTCAAAGCAGGTCCAAGATTTTTTTGAAAAACATGGGTAAAAACAAAGACCAAAACTGCACAATTCACATACATTACTATTCCCAATTAATTACATTAAAGATAAAACAATACGTTTTACCTTTAGGTACATGTCTTTGCCAGTTTTTCAAAAAGATCATGTTAGTCTATGATTTAAACCAGTAATGTGAAGCCACAGTACTACTCAGTTCGGTTACTGATAATGGCATTTGGGCATATTGCTGCCCCTAAAAGTCAGTTGTTGAATCTAAAAACAGTTTTTCTGTCTAAAGTGCAAACATCCCACAACATCTGAATCAAATTTGTTTACCTATTCATAAATGTATCTGCATTTGGTGAGTACAAGGTGATAATTACCACCTGTGGTCAGAATCAAGGACAACAAAATATTTTAAACCAACATCCTCAGTTGCACTAATTACATCAGGGCTCACCTACAAACACATTATGTACAGCACTACAGTGTTAAACCCATTCAGCCTAAAAAGAAACATTTTTGTCTTCAATTTAAAACCGGTAATTTCTCAGACTTCTTCCTTTTCTTATCACTGCTACTGTGCTCATTTACAAAGAATAACTTGAAATTTCCCAGCGGAGCTTGGCTAATGTGACTTTAATCACATGCAGGAAATCTATCTGCGGTGCTTCCTTGATTCATGCCTCTGTTATATTGTCGAGGAGAGGAAAGAGGATTCGGAGTGAGAACAGTAAGAACAGGAATATTGAAAAAGAAAAACAAGGACAAATGAAGGTTTAACAGATGGAATGAATGTTGGAGAAATGTGAAAGATTAATAGAACAGAAAATAGAGCCTAATTATTGGCTGCAAATTGTTTAATATTTTTGCTTGGTGTCTGGCAGGTACTATTAATAGAGATTTTACCACAATTAGCAGCAATAGGGTTTGCATACAACAATCCACACTGACACAAAGTCAGACTAAAATACTTGAGTGGTTATGGAGAGGAATCTTAAAACCCTCCTTGTTTACCCCCTTGCACTTATTTTTACTTCCCCTCTCCTGCTGGGATTTCCTGCCTTATCTTATTGTCCCAAAGACTTTCATCACTGATTTTTTTTCCACACCTCCTTTCCTCCTCATCTTTCTGACTTCACCTATTCTTCAGCTCTCTTCTCTCCCTCAATTTCCATATTTAACCAGGTGTAGATGATCTGTTGACACTCCTGACAGATTGATGACTATTACTCAGGGAAGTGACTGCTTGACAGGCTGTACAGTCAGCTGAACTTTCACTGACCTCTTGTTCACCATCATCCTCTTTCCTATCTGGCTGTTTAATGTGCTGCAGGTGCAGATTTACATAATTACGGTGCACAGCACCAGCCCCAAATGCACCTTAATTTCTTGTCAACTCTATGGCAAAATGAGCCTCAAAGAAAGAAAAAAAAAGTAATGCTTTCAGGTTTTCCCCACAAACATCTTCATCTGATTAGTGCCACATTTCATACGCTGCTGATTGGGTTTGATGATAGTTGGCGAAAAGGCGGTATTTTAAAATTGCACTGATTGGCCCAGAGGCTGCAAGTCATTAATTGTGCCATATCAAGGTGCAGACAAGCCTTTTATAACCAGGACTCATTGCATCTTATTTCATAGCAATAACAAGAAAAAAAATTTTTAGTCAATAGGGCAGACCAATCTTCAACCTTATCAAATAAAATACCTAATCATCAAGAACTCAGCATCCTCCAGAGACTCAAACAAGGAAAGGGAATTTGGAACAAAAATTTCATGTTTTATAGTGATAAATAATATTTAGAAATGCCTCACATTCTCCGTTGTCAATAGATTATATTGATATGACTACATATCAATGTAGTCACAGCAACATATGTTTTAAACAGCTTTGTCTCAAAATGATCGATACCACTGCAGCAAATAGTTTGCATAACCCCATTTTGCCAGTACGGCTACCCTTAGTCTCGTTTTACATTTCACACGGTTAGATTATATAGAGCAGGGGTGTGCAACTCCAGTCCTTGAGGGCTGGTGTCCTGCAACTTTTAGATGTGTCCCTGGTCCAACACACCAGAATAAAATGGCTGAATTACCTTCTCAGCATGTGGTCAAGTTCTCCAGAGTCCTGCTAATGACCTGATTATTTGACTCTGCTGTGTTGCTGCAGAGACACATCAACAAGTTGCAGGATACTGGCACTCGAGAGCTGGAGTTGCACACCCCTGATACAGAGAGGGGGGTCTTTGACCATTCCTCATTTAACAATCTCACTAGATCCTCCATAGTCATGGATCCTATCTCCCTTTCTCTTCAGATCATCCACCATGCTTAACAGTGGGCATGACGTCTCTTTTTCTTGCTAATCCCTTCTAGAGTATTTGCTGCACAAAATCATGTGTCCAATCTGATCAAAACACACATATCTAGTTAATCTCCCAGTAGAGTTCAGCACCTGCTTACATTTCTGATAGGAGAAAAGCTTGGTGCCACTTTCTAACCACAGTTCTTCAACAGAGACTGTGCTCTTAACATCCTGCTCACCTTGTTTGCTGGCATTATAATCTGGGTCCACGTCCAGCCCTCTGTGCCCCGTGGCTAAAAGAAATGGGCCTTTCTGTTATTGTCAGATTTATATCTCAGGAGAAACATAAAGTAGTTGATTACTTATTAGAAAATCAGTAGAAACTCTGATAGTCTTTAAAAGTCAAGTTTAATAAAAAATTGTTTGTGACATTTAATTTAAGGGGATTGGTAGGGGTGCCAAAAACTGTTTCACTGATGATTTTGTTATAATTATAAATGTGGGAGCTATTTAATGACTGATTAAATAGACTTGTATAATAAGTTGGATGTTCATTAACTTGTCAGTGTGAGATTATGCAGCTGCAATAAAATGATTTATTTTAAGGATACATTTTTACCAGATGGGATAAAAACTATTCTGACTTGTATATAAAATGCTGTTAAAATCAACATTTAGTTTTTCTGTGTCTTTCTCTCAGTGTCCAACTTTCTGCTTCTTCATGTTATCTGCCCAACGTTTCCGACTCCTAGACTACAGCAGTTGGTGTTCTGTCTGTGTTAACGCATACTGATTGATTGAACTACTAAAGACGCATTTATTATTCATGCCTTAAAATTTCTGGTGTGTCCCTGTCTGATGCTTGCGTACACATCTACATTCATGCACACAAGCAACGGATATTGCAGACTTATGCACAGACAAACACATTCAATGAATGCAAGCAAATATTCTGAAAGAAATTAGTGTATGCATATTTACTCCTGCTTATTTTTGAAGAGTCACGCATCAAGGTGCGTGTGACACTGCACTAAATATTTAAATATGGGTTTAGGAGATGTTTGTCTCACTTGTCTTTATCTCCCTTTTCAGGTGACTTACTGCTGTATCTCCCTCAGTCACTGTTCATGTGGAGGCTGCAGGCATGACCCCATCATAGCCCCACTCCTCTTGCAGAGGAAGGCCACACAGTTCTGTGTCATGCCCCCTTACATCCACCCCCCTGGGGGCACTGGCCTGTCCCCAACCAGCGCTACCATCTACTTGACCAGACATGGTGAGTTGTCAAAAAAAACCAAAAGGAAATACTTTGCTTCAATCCTACAAAACTCCGCTCTGCTCCTAAATCTGAAAGGGAGCAGGAATGCTGCCTGTTTGGACAGCTGCTAATGTTAGCATGCTCAGTGTGATTGGACTTGCGCGCCGATGAAAGATGAAGTCGCTAACGGCACGTGCCAAAGTGTGTTGGTGAAAACCCAAAAGAGTGTACGTTTTAGTGCAGGCAGAAGTCTGTAGAAACAAAACACAGCGGGAGGAGGACAATAAAGGTGGATCTGAACAGTTTTCTCCCTTTTCTTTTTTCTAGCAATGTGGAAAGCTGCAGTACAGACATTGCTTCTCCTTTCCGTCACTCACCTTGTCTTTCTGTGGCTTCACCTTGAGGGATAGTGAAGAAAAAAAAACAGCCCTTGCATTTCTGTGGGATGACTGTGTGACATAATCCTCCTGATGCATTAGTGTTAAAGTTCCCGTCCTAAGCCCTTGACCCTTACTTAACCTTTACAGCTTGTCTTCACTAAAACATCCCATCTGCACCTCAACTGTAACATAACAGCTGAGCAGCAACACGGAAAACCGAGACTGAATGTTTCAGTAAACCATTCTTTGTTTCAGATGATTCAATTCTCACTCCTATTTTAATTATTGCATGGCCACTTAAAGTTATAAAAGTATTTGTATCCTTTTCCTCCTACTTTATTTTCTTACAACCACAAACTTCTATGTTCTTTAAGATTTTATGTGATAGACCAACACAAAATATTACCAATCATAATTTTAGGATTCAAAATTGTTAACACAAATCTGAAAATTGAGACATTTTTTTGAAAGCCCCTTTACTCTAACAACATAAAACAAAGTGCAGCCAGTTGCTTTCAGAGGTCACCTAATTGGAAAATACCATTCACCTGTGTGTAATAAAATGTAAGAATACATACAGTTCTGTGAAATCCTCAAAGCTTTGGCAAACTAACAGCATCATCAAGACCAGGTGGTGAAAAACTTGGTGATTCTAAAGCAGTATCCCAAGAACGTGGAGTATAAATGGATGGAGTAACAGTAAATACAAGGCAAAAAAGGAATTAGACCTGTTGAAGACTGCTAAAGACTGGGAGCAGAGGTTCACCTTCTAGCAGCACAGCAACACTAAGCATATAAACACAGCTATAATGGAATGATTTAATTCAATTTTAAATCAGTTCCATTCATCTATACAATGCCAATTCACAACATGTCATTTTACAAGACAAACAGTTCTGATTTATATATAGAAATCAAATTGATCCCATCATATTGATAGACATAAAAACAAACCCATTCCAATTTGACTTTGGTTATAATACAGTGGAGTCAAGTTCAGTTCATTATGCCAGTTGGTAAAAATTGTTCTATTTATGGAAACTGAGCAAGCCATGTTTACTTTCGACTTCCTCTTCGTAAATTTGCACTGCTTTGTGTTTATTTGTCCCAATGCGATATACTGAAGTTTGTGGTTGTAAGTACCATGACAATTTTAAAAAGTGATGTATCTCACCCTGTTATTTTTCTTCTTTCACATTCACCTGTCATTCTTGTTTTATTTGTTCTGTTCTCCTTCCCGTCATTCTCCATCAGACGCTAATCTTTCTCTCTTCACATTTCATTCACAAATCTGTACGCATGTTGTAGATTAAACAGTATGGTTGAAAAATGCTGCTGAGTAAATAATGGGCAAACACTGATTTGCTTTTTTTTTTACATCTGAAATTCTGTACAAACACATGATGCTGTGTCTGTGCAAAGCTGTTAAAAGCTTAACCAAAAGAAGAAGAAAAAAAACATTGATGGTCCTAGTAGAATTGTTGAATAGGTTTTGGCTTTTCAAGAGGTCCCTTGCAAAGAAAACACCCCCACAAACTGCTGTGGTAACACCAGGCACACTTAATAACAGGGCAATGCTATCCATCAGAACTTCTGCACACCCACACAGATCATCTGCATCAATACATCCAACCTCTGAAGGCTGCTGTGGAGGAAAAAAAAATTTTTCTACTAGGAACTTCAGAGAAATTATTAAGAGCCTTTAATATGCCTTTCTGTAGTTCATTTAAATTGTACAGGTAGCGCACACAAAGGTCTATGAGTGAAACTATGTAATTCTTCTCAGCTATAGCATTTCATAGTATGGTAAATCCGGTAGTTGCACAACATTGTCTCATCTACACTCTTTATACATGGTTGTATGAAATAAGTCACAGAAGCAATAATTACCAGAACAACTGGTACCTTTTCTTTTTAACTGTCCCCATTATTTTATCAGTTTAATAAATCATACATTTGTACATTTCTTATATCTCTATTAACTTGTTAGCATGCCCCTTATATAAAGATGATATCAGCCTTTTCCCGATGGAAATAATTGACAAGAACCATCAGCTTTGGAATTATAATTGAATGCACTTTACATCTAATGTAACTGAGTGAAAATAGTTTTTAGTTGAAAAATAATATATTTTATCGTCTACTAGGAAATGTGTTCTCAATTTTAAAGAACCACCATTTCAATTATTAGGTTTTAAAATAAAGAAAAACATTAACTTTTGCAAAAAAGAAGATGAACACATTTTCTTTTGGATAATGAGATTTGTGGAAAATGATGCAAAAAAAGCAGTCCCATCCTCGAAATTACAACCCCGTAAACAAAAGCCTGCTTTTGTTGGCACTGAGCCTTCCAAATTCATCACCAAAAATAAATTGTCTAAATCAAATCAAATAAGAAATTAAATTCTCTCTTTTCCATTGTTTTATAAGGTGTTGAGAAAAGTCTGTCTCATTCCTTGTCATGAACAAACATCTTGCTTGAATACAAAAACATTTTCAATCGAAATTTTCCACAGGTATAAATAATTGCGGGTTTAATAAATTCTAATAATAAATTCTAATAAATAAAAAGGAAATAGACAGTACATAGAAAAAATAAAAATGTATATACTGGCTAAAGAGCATTTGTGTTTTTGTTGTACCTTCTTTCGTCTGACTTCCTTAAAATGCTATAGTATACTGAACCAATATTAGTGGAAGAAGTTTCATCTGAAGGTATTTTGTGACCATTGTTCTATGCTAATGAAGTGCAAGGGAAAATATACAATTGTGTGATGGAGGTTTAAAGTAAGTTATTAAGCAAAAGTCTTGAGAATAACTATGATCTGTAGTTTTACATTCCAACAACCACAATTTTATTAAATTACTGTAAGGAAATGCTAAAACATCAGGAAACTAAAGAAGTGTGAAGTAAACAAAGTTAGTAAAAGTTAAACCTAACACCACAATAGTTCTGATTAAACTGGAGGAAAACAAAGGAAAGTACGAGTGAAAAAAGAAAGGAAACAGTTGGGGGTGGAGATGAGAAAGATGAAGAAAAGTAGAGATGAGAACAGACAAGTCTACAAATGATAGAGAGACCATATGGTGCCAATAGCCTTTCACAATCCCAGCAGAGAGTATCAACACACACAATTGTACACAGAAAGCACAAAACAATTCCTATCCACATGCTTGATTATACTCTGCATCTTCGTGGGCGTGTTTGCTTTTGGACACTTTTAAAGGCCCCAAATAGAGCCCAATAGCACATTGCTTTTAGTAAAAACAGTGAGAGCGACTGATGCTGTGTGAGTGAAAGCAGTTCAGGTTTGGCTTTTAACCAGAAAATAATGCAGTCTGGGTTTGCAATACTTAGCTTAATGCTGTCATTATTTGGCATTTTCCAAGTACAGCCATAATAAAGTTTAGTAGGTAACAGAGTACCGTTTGGATCAGAGAAATTACAGCAAAGAATTTAACTGGCTTGTACCACAGATGGTAAACTAACTTCAAAATTAGCAATGTTGGGCCACTTGAAGAAGCTATCAGGTTGTTAAACCGGTAATACATTTATTTTGGGATACTGTTGCTTGGTGGTGTAGGCACAGTGTTTATATTAAAAATAGTATTTAACAATCCAGTTAAAGTTTAAATTTGGCTAAATCTTTGCTGCTAACCATTTCCCAAAACGTAATATGTTTGGTAAGTAGAAGAAATAAGGTGCTTACTGGGTGGTGACAATATTTAGTCTCCTGGAATATTCAGTTTTGCATTATGATGCAGCAGTTTGTCACTATATTTGATGAGTATCGTGGTACTTTCAGATACTACTTTGTGAGCCTTAAAGGAGGGGTGGCATTTAAATTCCACTTTTTGAAGCTTTTCATCACATTCTTATGCCATCCCCTCCTTAAAAACATGCCTAAAGTGTTTCTTAGGTTAATTTATGTATGTTTGAGTATATCTATAAACTCTCGCGGCCACTATGTTGAGCACTGAACGCCAGGGTCCTCCTAGGAACGCCCTAACCTCCCAGCAACGCCCCTAAATTTGGATTACCGCCCACGTCTCTCCACAGCCCTCCCTCCCCCGCTCCCAGAGCACTAAAGCATAGCGTCGTCAGCAGCAATCAGGTATATATACACATATACATGTATTTTAAAAAAAATTAAAATGTAGACTGATTTTATTACAAAAACGGAATTCCATTCGGATGGCTTTATGTTTACAAGGAGTTTTGTTACTACAGATATTAATGACTTGGGGAAAAAAGTAACCAGTTCGATTTTTTCTTGTGAATGAAACATCAATATTTTACCAAGCAGACACGTCTTGAACGAGTCGCTGAACGCGCTCCGCTTCATCCAATATTTCACTTTCAGGGTCAGAGACAGGATCAAATGCATATGCTTGTACCATGTTTTGCCTGGCCATAGTAAACCGAAAGATATGCCTGTCTTCCAAAAGTCCGGCGCACCTATGCTACAGTACTATAATGCTTCGTCCCTATGCGACTGGAGAATGTTGTGATGACTTTGACTGCAGCGTGTCGAAGGGGGCATGTCCGAGACTCTTAAAGAGACATGCAGCTAATTTCAAGGCGTTCAGTGCAGACATGTTGTGAGTGCAAAATTTCAAATAGGTAGTATAAATCATTTAACTTACAGATCTATTTCAGGTAAAATTATGATGTACTGGACCTCAGAATTGCTCTTTCTGCATAAGAAGAACGTGCCACCCCTCCTTTAAGAGTTGATTAGAAAGGAGAACTCTATGGCCAACAAGCCAAATCAGCTTGAAAAGTTTCAAGAATCCCTTCAGTTAATTTAGAGGGATCAAAGTGTAATTTTGTGAACTTTAATTTTTGTCCAAGTAAATCTTCCCTTTCTTCTTACCAAGGATTGTTTTTACAGCATCAATCAAACTTTGTAAAAAACCCTAGAATATTTATATGCCACCATATTAAGTAGTCCTGAGTGGAGTGTGTCATACATCTTAGATTATTCCATGGCCTGGCTTGTGTTTTGTTGTTTAGTGAAAATATATTGGGAATTAGATTTTCATCATTTGTACATCAGTGGTGACCACTAGCTATAGATTGTGGGCTATGGGCCATGGTGCAAGCAGGACACCATAGTAAAAGCTTCCCTTAAGTAGCTTGTGTAAGAATGCGACAGAAAGAAAAACAAGGCATACGTTGCTTCTTATCAGATAAGCAGATGAAGAATAATACTGGCGTAGGTTAATTAAACTGATCTAGTTTAAATACAATAAATTACACCATAGCCAGGATGTACATCACTGGGACAGCTGCAAAGGTGAAAGAAAAAACAAAAAAACTAAAATCTTACTACACAATCATAACTGGCTTAGCAATGCATTTGCCAGTTTCAGTTAGAGATATTGCTGTTTTCTATAAGTGTAAACCTAATGGGGTGTAACCTTAGATCTATTCGATCTAAATATCAGAAAAAGATCATTCTAATACTACAGCTGGATATTAAGTTGACAATATCAATCATTAATAACCCACATTTTCCTGACTCCTCTCTCTCCATCATTACAATAAAATACTGGGGAAATGTTTGACTTCCCTACTTTTCAAGACTTTTCCAGACAGGACAGGAACCCAGTCAAAGGCCACTGGCACAAAAACCACTGCACAACAAAACTCTTATGTGTGACTGTGTCTGTGTTTGGTAGAACTTTAGCTTCATTTAGTTAGAGTTTGAAGACTCTGGGTCCGATTTATCAATATTCCAAATAAAGACTACAAAACTGCGTGGGCAGTAAAAATATTGCCTGGGAAGCATGTTCCTTACTAAAATTGTGCACGTAAATCATAAGAGGTGCAAAGAACAGTATTCAAATGAGGACTTTGTGTCCGCTGCTGTGTGTGCCAGCCTTTCTGGCCCATGCACTGCACCACAGCCAGAGAGGGGAGGAATAGGCGCAGGGGATTCATGAAAAGTTTTGGTTAAAAAAAAGTGGGAAAACACAACATACCTGTCAAGTCTATGGCTGTTAGAGAGTTAATTACTACTAGGCTAGAATGTCTGTGAATGTTCTTTGTTGTTTGTCATTGATAAACGTAATGCATGCGGTGTACGTGGGCCGCTCTCTGCTCCATGCAGGGGCAGTATTCCAGAGACAGTAGGTGAGTTGGGCGCACAGTAAGTTATGAGTCTTTGAAAAAAAAAAAAAAAGTGGGGGTGGCGGGAATCAACATAATAATCAGGTTCATGACCATTAGAGTGTTAATTACATAAGGGATAATGCCCAACGAGGTGTCCATTAATTTTTGATAATGGACACCTCGAAGGGCATTATCCCGCTTATACCATGGTCACTTACGAAAGAAAGAAGTATTTAATCAATTAATTATACTTTAATGTGTTTTAGAGTTAAAATTGTGAGGGTTTTTATTTTTATCGTTATCGTTTTTATTTTAAGTCGAGCGCACTATTTAATATCTCCTGGCAACGGGGCCACAGCGAGCCAACCGCAGCAGTTGATCAGTGATGGGAAGTGAGATTGTCTTTACCTTACGTTATGTTACCATCCCAGTCTTCAAAGTTGTCAAACTCACCAAATAAGTTAAAAGAAATGATCAAATCACTCATGTTTTGTCCGTCTTGCTGTTGGGGTGAGTCAACTGTGAAATAACGTCGTCTCCGTTGCCATGGTAACCATCTAGCGTTTGAGCCAGCGCAATGATTTAGAACTGTCATCAGGCAATTTGACGGGACGCCTTTCCTAGGTGTACATTAACACTTTTTAACCTACACCCTCCAGCCAATCAGAATCGAGTATTCACCCAGACCATGGTATAATATTAGGTTAGAATGTGTGTGAATGATATTTTTCTTTTGTCAGTAATAAACTTGTGTTGAATCCGCAAAGTTAAGACATTCCTTTCAGAGGCGGTAAACATGGATGAAAACACAGCTGGCGCAAACGGTTTCATGTTTGATAAGTCACACATATATATATACACATGTATTTATTTGTATTTTCTCCTCCCAATATTTGCGCCTTCTGATAGAAACGGCTATATTAAATATTGTTTGAGGGCAAAATCGCTAAAAGGATTGCATGCATTTTGCTGTGCGTTTAACAGACTCAGTCCTTCCTGCGCCTGCTTAGTAAATCACCTGCTTCATATTTTTGGGCCTGCTGTGAGGTTTAACGTTTTAACAAGCGCAGAACTTTGATAAATCAGGCCTCTGTAAGGTACACAAGGCATCAAAGGCGTTCATCATCTTCTCTACGTGAGACATGTGCAAGTCTAGTCCAGTAGAACTACTATCCTGGCAACTTGTTGATGCATCCCTTCTCCACCTGATTATAAATGAATGGGTCCTTGCCAGGCATCTGCAGAGCTGTATGATATGCTGATGAGGGCATTTTATTCGGGTGTGTTGAGGCAGGAAGGAATCTAAAAGTTGCATTATACTAGCTTTCCAGGACTGAACTTTGACAACCTAGCTTTAGATATTCTTAACATGCTCAACTTTGAAACTAATGTTCTCAGAGGCAACCATTTTTACAACACTACACAATTCATCAAGTAAAATGTGCTACAGTGAAATGTGCTCTGCTGAAGTTGAGTTTATTCAGCAATTTTTGTCTTACCCTTATATTCTTGTCTTCATCTTAGCTTTCGCTCTTATAATTAACACAAAAAAAACACCACATGTCAAACACTCAACTCCTATATCATTTGAACAAGCCTATCTGTCACAACAAATAGCTAGAAATAGCAGGAATTGAAGGGGGACATGGGCGCATGTTCCCCAGCCACTACTGGAAGCTAAAATAATACAGTCTCTCAGCTGTAGGATCCATCAGAAGTGTAACTGAAATGGAGGATTAAAGTGGGTGCATTATAAAAACAAGACGGAAGGACAAGAGGAAGCAGAGAGGGGAGTAGAAGAAAGAGGGAAAGAAAAAATAGGTAATTTTTGTAATCCTATTGAGAGAAAAGGTAGAAATGTACAAAAACAAGCTCTTATGTGCTCTTTACTCTCATCACAATGTCAGCAGAAGTAGAGCATAAACCACAACTCTGTCCCTGCTTATTTTAAGATCCTGCATGTTTTTCAGCGTGTGTTTGGGTGTCTGCATGTGTGAGACTGTGACTTCCTGTGTTTGGATAAGCAATTACACACCTATTTTAAAAAGAGTCAGGAGGAACAGTTCAGCGTATGATGGAAAACATGTCATGTGGACTTAATGGTTGGGTTTGATGCTTAATGGTTTTCTCTCCTTTTTGCCTTCTCTATGCATTTACTCATATGGCTCTACAGCTAGGGCCTGGTTAGTATCCATCTACTTTTTATGCATTTATTTGATGCAACAGACATCATTACACCTACACACTGGCTGTCTAAAATCTAGCTGCAGTGTAAATATACAACTGGATTTCAGTCAAAATTAGACATGTCAACTTCTTAAAAATACACTCTTGCTTCAGATATACTTAATTTCTGAGACAATACATTAAAAACATTCTTTATAAACTTGTGTGCAAGAGTTCATTGTTACAGATCTGTCATTTTATTTTACTTGCACAAGATGTGTATATCAGATCCATGAAAGCCAGTTTTGATCCAGTTCAAATAAAGTTTTATTCCAACATAATCTATATTAAACATGATAGTATATGTGCAAGCCCTTGCAAAAGCAGTGGATTAAAAATTATTTCTTTGGATATTCCTATAGAAAATGAAGAGCAACCAGTTGCCTAATTAACAAATAGAGCCTACCTACAAGTAATTTATTCTCAGTATGAATCCAGTTATTCTAAAGAGGTTTGTCAGAGAACAGTAGGGAACAAAAAACATCATGAACCTCAATGAACACACCAGATGGGTTGCCGATGAAGCTGTGGGGAAGCTTAAAGCAGGGTTAGATTATAAAATAATATCCAAAGCTTTTAATATGAGACAGAGTGTGGTCAAATTCATTTAAAAATGAAAGAGTATGGCAAAAACTGATAAAATACTCAGACACTCCCATACACTTAAACTGACTGACCAGGCAAGGAGAACATTAGTCAAAGAAGCATCCAGAAGAGCTAGGTTAACTCTGGAGGAGCAGCAGAAAGTCACAGCTCAGTTAGGAGAATCTACTGACAGGACAACTATTAGTTGTGCACTCCACAAATCTGGCATTTATGGAAAAGAGACAAAAGGACAGCTACTGTTGAGAGAAATCCATAAGAAAGACCAGTTTTCCACAAGCCATGCAGGGTACACTGTTAACATGCGGAAGAAGATGCACTGATCAGATTAAAACTTTTATTTTCACTGACATCACCCTCGACACAATCTGAAACAGTGGGGACAGCATCATGCTTGTTGGGGTGTTATTTTGAGAAGGGGAAGGCAGTAAGAGTTAAATACAGGGGACTATTGGAAGAACACTTGTTAGAGGCTGGGATAGGGGTTCATTGATGTAACCATAATAATGTGTTAGACAAGACTTAAAATCATATTGAGTGGTGCTTTGTAATTGATTCTCACCAAACGATCTGGCAGAGGTTTAACTGCTCTGAAAGGAAATCTGCGGTACCACCGTAAGTAAAGGCGGTTGTTTAAATAATTTATTCATGGAGCTGAACAGAAATGTACGCTCTATTTCTTAGAATTATTTTTATTTAGAAAACCCCTGAATTATCTTAATTTAATTTACAAATCTGAACTGCTTTGTGTGGACCTATGACATACAATCCCAATTAAATACGCTGACGTTTGATGTTATAATACTAAAGTGTGACAAAGCAATAAACTTATAGATTTAGACATATCTATATCTCTATACCTATATATTTATATCTATATATATTTGTTATTCACTGTCACTAACTGAGGAGCTATTTGATTCAAAAAGACACCTTTAAACTGTTTTTTACTGTTTATATTATTTTATTGTACTGTAATGGATTAAATAATCTGGCAGAAAATAAAACTATATGCATAGTATTCAAAGCTCTGCTCCAGTTAAAAATGAGACCTTCTTTAAATGGTTCCGTAATTAATTCCAAAAACTTTAAAATTACTTACACAAAGTTAGAAAAACCAAAAATAAAGACTATTTTAAAAAATGCAAACAAACAAAACAAAGAAAATCCAGTTGCAATTTGGAACACTTGTTCTTGGATCACATAAGGAACCAGAATAATGTGTCAAGTAATGTATCCAGGCCCACAGTTCAAATTTAAACTCTGCTCCGGGCACACTTAGACCCAGAGCATGATGTGTAACATTGAAGAGGGAAGAAATACAGACCAATGAGTCCCTCTGTGTGGAGGACAGCTGGTCATCCCCGTAACAAGATAGCAGCAAGTCTGCCACTTGCATGGAAAACAGATTGTGCCTTGGTAACATGCAACTGGGCTCAGTAACAGAAGTGCCCGTGGAGGTGACATCATAGCTGGGTCCAGTGTCACCCAGAGGCCCCTAGATATAAACTTACAGACAGATGAAGCCCTGAAGGTGTCAAGAGGCACTGCCAACAAGACACCGTAAAACAATATTGAGTCAGAATAAAACCAACATCATGTGTTGAACCTATAAATTAATTTGGTTTAGGCTTTAGCCAGAAGTGCAAGTTTTGCAACAATGGAGTATTGACTACATAGAGGTAGCGAGCACACACCTAGTTCTTTTTAGGCAGGTCATTCCTGGGAACATTTCATTTTTGCTGATAGCTCTCATTGTGGTTCACTTGAGTCCCAAAGCTTTAGAAGTGGTTTTGGGACTTTTTCTAGACAGATGAGTGACTTTGTTTCTCATCTGCTCCTAAATGTTTTTATATTAGCCCACGATGTAAAAGATGTTTCATCATACTTCATGTTGTCAGACTGATTCTATTTAAGTTATATCTTTATTCTACAGGTCAGGGAGTGCCTACTAAAATTTTAAATATGTTTAATCTTAGTAAATCATTTAACAAAAAGGCAATTATATTTCGCACCAAGCTGGTTTGATTAGCTTTTTTTCCTAAACAAATGAAACCATTTGAAAATCGCATTTTCTATTTACTCAAATTATCTTTGTCAGACATTAAAATTTGTTTGATGATCCTAAACATTTGAGTGTGACACAAATGCAAAAACAATACATTTGCGAGGGTCAAATACTTTTTTCTTGGCACTGTACTTGGAAACAAAATCAACCTACTCTGACATTGAGAAACTGACTTCACACCAATATAAATGCTGGCTTATTGTCACACTCATGATCCACTCGTCCAAGGGTAACTATGAGAAGAAAAACAGATGGAATGAGAATTGGAGAAACTACAACTAGAGACTGCTCATGACAGAAAAACAAAAAGCTCTCAAATATTAGGAAATAAATGCTATTAGGATGCAAGTGATAAAATGTGCTGGTAAGCCAAGGACTCTTGCTGGGAAATTGAAAGACTGTGTCTGGAGTTTGGGAAGAGCGTTTAAAAAAAAATATCACTCCTTTACTTTACACATGCATGCACAGTTGCACAAACATATGCCCACTCACACAAACAGAGATAAAAGTTGTGGCGATAAGCCATTGGCTGGAAACAAAGTCAACCAGTGTAACGAGACACTGAGGGAATACAGAGCAGTGCTGAGAGGCTTGAAGTGAAGGGGAATGAGAGATATAAAGAGCCTGTTCAGAGGCAGAGACGTGTAGAGTGAAGATGGCAACAGTCCGATTTAACTTTATTCAAACAAAGGGGAAAAAAGAGCTACATTTCTGGGGCATATTTATAAAAGAAAATTGAAATGGAAGAGGAAAAAAGGAAGCACGGAAGTCTAGAATATACCAAAATAAACAGTTCCAATAAAAAAAAAATAAACAATAAGAAATGACTCAAGTCTAGAAAAGCCTGATGTCAAAATAAAAAAAAGGACAAAGGGATTTCTCTTGCAAGTGTGCTTTTAACTTGAGAAATGGACACTGAGAAAGAAACGCAAACACACCTTGTGTTTCATAAACACAGGGCTTCTGTTGTGGTTCTGCTGTGCTCATACATGTAGTGTGTGGACGAAGGGTTCCAGCCCTTTTGCAACCTTTGCATGATTTTCTGTTTCAGCAACTTTATCTCCTAATTACAAACAAAAAAAAACCTGTGAAATGTGTTTAAAAAAAATAGAATGAATAGATTTTCAAAGTGGTGCCAGTAACAGAATAAGGGACACTAGTTCCTCAGTTTTATTTTCCACCATTAGTTTCATGTTTTTAATGTCTATGGACAGAATTAACATTTTTGAAAATACAATTCAAGCATAATGTATGGTGCAGTTAAAAACCTTTTTATTGTGACTGTTTTTTTTTAAAGACTGTTCGAGCAGAAGGCAGAGAAAGAAGAGCCAGAATATATTGACCACTAACCAGCACATAGCTTAAAGGTGTAGCTGTATGTCATGGCAGATGACAGCTCCCACTGAGCCAGGTTCTGCTGGAGGTTTCTTCCTGTTAAAGGGGAGTTTTTCCACTCCACTGTCGCTACATGCTTGCTCAGTATGAGGGATTCCCGAGGGATTGCTGTGGTTGGAGTCTGCATCAACGTGGCGCAACTGCCAGTCAATGACTCCATGCAATCTGCTGAGATTTCTTCAGAAGAGGCTGCTTTGTCTGTTTTGGACAGTCGTCCAAACAGCCAAAAATAATTAGGCTTTTTTTCCTGAAGCAGTTAGTCCTCATCACCTATGCTTTTATGCAGGTAAATTCTGACAAAATGTTTGTGACTTTACTGTAAAAAAAAAAAAAAAAAAAAAAAAAAGTATAGATATCTAGATATCTTTGCCTTATTGCCAAACTCGAACTCAAAGTTAATAATTTTAAAGCTGTAATTTAGTAGAGATGTGTCTGATGCTCATTTTGCAGCTAAGTAACTCAAAGGCTGAGGTTTTAATTTGAAGAGCCAGGTGACAGGATGTCAGCGTTCTTTGCAAGGTCTATGGAAAATCTATGACAAGACTTGGGCATTAAGATTCAGTTTAAGACTTTACCATCTAAGTGACAATAATCAAGCCATCCAACTATAACACCGATATGTTAGAAAAATACTTAATAGAAATTTTCTCCCACTTAGAAGTACCATCACAATTTCTAAAGTGGAAATAACTGAAATCATGTTTTAAATCAAGAAATTAATGACCAATTTATCGATGTCTTTCTGTCTCCTTTTTTCAGTCTTCTGTGTCCTGAGCCTCTTGGCCATGTTGCTTTTGCCAGCATCCTCGTGCCCTCCTTCCTGTCTCTGCTCCTCAGACAGCATTGTGGTGGACTGTGGGGAACGTGGACTTTCCTCCCTGCCTCCTATGCACCTCCTGCCTCTAGGAAGCCGCTCCCTGCTGCTAGCCAACAACAAGCTCGCCCTACTGGGAGCCTCATCCTTTGCTAACCTCTCCTCTCTGGAGGTCTGCAGTCATTTGTTGAATATTTTCAGAACGTATTCGCCTAATCTTTGAACATTTTAGAAGTGCTGTTGTTGTTTATCATGGCCAAACAGTTTATTTTGAACTGTACTCTAAAAAGGACAGGAACTGAAACTTTGTAAAGAGTCAAATATTGAGTGAAGAACAGAAAATCTCAGCTCTTAGTCCAAGTACATTAGAGAAACTATCTCTCGCTGCAAGTTGTGCCTCAATGTTGGCCTGTTAACAGTTGGGAATTTTAAATGAGCCAAGTGGCTGGCCCACAGCGAAATCCATCCCACATAGTTTGCATGGCTCAGCTCATTATCAATTAGCACAGTTCTGATCAGTCTGCTAGCTCCTTTTTTGCCCCTTAATGCGTCACAATCAAAGTCCGGCTGCAACTCTGAACAGAGTTAAAAAAAGATTACCCTTAAAAACAGACACTAAATCTATTTTAGACAGTACTACGTTGTTGACTGTGTACACTATGTTTGCAGATAACACTGATTAAAAAAACCAAAAATTTTATGGCACTTGGTTTCTTTATTTTACCATTGGTTGATAAGAAAGGAGGCAGAGAGAAGGGAGAAGACATGCTGTAAATGGTCTGAGACCAGGAATTGAACTCGGGACAGCTATGGACTGTACCCAGTGTGTATGGTGCACCTGCTCAGCCAATTGAAACACATGGCAACCCCCATGTCATTGTGATTAGTTGGGATAGTAGGATGTGTGGAACTGATCATGGAGAGGTGGAGGATATGCTTTATGTCCTTTGGTCGGACCTCTACATTTAGCCTTGCACGATGGAGTGTGATTGGCAGGTCCATAAACAATGACCTGCGGTTTTCACAGATGAGAGCAAGTTAACCTGCACATGTGACAAACAGGAAAGGGTCTGGTAAAGGTGTGGAGGACATTGTGCAGGCTCTATAATGATTTAGCGTGACAGATTAGGTGGTGGGTCAGTAATAGTCTGGGGAAAAATATGCATAGAGAAGTGCACAGATCTCTACAGCCCAGGCAACTGAACCCTGGCATCCATTGGATAGCATGATGAAATTTCCGAAGGCAGTTCCTGAGGATACCATTGACGAGTTCCTACATTCCCCTGACCTAAATTCATTAATACATCTCTAGGCTATTATGTTCAATCCATCTGACTCTGCCTGGTTGCACCTCAGACTTTCCTGGAACTCAGTGATGCACAGATCCAGGTCTGGGAAGAGGTTGCACAGGACACCGGCCTTATTCACATTAGGGGCATGCCCGGATGTTGTTAGGCATGCGCTCAGAGGACACATAAATTACTATCTTTAAGATCCAATTTATTTGGCAAGGAAGTGGTTTGGATTCATGCTTAAGAGGGATTTGTGCTGATAGTGGAAAATATGCTAAGTATGGAGATTCAAGAAATGAGGAAAATACCAAAAAACCCTAAAAGCAGGCGACCTTACATAAAGAAAAAAAGAGTAATGTTTGAATGTTTGTTCTGGTATGTGTCGACGACAGTATTTGCATTAACATTAACAATGCAGTTACTCTGGGAATACTTTTAATCACATTTCAGACTTTTCTAGTTTTTTTTTTTTTATGTTTAAAAATGGTGTTGGGTGTTCAACAACTGAATTTCCAACAGCGGATTCATGAATACCAGTCAGAAATGTATCTAGTAATTAGTTAAAAAAAATAAAAAATGCCACTATTGGTGGAAGTTTATGATACATGCAGCGGGTGTCAAGACTGAAGCAGACAGTATTATAGTAACTGTTCTGTTTGATAGACAACTCAAGCTGAACAACCATAGCAGACTGGACATAGGTCAATGGTGTCATCCTTTCTAGCAAATGTTTTTATTAGAAACCTTATAACCATCTTCAACAAGTATCAAAAAAGAGAAGCAAAACACTGATGATATAAGTTTCTGTGCATTTTAGGAGTTGGACCTTTCAAATAACTACCTGGATAATTTACCACCTGGATTGTTTAGGGACATGTCCAACTTGACAAAACTGACTCTCCACAACAACTCACTAACAGTAATGGACAGAGACCTCTTCCAGGTAGGCACCGATTATTATACAGGGTTATATTTTGTTAATTTAAAGGAATGCTTTGACATAAGAGAAGACAACTGTAATGTAGAAAAAAATAAACAAAATTCAAGTATTAAACACTATCAAAATATTGTCAAAACAAAGAAAGAAGCAGCTTCAGCTTCTTAGATTAGATTTCCCTACATTTTTTTTTCTGCACTTTAATACATCTATATCACAACCAACTGAAGCAAACAGAATGACCTATGAAGATAAGTCTATAAAGTACTGCTGGAGTAGCAAACACGGGGTGTAATGAAAAAAGGTCAATTTCAAACAAAGAAAGAACTGCTTTTATTGTCTCCACAGGGTTTAGGCAGTCTACAGAGTCTGGACTTGTCATTGAATGGTCTGTCTACTATTCCCATAGGCTTAATGGATGAGCTACAACATCTCAGGTAAATACATACCACATTACATTATATCATAATGTTATATACACTCACCTGCCCCTGTATTAGGTCAAGCTTGATAATACCAGGTTTGACCCCCATTTGCCCTTAGAACTATCTACATTTTTAGGCCACATATCCAGCATTAATCAGGTGGTGCAGATTTGTCAGCTGTAAATTAAAGATGTGAATGTCCCATTCCATCACACTTCAAAGATCCTCTATTGGACAGAGAGCTGATGACTGTGAAGGCTTTGGTGTACGATGAACTCATTGTCAAGTTGAAGGAACCAGTTTGTGGCATGGTGCACTATCGTTTGAATGTAGCCATCAGAAGATAAGTACACGGTGGTCATAAAGGGAAGAACACAGTAACCAACAATACTCATGTAGGTTGTGGTGTTTACATGTCCAGTTGGTACTAAGGGGCCCAAAGTGTGCCAGATCAATGCCCCCCAGAACACCAGACTGAACCATTGATATGAGGCAGTATGGATTCATGCTTTCATGTCGTCTATACCAAACCTTGACACCAGGGTTGGACCAGAATAAATAGAGGTTTTCTGTTTTTCTGTAAACTCAAAAGACAGTTGTCCCAGTATGTCAGTTTCTGACATTCTCAGGCAAGCCCATCTGGCACTGACAAACATGCTACTTTCAAAGTCAATTAAATCCTAAACTTCTGGTATTGAAAATCCAACAGATTTTCACCACGTCTAAATGCCTAAAACCATTGATTTCCAGAGTTGCTTTATGTGATAACTTAACAGTTGAACTTAAAACAACTTGTGAGTGTCTAATTTTCTCCCTTCATACAGTTAGATGATTTTGTTAAAGGCTTTAGTTTTTTTGGAAAATATATATTTTTTAAAGTGTCAGCTTATGGTAGTAGCCCTGTTATGGGTGGTATCTGATACAGCAAAAAATTAGCAGTATCATTTTCAGTCTCTGTTTTACAGGAAAAAAAGGTAGTTTTAACATTTTCTATTTGGAAAACAATGATAATGCCCTGATTAAACTCTACTGATCATCCTTTTTTTCCCCTTTCTATTCTTTCAAGGTGGCTCTCACTGGCAGGTAACAGACTTCATGGGTTGGAGAGGGCCGCGTTTGAGCCACTGGCCAACCTGCAACACCTAGAACTGGGACAGAACCCGTGGGAATGTGACTGCAACCTCCGTGATTTCAAACATTGGATGGAGTGGCTGCTGTACCGAGGTGGATTTTTGATTATGTTAAAATTACTTTGTGTTCACTATTTGATTTAAGGATGCAAAGGAATGCTGAAAGAATGGTCTAAAATTATGGAATACTCAAGAAGGAGACAGCTGGATGCTGTGAAAGCCTGTGCTTTCAGCTCCGTTATTAGGCGACACCGTTCTGTTAACGCACATTACGGCTCATTGTTTTTCTGCATGCCTCTGCAGGCTGTTAGTACATCAGATAACCACAGCTGCTCTCTGCTTTTCTCATCATCTGTAAAAATCTACATTCACCTCAACGCCTGAGGCCTCAGCTGCCCCGCTAATGAAGCATCTTTTTTTTTTCACTCCATTCTGCTCCTTTTCATTCTGCTCTCTTCTGTCTAACTGAACACTCTCGCTCAGTTCAGCACTCTTCAGACGGAGATGGACAAGGACGTGATAATTCAATAATCATGAGAGCAGCAGAGAAAATTACAAGGAGACATTTCATACTTTAACATGAAACCATGTGACTCTAGCTTCTCAAAAGCATATTTGAAACAAAATGCATTCAGGAAAGGATGAGAGAAAGTGTTTAAAAGTCAAAGTTAAAATGCTTCTTAAATTGCAAAGCATTTAAAGAGAGAGCTGTGCACAGGGGACTTGTTTTTGACATGCACCAAGATAAAAAACAACTCCAGGCTAAATAGTCTTCTCTAATTTTATCCTGCAACTTGATCACAGTGCTTACTTTACTTATTTAAGGTCACACCACGTGTTTCTAATATGCAACCACAAGATGGACACTAAGTTTAAAGACTTAAGCAGGATTTAGAGATAAAGACTATCCTCGTGCTGTCTGTGGGAATTAGTGACTCAGATATTTCTTATTTTTACCACAGCACAGCTCTGCCGAAGCAAAGCATGTCATCTCAAATTATAGAAGGGCTTAGTTGAGCACAGCAAATAGTGTGCCTGTATTAAGTGATGTATGACTCATGCCAGAGTTAGAACAACTACCACACTCTGTTTCTTTTCCTTACTTTCTGTTAATTGGCATTATTTTACGTGCAAAAGGTAGTTGTTTTTTTTAACAACGTCCTCTGTCTCCTTCAGGGGGTAAGGTAGACGCACTGGAGTGCACACTACCGAAGGATCTTCGGGGGAGAGACATACGTGGCGTTCCGGTGGAGATGTTCAACTACTGCCTCCAACTTGAAGATGAGAATGGAGGAGGAGGAGGGGGTGGTGAGGGTGCTCGTTCTGGACAAGGAGGCGGTCCTCCATGCAGCAGGAGTGCTCTTAGCCCAAGTGGGGCAACACCAGTTTCTGACAACAGTGGCAGCACTAGTGTTGACTCCTCCTCATCCACAGGAGGTGGCGGAGGTGGAGAGGCCTCGTCGGATTGTGTCCGTGCCCGCTACCGACCTGTCAGCGTGCGCCGTGCCATTGGCACAGTTGTAATCGCTGGCGTGGTGTGCAGTATTGTTTGCATCATGATGGTGGCTGCCGCTGCTTATGGCTGCATCTATGCTTCTCTGATGGCCAAGTACCAGAGAGAGCTGAAAAAGAGGCAGCCGCTAATGGGGGATGGAGAGGCTGATGGGGAGGACAGGGAAGACAAACAAATCTCCTCTGTGGCCTAAAAAGAGGGATGGGACAGAGAAGAGCTGGCAAGTCAAAAAGGGTGAAGGTTAAAAGCGATGGAACATAAAAGGGCTCAAAGAGGAGAGAGATGGACAGGCTTGTTTTCTACTCACTGACATTATTGTATCTCTCCCTCTGACTCATACAGACACCTCTATCCCATTTTTTTGTCTCCCTTTCCTCATCCTTAATCTATTTTTAACCTCCTCCAGTCTTGTCCTTCTCTCTAACATACTCTCCCCCACAAACAAACCTTATCTATTCCCTGATTTTCTCTTTAATTTTGGGCCCCTTCTGTCTGCAGTATTTCTTACTAATTACTCCAAGTTCCCTGCCAACCACCTACTGCAACTAGATTTGCCATTATATGGGCTAGGAGAAAAAAAAACTTGTTTGGCATGTCCCTATACTATGAAACATATCAATGATCCTATGAAGCGCCCATGCTGCATGGTCAGTCAGTATTAGCAAATCTAGACTGAAGATTCAGGGATTCACAGTATGCACGGAGTTAATTGGACCAATGTTGACACTGATTAGTAGAATTTGTGCAGTCTTCCAAGTTATACTCTTCAAAGCCAGTGGTTACTCAAAAGAATCAGGATCCCAATACATTTAGTCCTCTTCGATTACAATCAATTTATTTCCTCAACCTTTAAGCCTCCAGGGAATGACTGCTCATAAGAACTGCATTGGGAATATTTGTGGTAGATCAAAGAGGGCCATTCAAATTACTCTGTGTATGCTGATGATATATAAAAAAGGACCTACAGATAAAAAGCTGGATTGAAAGCACTGTCGTCTGCTAAGGACTACAAAAAGTAATCTATGAACTACAAATGTCAGCCTCCTGCACTTTATTTCCCTTATCTGATACCCTCTGGTCATTCTCCCAGTCTCTCTTTTCTCCTGTACCTTTCAAAGACAGATAAATCACCCACCGGGATTATAAAGGAAAGGATTATACAAAAAAAGCTGCTATTCTACTCCCTCATCCTTTTTTATCTACTCACCCATCTCTCTACCCAGTAATATTTGTGGAAGCATTCTCCACACTGCTTAAGGACTTCATCTGTTCCTTTCAACAATCCCTTCCTTAAAACGGTTTTTCCTTTTTATTTACCATGCAAGGTCTGCAATATGCAATGGAAATTGTCTTTCAGTTAGCCAAAAGTTATCACTGCAAATCTGACAGGAACACTGTCGTGTTTATATATACACATGTATAGTATTCAGTTTGTTTGCTTCACATTGTGCTTTCATTATCTTTATTAATGCCCTATAATATTTATGTGAACAATTGTTTTAGGTGCACAGGCAGTGATTTCAGTAGCATTTATTGCATATTGCCTCCCTGAAATAAATCTGTTCCCCCTCAATTTTTGATTGGCTTGGAATGAACCTATATTATTAGTGTATTTCTGATATCTGAATATATTACAAATATTATGTTAGTCTACTACGATGTGTTGGCCCAGATATTCCAAAATGTCTCTGCTGTATCTGTTTTTGGTTACTTATATGAACCCATAATGTATGTGTCCTTTGCAGTTGATGGATTCCGTTTTTATGTTTTAGATTTTAATGTCACTGCAATAGTTATTTGTTGTGTCTTTCCAACAGCTGATAAAGTTTATGTAAGAAGCTTAGACAGAGTTTAGAGTTTTAGAATGGGCTTTATGCTGCCTTGTCCGTTATTTTGAATTAAATCTCAAGTTTTATAAATGACAATACTTTTTTGCTATATTAGCTAAACCATATTGTTTGCACACATAAAAAACAAATGAATCAGTAACAAAACTTATTTTAAATTATTTTACCATGTTGACCTTCAAGTAAAAAAAAAAAATCTTAATTATTGCCAACTTTTAGTTTGATTTAACATCAGGTAAGGAAGCATACAGGTAGATATAAGGTGCAAAACAAGTTTGAACAAAACCTAAAATCCCTTTTCATAATTCACATAAAAGGTATGGTCTGACTTGACTGCAATTTGATACACATGCGGAATCAATAGTTTTATAAATGCATTACTTTCAGGAAGCTGCCACACATAAAATGGCATCACCACCCAAAAGTAGTGGCATAATGAGTTGAGCGATATGCTATAGGCACTTTTTTACAAAGCTGACAGAGTAAATACTAAGAATAAATCTTATCTATTGGCATTGCATGGTTGATTGAAGGCTACAATTTATTAATTATCAAACTTTTACATAGAAGTTGAAATAAGATTATAAAATAAAGTTTCAACATAAAAAAGATTTATCAGGAAGGTTTCCTGCAGTTGAAATCGCAAATGGGAGAATCAGTGATGTCTTGTAACTCCCAAACTCAAAATACAAAATGGCCGTGTTGCATATAAAAGTCAGTGATAGTTGTGCTAAAAAACTGGGCATTTGTATAATTTAAATTAAATCTTTCACACACCTAGTACTACACCTACTTTTACAGTGTGTGACAGTACAAAATGCAGGGAATTGCACAGTTATCAGCTCGTATTGCTAAAAGTAGATAGTCGTGACATTCAGCATATTAATGAGCAAATCTCCCTAGTTCAAAAAGCTGGAGATTTAACACTTGATTTGGGTGTGATGTAATTTCCAGATCCAAGTTTAAAATGTAGAGTTAAATGGAAAATACCATAAGCAGCCATCAGCCATTGTTCCTGGTTTGTTATCAGTATAATTAGACATTGGCAGAATTTTCTCCGCTGCACTTTTCTTTTAAAGGGGCTATATGCAATATTCTGAAATTTAAGCTCGCGACTGACCTGTGGCCAAAAAACGGAACTGCTCTTCCTTTCTGCTCGCTCTCGCAGTGCGCGCTCGTATGCCGGTCGCTCTCGTATGCCGGTCGCTCTCAATCTTTGATCTTTTTCGGGCATCTGTCAGGGGTTTAACTTTTTTAGTCTTATGTGGAGTTACTACTGGTGTCAAAGTTGTCCTGGATCTCTTCTGTATATTCGCACAATCCATTGAACTGCTTGCGAGTGCTGACTAGCGGTGGTGGCAGAGTGATCTGAAACATTTCACATGAACGCGCTTGACGTCACATCCGCAGACAGCGCGGGAAAATCCAACCCGACAGAAAATAGAAAAAAATTGGATACAGGCTTATAGGTCCACCCACTGTGAGCTGACAAGGTGTCAGTATGCTCATCAGGAGATGTTTAAGTCATAAATGGTCAAATAAAAAGGCTATTGTTACGTTTATTTTGGGGAAAAAGTTGCATATAGCCCCTTTAAGAAGATTCTGATGTAGCAAAGATTGTGTTTTAACTACTCATCTTTATAGTTGTTAGTGTTTTGTAGCCCCACATCAGTTAATTTTTTTCCATTTACCTCAATAAGTGCTTCCAAGGTTACTTCTGAGTACTGCTAAAGGCAGCCCAAGAACCACCAGTAGTAGTTGTACCTCAGAGAGGCACATAGCATTAGACAGGATATTTGCTCATATTTATCAAAGTGACTATATTCACTGCAGCAATCCAAAAAAAACCCCAAAACATTTGAGTTTGCATTAGGCCCAAGGGTGGGATTGTGCTGCTACCCAGCTTGTGGGTCATCCTCTTTACTATACAATGCACATAGTTGCCATCAGGTACGCATCGTTTCCAACATCAGGTCAATGTGACCTCTGTACACCCTATGCAGGGAGCAGCTGTATGATACAACCACCTGACCTCATGCATATAAAAGATGCAACGTCTATTAAAATCTGCCAAGTGCTACTAATGCATTTACAATGCATCCCCTGTATTTGTGACCCTCAGATGTTTTGATTATTTGACCTTTTGGTAACTTATGCCCTGTGTTCTTTTTAGAACTGTCAGCTTCTTCCAAATTGAGGTATTTATATATTCATAGCTGGTCTGCATGTACACAAAATTATGTGCAAATTGGATTATTCCTCATTGGTCCTCTAAAAAGGCAAAATGCATAAGCAGTATATTACATGTATGAAGAGATAGCAACCCACAAGTCAATACAGGTTGTGCCTGGTTGCTGACTGCACAACAATCCTTTTCAGTGCTATTCTCTTTTCAAGCGTCATATGTTTGCTAATGGCAATTATGTTGCAGCGTCTTGGTTGCGTGTTCATATTTAAAAATATTGAATTCCACATTCTTGAGGCTTAATTTGTATTTTTTTGAAGTGAGGTTCTGTGGGGTTATCAGTACCAGTTCTCCTACCTGCAGTAGACACATAATGCCATGAATTAGTCCTCAGAATAATGAGAAGCTAACAGCTAGTCAGCAGTCCCCCCTTTTAGCTGAATTTATCAATCTGATAAAATTCAAGATGAAATCTTCATACCTAGAGGATACAATGCTACATTGGTGGATTCTAAACATCCACAGCCTCACAAAAAAGGTGGTTTAGATTCTCACTGTTGCCTTAGCTAAACACCACCAATATTACCACACAACATTTGGTTCAGGCTGGTGGCTGTATCAATCCACATGTTCAGCTGGTTGTCCATCAACCAGGATCATTTCCAAACAAATAAGAGTCAGAAAAGCACAGAAACGGACCATCATCAATGCCGTTGCATAAATGGCAGCTTGTTGCATAATAAAAGTCAACTTCACTATTCAACTACATGAAGTGGACTCAACTTTTTACATAACCTTGCTTCAAAAAAGAACTCTTTCATGCATAACTTAGTAAGTTAGTTACTTGATGCAAAATGGAATTCTAGTAAGAAAAAAAGCTTGGCTCTGCTTTTAAAATCCCCCACTGTAGAAAACAATGGTTCAAGCTGCACTGTTCAATGCCACTTAAAGGCAAAAATAGCAGCTATTGAGTCTCTAACACCGTTAATTTCCATACATTACAGAGACCACAGGGACTTAAGCAAACTAAAGTAACTCCAATGCTAGGGGTAGCAACTTTATTAAAATGGAGAAAATTACAGCTGCTTAATATTAGGAAAATAAGTAACTGCATTATGATGGTAATACTATTAACCTTTAACTATGTTTTTACTCTTACTTTCCCATCATCATGATACCTCAAACCAAACATATAATCAACAAGGAAAGTATGAATTTAGCACACTGCATATTCTAATTCAAAATATGATCATTAAGTTGAGCCAGAACATGTGCAGGTCAAAGTTAAATTAATAAAAAAATCAAAACATTTCCCTCTGTCTGATATACTAAAGACCACTTTCAGAGACTCAAACTAAACCGTCTATGGATCTAGAAACATCTTCCCCTAACTCCCTGGTCTGCAGTTCTTGTGATGTTGGTAGCTAAGTATTTTGGCTAGCATAATCCTCTACCTATAGCCTTTGAGTATAAGGAATAAAAAGTATAGTTTGTTACACAATTACTGCAGCAGCAGAGGCAGCCACGATGACTGAGGGCCTCAGTGACTACACAGCTCAGAAATATATGGTGTGTTGTGTTCAGATCATTGTTATTATTACAATGCTGATATGATTATGGTAACGAAGCATTTTTCTGGTCAATATGCTTTGATTTAAATAAAAACATCACACCTGTGTCAACTGTATGTCCACATTATATATCATTTTCTAATCAAAGCGATGTAAAACAGACACTGCAGAAAGATACGGACTGAAAATATTCACATACAGTGATAGGCTTAGATTATTTAAATACAAATAGCCACTTAAGTTTCTCCTTTTCCATACCTAGCCTTTTATCTCCTCTCCCCTTTTTATTTCTAATCCTCTCTCTCAATCCGTTTTACTCTCACTTATCTTGTCTCAATTTATCTTCTTGTCGCCTCCTCTGCCATCATTCCTTTTATCTTCTCACCTTTTCCTTTACCCAATATTTCTTCTGCTACATTGCGTTTCTTTTTCACGGTTTCTCATCTCTGTTTTGATGTACTGATCCCCCTCTTCCCACTGTATGTCAGATTTTCTCTGTCTTTTTCTTTTCTTTTAGCCCCTTTGTATGGAGCATGGTAAAATTATTCATATACAGCCTGTCATGTGCACTGGAGTGATGAACTAATCTGTAGCTGAGCCCTTATTTTTGGATCATCCTCTAAGAGATCAAATCATTGGCCTTCATGAAGAAGGTGAAATTAAATCAGCCACCAAAATAGCATTAAGGATTAAAATGCAAGTGTACAGAGACACTGACGAAGAACAGATCTTTTTTGTATTCAGGGAAACACTGCCACTCCGTGGTCATTAAAATAACTGCAACGAGTAGTAAGTGAAATGCAAATAACGAAGGGCATTTATCATAATTTTTAAAGCCTTGTTGTTCAGACTTGTAGATAAAAATAGTTATTAATTTCTATAACTGAAATTGTGAAAAATAAATGAGAAGGTGTGAGGAAAAGTTAGCTAAGAACACAGTCAGAAATAGCCCAAAAATGTATGTTATGTTTGGAACACTGAAATCTGGTATCAAAGTCTACTTAAACAAAAGCAGCAGCAAATTCAAATGTAAACTGAATTCATGTGATTAGGAATTATTCAATGGGGAGGACAAAGTCAGGAACAATGCTGCCTGTGCAGTAGCTTGAATAGTTTGACCAGTACCCTATGGTGGCATTTAAAAGCAGTCTGTTATGAGCCCAGTCTCAATTTACTACAATGGTACATGGAAGCTTAGCATTGCTACTTATGTGCACAGGTATGCATCACAATATTTTTCGTTACATAGAGTGTCACAAGACTATTCTACGTTACATTAGTGTGCAATGCAGCGGTTGTTTAAGTCACACCAGTCTGCTTTACTCATAGGGGTTCAACAACACTACAGTAATCTTCAACTGAGCACCAGTAAAACAAAATAATTTATCTTGGACTTCAGGTAGGGCAGAGCGGACCCGGCCCCACTTTACATCCATGGGGACTGTGTGGAGGGGGCCCACTTCATGAGGTTCCTGGGCGTGCAGATCTCTTATGATCTCTCCTGGATGGCAAATACCAACGCGGTGGTGAGAAAGGGCCAGCAGCGTCTCAACTTCCTGAGAGTCCTCAGGAGGAACAACCTGGAGGAGAGGTTGCTGGTGACCTTCTATAGAGCCACCATAGAAAGCATCCTGGCGTACTGCATCACAGCGTGGTATGCAGGGTGCTCATCAGCATAAAGGAGAGCGCTGCAGAGGGTCATCAGCACAGCCCAGAAGATCACTGGCTGCTCTCTGCCCAGCCTGGAGGACATTGCCAACTCTCGTTTCCTCAGCAGAGATGGCAAGGACTCCTCTGACCCCAGTGACCACCTGTTTGACCTGTTACCGTCGGGCTGACGGTACAGGTCACACAAAACCAGTACAAATAGACTCGGGCATAGCTTCTTTCCAAGAGCTATCACTGAAGTAAATAATCACAAAACCAGATTAACCTGTCCACCTGAACCATACATATACTGATCATATTGATCTTGTGCAATTAACCAATTACAGTCGAAGTTCAATTAACTGTCTCACACGTTTACAACATTGAACTGTACCTGCACTGAATCATGCCGCTACTCTGTCTGTATATATTTTTGTAATGTATATTTATGCTTTATTGTTTTTATTTTATTTTTTATTTTACTCTTTTGCATTTGCACCGAGGGAGTTGCACTCCAATTTCGTTGTACCTTGTTCAAGGCTATTCTATTCTAATGTAGGTGCCAAAACACTATTTAGAAGGCACCTGTCATATCAGGTAGTTTCTCCCTTCATACCAAGTTGTGTGATCCCAAAAAGTTCCTGTAAGCTAATGCTACACCGTTCAATGGAAAAGCAGTTAAAACGCTGACATACAATCAGAATACAGATGCAAACATGCCCTCAGTCATTTGGCTCAGACACAGAGAAATAAAAAGCTTTTTAAACCGCTGAGGTTAATTATGATGGACATGAAAATGATGGCGTTTACTCATTTGAAGCAATCTAAAGACATTAGAAAATGTTTTGCACTGACAGAGGACACAAAAACAGAGAAATGATTAAATGTATGCAGATTACACTTCAGTGGCCTGGCTATTTACTCCCTGATTGAGGCATTAAAAAAAAAGTGGCTTCCAAAACCGTCATGTCACATTTTCTCAGTTTTGAGCTGCTTCTTTCCTTTGTCTAAAAGATTCCAGTTGTTACTTGATGCTGAAACAACAAGAACTGCTTCTAACAAAAATATTTTTGGTGGAGTGAGAAAAAATGTATGCAACAACCCTCGTTCACTGCATAAAGAATTTTTGAAGCCATACATCCTTTCCCCAGTATTGCCAAAAGGCAACCACACATCCAGATATATTTTTTAACAAAACATTCCTTGTTCTTTGTACAACAAAAAGTCCTTGAAACACTTTGGATAATGATCCATCATCCATACATGGAAGACATCATTTTTTTTTGTGACTACAAAGAATTTTTTGCTGTCAAAAATATTTTATGAAATAACTTATGCATGATGGAAACAACATAATATTAGATTGTTTTAGATTTTATGGCTCAAAAATAGATTTCATTTTGTTTTTGCTATCATTAGCCCCTTTGTAATTATTCTTGATGAATCAAATTTTTATGAAATACCCTAAATTTGACATAATATGCAAATGGTAAAACATGGTGCACTAATCTAGGCCAAATTTGGTATTTGGAGTATAGCTTTTTAGTTGGGTATGTGTGCATGTTCATCAATCACTTAGCTTCTGAATGTTTGATATCCTTTCATTTTTACAAGAAAACCTCATTTGCTTACAGCAGTGAAAAACAGAAGCAGAATGGGAGTTTAGAGAATGACATGACAGAAAAAGGAGAGTAACAAGGGGAAGAGATAAGTGAAGCAAGGGGATAAAATAGGAAGAAAGACATGTGACAGCTGAGCTGTAGAGGGCAGAAAAATTTGAAAGATGTTTGAGTGAGTTCAACAGGATAAAGAGGATGGTGTAATGTGTGTGAATCTACAAAGAGAGGCTAGGGTGGGACACATTGAAGAAAAGGCATAAGGAATGGAAGAAGGGAGGACACAAGGGAGACAGAAGGAATTAGGGACACAAGCAAGGGAGGTAGGACACAAGCAAGGAAGTTACATGGGATACAGGTAGAAAAAAGATTAGGAAGAAATCCCTCAGGGAAGAAAGCACAGAAACGAAGGGAACAAGAAAATAATGGAGAAGACAGAAGAAAAAAGGACTGAATGACACAAGGAAGGAAAGACAAGGACAGAAAGAAGAGAGGGCACAAAGGAGGAATAAAGAACACAAGCAAAAAAGCAAGAATGTAGAGAAGGGAGGAAAGAAAAAGGAGGTCAGAACGAAAACACAAAGAATAAAAAAATATGGAAGGAAAGACAAGATTTAGAGAATACATTAGAAAACTCCACTGCTGTAAAAATACAGGCTGCAGGCGGCTCGGATCTGTAACCAATCTGCAACAGAGCTGACCGCCAGCAACATGCAAATAAACGAAACAAGGTCTACTGCTCTTCACTGCTTTTCTAACTATAGCTGTAAATTCTTTAAATTGGAGGGTCAAACTCTAAATCTCCAGCACAAGTAGGGGTTGGTTTGAAACGTTAAACAACTAGCCCTAGGTTTACCTTACATCATGTTTATAGTGTAGTCCATCCACTGACGGTGTTTGCACAATTACCAGTTCTATACATGGTGCACATTTACATCAGACAGTATTGTCTGCCTTTGATTTCATGGGTCATGGTACTCATATATTCCCAAATGTTCTACAAATTCACAACATAATCAAGTGCCACTGTGCATCAGGACATACCCCTGCAACTCAAATGCTTTACAAATATCACTTCTCTGCCACAGTTTTTGGTACTTCTATCTAATCTGTTAGATTACTGTTGTGGTGTAATTCAAAATAAAAGGTTTTTTTTGTATTTCGAGAAATCCTGGTGTGGAAATCCATACCTTATAAGAGGTATGAGTTGCAGATTTTAGCCCCATGTTTACAGGATTATCTTCTTTTGGCTATTGTCTATGGTATGATTGAGAATAAGACACCATGCAGGCACAGAGAGGAAGAAAGAAGGACACTTCATAAAAATAGAAATATCACGAATTAAAAGCTGCAACATGTGCTTGCAATCTTCCCTCCTGGTTTTTACTTTTAAATATATAATTTATCGTTGAAATAGTTTGAGTGACCTACAGGTTAATAAGTTATTGTGAGTGCGCTCAAGTGTATGAAATGTTTCTCAGTCTGGGCTGGACTAGTCATCACCATAAGTTAAAAATGCCTGATCAAAACAAACAGAAACAAGTAAATATCAGTTTTGTCTTTATTAAATCAGATTTTAGGACTCTCCTCCTCAGCGTGAACCAGAGTCCTGCAAGCTGTAATCTTGCTTTTTTTCCCCATCTAAATTTCTTAGAGACTCTTAGTGAGAAGCTTAATTCCTTTAATGTAAGGAAATCTGGCAGAATGCCCCCCTTACAGAACAAATACGAGCTATTTTAAGCACAGTTCAGACATTGCATTTAACAAGAATTAATCACAAGACAGCTCTAAGTACAGCCTGCTATAAACTGTATTCATCCAGATATATTTCCAAAACTGACTATAGTGGAATGAGAAATTAGCTGAACTTACAGAGATTCAGGTTACACGGAGGTAAGTCATCGCACTGAATCTAGTGAGCTAAACACTATTTTTATAGTAATAAGAACTGTTACACTGAACACCTGGCACTGGAATGATCATTGCATGTTTTCTTTCCTTGACTTCTCTTAGAGTTTGAAATGTAAAACTCAAAACTCTCAAATGCATCGAACTGTCTAGAAAATCTATCATAAAATGCAAACAAAACACTCAGAAACATATGGCTTCAGGTTACTTTTTCACCCCTTTATTGCCTCACATGGACCCAGGCTGCTTGATTATTATTTCGTCCTCATGGACTTACCACATCTGTTTATCTGTCTTGGTAGTTTAAAGGTTTTTTTAAACTGTAGAGATAAAGATTTATTTTTAAAAATACTTCAATGCATTTACATTCATACCAAGAATGGCACCAACCTCTTTGTAGTTTGAAGGGGCTCTTTTTACTAAACCCTATTCCCACCGAGACTTTTAATCTATGCAAGTTGACTCTCATGACAAACAGTAAGTTGTGCACTTTTTCACACATTTTCTCACATTAAAACCACAAACTGTATTGTTCGTCTTAAGGATTTTATATAGATCAACATAAAGTAGTGCATACATGTAATGTGGAATGTAAATGATGTGTGGTTTTCAGAGTTTTTTACAAATGAAGATCTGAAAAGTTTGGCATAGATTTGTCTTCAGCGTTTGTGGGGCAAAGCTTAGCCTTGTGCTTCAACTCCATCTGCTAGTCTTTTTAGCTATACAGTGTTTCTACAAGCTTAATACATGTAGAGACAAGTTTTTGTCATTCAAATTAGAAAGAGAGCATTTAAAAAGAGTCATTTTTAAGTCTATCCAAATGTTATAAATTGGGTTTAGATCTTAGTATAACACACGTATATGCTTTCATGTAAATTCATCCATTGTAGCTTTAGCTTTCTCGTTTGGGCTGTTGTCTTCCTTAAAAGTAATCTTCTATTCCACTCTTCTGAAAGCTTCTAACAATATTACCTTCTATTTAGCAACATCCATCTGCCAATTAATTACCAGCTTCACTTTCCGTGCTGAAGAAAAGCTTCCCCACAGCATAATGCTGCCACCATCATACTCCACTGTGGGGAGGGTGTATTTGGGTGATGTGCAATGTTAGTGGCTCTATTTACTAATGAAGTGCCTTCAGAAGGCAATTGATTGCATTAGATATTATAATAAAGATGACTGAATACAAATGCACACCACGCTTCTTAAATTTTGTAAGATTTTTTTTAACCCATGAAGTTAGGTAAGGTGACTATAAGTATCCTTAGGTAGATTTGTCTCACAGAAAAAAAAGAGATCAACATCCTTTAAACATGCGAGTAAAATCAAACGCATACATAAAGCACCAAAATGTACCTAAAATACAAAGACATGGATCTTTGAAAAATTTGAATAAAAGCAAATTAAGAAATACAGAAAACCACTGATATTTTTCTTTGTACTTCACAGTTATGTACAACTTTATGTCTGTCCATAACAAAAATGTAATGAAATAAAAGTTGTGGTTGGAAAACACAATTTATAGTCATTCAAAGGGCATGAATTAGGACTGCACGCCATCAAGAAAACATGTGATATACAACAACATTTTGGTAAATGCTGCCATGACTACATGACTTGGAATAAGTAAATACCTGAGTCTAGAGTATTAAGATCTTTCTGTCTTCCGTTGTCAAAGTGGGTAGTGTTGCATTTAACTTTACACTCACTGATACAATGACGATACATTTACAATACATTGTGCAGGTCTGGTATGAAGAGATTCATCCAGCACAAAAATATTTGCAAATAAACAAAAAGCCAATAGCAAAGTCTTAACTTAGTGTCACTTCTGTTGATTGGAATGTACTACAAAATTAATGTTTGCTTTCTTTTCTATTTGTACGTATTTATTATTAAATCAATATATTCCAATGTCCCAAACAAGTCAGTAAACTATACCATCTGGTTTTGCAGGTAGAAACCCCACAAACTTGAGGTAAGGATGAGTAAAGTTAATGAGATGGTAAGCAAACCAAATTTTAGAAATCTAAATATGCAGGACCATTGCTTTAAAAAAATGGAAGTCAGGGGGGAACATTAAAAGCAGGTGAGAATTGAGATTAAACCGGAGTGGGAAGAAGAAAGAAAAAACTGTCATCCTACCTCCAGCGATGGCGGTTTTCTTGCCCACCGTCACCGTCACAGCAGTGGAGCTAATCACAATTCTTCCTGCTGGTAGAGCAACAGAAACAATCTTAAAAAGAAAACCGCTCGCACCTTTTTCATTTCATGTATAGTGAGACATGTGGATGCATGTATTCTTTCCTGAAATGCACAAGCACAGTGCATGTGTGCTTAATGCACTTCATTTTATTAATCAGCATTTTTACAATGATACTTTCAGATAAAGCTGTGCCAAAATGTATTTAAAGAAACATGTGGTGTACTGATTTGGACCGGGGTAAGTAATGAATTAAGATTCATGCTCTATTTACATATTTTTTGCATATATTTACAGCCTTCAGCAGATGCCGACAGTCATCAAGCCTCAGATTCCAGACAGATTAGCATTTCAAGTGTTACATAACTAAGATTAAGAGAGCTAATTGAGTAATACATTCATAACCAAAGGAATGCAGTTGTGTATTTTGGGAGCCCATGCAGTCTCTCCGTATGTTTTATTTTATGTTACATATCTTAAAAGATAACATGCATCAAGTTGAAATAAGTCAAATTGAAGCAAAAATCTTCCCTTTTGACTGGGAGGAAGCAGACGGGGTGTATTCATATTTAAATGGCATGCTCTATGAGTAGGAAAATATAAAAAGGAAAAAAGACAGGACCAAGCCAAAGCTGAAAATAAACAAACAGAAAGACAGAGCTACAGCAGTTTATATTGTCTCAAGCCCAGAGCCAAGGAAAATTATGGTCAGGATAGATTAAAAAGTGGAGGCATGCCAAGTATCAGTAGCAGTTCTCTACCCTGCTCCTCCAAATGGTGTTGCACCTCTTCTGAACTGAAGGTGGCACCATAGTCAGCCTCATAGTCCCTGAATATATCTGAAAATGACACACTGTCTTTTTTTCCACAATAGCCCTAAAATATTTAGATGAATATTTAAAAAAAAGAAACAATGTTTTAAATTAATTTTAAATCTGAATTTGTATATAAAAATCATCTGAGAAAGTGACTACACTGTAAAAAAAAAATATTTTCTTAAACTTTATTCTCCAAAAATAACCTTTATATTCCTTAAATAGTCCTTGTAAAAATATTTACATTGCCTTGCAAAAGCATTTTATCACATTACAATCACTAATATCAAAGCATTTTATTAGGATTTTATGTGATAGATCAAGACCAACACTGACATCCCCGAGTCAACAGTTTATAGACCCCATTTTTGCTAAGATTACAATTACAAGTCTTTTGAGGTATGTCTCAACCAGCCTTGCAAATCTAGAGACTTCACTTTCTACCTATTCTAATGTGCAAAATTGCAAAAGCTCAATCGGCTTGGATGGAGAGAGGGTCTGTCAAAATCCATTTTCAAGTCTGGTCCTTGACTAGACCACTCGAACATGCAGCTAAGCTTTTGTGTAAACTATTTCAGGGTAGCTCTGGCTACATGTTGAGGGTCGTTGAGGTGAAGATGAGCTTCCTCCCCAGTTTCAATTGTTTATATCCTCTGCAGGGTTTGTTACACCATTATGCTGCCACCACCACATTTCACCATGGGAGTGGTGTGTGTAGGGTCAGGTGCAGTTACTTTTCAGTCATATGTTTTGCATGTAGGTGAAAAAGTTCAACTTTGGTCTCAAAGTTATGTCAGATGGCAGCATATACGGGCAGGATTTACACCGAGATTAAACAATAGACTATTTAATAATGAGGTGATGGTGATTATATTCCACTACAGAATTAAAATTTATTTTAATGTGGGACCAATCAACATGTCCTCTGATTATCAATGACTGTCTTTTTTTTCTTTAAAAATACTGCCATATTAGTTGTCAAATGTAAATAGAGATGGCATTACTGAAATGTGACAATCAGCACAATGGAAGATGTGTTTGGAAAAAAATGAAGATTTTTCAAGGATAACTTTTTCTAAGAAGACGAAAAAATCTCCAGATTACATCAACAAATTTCCTTTTGATGGCTACTACATATGCACATTTATGCAAGCACAATTAAGAAGTTGTAGGCTGCTAACTGTTAAACGTTTTCATTGGCATGGCTAAGAAATTAGGAAAATTATAACATTGATAGCTGTACTATATGTCTTTACTATTTTTTTCCTCTAAATTGTTTACAAAGTGAAGACGAGCCCTCTACCTCTGGTGTCCTGTCTGGGCATGTAGTACAGAAACTGTCCAAAAGGATACTCTGCTGCTCTGCGGTACCACACTGGGAAATGGTCCAGTGTGAACATATTATCCTTATCTGTGGCGGTCAGGAAAGATCTGAGAAGACACAAACAAACCATTGAAATCCACCTTTAGTTTAAAATCTATATAAAATATGTAGAAGAGAGAAATGGATTACAGGATAGTAGAAAATTGAGAAAATACTTGTATTGTGGGTTTACAGGTTTTCCTAGATGTCCAAATGTAATAATGAATTTTCATTCTTTGGAAGAAAATCCTTAGGAAATATTTGCATCTCAAATGGCTACTGAATTATATCAGCGAGGTTTATCTGACCATAATAAGTGATCATAAAAATCCAGTTGTTTTTTGTTAATTAAAGGAATAGCTCTAAATTTTTACAAAGGGGTCTATTTAATGGTCTGGATTACCTTCTCATTTTGCTAAGATTTCACACTTTGTTAACTGAAATTTTTCTAAAGTGGTCAGGGTTTAAAGATAGAACTTGTAAACATAGACCAAATAGATGGATAAAAGCACAAATAGAAGGATGCTTGGATGATGATTAAACAAATCAGTGGATGGATAGATAGATGCAAGTTTTAGGCAACGATATTGCAAAGAAATTACAATTTTGTTTTCCATACTCCATCTCCAAATTTATTCAGATGGGGAAAATAATAAATTTAAAAACTTTGCCACATTTTTTAACTACATGAGAACCTTGAATAGTCGGAAGGATTTTACGGTCGGCTTTTTTTTTTTTACCTAAAAAAAACCCCCATAGCTGTTCAAGTAAACCAAAAATACTGCTTTAACACTCACTTGCCAACTCTTTTTTCTATACCCGAGTACCTCAGGTACCTCTGCAAGCCTGATCGCGTCCCCAAGAAAGCAGTCTCAACACCGTCCTCCATACTGGAAAAACAGAAAAATGCAAATCTAAAAAAGGTGAGACTGAGTATAATGATGACGTTAAATTAATTGTAAACCGGGTGAAATATTAGGTTTGACACCCAATATTCCCGCTAAAGAAAATTTTTATGGTTTTTCATTTCAGTGTTTTCGTTCACCCATCTGTGTTGAGCATGAGTGCGGTCCAGTATGCTTCCATAGGTGCTGTAACCACAGCATCAAATAAAGTCTGTTGCAACAACTGTGCATCACCTGTAGAGACAAAACCATGAGGATAAATCTGAATGTTTTCAAAGAAAATTTGTCTTTTTCTGTTTGCATGACACAAGCTAAATCCTTTTGTAAATAAAACTCAGTTTAGGCTTACAGCGCAGATCTTTTTCTTTCCCAGTGAGGTATTTTACCACAGCCTGCAGCTGGGTCAGTTTACGATGTGATGGGTCAATATCTATCTCACAATAGGTCCTAAAACACAAAAACATGTGAATAAATACTTTTATGTTGACCAACAACCTTTCCACTGAAACATCTAAAATAAAATTGAATAATATATGTTTACCACTCATTGGCTAAGGTCAGATCTGGAGTGAGTAAGTCATGAAGACCTGAAGAACAAAAGGACGAAAAGAAGAGATTGAAAAGTTTTGCTTTGTAAAAAAAAAAAAAAAAAGAAAAAAAAGAAAGAAAAAAAAAAAAGGAGATTAACTGAAAGATAAGACCCACCTTCTTCAACTGAGACATTTCCTGAGAAGATATACTCTCCATACCCTCTACTCAAGACTATACCAAGACTGTTGAAATGAAAACAGGATATCATTTATCTACTATTTATCTACGATTACTACTATCTACTAAAATAAACACTAGCATCCAAACATTTACAGATGTCCAAATCCAAAAATGTATATTGCTCATATACAGTATTCATATTTATTTCAGGCTCAGTATTTTAAAATAAATGGTAAATCCCTCTTTTTAGGAGCATACACTACCTTTATTTTTTCACATTACAACCACAATTTATAATGTATTTTACTGGGCTTGTATGTGCTAGAACAACACTAAGTAGTGCATAATTATGAAGTGGAACAGAAAAAAAAATGTAGCAAGAAGAAAGCCAATGTTAAAAGATCATATATGAAGTTCTGTTTAACGTTTGGAGACAAACATGTGGAAAGGCGTAGGTCAGAGGACACTAAAATGTAAACGTCTGGCCTACATGCAAAATGCTGTCTGACAGAAAACTAACGCTGAACAACCCCACTGTAAAATATAATGGTGGCAGTATAATGCTGTGGGATGTGTTTTTACAGCAGGAACAAAGGGGCAGGTTAGAGTTGATGGGAAAATGGATGGAGCTACACACAGGACAATCCTGGAAGAAAACCTGTTCGAAGCTGCAAAAGAGTTGAGACCTGGGGGAAGTTCACCTTCCCGCAGGCCAACCACCCTAAACACAAGCAAAACTACAAAGCACTGATTTGGAACGGAGCATATTCATGGGTCAAAGTCCAGATCAAAATCTAACTGATACTCAGAAAATTGTTTACACTCTCCATCTAATCTCACTGACTTTAGGCTATTTTGCATAAGAACAATTATCTTTTAACATGCAAACCTGGGAGCAACACAAAAGATTTGCAGCTTCAAGCAAAGAAAAAGGTGGTTCTCCAAAGTATTGACTTAGGGGTCTGAATACAAATGCAAACCATACTTTCCAGAATTTTATTTGCCAAAAAAATAAATAAATTGAAAGCCATGTATCATTCCCTTCCAAGTCAGAATCATGGACTACATTCTGTTGCTCTACCACATAAAATCCCAAAAGTGTACACTGAGATTTGTGGCAGTTAAATTACTTTTAAAACAATTAAAAGGGGGTGTGAATACTTTTGCAAGGCACACTAGATGTAATTGGCAGAAATAATCAGACAAACCTGAATGGTGTTTCATTTATGACAGTGTAAAAATAATCATTCTTCAGGAAGATCACTCGCCGCTGAAAAAACCAACAAAATTTGAAAAAATTAATTTAGTCATAAAATAACTAAAATCATCATGCAGATAAGGCTGGAAGCCATAAGAATTGATTAAGTAACCCTCTATACTAATTAATCCGTAATCTAGATTAATTTAATTGTTTAACTGGAATGAAATGTGCAAAAACGGTCAGGAAGATGACAGGACTGGCGGCTCTAAAATTACAGCAAAAACTGGTTCAAAAAAGGAAAAGCAAAGTACTTACTCCTTTATCCACTGAAGATCTTACATCTAAAGACAGTGTACCAGTTTCTCCTTTGACCATGGTTGTCCTTAGCTATAAATAGAAACATAACTTTCTCAGGAGTATTTAGTTTATCCTAATCTTTATTAAAGTCAGTCATACATTAAAAACAAGCTCAACAATTGATAAGTACAAAAATGTGTGTTTTGCTCACTTTCTCCTCAGTATCTTCCCATTCCACCTCTGACAGATCAACACTGTTGTAGTTTGGTTTAGGCTTTAGCTTCTTTCCCTCTTGATACTGTTGCAGATAAACAAAAGCACAGGCATATGGGGGATTGGTTACCTTTCACACTAGATTAAAAACTGAACAGTCCTTGAGAGGATGAGAAACAAATCTTTGCCTGTACCAGAGGCCGTAGTTCTGGGTGAGACAGGATGTAACCATTATTGGTGATGAGGAAGGCGTAACCATGGATACCCAGCTAGAAGGGCAGAAAAGCAGAAAACCACTTACAACTCCAACCTGTTACAGCATTAATGGTATTACATAGTGTGTTACAGTCTCATAAAATGCTATATAAAGAGTTGAGCTGCAACTCTAAAACCAATTAACATCAAACAGAGATACAGCAAAAATCTGCAGAATCTACATAAAGGCAGTATGTGAAAGAACACCATAAAGCAGCACAGCAAAAGCTTTGAAGAACACCGAGATGCACTGAGGAATAAAATTGAGACCATAACTAGCTGATTTTCAGTTTGGTCATCCCTGATTAGTGATCATCCAGTTAGTGATCATCCATTTTGTCTTCAGTAAATGCTCCACACCCAGGTGTTAATAGAGCCTGTTGACAAAAAGAGTCCTTTGTGTGGAAGTAGTTACAGCATGTAAACATCTCAACTGGTAGGTCAAAGATTTTCAAAGACTGAAAATTGGAAGTTGACCTCAAATCTCTGATAGATGCATCTTTAATCAGGAGCCACTAGTATTGATCTACAGTATCATCTATTTGCTCCAGATTCCAATCCAATCAAGCTTCCTGCAGATGTGCCTGAGCGAAACTTAAGGAATCCACAGCCAACATGAGGGTAGAAGAGGGTTCCTACATATTATTCACATAAAAGAAAGGACACAAGGAGGGAAGAAAGGAAGGAAAGAAGGAAGAACAGAAAGATAGGAAAGACACACAGAAGAAAGAAAATAAGAAATAAGGACATGATGGACAGAGGATAAATGGAAGCAAGGACAGAAATGAGGTAGAAATTAAAGAATGAATGACTTAGAGAAAAGAAAAAACAGAAGGACATTTAAGAGGGCATATTTAAAAAAGGTAAATGGACTGAATTTATCTAGTGCTTTTCTAGTCATAGGACTACTCTAAGCATTTGACATTGCAGACACATCTACCCAACCACCCTCAGAAACACTCAGAAATTAATAGACTGACATACAGATCTATAGGCAAGTTGGGGTCAAGTGCCTTGCCCAGGAGCGCAGAAGAAAGCTGGAATCTAACCACAATGGCCGGATTATAGGATTACTACTCTTCGCACTGGGCTACGGTGGCTCATTGGAGGAGGTGCTTGGATAACAGAAAAGGAAATAAAGTCTGGAAATACAATCTTTCCAGACTTTAATTTTAAATACTAGAATACTGTAAAAATACTATAATCGAAATCATCACCATACTTTTTCCAGGATGCTTATGGATGCATAAGGTGCTTTAATGGGCTTCAAGGATTTATCCCCTAATGTACCAGAGCTTTTTTGTTCTTACACAATGTTAAAGAGGTAATTTTAATAAGTGATTAATTAAAAATCGCAGATGATTTACCTTGTATCTTGGAGCCAATTTCATCAATTCTCTTAAGGCCACATCTGTTCCTACCACACCCAGCAAAATCCCATGAGACAGCTGGAGAGAAAAGGATAACTGAGTTCAATACAATGACATATATAGGGTTGTGCTACTTTTTAATTCAATAGCTCTGCATTTTCACAACTTTCAGTAAAAATATCAAGCCTAACTTTGAAGCTATCATAATCTGTATTGATTCACATTTTAATACTCCCCTTCCTTTTGTAACATGGGGATACAAACAGACTAAAAAATAACTAAACATGGACACAAAAACATATTTAGCTAATAGAAAAATGGATCAACTTACAGTCTCTTCCTTCTTACTGAAAACAGGCATGGCCACTGAGGTCATCAGAAGCAAACTCTGTGCCTGAGTGTTGAACAGCTACAGCACAAAGACAGATATGCACTTTAACATTCATTCATAAAGGAACCGATAACTTGACAAAGTACATGCAAAAACAAAAAACAAGGATATACAACCTCCATGAAAGTTTGAGAAAAATGAAGTGAATAAGAAGTGGATTAGTGGTGAATACGTTTCAAGAGACTCTTATTGTATTTTAAGATTTGTAAGATGAACACACAAATATATACGTACAGATAAATAAAACGGACTACTGAAGTTTAGCATGCTCTATAAGTTCTAAAGCTCTAATTGTGATTACCTCATTTTTATTGGGAAGCTGAAGATGATGATGGAGAGGAGGAGAAAACCAGCAAGGATGAAATGCATGACAATGAAAAGAATGAATGAAAAGAAAGAAAAGCGAATGCAAACTGAACACAGAATATACACCAAAATAACGAGAAACATTTCTCTTTATTTTAACTGGATTATATTCATTATGACTCTTAACATTTAAAAAAAAATATATTTTGAAATTCTAACCTGTCGTAAGTAAAAGTAACAGAATGAGAATTCTCTAGACAGCGAGGTAGAAAAGTCACGTGATTGTGAAAACCGTGCTATCTATTGCTTGAAATTTTGTGATTAACACTGCTGTCCATCACCCCACTTAAGGTTTCCTATATTTTTGCTTTTCTTTTTGTCAAACTTGAACATTTCACATCATCAAACGAATGTTGATATCTGACAAAGATGGCCAAAAATTTGTTTTGAAAAGATAATTTATTGGGGAACCAAAACAAACCAAACCAAAGTATTACCAACAGGGACTTTCTGCTTTGTGATCTGTGGATAAACTTTCATTAAGCTAAAATATGTTCAGGCTTGGAAACGGTAGGCACATCATATATGCACAACCTTTAATTTGTTGCTAGAGAAAATTTGGTGGGTGTCAGATGGCTACAATCAAAAACGCAAATACAAAGGAGATGTTGGATTGCTCAGATGATTTCGTACAGAAAAGTATATAAAACTTCCCAAAGATGACAAGTTTATTATTTTTTTAATATCAAAAAGGTTTTTTAAATACTTTTCATGTTTGATGCCCATTATGTTTATGAATAACAAAAGAAGAGGACTGACCACACTGTCCATGTAGGCCTCAGTCCAGATGATATCATGGTCATGGTTGATAACCATTGGTCGGCTGAGAACATGGAGGTATTCCATAACATTTTCCTGAACATCAGCCAATGTGGACACGTGTGTGTAATAACCTGCAGGACAAACAAATTCAAACAAACATTTCATTTACCTGGAAATGACAGTAAATTCAGTAATGAATAAATCAAAGAGCAATTATTTACAATTAGATTTTGTAATCATCAATTTTTAATGTTACAATAAAAACAGTACATTCTTTAACCAGACATCTCAACATTAAGCATAGAGGATTATCTAAAGAAATATGTCTAACACTCTTGTAGTATGACTTACTTCAAAGGATTATGTAATTATCAAACTAACAGAATTATTTTGAGCATAATATTCGGCTAGATGCATAAACCCTGCCAGATATACAGTGCATTACAGTGTTGCAATATTTACACCCTTTGTATACTTCCCCTATTGTCTTGCCACAACCAAAAAGTTTTGTTTGGGGGGGGGGTTATGTAACAAACTTACAATATTACTTAGCTGGGAAGTGGAAGGACATGATTTCCAATTGTTTTACAGATACAAGTCCGTGTGTACCGTGTGGTCTCCATTTGTATTCAGACGCCCCCTACAATTGAAGAACCACCTTTAACGGCAAGAATAACTGCAAGTGTTTTAAGGTATATCTGTACCAGGTTCACACATCTGGAGACTGAAACCTTCCTCCATTCATTGACTGGATGAGAGCATCTGGGAATGGCAATTTTCAGGTCTTCTAACAGATTGGGATGTGGATTTAGAATTTAACTGGGCAGTTCTAGCTGATTAAATTAATTCCATTGCAGTTCAGGCTGTATGTTTAGAGCCATTATCCTGATGGATCGAGAACCTTCAATACACTCTAACCTTTCTTCCTAGGTCTCTCCTAAAGAAAATAATCTTGAAAACATGATGCAGCCACTACCCTGTTTCCTGCTGGAGAAGGAATATTCAGGCTGACATGCAGTGTTAGTTTACTGCCACACATGATTACATCCAGGCCAAAAATTAACATCTGTTTGCAGGTTTCATCTCCAACCAATTTCTGTTAGACTGAGCAGCTCCCCATTCCCAAGACAAGCATGATGGCACCACAACATTTCATAATGGGGGTGGTATGTTCAAGGTGAGGTTTGTGGTTCTTATGTGACAAAATGCATGAAAATTCAAGGTGTATAAATACATTTTAAGTTACCGCTATGCAATGGCAAACATAATTAAAAGTTAGTAGCAATTACTAAAACTAAAATGTCCGCGATTGATTGCAGCTGCATCCCATTACAACCACAGAGACACATTCACAGACGACATTTTAGGTCAATGTTGAGTTTGCAGTATTTTACACACAGAGTTTTATGTGATTTGAAAAGATAAAGTGATTAATTTCTGGTCTGAGCTGTTGCATGACAGCATGTAGTTCACAAGAGGGCAGGAACTGATCCTCAGTTACAAAAAGCATCACTTCAGATCTCAAATAAAATAAGGAAATACTTTTTCTCTTTTCTACAATATTCATGACTATTAAATCATTTTTGGTTTAATTGTGAGGGTTTATCCTCAGAAAAATTTCTAAACATAGGAAACAAAGACAATTTAGTTTTACCCTTGTTGTTGCAGGCAATCCATTTAACATTTTCAGCAAATGTCATCTCACGCCCAATGAGATAAGTGAACACTCGAACCTGCAGAGATGGGTAAGTAGTGTTTGAGCGGTGAAAAACCACACGCATTCAGTACTCTAAACAGCTAATGAAAAGATATTTCATACCCGACGTTCTGGCCAGTTAAACTCTTCAAAAACGTCCTTGAAATCCTCCATGGCACCGTCTGTTATTAGCATGATGGCCTGGTTGCACAGACTTCCCTGCCCCAGCGCAGCTGCCTAAACACATTCATCCACAAACATGTTAAGAAATACCAGCATCATTTCAATATGCACTTAAGAAATACAAGAGAGATAACACTCATTTTACAATTCCAATAGCTGCTATAATAAATTCCGTTAAAATATTTGGCTACTTTTACAGACAAACCTCATTAAGGACTTTGAAAGACTCCTTCATTGCATTTTTTACTTTGCCCTCTCCCTTGACTTGAATCTCATCCACTAAAATCTTGAAGTGCTGTAAATACAGATAAAATAAATAATCAGTATCACTTTTCCTTTGCTCTTTTAATTTGGACAAATACAGGTAAACTGGCTCATTATAGGAGGTGGGAAACATAACAGGGGACTGTGCAGTCAAGGGACTATGCCTTCCTTTCATTTCAAAATGAAAGGAAGGCATAAAGATAAAAAGCAAAAATTATTTTTGGCATTGACATTTTTATAAACTACTTTTTTGAAATGTAATTTTGCTTTTCAATTTATTAATGTGTTTTTGGAAATGTATTTGTGTTTTTTTTATGCAACTGTGTTTGGCACTTTTATTTTTACTCTTTGTGTGCTTTTACAGCATTTTATATTTTTTTAAATTCCAGAATAATATTTATTGATAATTTTACAAAAAAAAAAATATAATCAGGGAATAATGTGCAACATCTGCCTTACAAATGTATTTATATTCCTTTACCTTTTTCACATTTTTACCAGTTAAACAAAAATCTTAATGTGTTTTTGGGTGATTTTACATAATAGACCAATACAAAGAAGGGTATACAGGGGCAGCTGTAGTTCAGTGGTAGAGTTGTCAGCCTGCAACCCAGAAATTGTGGGTTCGAGTCCACCTGCTACATGTCGTTGTGTCCTTGGGCAAGACACTTCACCTAACTGCGTGTGTTGCCCAGAGGGGCAGTCTGCTCTGTCAGTCTGCTCCAGGGCAGCTGTGGCTATAATCATAGCTTGCTTCCACCAGTGTGTGTGAATAATGGAGTTGTAAAGCGCTTTGAGAGTCTTGAAAAGCACTATATAATTGCAAGCCATTATTATATTTCTAGGGCAGAAGGAAATGATACTTAAGTTGTTTTACAATTAGAAATCTAAAAGGTTTAGTATGCATCTATCCACCTTTACTCTGATACTGGAAAATATAATTCAGGGAACTTAACTTCAGAAGTCACATAATTAGTAAATAGGATAAATCAAAGTGTGATTCGATCCTAAAACAATAACGAGAGGCAAAGCAAGGTTCTATGATAAGCTAAATGTATAAAAGAGTATACCAACACTCCCAACAAGTCAGAAAAAAAGACCTCAATCAGTGAAGCAGCCAAGAACTCTGGAGGAAATGCAGAGATTTGCAGCTGAGGTTGGAGTATCAATGAAAATGAAGTATCATTATAATTCAATATCATTATTAAACGCCCCTCTGAAACGGTTAATCATATAAAATCCTTCACATACATCGAATACTATTGTTTTAACATGAACATTTTTTAAAAATTTCTATGGATGTGAATACTATGGTTGGCACTATAACTTCCTTCTTGACTGCTGAAGGAGGAGCAGCCTCTCTTGGTCTCTCTCCAGATCCCTTCGCTTCATTTTATTTTCTGTTTGCTTTTCTTGTTTTCTTTTTTTAGCCTTTTCTTAGCTACCCAGCCAATGGAGTTACTGTACTGGACCGGATCTGTTCTTGGATTACTTTTTTTGGACTTCTCAACATGGCTTTTTGCTCAGCTGAGGATTTTGAGAAACTGCTCCACAGAATTGAGGACACCGAATTGAAGTTACGCAGTCTGGAAATTAATTTTGATTTCCATGCTGATTATGGAAACTACAAATATACCGATGACTACACGCAGGGAGGAAGAGCCTGGCAGCCCGGTGTTACATCGGTTTAACCGTGTTGCAGAGAAAACACAGGACAACGCTACTCCTTCAGCAAACAGGCGGTTAACGGGTAGAACACCACACTGATGAAAACTGGCCAGCTTTAAAACGCACGGAATCATCAACCCCAGCCTGTTCTCCGAGGAAGAAAAAACAAAAAAAACTCCAGCACAGAAAAAGCTCTGAACCGAGGCCTGCCGCCTCTGCTAAATGTAAACAAAGAGGTTTCAGCCAAAAACAGGAGATATTACTCTACCTGGAATCCCGCTGAAAAACAGATTCGCTGCCCTGAGTTCCCCGAAAGATGACGCAGCCCCCGGGACCAGTCAAAGTCACCAGGAGAAACCCAACCGCATTAAGCAGACACATAAAGTAAGATCCCCCCCAGCAAAGATTGTTATCATACAAGACGGATCAATTAATGGAATTGAGGCTTTTTGTAGCAAGAACACCAGAGTTTATAGCTGATACAAAAATACAGTGAGAGAAATATCAGAAAAAAAATCCAGAAAATCTTGGACCAACACCCTGCATTGGAAAATCTTGTTATCCATGCTGGATCAGCAGATTTCACGATGAGACAATCGGAGATTCTGAAGACAGAATTTTCTGATCTCCTACAGAGACTTGACAGACTTAACGTAAACATCCTCATCAGCGGACCAGTACCTGAAGGAAATGAAAGATTTAGGAGACTCCGCATGCTCCATAAATGGTTGAAGAAAGAATCAGCTGAGAAGTCGTTCACATTTATGAATAATTTCAAAGTACTTGGAAGTGCTAACCATTTAAAAAAAAAAAAAAGGCTACGTTATCTGAACAAGGCTGGAGTAAGGCTGTTAGCAAACATATACTCTTATCAAAATCAGAAAGCAAAACATTTGCTCCCAAAAGCTGACCTTGAGGCGCCCATGGATATCAGAGAACAAAAACAGCAAGTCATGATGACACCACAGGCCCTAACGGATAAACAACCATCAGAGATTAATTATGCATCTTCCTGTGACTCAGCCACATCAATTGAGACTCCATTTAGAAATATTACAGACAGACTGAACGAACAAATCAAATTTGGGACACAATTAACACGAAAACTTAGACTACACAAAACCCCCTGGGACTAGTGTCAATAAGCCTGGGAGCTTCCCCCCACTGATAATTACAGATATTTGAGGGAACCGGGCAGTAAATCTACCCCTTCCGTCTCACAGAACTTGCCCAGCATCCTTGAGTTTAGCATTCCACTGCTTATGAGCAGCAGGAAACATAAACCGTTAAGCACACGCTCTCATATTAAACAAAATCTCTAATTGATAACCAGTCAGAAGGTTCAGCTGCCCATCATCACAATACTTAAGTTAGCTTTATTAAACATTAGATCTCTATCCGGGAAGTCTTTTCTTATCAATGACTTCATCACTGAGCATAATTTACACGCCCTTTTTTTAATCAGAAACTTGGCTAGATGAAAATAACGAAACAACTGCATTGATAGAATCTACTCCTCCAAATTACAATTTCTTAAGCGAGAGCAGAAAACAGACGAGATGGAGCCACCAAGTTTCACAACTCAATGAACTTTAAAAAGGTAACCCTGGGCACATTTGATTGTTTTGAATGCCTAGCCACCCAGATAAACGAGTGTAACAAAGCTTTATTTCGAAGTTTATATAAACCCCCAAAGCTTAACTCGAACTTCTTTAATGATTTCAATGACCTTCTTTCTGTAATATGTATCGACTATAACCAATTAATCATTGTAGGGCATTTTAACATCCATACCAACAACCCCCAAGATAGACAAACCAAAACCTTAGATTATACTCTCCACAACTTTGGCCTGACCCAGCATGTCAAAACAACCAACACACAATCAAGGACACACTCTGGACTTAATCATCTGCAAAGGTTTAAATGTATCCAAAATCTTGGTAATTAATATTGCATTATCAGACCATTTCTGTATTTTCTTTGAAAGTACCATCTCTGCTAAATTATCCAGCCACAGTAAGACCACTATAGAAAAGAGTTTTCTAGGGGACAGCTCAGTTGAAACTTTTAAACATATTTACCCTTCCACCGCATCCCCCTCATCTCACAACTCAAACTCAGTACACAAGCTGGTAGATCATTTCCTTGTGAAAATCTCAGCCATCACTGATTCCATTGCTCCAACTAAAGTGAAAGTAGTCTCAGGTAGAAAGAAGTCTCCGTGGGCAAGTAATCCACTGGTACGTAGTGAAAAAAAGGGAGTGTCGACGACCCGAGAGAAAATGGCGGAAAACTCAACTCCAGGTTCACTGTGATATCTACATAGAGAGACTGAATAGATATCAGCTAACTATAAAAGATGCTAGGGAATCGTTCTTTTCTGAAATCATCAACAGAAACAATAATGCACGGACTCTATTTGCAACAGTGGAAAGAGTAACTAATCCTCCAGTGACAGTAGCCCCTGAACTAAACTCTACCAGGGCCTGCAATGAATTTGCCAGTTTTTCACAGAAAAGATTATAACAATTAGACAGTCAATCTGTACCTCAATACCGAACCCACAACTAGTGCCATCCCCAATCAACAACAATGTGGAGAAAATGTCTGAATTCCACGAATTAAACCAAAGAAACCTTGAAAAAAAAAAAATCATTATCCAATTAAGCTCCTCCTCCTGCTGTCTTGATCTCGTACCCACAGCTTTTCTTAAGAAGGTTCTTCCTGTCATTGGGTCTGATCTTGTTCAAATAGTGAACTCATCCCTGCTATCAGGTGTCTTCCCCCAGGCTTTAAAAACAGAAGTTATTAAACCACTACTAAAGAAGAAGAATCTGGACAACATAATGCAGAACTACAGGCCAATTTCTAATCTTCCATTCATCAGCAAGATTATTAAAAAGCTGTGTTTCTGCAGTTAAATAGCTTCCTAACAATGACAAACCGTTTTTATGTTTTTTCAGTCTGGTTTCCGTGCTCACCACAGCACTGAGACTGGCCTCGTCAAAGTTTTCAATGACATCCGCATAAATACAGACTGTAGTAGAACCACGATGCTGGTTCTGTTTGACCTTAGTGCAGCATTTGACACCGTTTATCATGATATATCATTGGAACGACTGTGGAGTTGGGTCGGACTCTCTGGTTCACTACTTGGCTGGTTTGAGTCTTACCTAAAGAACAGGGACCTCTTTGTTTCAATAGCAATCTTTTCATCAGAACGAACAGAAATCACATGTGGGGTGCCCCAGGGCTCCATCTTAGGGCCCCTCTTATTTGACATCTACAGGTCCTTCTCAAAAAATTAGCATATTGTGATTAAGTTCATTCTTTTCTGTAATGTACTGACAAACATTAGACTTTAATATATTATAGATACATTACACACAACTGAAGTAGTTCAAGCCTTTTATTGTTTTAATGTTGATGATTTTGGCCAAAAAATAAAGAAAAACCAAAAATTTGCATATTTCATCCGACCAATAAAAGAAGTGTTTTTAATACAAAAAAAGTCAACCTTCAAATAATTCTGTTCAGGTATGCACTCAATACTTGGTCGGGAATCCTTTTGCAGAAATGACTGCTTCAAGGCGGCGTGGCCCAGGATGCGTCGAAAGCGGCCTTAAGCTCATCCAAAGTGGTGGGTCTTGCTTCTCTCAACTTCCTCTTCACAATAACCCACAGATTCTCTATGGGGTTCAGGTCAGGAGAGTTGGCAGGCCAATTGAGCACAGTAACACCATGGTCAGTAAACCATTTACCAGTAGTTTTGGCACTGTGAGCAGGTGCCAGGTCGTGCTGAAAAATGAAATCTTCATCTCCATAAAGCTTTTCAGCAGATGGAAGCATGAAGTGCTCCAAAATCTCCTGATAGCTAGCTGCATTGACCCTGCCCTTGATAAAACACAGTGGACCAACACCAGCAGCTGACATGGAACCCCAGACCATCACTGACTGTGGGTACTTGACACTGGACTTCAGGCATTTTGGCATTTCCTTCTCCCCAGTCTTCCTCCAGACTCTGGCACCTTTATTTCCGAATGACATGCAAAATTTGCTTTCATCCGAAAAAAGTACTTTGGACCACTGAGCAACAGTCCAGTGCTGCTTCTCTGTAGCCCAGGTCAGGCGCTTCTGCCGCTGTTTCTGGTTCAAAAGTGGCTTAACCTGGGAAATGCGGCACCTGTTGCCCATTTCCTGCGCACGCCTGTGCACGGTGGCTCTGGATGTTTCTACTCCAGACTCAGTCCACTGCTTCCGCAGGTCTCCACAATCTTCCTCAGGGTCCGGTCACCTCTTCTCGTTGTGCAGCGTTTTCTGCCACACTTTTTCCTTCCCTCAGACTTCTCACTGAGGTGCCTTGATACAGCACTCTGGGAACAGCCTATTCGTTCAGAAATTTCTTTCTGTGTCTTACCCTCTTGCTTGAGGGTGTCAATGATGGCCTTCTGGGCAGCAGTCAGGTCGGCAGTCTTACCCATGATTGCGGTTTTGAGTAATGAACCAGGCTGGGAGTTTTTAAAAGCCTCAGGAATCTTTTGCAGGTGTTTAGAGTTAATTAGTTGATTCAGATTATTAGGTTAATAGCTCGTTTAGAGAACATTTTCATGATATGCTAATTTTTTGAGAAGGACCTGTACATGCTCCCACTAGACAAGATTATAGCAACCAATAAGAATAGCTACCATAACTACGCGGATGACACTCAGCTCTACATTACAATGTCACCAGGTGACTCTGAACCCATTCAAACCCTAAATCAATGCATCAACCAAATAAATGGATGGATGTGCCATAACATTCTCCAGCTGCATAGAAACAAAACTGAAGTAATTATTTTTGGACCCAAAGATGAATGATCAAGAGTCAGCACACAGCTTCAATTAATACAGCTAGGAACTACTGATCAGGCACGAAACCTAGGTGTAGTAATGGACTCAGACCTGAACCTCCAGGGTCAGATAACGGCAATACCAAGGTCAGCCTTCTATCACCTGAAGAACATTTCTAGGATTAAAGGACTAATGTTGCAACAGGACCTGGAAAAACTCATCCATGCCTTTATCTTTAGTCAGATTGATTACAGCAACAGCGTCCTCACAGGTCTGCCTAAAAAGTCAATCAGACAGCTGCAGCTGCTCCAGAATGCTGCTGCTCGTGTTCTCACTAGAACCAGGAAACTAGAGCACATCACCCCAGTTCTAAAGTCATTACACTGGCTCCCTGTAGCTCAGAGAATAGACTTCAAAATACTCCTACTAGTTTAAAAATCATTACATGGCTTGGGACCAAAATATGTTGAAGACCTGTTGTCACAGTACCAAACACCAAGACCACACAGGTCCTCCAACTCTAGCCTAGTAAACATCTCTAGACTCGGAACTAAACATGGAGAAGCAGCTTTCAGTTTCTATGCTCCCCTTATCTGGAACAGACTTCCTGACAAGTGCAGAACTGCTGAAACTCTGAATTGCTTTGAATCGAGACTAAAAACCCATCTGTTTAGAATTGCCTTCGAGTAAATGATTGATGCCATATGTATGAAATGTGTTCATGCTCTCTTGCTATATTGATCTTTGTCTTGCTATATTGTGTATCATGTTATTGTGCATCATTTGTAATATGTTTCATGATAATTTGCTACTTTTAATTTTAATTTCCAATGTTATATTCCATGTTTGTTTTAATTTGTTTTTAATCACCAAATCATGTAAAGCACCTTGAATTACCCTGTTAAAAGTGTGCTATACAAATAAAATTGCCTTGCTTTACCTTGGCAGCATCTGATCTATTTATTATTCATTTAAAAACAAGCACATTCACATTTGTGGATAATGGCATGTAGAAACTTATGATATCCTATTTATTAAAATAGTTTTTGGAAAGACATGACCACTGTGTGTTCTTTATTAAGGTTGAATAACTGCCAGCTAACATCTGTCCATTTTCCTGCAGCTCATCTCTATGCATTCAGCCAATCAAATCCCACCATTACACACCACATGACGTGCTTATAAAACTGTCAGCAGCCAGCGACCTCACCTGATCTGTGTGGACGGCAGTGAAAGTAGGGCATACATCCAGCAAACAGACACGCACATACTACTGCAGAGCAGACTGAGGCGGTGTTGTGATATCAAAACATGAGAACAGATGAAGGAGTAAAACACCACAAGTACTGATTGTATTTATATAAAAAAAAAGAAAGAAGAAATATGTAGCCTAACACTACAATAGTTAATACATTGTTATCAGTCTAATAGAAGGCATGGTAACTGGCTGCACAAAAAAAACAAAAGAAAAAAAACTGGCAAAAGTCATTTTGGATTTACGTTTAGGAGTACAACAATGCCTTCCAAATAACAAAATGGACCTTACATGCTGCAATTCATCATTTCTTATTTGTTTCCCAGGTTTCAAAGTAACTTAAATACTATAAATTGTAAGGATGCGATAAAATATTGATACACCGATATATCACAATATTGTATCGATATTCAAGGGCAAAATGTTGATTTAAATTTTTTTTTGGGGGGGGGGTTGAATGGAACCCCTTAATGATGACATCATTTTTGTAGTAAAATTAAAAGTATGACGTGTAGTTTGTGGCTGTTTTCACCTTCTCTGTCCAAGTGGATCAACTACACTCAACAAAAATATAAACGCAACACCTTTGTTTCTGCTCCCATTTTTCATGAGATGGACTTAAAGATCTAAAATTCATTCCAGATACACAATATTACAATTTCTCTCAAACATTGTTCACAAATCATTCTAAATGTGTGATAGTGAGCACTTTTGCTTTGCTGAGATAATCCATCCCACCTCACAGGTGTGCCACATCAAGATGCTGATCTGACATCATGATTAGTGCACAGGTGTACCTTATACTGCCCACAATAAAAGGCCACCCTGGAATGTGCAGTTTTGTCTCACGGCAAAATGCCACAGATGCCACAAGCATTGAGGGAGCGTGCAATTGGCATGCTGACAGCAGGAATGTCAACCAGATCTGTTGCTCGTGCATTGAATGTTCATTTCTCCACCATAAGCCGTCTCCAAAGGCGTTTCAGAGAATATGGCAGTACATCCAACCGGCCTCACAACCGCAGACCACGTGTAACCACACCAGCCCAGGACCTCCACATCCAGCAGGTTCACCTCCAAGATCGTCTGAGACCAGCTACTCAGACAGCTGCTGAAACAATTGGTTTGCATAACCAAACAATTTCTGCACAAACTGTCAGAAACCGTCTCAGGGAAGCTCAACTGCATGCTCGTCGTCCTCATCGGGGTCTTGACCTGACTCCAGCTCGTCGCCGTAACAGACTTGAGTGGGCAAATGCTCACATTCGATGGCGTCTGGCACGTTGGAGAGGTGTTCTCTTCACGGATGAATCTCGGTTTACATTGTTCAGGGCAGATGGCAGACAGCGTGTCTGGCGTCGTGTGGGTGAGCGCTTTGCTGATGTCAATGTTGTGGATCGAGTGGCCCATGGTGGTGGTGGGGTTATGGTATGGGCAGGCATCTGTTATGGACGAAGAACACAGGTGCATTTTATTGATGGCATTTTGAATGCACAGAGATACCGTGATGAGATCCTGAGGCCCATTGTTGTGCCATACATCCATGAACATCACCTCATGTTTCAGCAAGATAATGCACAGCCCCATGTTGCAAGAATCTGTACACAATTCTTGGAAGCTGAAAATGTCCCAGTTCTTGTATGGCCAGCATACTCACCGGACAGGTCACCCATTGAGCATGTTTGGGATGTGCTTGCCCGGCGTATATGACAGCGTGTACCAGTTCCCACTAATATCCAACAACTTCACACAGCCATTGAAGAGGAGTGGACCAACATTCCACAGACCACAATTGACAATCTCATAAACTCTATGTGAAGAAGATGTGTTGCACTGCATGAGGCAAATGGTGGTCACACCATATACTGACCGGTTCTGAGTCCCCAGACCCCCAATAAAGCAAAAAACTGCACATTCCAGGGTGGCCTTTTATTGTGGGCAGTATAAGGTACACCTGTGCACTAATCATGATGTCAGATCAGCATCTTGATGTGGCACACCTGTGAGGTGGGATGGATTATCTCAGCAAAGCAGAAGTGCTCACTATCACACATTTAGACTGATTTGTGAACAATGTTTGAGAGAAATTGTAATATTGTGTATCTGGAATGAATTTTAGATCTTTAAGTCCATCTCATGAAAAATGGGAGCAGAAACAAAGGTGTTGCGTTTATATTTTTGTTGAGTGTAGATCTAGTAATAAAACTGGATGTGTTGTATGTATGAAACAGGTTGGAGTGTTTAGAATGCTATGAGAGTTGTTCTTCATTTAGATTAAGTTCTAAAAACCACAATATAATGTCTTACTAAAAGTATCGTAATATATTGTATCGCCTCCCCTGCGTTGTGATACATATTGTATCGCCAGATTTTTACCAATACACATCCCTAACAAATTGCATCCTTGCTTAAGAATGTGTTCCTATACATATGCTATCCGTTTTTGCTTTTTTTGTCACAAACATTTCAGATCCTCAAGCAAATATTATCAAACCAAAAACTCAATTAAAAAAAAGGGACATTAAACAAGCCTCCCTTGTTAAACCATGAATTATCAGAGACTTTTTGGTTTAATTAATTTCACCAGCCACACTGAGGACTGATTACTCTCTTGCCTCAGTTAAGGTCAGTGATCATGAGTTGGTTCAAAAAAAAAAAAAAATAGATCAGTTGTTAAAGATCATCTTAAGATTATTCATTTTAATTTAAGACCTTCATGAAATCCCCCTTAACACACCGTTTTTGACATAAGTTTGTGTTTTTCTGTTTAATAACATGCAAGTTCAGTCCTTTTATACCACGGTTACCAGACCTTTTTATACTAATTTCTGAAGTCCAGAGTCAGCACAGTAGTCTACCAGGAGATTTTATAAAGCACTTCATCCTTCCCTTTGATGACAAGCTTTATGGAGATATTGATAAAATTTTCTAACCAAACTTGGCACCTGCCCACTCTGTCAAAAGTTACAGATTAAATCACCAGGTGTGTGTTGGATTGGTCAGCCAACTAGCCTGACCTAGACATAAACCCAATGATGCAGATGCACTAAACCTGTGTTTTTAAACCCTGCTCCTCACGCCACAATGCCCTTCATGTTTTAAATGTTTACCTGCTTCAGCACACCAGAGTTTAATTGATGCCGGGTTAACAGGCTTCTGCTGAACTGCAACCATCTGAAGCAGGTGTGTTGAAGCTGGAAAAGATCTAAAACAGGTTGGGAAACACTAAACTCCTCTAATCAAACAACCTGGGCCGTCTCAATACCTCTGCAGAGCCACAGGTTGATCCAGGATATTATGCAGAAGGAGCCCAAACAAAGTACAGTGAACATGCTGTGTAGTACTGGAGCATACTTGTCAGTAGCAGTTTTAAAATCCTTTTCCTTTTTTTGGGTCTTAGTTAATGTTCAAATGTTATTAAAAACTGGTTTTTCGTTTAAATCAGCAGAGATTAGAGTTTGTAATATATCACTCAGTGTGTAAGGAATCAATATGATGTTCACTTTTAGAACTGATTTACTGAAATAAACGTCTAATACTTTTCTAATTTATTTAGATGCACTGGAATTATTCTGACCTGCTACCAGTGAGCTGGCCTTAAGACCTTGACCGTGCCCTTTAACTATGATTTTTTACGATCATGTGAACCTCTGTCAGAGGATTAGCAGGATTGGGTCAGCAGAAGCCAATTGTATTAATTAGCTGTGAGCCAGTGCGCGTCTGGGTTTTTTTTGTGCAAGTTACCTCTCTGTTATCCAGATCAGCTTGTACCAACATGCCCTTGAAACAGGGCTCCACATAGCGAACATAGTCACTGTACTGGAGAGAAAACCAACAAAATGAGACAAATTAGCAAACATTTAGCAAAATAGAAAGGTAACAATATTACAAAATACAGGTTTAAAGAGGTTCATATTTAGCCTTAGTTCTTTTCTCTTAAATATAGTTGAATCACAAATACCCTGCAGCTAATACCAGACCATAAAATAACAGTTTAAAGTGGAAGTGTATTTATATCAAACTCATCAGGAGTCCAAGTCTCAGACTGATTATGTTCCCGTTTCTTCTTATACTTACAGCTATGATGTTAACAAAGTCATTTTCTCCAAGAGTATCTAGGATTGTATTAATCGTGTGCTTGGCTATCGTCAGTCTCAGTCCCTTCATACTGCCACTGACATCCACCACGATTATCACATCTTTAGGAGAAGTGGCTGCCTGTATGTACCTAAAAAGACAGATAAAGATACAGATGACGTCTAGGAACAGAGCAAGGGTTATCCTTTTATTTTTTCCACCAGTCTTCCGTTCCTGCGTACTATTATCCCTTTATTGTCATCCCCTGACTTAAGCCAATTACACTCAAATGAGATTTCCACTGTAGCAGCTGTGATCGGAAGCAGTAGAGCCCATTTAGCTCTGTGATTTCCGCTTTCCAAAACAACAATCTGTCTCTCTAAGAACAAGGAAGAGTTCCTGGAACGTCATTAAAAGTTACATTCAACTTTCCAGGACAGCAAAATTAAGCTCCGTTTGTGAAATCTCACTCATGAGAATGGAAGTTACAAAATTACATGTTTTACTTATTTTATTCAATCTCTCCTCATTTACCAGCTTAATATTTGGTCAGAGATATATATTTTTTGTCAAAGAAGATAAAAAAAAAAAAATAGAGGCAAGCTTAAAGTGTATTCTTGTTTTCTTGGCACAATAAACTATCCAAGTGCTTAGCATAACTATTCCTGGCCACGTTTTGTCCTATTACAACCACCAACTTTGAAGCATTTTATTAGGCTTTCATCTGAAAGACCAACACGAGTCCCTGTGCATGCAGAAAAAAAATGCATCCCCATAGCATGACACTGCCACTACCATGTTTCATGATGGGAAATGATGGTGCCATTTAAGTTTTTCATCACACGCAGCATTTTACATCCCACCAAAAACCTGACCATACCACCTCCTTTCAAATGTTTGCATAAACCTTTAAACTTTATCCCTGATCTGTGCATGTTCCACAATTCTCATGATACTACCGTTTCCTGACAAACCTCTGAGGCCTTCACAGAACAGCTTTTGAACCAAGATGAAAGTGGTCAGAAGACATCTATTAGGTATTTGCACTGGGTGTCATTTAGTGACAGTGTGATGGAAGCAAAATAAAAATTACCACCAGACTTTTCAGATCTTTTTTTTATCTTCTAAAAACCTAGTGCCTGATGATCTAGGTGGATTGTAACTGAGATTGAATGTATTAGACCTTTAAGATTTCCAGTGACAGGCAACAAGTACGTTTTAAAAAAGACATCATTAAGCAACAGCTATTGGAAGGAATGTAGCTTTACCAGTTTCTGTTTCTGCAGTCAAAGGTGACTACACCATTTTCATCTGGAATCCACTGGATTCCTGGAAGGAAAAGAGACAAAAAAATCTGAGAGTCAACACACACAAGAATTTAATGGCAAACATAAATCATTGTACAGCTCCTGTCACATTTACTGGCAGCCCAATCATACAAGTTTTCTATAGGATTTACATCTGATAACTAAGATGGCCATGGAAGTAGGTTGACTTGTGTCTTGTAATTAAATATGTTGTTTTGATCATACCTCCAGATTTCTATTAAAATTTTCTGGTATGTAAAGAGCGACTTGCCCCCAAGTCAACTTTTGATGATAAACTGTATAAATGAGCGTCTAATAGTGTTCTTTATGTCTGGTCATTGTTTTTGGTATTTTAGTAAAAATATAAATTTTCTACCAAAAGCCATTAGTGTGGCATCGTCTTTAGGTTAAAAAACTATCCTGCACTTGAATTTGAATCAGGTATTGCCATTCGCTCTGATGTGATGGCTGATGGCAGCCATCCTGCCGCTATGGGGTATAAAACAAGTAGAGTCTCAGCCACGCGTCCGTAGCGAGTTGGAGTTGAAATAGCAAGGAAGCGTTGAGGCCTCCCAGCCCTCTACAAACACCTCCTGCCGCATTTTTCAAACAGGAAATGTAGGCGGAGTTAGACTCTGTAGGGGGGCGAGTTGCTCTTTTAAAAAAATAAATAAAAAAATAGTCCTTAAATTATTCATGTTTGTTTTCTTAAAATAAGGCACAGAGTCAGTCTTACAATGTAACCGTTTCCCTGTGTACAGGCCTTCTAGTTACTTGTTCATTTACAGACTGAGTCCTTAGATGGGTTTATCTATTAAAATATCTCACATAAAACTTCTAATACACCACAAAAACAAAGAGGGTCTAGAAATAAAAAAAAAAGGTAGGTAAGGCTTTTTCTATAGACAATACGAAGCCGTTTTATCTATCATCAGGTCAAAACCTAAATCATCAATGAGCTGCAAGTTGTGATGTGACAAACCCAAACTAATTATTTTGTTATAAATCATTGTAAAAAGCCTTTATTCTTCCAGAGAAACAGATTTTTTTTTTACCTTTTAGATAAGGAGATAGGATTATGTGTATTGGTAAAAATCCGGCGATACAATATGCATCCTGATACAGGGGAGGTGACACACACACACACGTTTTAAAGCCTAATCTAAATGTAGAAAAACTGTCACAGCATTCTAAACACTCCAACCTGTTTCATACTTAACACCAGGGGTTGCGTTAACCGAATATTTTCAGTATTTGACCTTTTTTTTTTTGAAAGTTGACAGAAGAATCTGAAGGGTGTCCGTCATTTTTACAAATTAGTATTGACACCTCTGACCACTTGGTGCAAATTCACAGAGATGATCAATTTTAAGCACGGAGTCCAGGTAACTAAATCAATTAATGCAAAGATTCCCATGAGAGCATTTGGGCATCATCTCAGACCCAGACACCGTATCTATATTCAATGAATCAATCGCTAACCGGGAACTTACTGCAAGTCAAAAAGCTGCTGAAGCTTTGGAGTGCGACTGTGGGCAGTGCGGCTGGTTAGACACGCTCCAAAGAGCCCGATGTGTGCCAAACATCGTGATTGCTCCCCCCGGTTTGTTCAGAGTCTTTTCGACTTCTGATCACTTCAGTCGGACAAATGTTTCCTTTCAAAACTTTGCGTGAAGTGGCGCTTAATTCCAGTCTCCAGTGTGGCAGCGGAGCGCAGATTCAGCGTTCTGAACAACATCTAAACCCCAATTAGAAGTCATCTGTCTGAGGCAAAAAACCAAAACCTCATGACAAATCTCTGTAGCACAAATGGGTGAGCATTTCAGTTCTATGTGGAGCAGGATAAATATGTGAGACTGCGTTCAGGCCCCAGCAGGTATTTGTATTTTAAGTGCCATTGTAGTAATGCAATGTAGTTCTCTGTAAAGCTTGTTTGGATTAAATATTATTTAAAATGAAGTATAAATACTATTGAATATGTATTAAAATACCATCATATTTAAAAATTTACGAGTTAAAATAGATTAGGATCGGATTTCTTTGACCCTGTCGGTCAAAATGACTGGTCTAGCGCGACCTCTGCTTAACACATCCAGTTTTATTACTAGATCTAGTTGATCCAGTGGGACAAAGAGGGTGAAAACAGCCACAAACTACCAGTCCTACTTTTAATTTGACTACAAAAATTACTGTCATAAATAATGGTTCCATTTAAATCCTTAGAAAAAAATTTAAAATAAATATTTTGCTTTTGAATATCAATACAATATTGGAAAATAAAATATTGCAATATATCGGTATTTTCTCTACGTCCCTAGATAAGATGTAAAGTCTGGAAACTAAAACTTTTTCCCCCAAACAAACTTTAAAATAGATTTCCATTGTTATCTATACTTAGAAAATTCAATACTTTTCCAGACTGTATAGGAACCCTTTTCTTCCTTACTGAACAGCATTATCGCTCAAAGAAAAGGTCGAATTTCCTTAAATTCTTCAAAGTGAGATTATGTTGGAGCAATAAGATATAAATTTATTTTCAGGTTTTTGAACCAGGGTGTTAATAAAAGTCCCCTGAATAGCAGTTTAAAATCTATGTGCAGCTCTGCTTTATTGCATGAACAGCATAGTAATAGGTAGCTAGATCTTGATTACAAAAGCAAGGCAGATTTGTGGGATGCAAACAAGCCAACGAGTATACCTGGGTAAAGCCTGAAAAAGCCTGTGGCACTGCCAAAGTACTGCCAGGTGAGAGTTGGATCCTTCTGGAAGTTATCAATAAACACATCATTCAGAGCCTCAGACATGTAGACCCCATTCAAAATATCAGGATCTGTAAAAATAAAAAATAGCAAACAAAGTTAGATTTTTTTTTTTTTAATTGACTGCATATGAAGGTAAATCCATGCTGTATGTTTTTTGTTACCTTGATTGTAAACATTTGTAGGTACTTGTATGTTGCTCTGCTGCGTGTTTACTGGAAGTTTATTGAAATGTTCATTTTTCTCCAAGAGGAATTCTCCACCAAGTGGTATTGGATTCCCCTCTTCATCAACAGTGTTAATCAACAGCGAGTTAAAGTAGTCAAACTGGAGAAGAAGATAAACGAAAAAATGCTTACAAGGTCGGGCCAGTCTGGGATATAAGTAAACTTTGTGACTGCTTAGGGCCCCCTACTGGCCAGCATTCCCCAGGAGCGATTAAGATTCTTAAAGTGCACTTTGACAAATGTGTCAGTATTACAAATATAAAAGTACATGACAATTTATCAAATTTAGAAAAACTATTGGATTCTACTGTTCAGACCACTTTGGTACAGATGTATTTCGAGCATTTATTTTAGTTAATGATTATGGTTTATAAGATTAATATTTTAGGATATTGTACCACCTAAAAAAAAAAAAAGCCTGCAGGTATTCCTGTTGCTTGTGCACCTTTTTCTACCATAGTTTCTTCATCCACTTAACTTTTCATCAATATGCTTGAATACAATTCTCTGAACAGGAGGGTTAAAGACACAGAAAACCACTGTTGAGTCAAGAGTCTTCACAATGATGGTGTGGATAACTGTTAGAAAAATATACTGCACCTCTGACAGGTAATATAAATTTAAATAATGTTACACAAGGTTGGTAAATTGTCAGTGTTAAAACATCACTAAAGATGAGTAAACAGGATAAAATGATGTATTGCTCAAGCACATTCTTACATACCTGCAGTGTTTCATTGTACTCGTGGCCAAGATCAGCATCTTCAGCTGCTTCTGCTAATCTCTGCAGCAAGACACAACTTCTTAATGGTCAAGACTATGATCATATTACTAAAGCTCATGTTGTGATTAATAAACAGTTACTGATGATGGATCTAACAAGCAACAAACTCTGCACTAAACATACCACCTGTTCACTTCTCCAAGATGGCATCATTACCTTCACTGATTTCATTTTCCTCCCAAGCATCTCCTCCATTTCCTCTGCAAACTTCTTTACCAGCTCTTCGCCCTTCACCTCCTCCATCTTCACTACACCCTCCACATCCTTGTATTTCTTCAAAACACAGATTTCCTTTATTTAGCTAGGTCCATGTTATGTACACTCAAACATTAAGTATTAAAAAGCTAGACTGAGGATTTAGAAGCTATGTTTGGGTCTCCACCTTCTCAGTCCACCTTTGCAGAATTTGACCCAATTGTAAAACTGACTCAAATACACTCATATGAATAATGCAAGCAGGGGTAAAATAACCATAAGGGCAGATAGCTTTAAATTCCTATGCCTCCTGAATATGCAGTGGGAACAGCTTCTGAGTTTGCGATTGGTTTTGTGGAGAAACTCAGATGGTTTTGGATCAAATTTGTTAAGCAGCTTTCCAAATCCACTTTTGCTGCAGCTTAGTCTTTGTGTAAATCATGAAGCTAGACAGAATCTCATTCTGTACCACCACAGATAAAAAAAACCAACAAAAAAAAAAACCATGTAAGATCTAATATTTTGGTTAAAAACTGTAAATTATACCACTTTGCTAAGCAAAGGAATACAAGAACATAAACTAGCATGCCAGTAAACCAGCCATTTGATAGAAATGTGCATCAGTCAATTTCTCAAGGTTGTTAAATATTTTTTAAGCACTACAGGAATAAATATTAAAAATGGACAAATCTAATTATTTGATTTAGATCAGTTTTATATTTTCTGGGATTTTTATATCACATCGTTTCTATGCCTTAGAAATTGGAATATCAAAAATTATAATCAGTTTAAATCAATTAACAACTATGAGCAATCTCTTGCTGGTTGGAGTGGAATATTCACATCTCCTTACAATAAGACTAAGAGTAGATAATAGAAAATTACTTTAAACTATTGGTTGTCAAATTGGGTACAAAACATCCACAAACGTAGGTACAAACTGACACATAATCAAAAGACTTTAGTATAAACAAGACAAAATGGGTGCAAGATCAACAAACAGATTGATTAAATCATGTTACTTTTATTCCCAATCATATTTATGGTGGGAATAAAGTCAGGAAATATGAAAATTTTATATTGTTTTACATATTCATTCGATCAGAAAAATATTTTCCATACTGCATGAACACATTAAAATTGTTAAATCAATCAAAACAAATACATTTAAAAGCTGGGAAATGTATCTTTTCTTTACTTTCACAGAAGCCACTTTCAATTTTGACCCTACCTTGGAGCAGGGAAGTAGATATAAATGAGAGAAAGGATTATAAAGAAAGGATTATGAAGAGCTCTTTGCAGCCTACAGCAAATAACAAAGCTGAGGCTGCTGAACAACGTCAAAATGTTCTGTCATGATCTTGCAACAGAAAAACATTCAATAGCTTAGCCAGGTTACACAAGCAAGAGGTCCAAGTCACAAAATGCTCTGCAACTTGAAAGCCGCTGATTAGACCTAGGTAGGTGATTAATGGTTTTATGTTGCAAAGATTAAACTAATGCGATGGATGCTTTTTACACACGGTGGCTGGACACAAAGATAAGCTTTTGAAATATGAGAAAGTGACATGGTTTATATAAACACAGCCAATAATAATAGTGTTACAGCAATATTTACATATCTAGATGGAAATGTTAATTTCTTGCATGGATGCATGCTTTGGACATTTTTTGCATCCAAATCGGCGAGATATATTTTTTACAACACTTAATGTTCGAAAAGATAATGAAAGGTATATGAAAAAAAAAGCACAGAATAAGTGTGGCAGATGGTGAATGGGACTGCAAGGGATTCTAAAGGTTGGCATCCAGAAGAAAATTGCATGTACTAATTACTGAAAGACATATCTGAGTGGTATTTGGGTTAACTGTGCCACCAGATTGGTCTCTGGGTATTGTGCAGATGTTGTATAACAAATATATGCCACTAACTTAAAAAGGTAATGAATGGTTTCAAACCAAGGTTAGTTAAATTAATCTGCTTATGTATTCCAACAGCTTGAATATGATCTATAAATTGTGTGACTTAAGATTGCTTGCACAATTTCCTTATTGTATGGTGGCCCTTAGAGACAAAAACACGTGCAAATTCCAAAACACATGCAAAACCCAAAAATACATGCAAATTCCAAAATGCCTGCAAAACCCAAAACACATGCAAACTTTAAAACGGATGTGCTCCAGGACGCTAGGGGGCACTTGTGAGCTTTTGTTATGTAGTGTCTACACAAACCAGGAAGTAGATCCACATAAGGGGAGCCCAGTTTTGGTTTAATCTCGTTCCAGCCTCTGGCATCTACGTACGGTTTGCTTCATAAAATAAACATGTTTGCAGTAGTTTGTTTTGAAAGTAATGAGAAAGTAGTAATGTTGGCAGATTTGAAGAGTAGCAGCAATAATGACTAAAGTCAAAACAAGTAGGATAGTGCAGAAATAAAGAGATCAATAAATCAAAAACCGTGCCATTTGATTTAATTTGGAACTCAGTACGAACATGTGTTTTTTATGAATCAAACAGTATGTAGATGCCAGAGACTGGAACGAGATTAAACGAAAACCGGGCTCCCCTTATAGCCTATTCTGTCCTGATTTGTGTAGACACTAGGTAACAAAAGCTCATGTGTGCCCCCTAGTATCCTGGAGCACTTCAGTTGTAAAGCTTGCATGCGTTTCTGGATTTGCAGGTGTCTTTGGATTTGCAGGCGTTTCTGGGTTTGCACCCGTTTTTGGATTTGCAGCTGTTTTGGAATTTGAAGCCGTTTCTGGGTTTTGCATGCGTTTTCGGATTTGCATGCATTTCTGGGTTTTGCAGGCGTTTTGTCTTCATAGTCCACCGTATTATTGTATTCATCTAAACTTTAACCATCATTAGATTCCACTCAGCACAAGGTGCGTGAAATTACCACTACATCCAAATGCACATTGAATGTTTCCCAGATGGCAACTGAAGCAGTTTGGAAATGTCTAAACTGACATCCGTTTCATTCAGATGTGGGTCAATTAGCGTGGATAACTATATGAATGTGTTTTTACTGCATGAACACGTGGGTCTCTTACCTTCTGTAAAAGTTTAGCTCCAGAGTATCTGCTGGACAAAGCAGCTATCTCTTTTCCAAAGGTCACGGCCCACTGCTGCACACTGGTCACAGAGAAAACACCATTCACTGCTTTAGGTTGTTATTGTCTCAACCACCTCTATAGCCACTCCTAAACCAACACAATGTAATTTAAACAGCAAATGTCTGTTTAAAATAGAAATCTTAGAACCATGCTTGTTAAATATATTTAAGCTTAAAAATTGTGACAAACACAGTGGCATGCAAAAGTATTCCTACAGCTTTAAAATGTTTCACATTTGTGATAGCACTACTTCACAATTCTATCTTGGGAGATAGTCCAACAGTACTGCAATATTGTACAGACGAAAGAAAACCATACATTTAAAAAAAATCTGAGACGTGTGGCATGCAATTATTTACATTTCAGCCCTTTCCTCTTTGCAAAGTTCCGACATAATGGATGGAGATGACATTGTTTTGGGGCGGCTGTAATTCAGTGGTAGAGTTGTCGGCCTGCGACCCAGAAATTGTGGGTTCGATTCCTCCTTCCGCCTGCTACAAGTCGTGTCCTTGGGCAAGACACTTCCCCCTACCCTGTGTTGGCCAGAGGGGGCGATGGTGCGATATAGCAGCCTTGCTTCTGTCAGTCTGCCCCAGGGCAACTGTGGCTACAATTGTAGCTTGCTTCTACCAGTGTGTAAATGTGAGAGTGAATGAATGGCGGCGTTGTAAAGTGCTTTGAGGGTCTTGAAAAGCGCAATATAATGTAAACATTTTATATTTTAACATTTTCAAATTCTAGCACATTGTAGCTCTGGATGTATCTTTATGGTTTTTGTCTTGCAGGAAGGTGAACCTCTGGCTCCGTTTCCCATCTTTTGCGGCCTCGGAACACTCTTTGCCGTGCCTTTAGCTCCATCTGCCTTTCAATCAACTCTGATCAACTTTTCTGCTCCTGCTTAAGAAGAGCAATTCCTGATGGTGCCACCACCATGTATCACATTTGGAATGGAGTTTTTAGGGAGAAGTGCAGAGTTACCGTTTCTCCACAGGTACCATTTTGCATGTAGACCTAAAAGTTCACATTTCATCACATCTGAAAAGAGCACATTCCTCCACTTGCGCACAGCTCTCGCGAGATCTCAGCAGCAGCTCATGTTTCTGCCCAGTACTGGTCTGATAGTGATCTTGTGGGAGTGACCTTGCTGATGCAGTATAACTACCTTATGTCTTGTTGCTGTGCTCAATCTTGCCTTGACAAAATCCCTGACTTTGTGCAAGTTCACCTACAAGAATTGATGCTGTTTTGAAGGCAAAAGGTAGTAACACCAAATATTGATTTAGATCTCTCTTTTGTTTGCTCACTTTGCATTTTGTAAATTGATAAAGATATACATTCACTATATTTCTGAAAGCATTCTTTATTTACAGCATTTTTTCACACCTGCCTAAAACTTTTGCACAATACTGTATAATTTTCTTTTCTCTACACAATGTATTAAAATCCCAATAAAACACATTGACATTATTGGTTGTAAAGATGACAAAATGTAAGAAAGTTTAAATGGCATTAATATTTTAGCGGGGTGGTCCCCCAATAAGAGATTAAATGAGATCACATTGAAGGTGACAGTGGAAGTGGACAGACTTGCAGCCAGGCCAAGGGGTTATTCTGTGCTCAACAACATGCAGTAATTCTACAAATCCTCTATGTGAATGCAACAGAGATAAGGTCATAGCATAGGTATGATGCGACAGATGGCTCAACCTATGGGGAGTCAGCCAGCTCACTGGGACAGACAGCCTGCTCTCCTCAGTAATGGAGACTCAGTATTTGCTGACAGATTCATTACAGACAGTTTATTGTAAAATTTTACCCTTAGGGAGAAGTAAAAATCACTCTTCCTGCATATCTAAACCGAGCTCAGTTCAAGATTGTTTGGTCCAGTTTAAAACTTTAGTCCAAAACTCAAGGAGAGATGTGGGAAACCAAAATTGAAGATCTAAATAGATACTGAACAAAAAATGATGTAAACTCAGTTTTCGTCTTATTCATACTTCAGATTTGGAAAATGATCCAATCAATTTCCATACTTTTTAAAGAAGAACCTTGACATAGTGTAGTACCAATCAACTTAAAGTGACAAAGTAACACATTAAAGTACTTATATATTTAATGTTTCACTCGAGTTTGGTTTTTGTCTGTAAAATAATTAAGGGCTTTTATGCATGATGGAGACTTTTTTGTACATAAATATCCAAATAACACTTTTACAAATAATTTAAGGCCTTAATTGCATTGTAAGTACAGCAGGTGTTGATTCTTCAAATTGTGGCTTAATGCAGGTCAAACTTTACAAATACACAAATTCGCAGCTCTCTTTTCTTTGTTCTGCAATTTCACGATAAAAGTGTGAAATAAAATAAAACTAAAATTGCTATTGGAGATAAGGAACATGATGAAGGAGAGGAAATCAATAAGAACAAAAGCAAATGTGAACAAAGATTGGAAAGAGGACATTTGTCCTGGATAAGGATTATGACATTCATTTTTTTCCTAATAGCAGTATAGTGATGCTGACACAGTGACTAAAGAGCTGACCTTCCCGACCTGAAAGACTGTTTTCGCTAACTCGCAGTGAAATAAGGCCCTGCTGCCAAATTTTCTCCAGACTGCACAATGAATTTTGTGGAGTGACCTGAGCTGAAAAACTCTGGTCCTATAATTCAAAGTTACTCTAGCCTAATAGCGCAAATTTCTTATAGCCTTAAAACTACAGTAAGGTTTCAACTTAAAAGTAAATGTTCTAGAAAATATAAAAAATATACATGAAGAATCTATAAACATTGATGAAGCATCAAGAAAAAAAAACAAAAAAAACTTGCTCTCTAATATGCGATGAAAAAAAAATAAAAAATACATTTTCTTTACAAATTGAAATAATAGAAAGATTAATGCGTTAGTGCATCTTTAAAACAGAAATCTGTCTCAAGCTTCTGCACCAACACACATTACTTTTTGTTGTCACGCATACTGTTAGGCATTTGTACAGACAACACTGCATTTACTTAATTCAGCAGGAGACTGTTTGGCAGAACTGCTGGGATTTGGAGGGGTAAACCAGAACATTATTTTCTTTTTATACCACCTGAGATTAATATGAATGCAGAATACACTTTGCCTTTGTAAGTTATTCATTTCCCCTCAAGGAACTCAATGAACAATTTCCCCTAGGATTTCGGATAGAGAGCACAATTCAAGGCTTCATGAACTACAAGTCATCTAGGTCCAAAAGCAGCAAAGCAACCCCAGACCAACACAATACCAGCACCTATTTCCCTGTTTTCTCCATTTGTGGATAATGGTTCCTACTGTGGTTTACTGAACTCACAAAGCATTTCAAATGGCTTTGAAACTGCTTTCAGACCTAAAAATATCAGCGACATTGTTTTTCATGCATTCCTGAATTTAGATCAGCCCATGATCTGTTGCTTTTGAGATCTTTCGCCAACTTCATGTCAGACAGGTTCTATTCGAGTGATTTTTCTTGATTCAACAAATCAGAACCTAAATCAGGCCTGCATGTAAAATCAAACTATAGGAAATTGGGTTAATCACAGGTAATTAATGAGTTAAAAAGAGGCAGTCACTTCTTTCATACATAGCCAGGTTGGTTGGAACGGCTTTTTCTAATAAATTAAATCCTCATCTGAAAACAGCATTTTGTATTTATCAATAATCAATATATCCAATAAAAGCAAACAGTTTACATGAGGTCAGAAATATAACCAGATTTATTTGAAACATCCTTCTCTGTCTGTGGCAGATGAAAGATTGTAGGATAATTTGGCAGTTCTTTGTATCCCACAGGTTAACAGATGGTCCATACAGTATGCGTAAGCCAAACTGGAAAAACAATATTGACTCATCCATAATGGTTACGGCTTTAAGAACAACCATGCTGCTGGTGGATTTATAAAAGGCACACACAGAAAGTAACTGATTAAATGGCAACTTTTATTGCTGGATCGCAGAACAATGCGTTTCACTTTGAGATGAAACTGTAACATGTCTGACATCGATTAATTTTAAATACATTTTTATGTGAACTTTTATAGAAATTTGGCATTTATATTTTTCCATTTAGCTGATTTGAGAGCGGTTTAGAAAATGAACACCCTCATTGTTCACTCTCTGGCTTACAAGTCTGCAAGAGTCTTAGTTTTTGCAGCTGTACTCACGTTTCTGGTGGGATCTTCATCTGGCCATCAACCATCAGGCACAGTGAGCCAGAGAGGATAATCCACATCAGCATCATCAGCCTCCTTCTGCGTGGCCCACTTCTGCCCAATTTAATGGCATTCCCAGCGTTTCCCAAGCTACAACAGCTCATCCATGCAGCTGTTGCAATCTGCATCATTCCACCTATTGCCGTAGACTGGCCCGAGCAGGAAAAAATAAATAAATCATGGAGTTAGTGTTAAGAGAATTAAAAGAAAATATCATAAAAGGATTGCATTCAAATTAGGAGATAAAAACTGGCTTGCAGCATGTGAATGCTACTCACAGCAGCAGCTTTAAATCAAGACAAGCATTTATTGATGTGTTGTAGATGCTGGTCTTTAAACCCCACTGCCCTGTATGCGTTAGACGTTTCTCTGTTCACCTGAGTTGAATGAAGGCACCATTTCAGTAAAGACCAGATAAAGGGAACAGTATAAGCCAAAATGTATATGTGGGCCTCATATGGATTTTGCTTAGGCTGGATGGATACTTGGGCTCACAATGTGCTTCACACCAGAATCAAATGCCTGAATTCCCTAATCAGCATTTAGTTATTTAGCTCTGTGGGGGCTGGTAGTAAGCCAGTTATTGTAATCAAGTCTGTTGGGGAAGGAACACCTCTAAAAGTTGCAGGTTAGTAGCGCTTGAGGACTGGAGTTGGGAACTCCTGATCTAGGCTCATATGTAGTAAGAGCCAACACATTTACCCAATGATGGATGGATGAGCACAAGTCTTTTATCAATGAGCAATGTTAAGTGTAAAAAACAGCACTGGCTTTTTAGCTTACAAACTTATTTGCTAAGAGTTACTACTTAATTTAAAAGGTGATATTGCCACTCTTAGATGTCATGGTTCTATTTAAATAGGATATAATTCAGCTTTACCTGATTGTTAGGGTTTCCACTTGGAAAAGAAAAACATCTGATTCTTTAGCTTTGCTAGCTAGTCGACAGCTGTGCAAACAATACAAGTCCTGCATACCCAGCATTAATATTTACTGGAAAAAGCATTAAAAAGATTTAAAGTAAGTCAAAACAGAAGCAAATTTATATATATATAAAAAAAAAGGTAAATAAAGACATTCAAGTGTAAAACAACATGGAACAGACATTGCTTAAATTAAAGCAGGAAAACTGTTAACTTAGTTTTGTTAGCTCTGGTTGCAAAGCATATAACATATTTTAGCTTTTAGGTTTCCACTTGCAAAAGAAAACTGTTTCCTTTTTCAATTCAAAAGCTCCGACTTAATACCTTGCAAACTTGTTTGCCAACAGCAATTAAACTGTTGTATTACTATTCTGTCATCATGGCTCTGGTTAAATAGCATAATAATGAGAAAATATAATCCTGCAACTTTTAGATTAATTGCTTCTTCAACAAACCTGAATCAAATGAATGGCTCGTTACCAGGCCTTTGCAGAGACATGCTGAGGAGGGAATTCAGCCACTTGATTAAGGTGTGGTGGAGCAGGGATTAATTTGGTAGTTGCAGGATAGTTGCTCCCGAGGACTGGACTTGGCCACCCCTGCTCTGTTTATGATGCTCTACTCTTCTGTTTATCCAAATTCAGGTCTTGCAGGTAACAGGCACAGAAGAGAAACTCTCACATTCCTCTCCAGCTCAGGGGTGTGTCCAACTCCGGGCCTCAACGGCCGGTGTCCTACCAGTTTTAGATGTCTCTCTTTCCACACAGTTGATCCAAATGGTCCAACAACCTCCTCAGCATGGCAAAGGTCTTTAGAGGCCTGCTAACGAGACATCATTTGATTCAGCTGTGTTGCACCAGGGAAAAAACTACAACATGCAGGATACAGGGCCTTGGGAGCCCCCGCTCTAGCTCATTTGGGGTGATTCCAAGGCATTTGCAGGCCAGAGGGCATATACAGTCCCTCCATCTGGTTCTGGCTTTGCCCTGGGGTCTTCTCCCTGTTGGACATGTCTGCAAAACCTTCAAGGGGAGTCATCCTGATGACCAAACCACTTCCACTAACCTACTTTAACATGGAAGAGCAGCAGCTCTACTCCAAGCTCCCCTAAATGATGGCACTCCTCCTATCTATAACCTTGACATCACCCAACCCAGAAAAAAGAGCCAAAGTTCAGTTGCTTTTATCTGGGATCTCAATCTTTCAGTTATGACTCATAACCAAAGGTGATGGTCAGAATGTGGATGGTTCTATAAATCAAGAGCTTTGCTTTTTGGCCAAGGTCTTGCTTTACCACTGCAGATTGGAGCAGCGTCCACACGGATATAGATGAGGCCCCAACCCCCCTATAATCCCTTAGGAACAAAGCACCAAGATACTTGAACACTTTTACTAAAAGCAAAACTTTAGATTTTCCATCCATGCATCAGATCACGATCCCCCTCTTTGGAGGTTTTTGGGGAAGTCGCACTGGGAGGGGATCCTGAATATGCCAGTGGGGCAACATGTTTTTTCTGGGATGGAATGGTTTGGGTTCCCCCTGAATGACCTGTAGATTGTTTCCAGGGAAAAGGATGTCTGGGTTTTCCTCCTGAACCCATTGTCCAGGCGACCTGATCTTCAGTAAATAAAAGCCTTTTAAAGCACCCGTATACATTCCCAAAACTGCCTACATGAAAACATAGGCCTTCTCCAGATCCACAATAAGTAGATTTTTAATTTTTTTTATAATCAAACGGTAATCCATATTTATATGCAATCAAGACTGATGCTTTATTAAAAAAATAATACAAACATGTAATATAGTTGCACAGGATAGTACTCACTGTGTCATATTCTTAAAGGTTTTAAGAGGCATGCTGGTCAGAAGAGAAAGGTACTAGATGTGAAACAAAACAAAAAATCTGAATGATTGGTTTGATGTCAGCTGTGCTGGGTATTCCCACATATCAAAGAATGAGCAATGTTTTTATCCGGGATGTCAGAGGTCACTTCTGTGCACACGTAGTCCCATTTAAGTCCTGTCATTCTTCTGCACCTCACTTTCCAGGGCTCTTAGTTTGATTTCTATTACTTCTATCCTCCACTTCTCTCTTCCATGCTTTCACCCCTCTTGAATCCAGAAAAAAGATGCTTGATATAAATTCAGTCCAACTCAGGCATATTTTTAAAAAGAAAAAGGGAGCATTTGCATTCCCAGAAAAATAAATGCAGCAATGTGAGAATTTTCCACCGCTCTTCCAGACTGCCTCACATGGTCCCAGTTTAAAAGCAAAAATCGCTCAAAACAAGGAATTAACATGCAGAGAGCCGATAGATTGACTGATGAATGGATTGTAGGGACATCCTCTCTCTCCTGAGTATCTTTTCCTTCTCTCTTCCCGCACCACTTTATACCATAATCCAACCAGGATTAAATCCCTCCTCCCATCTCTCTCACAGTCCACACACAGACACAATCTCTCTATTTTATCTTCCACTGTTTGACCCAGTGTATTTTGTTCCCAGCTTTTCTTTCTAGTTGTGTCTTTTGCCCTGTTTTCTCCTAATATCTCTCACCAACTTTTTCTGCATTCTTCTTTAAAATACCCTTCATTATGTTAAGTCAGCTTTTCTCTTTGCTCAGTTTACTAAGACTGTCATTGGATGGAGAAACACAGTAACTGGTAAAAAAAACTAACAATGGTAGAAGAAGAAACAGTAATGCACTTGGTAGGATAGTTATTCTGATTCTATATATTTGCAAGTTGTTTTAGTTGGACAAAGGAGAGTTTTTCGACTGAGACACAAACACACTGAGACACCTAGTGGACTCTCGCTGCTGCACACCTGAACATCAATCCATCCATTCATCCATTTTCTGTACCCGTCCATTAAATGCAGGGTCGCGGGGGGGCCTGGTGCACATCTCCAGCAGTCACGGGGCGAGAGGCGGGGTACACCCTGGATAGGTCACCAGTCCCTCACAGGGCAACACAGACATACAGGACAAACAACCATGCATGCACACACTCATACAAAGTCACCTAAAAGTCATGTTTTTGGACTGTGGAGGGAAGCCCGAGTACCCGGAAAGAACATGCACAGCATGCAGAGGGAGAAACCTTTTTTTTTTTTTTTTTCTTACCAAGTTAAAAAATAGAATTTAAAGAACAACTGTAAACACATTATACATTATGACAGATACATTGACTCACTGAAACATAACTGTTTTCACTGTAGCAGTTTATCATTGTACATTTGTTTTAATTTGTATACATGGAAAATATTTTACACATTTCTACCACATTTGTTTTTCTATAGTATTACATGCTTTTGCTATTGTTGCTTTGTATTTTACTATTTTTTTTTTAAAGAGTCTTATTCTTCAGTGATTTGCATCATTTTGTTACAAAAAGTCAAATTTACCCATTGGATGACAAAAAAGAGGAAAAATGGTTTAGGTATTCAATTTATGTGTTTTCATTCATTCATTAAAAGGCTGCCCTGTTCTCATATAACCAATAGTGGATGTTGCTACATCGCCTACAAAAATTCAACTTCATTACCAATGCAAGTTAGACTCAGTCAGGGCTGCCACTTGCCTTGAAATCCTGTCACTGGTGTTCAGTGAAGGGATCTCAAGGTGTTGTGGAAAGGAGGGCATGTGGTTTGGGAAACTCAGGGTCTCATATTTGGAGATTTTAGGTATGTTTTCACTATCAAAACTTCAGGATAATTTTACTGGAACTTCACGGTCTCCATTTCACCGGGCCATTTTTGGGACCATTTCAGGAACCAACCGCGTACCAGTCTTGGGGTATGTACTCGGAAATGGCCCCGTAGAGTCACTGGGCGGAACCTGTGGTTAACTCATATGGATTGGTTGTAATTCAGAGGGAAATGAGCAGACATCGCCAAACAACCACCTTTGTAAAATAAGAAGAGTAGGTGTGGGGACGCCGGTGTTTACAGATACACTCTTGGGCTGAGGTCATCATTACTAGATCTTGATTAATCGGTACCATGGGTTTTTCAGTGACGTTGTTGTTGTATTTTTATATACATTTTTGTGCAATGTGATTTTGTAGTTCTTAGTTCACATTGTTTGTTTGGTTTGTTTTGTTGATGTTCCTTTTTGTTGTTTTTGTTTTTTCCCCTCTCTGCCATCTTGTGGGTATGGAGGCAGACTTCAATGCTTTCTTGTGTTTTCTTTGTTCCCCTTCCTCTCCATTTTCAACTCAACCTCTCCTTGACTTTGTTTCCTACCTCTCTTCTTCATCTTCTATTTTCCATCTCTGTGTCCATGACATCAGAAAATAAAACCCACAGCAATTTATTATAAAGATTTATCACACATCTATATCAAGTGGAGTACTATAGGAAAGCTGTACTGCTCCACTTGTGAAAGTAAATCTGTTCGGCTTCTACTTGGTACTCAGACACCAATTCTGAGTGCCACACTGCCAGACAGGACACGTAAAAAATAAAAAATAAATAAAATAAGAAGACTTGGCGAAGCTGTTTATAACAACATAGCATACAGAAACACGGCAACAATCCCTTCTTCTTCCATGTCGATCTCTTGTTATTCTCTGCTGCTATGGGCGCCTTTTGGCGCTGATCAGTGACGCTACTCACTGCCGTGATATGAGAATGTCTTAGATAATAGTAATTCCTTAAAAGGACAATTTTGTTTGGAGACTCGATGGCAGAGAAGATCGGGCCAACAGATTTACCCCAATAGATGAAAGTCTCTTAAAATGACCCTGAAATTCTGATGGCAGAAAAGTGCCTGATGCAGTTCTGTTTTGTCTTCGAGACATGACCTAACACTGGAGAGAATCTTTCAAGTCTTAGGCCATGTTCTTCACTAGAAAAAGGGGACATCCTTTAGGTCAGGGGTCAGCCTCTGCCTAAGTATGTCACTGTTTTGTTCACAAGTGAAGGTTGGAAGATTAATAGACAGATTGAAGACTCTTAATTGTAAAGAAAATGAGGAGGTCTGAAGAGCCCTTCAAAAAGGACCAGAAGACACCAGGTCAATAAATGTTAGAAATTTGCCAAGGAATACCTGATTAAATTTTGGGGGTGATCAAGCATGGAGATCCTGTGAATCGCAACCTGGGGGAGGGAGTGAGGTGCTTCAAGGACGTCTGCGTTCTCCATGTATTTTTTTACTTGTCACATCAAGCGCTTTAGTTTAGAAGGATGTTGTTACACTTATAAATAAAAGGTTTGCAAACTGTACTGTGGAAACTTGATGGTCCTGCTTATCGGTGAAGCAGGTTGTCACATCAAATGTGGATATCTGCGCACCATCTGGTAGAAGACCTTTGTCACTTCTTCCCAGGCAGTGCTCTTTTTTCATTAGTTACCCCTGAGCTGATAGAACCAAACAGCAATGTTCGAGACAAATGTAACTGATTGAATTTGCTAAAAAAGATGTTTAGTAATACCACAGAAGTGAATAACAGAAAATGAAACAATTCTTTGCCACACTTTTTTACGTCTGCAGCAGCAATATAACTGCCGCGTGCTGGGGGAGCTAGAGGTACCGCTGATAACGGAGGGCCAAAACTATCGTTAAAATGAATTAGTGTTAACTATGAGCTAAGTCTGTTCATCATGACTTCTTTTTGCCCCACTTATGTTTCATCTCGATCTCTGTGTCACTGAAATTCCTTTTTTCACTCTCTTTGCCATTATTTTCAGGAAGAACGCAAGGATTTAATGCATGCGTCAGAAAATCTGGTGTGACCAAATATGGTTAATTGAGGCCTTTTCTATATACAAATGTCTGAACAGGGACACCTAGCTACGCACATGTGGGATTTATCAACAGATGATTGAGGAGGAACATGCGTATCAGAGACCACCGTATATTTGACGAGTCCGGCTTTTGACTGTTCATACGAACATTCTAAATTTCATTTGAAGAAAATAACATTGGACAGTTTTTTACCAACATTTGATAAATGAGGGCCCTGGTCTCTGGTTTAAAGGACAGAAATAAACTGATCTGCAGACCCAAAAAACAGACAAGTTTTTATTTTACAATAAGTGGGTTTTATCAATTTGTTACTGAATGAATTATCAAAGTTGAAAAGAATCAAGTTATGGTAAACCGAAGCAAAAGGTGGTCATCTTAATCAGTTTTTTCCACCCCTGGTCCCCAAGGCACACCGCCTTGTCTGTTTTAGATGTTTCCCTGCTTCAGCACACCTAATTTCAATTGATGGCTGCTATTTTTTTGCTGAACTGCAATCATCTGAAGCAGGTGTGCTAAAACAGGGAAACATCTAAAACATGCAGGGCGGTGAGCCTTGAAGACCATAGTTGGGAAACATTGACCTAAATCATAAATATATTTTTTTTAAATCTGTTTTTTATCTTTTAGACCAGTAGTCCCCAACCCTGGTCCTCTGTCCTCAATGTTTTAGATTTGTTCCTGCTCCATCACAACAGAGTCCAATCATCGCATTATCTCCTCTGGATGCCATTAAGTGCAGCAGAAGCATGTGAATCATTCGTTCATATAGGGCAGGGTGTGCAGCAGCAGGAAAACACCTTGGACATTGAGGACAGTGGGTCCTGAGGGCCATGGCTGCGGACCTCTGTTTTAGATAATGGAACAAGACAAAATCAAGAGAATTCAAACTTTTTTAACTACTTTTCAAGAATGCTTAAGGACCCTGAGTCTCTAAACCTGTTAACCCAATAAAACGTAAACCTCCACAAGCGTTTAGCAGAGCACATGTAAACCAGAGACTGAAAACTGTTCATTGTGTTAGTTTCACTTTTTTTGCAACATGCTAAAGCAAAAATGTAAAAACAATGACAATGCAAAATGCAATTGTAAAGAAAACATGTCAGCAAACGTAAACATGTTTCATGAATGTGTTATTTTTTGTTTTAGCACTACCACCCTGCAGAGGAGCAGGCAAAGACCAATGAATATAGATAACAGATTTACAGCACAGATTCAACAAGCAGCCTTAATGAATAATATAAGCACCCATACCTGTTCGCAGTAAAACATCTGCTCATGCAGTTAAGGAAATTAAATGCAGTCAAACAATATGTCGTGAACATACATCAATAATGTACATCAGTGGGTGCAGACAGGGTTCAGTTTAGCAACAAATAGTCAAAAAACAACTAAAGTGACAAACACAAAAAATTAAGACGGTATATAAATTATATGACAAGTGGGGAGTATAGTATGGCACATACAGTAACAGTAGGACTACTTCTTTCTAAGTGATCTGTCACTCATGCAAAAACAAAACCTGTTCCTCAAAAACAACTGGATTCTTTTGGCAATTTCTCAAAATCTAATTACTGGAGCATCATACATCTAAAATAATCTTAACCAAATGCCTAGTACCTGCTTGTAATTTTTGGTAAATGCTCAAATAGTTTATTTGCATCCAAGTCTTTTATGTTTTTTACTCTATTAGGATATTTCCGTGCATCTGTAAGCAGTTCCCTTGATATGCAAGTTCCTTTCAGTCTTTTTTCTAGTCCTCAAGTGATCCATGTTTCAGTTCTTTCTATTTTTAGTTTGATCACATCTAAATCTTATCAGTGAAGTTGGCATGCATCCAATACTAGAATAAATTAACTAAACAGCAGATTTAAAAAGTGCAGTTATCTATACAAATATACAGGGTAAAAAAAGCCTTACTCACCTATATCACTGCAGAGCTGAACTGTTGTTCCAACTTGCGCGTTGTGAGCAGCTCCACTGTTTGAAACAATCTAAAAATAATTCAAATAAATCTTAACAGTCCAAAATGTAATGTATACCACAGAGACTGCTTGACCCATCAGCTGTCGGCTGACACACGCTGGACACAGCCTTCCCTCTGAAAGTTCAGTAGTAAGAAAAGGGGTGAGCCCGCCTCTTTGGACCAAACAAACACACACATAGTGTACACCAGAAGTCATTGATTAGTCTAGGCCAGAGCTAATAGTCAGCCTTTACATTTAGCTCCATCAGCTAAACCAGCGATCTGAAACCTTGTCTTCTCAGGGAAAAGGATTGAGCGTAACTCCTGAAAAAGAAAGATTTAGAAGTAATATTTGACAGATTTAGTTTTCCATCATTTTTTTTTTTTTTTTTGGTATATGTGAATCGAAACAGGTCCATTTTACCCTGTGGCAGTTTATAATAGAAAATCTGTAATTGTAATTACTCATGCTGATGTTAAACTCAATGTTGACTGGGGAAAGGAAGCAGGAAGGAAAGGAGAAAAAGGGAGAGGCAGACAACATTTTGAAGTGTTGAAAAAAGGAGCAGCAGTTTGGGAACAGTGAGCCTCTGATTTCACAATGTTTTGCTAAATTTTGTTTGGGTTTCCCCTTACAATGGAGCCATTAGGAGCACTGATGACAACACATTGAATTAACAATTACAACTAAGGACAACTGTAGAGCTGTTCAGATGTTTAAACACACTATCATCATTGGCATGAATTTTATGTTCTATTTGGAATTTTATTGATGCATCGAGGTGTTTTTTTCAGGGTAGGATGATGATGATCCAGCTAGTAAGTTCATCAAATTTGAAAAACAAGCATTGGATGCACAAGTTGGCATTGTATATGGATTTTCTCTATAATACTTTTTGCAATCATCAATATGCTTCGGGTATTTTTCTGGCTGTAATTAGAAGAGTTCAGCTAAACTGAATATAACATTCCTGAATAGTCCACAAATGTTCAGTATAGTTGCCGTAAGGGCTGTAAACTGTGGAACAACCTGCCTTTGCACAGTTACACAGACTATTGACTAAGAATCTTTTATAAAACCCAGATTTTTTTTTACCTTGTATTGTGCTGTTTGATCCATTTCATCTGATTATTTTATTGTACTCCTTATTTAATCGCTTAATCTAATTGGAGATTTAATACCTTGTGCAGTACCTTGGTACAATGTTGTTGTTTTTTTTCAAAACCAGGTGTGACATTTGTTTGGGATGATTATCTTCATGGAGCATCAAAAAATATGTAAGTTTCAAATATCTAGGAGTTGATTGGAGAAGTTTAGAAGGTAGTCCCTAAGTATATTTCTGTATAGTGCAGCAAACAGCCCCACAGCATTATGCTGCCAACACTTTACTGAGTTTTTCAGAATGAAAGTATCCACCCCATCTCCTCCAAACATACTTCTTGTCACTGAGCCCATTGAATTAGAGCTAAACTAAATTCTGTTTATTCACAAAACATTGGACTTGTCCTAGCTACAGATTTCAGGTGATCTCAAAGGTGTCAATTTTTGATCTGGGGCTTCATTGGTGCATCCACTGTTTGTTTTTATAAATAATTAAGTTGTTTCTTTCATTATCTTTTCATCCTGGAAAAAACTGTTTATATCAGGTTTTATCAATACGAGATATAAGCACGTATTGAGAGTATATAAACTTCTACCCAACTACTGTATATATGCAATTTATGTCTCTCATTGTTAGATTTTTACCTTGTAAAAGACAGTTTTAGAAAATGAATGTGTTCAAATCTCTCATGAGGTCAAATTTTACCTGCAACTCTCTTATCCTGGCTTGTTAACCAAAGTAAAACATGAAAAAGCATTGAGTTTGTTGCAGTAATTACCAAGGTCTTTCAATTTTGCTGGATGTGTAAAAGCTGCTGATTGATCACAGTGGACATTACACCACACTATTGATTGCTTTAAAACAAGGCAATAAGGTCACATTAAAGCAATAATGACAACACATTTTTAGTGATTGGTGTTAACTTGGGGTTTCATCCATCATCAAGAGAAATAATCATAAAAGCAATGACCCAAACAGACAAAAGAAAAACACGAGGAACATGGGGTGGAACATTTATTAGCCAATTAACAAAATATCTTTTAGAAAAAAAACAAGTAGAAACAACTCTTTTCTATTTTTAAACTAAATTTCTTGAATAAAAAAAAATATTCAGACAACAATCTTTGAGCTGAAATATAAACAGATCTTAGAATTTAAATGCAGCATGCCGTTTACTGGTGCTGTAAGAGCTACATGTTATTCTTCTGGAATACAAAAATAATGTTTTTTATTAAACATCCTCTGCTGTTTTTGTCTGATTGCTACAATATAGACAAGCTATGTACAAAGTTACAGTGAAAGCTAAACACAAACTGACCCTGCCAAAGTGAGAGATTTCAAACTAAATACAACCAAATAGAAAGTGGATGGACTGGATATGCTTAAAAACTTTTTTAGTTCTGTTGTTTAAAAAACAATCATTTTAATTAAGGTTTTATTAAAAGGACTACAGGGTCCAGGTCAGCTCAATTAAACTGAAGAAGTAAGAAGTGAATACAATGTTCAACTGTGCACATATTAGTTTAGCATAAAGATATTTTTGTGAAGCTCACTTTGTGGAAACAACCTGAGCATTTCAGCATGATAAAATGTTGCTGTTATGAGTAAATTTTAATCTGTCGTTCTATCTGTTCCAATTTGTTTCATATGTTCTTGTGTTTTATTTCTATTTTATATGAAGTGCTTTGTGATTGTTATTTCGAATGGCTCTATATCAATAAAGTTTATTATTATAATAATATATACCTTAAAAACCCCTGTCTCATAAAATCTAATCAAAGTTCCACATCCAAATGAGCAGTTTGGAGGTAGTGCAGGTTGTCACTTTCTGAAGCTTGTTTGTTTATTCATGTTGGACTAAGATCATAGAAACCAGGATGGTTAGGACGAATAGAGCACTACTATTGTCATAAAAACCCATGAATGTCAACATTTTCCCCAAAGAATCCTGAAGGACACATTAAAAGGGGAAGAATAATACCTTTCTCTATCTGTTGTATAAATTGCAGTCTTCATTTAAAGGGCACATATCATATTTTAGACCTTAAAAACTATAAAGATTGAACCTATAAAACAATATAAATAAAACATAATTGTCTTTTCCATTGTTTTACAAGCATTTAAGTAATTTAAAAGCACTTTTTGACAACAGCTGAAACCTTTTCACCTCAAAATAAATATGTTGATAGCTTCAAAATACTTTTTAAAGCCAAATATTATGTTGTTGTAAGAAAACTAACAGATTTACGTATAGAGCTTGATTAGAGGGACAGACTGTCTTCTCAGAATAATATTTTGACAGCTACATTACTGAGATGAGATTTAGAGAAGTGAGACTTTCACAGCCATTGTATGGCTCGCTAGTACCCAGTAAGCTATTCTCGTGACACATTTTGCTAGGAGGAATGTGCCGACATCAGAGTAAAAATGCTGGTCAGAACTGAAGATGAAATTATATTGTCTGTCTGAATGCTGTCAGAATTTTTGGTTTATCGAAGGAAAGTTATTGCAACCAGTAATCCTCCCCCAGTGCGTGGAATCAAAGGCAGACTGGACTAACCACTTTTAAGTCTTCCAGCGGGTGATGGTTGCTTAGGTCTCCAAACAACTGCTTTACAGAAAACACCTCTCCTGACTTTCTCATCCTTACCAGATAAATAACCATATAAATCTTGAATTCATGAACTTAAATTCAAGCTGGAGACTTTACTACGAACACTTTTGTCTTGGTTGGACATCGTGTTATGCACTGATCCCCAAGTCCAGCAATCAAACGGTAATGTCTTTGCTATTTGACAATATTTAGATGCATTCTCAGCAGCTTTCTTTCCTTCACATTTGTATAATTATTTTTCAGTTTCAAGCACTTAAAAGGCACGGATGTGAGCTACAAGCCTCAACACGATTGAAAATGAAAAATTATGATATATGCCCTTTAAATGTCACATGCCTGATGAAATACTGTAATCTAATTTTTTATAATGTTAATTGACATATTTACTGTTATTGAATTATACCAAGAAAAAAAAAAGTCTAATTTTAGACCCTGAAGGTTGATAAACACATTTGCTAATACTTCCTTAAACAAGCAATGGAATAAAAACATATCATAACATATGAAATATGCTTTTTAGACTCCAGTAGGCTGGCAGGAGCTAAAAGGAATAAAATATTAAATATATATATATATATATATATATATATATATATATATATATATATATATATATATATATATATATATATATATATATATATATATATATATATATATATATATATATATATATATATATATATATATATAAGTGTTATATATTGCTATACATGACCTGAATTAACTGTGCAGAATTTCATTTTTTATAGAGGTCATCATTTTTGAAAAACTGACGGTGCAGCATGTTCTAACTATTGTCAACATATAGATTTCAAGTTTATTCTTTATGGTGTTGACACTATTTATTTGTAGCAAACATTTTTAATTTAAGTTGAAAAGTTGTATTTTACTGCTAAAGGCAAAAATATTTCAAATTTCTATACCCGTATAAATTTCTTAAGAGATTGGTCTAAGTGAACAGATTCAGGCGGTCGACATTAAATACAGTAAGTGAGACTTGGAGGAAGTGGTTCACTAAATATCACATTCCGCCTTTGGACAGGGAGTGTGTGTGCAGATAGACAGCGGGTGTGAAGAGTCATCAGTACTTGCTGCTGGAGCCGTTAGCAAAGCGGCTGACGTATGCTTCATAGATGGAGTCCAGGAATGAGCTGTCAGTCTGAAACACAGTAAGTAAGCAACTTAGCACAGAAAGCTGTTTTCAGGCATGCATGTTTATTACCACTGAGTGTACACTCTGCTTTTCAGTTTACAAATTAAAATGCAAAGTGTCATGTATATTTAAGGGTTTTACCTGAATCAGATGCAGCAGTGTTGCTTGAAGCTTGCTTCTAGAAAGAGTTCTGACATCATCCTGCAGTGAGGCTTTGCATAGGGTTGAGGGTGCAGAGCTGCTGTCTGCAGCAGCCACTGGTAGCCCGCTGCTGGTCTTTGTCTGAGCGAACACACTGGGAGAGAGGAGTAGAGTAGGGGCCACTGTGGCCGGTATCCGCTGTGGGGAGATGATCTGCACAGACAGGGATTAAAGTGGCCACATTCAGACTGCTGCTCCTGCCGCAGATCAACATCAATGATTTAGAAACTGAGGAAATAAGCTCACAAGTAGCTTCAGCGGGTAATGCATTTGGATTAATTCTATGGAAAATATAAAGCGAAACTCACAGCTGTAGTGCCTTGCTAAAATATTAATACCCCCTGACCTTTTTTACATTTTGTTAGAAACATAAACTTTGACTCATTATATTGAGATTTCATGTGACAAACATGGAAGAAAAAATAGGTTACACTTTGTCACAAATAAAAATTTCATAGTGTGACGTTTATTTATATTCTGCCCCTCTAATTAAATCCTTTGTAGAATCTCTCTTTGCTGCAATCACAGCTTTGAAAATTTTATCTTCAGAAAAAAAAACAAGCTCTGTCAAATTGGAATAAATGTGTCTGTGTATTAAATATTCAAGTGTTACCACCGATTATTCTATTGGATTAAAATCTAGACTTTGACTAGGCTGTTCTAACACATCAATATGATTTTAATAAATATTTTATAATATTTTATTGGAACTCTTGGCTCTAGGATTGGGTCGGTTGTCCTGCTGGAAGGTGAACCAAAGTCTTTTCAGCCTCTAATAGGTTTTCTACCTGAACTGCCTTGTTTTTTGTATCAAAATAAAGCTTCCTATCAACTCTCAGTTTTCCTGTTCCTGTTGTAGAAAAGTATTCCCATAGCATAATACTGCCACCTCCTTGTCAAGGCGTTATATAGAGTGAGTTTAAGAAGTCAAAGAAGTATGAATACTTTTGTAAGGCACTGTGTTAGCGCCATATGAGAGTCTAGTTTTAGCAGTTTCCCGATCTACAAATTTGTATCAAGATTGCACAAAAGAAACTAGGTGAAAAGTCAGTACTCAGTTGACCTAATTCTAGTTAAGGAACGGAGTTTTTGTCTTTACTAAGAAACGTCTGATGCTGTAATGTGACAAAATAAACAAGTTGGGGAAAGAGAGCTATTGGTCCATAATGACACCATCTGTTGGAAACAAGAACTACAATCCATCATTTTCTCTTGCAATCAAAGAGAGCAACTGTTTAACCACATCTGTTCTTCCTTTTTTTCACTCCTATATTAGCTCCTTCACCTAGTCTGGATTGTGGGGATTTACTTTGACGCTAGAATAGCAATTAGGCTATTTTTAACTTCCTCTTTAACATTTTATAGATAAGAAATAAAAAAAAATATTGCAACGGCACTCATCTACCTATAATAAACTGCTAACGGAACCATTTTTTTACCTGAAATTGCAGCTCAGTTTTTTGATCTGGGGCGACTGAAGTCTGGGTTTGGAATGTGGCTAAAGATGAGGCTTGGCTTTGACTGGGCCCCAGGAATCGAGGTGCCAGTCCTGGATGTGGATGTCCTGGATGTGGATGGGGTCGAGGATGCTCATGAGAAGTCAAGCTCTGTTCCTGCTGGACCAACTGGAGTTTCTGGAGAAGCTCATGAGGAGAGACCACACCTTGCATCTGGGATGACTGACCTGTTGAAGAAGAATAGGACATTATTACTTTGTTTAAACAAAACTTATAAAGGTATTTTGTACTCAGTCACTTTTTTTTATCAATGACTTTTTCATATAAAAATGGTTAAAATATTTCTGTGCTTTGTGTTTTTAACTTTTGGTGAATCACAGTAAAATAGATTTTGCACCTGTTCCCATAGCAGCAGAATCTGTCAGCCCCCTCTTCTGGATTTTTGCCTGTAACTTCACCAGGTTGAAGAACAGCTGCTGACCTTGTTGCGCTTCCAGGTGGGAATGTGACACAGAATCCATTTGGTTAGGCTGGGAGGAGGAATGAGGGTTCTGCTGCAAAGCCGGAGAAGCAGCAGAGGTGAAAGAAGTGGCGAGTGGAGGAGGTGGATGGCTTTGCAGGAGTCTCTTTATTGGGTCATGCTGCTGCTGCTGCTCCTGGTGGTGGAGGACCTGCTGATAGTGGAGATGGGGGTGGAGCTGCTGATGGTGGTGATGGTGAAGGTGGGGGTGGTGGTGATGCTCGAACAGCATCCCGTTATCGCAAAGCCGGTTCTCGGGGGACTCGGACAGTGTCTGAAGCACGACTCCAGCTCCTGCGACCCCCCTCTGTCCCTGCATGAGCTTTGCAATGGCCGGACAGTGCTGAAGTTGGTTCGGCAGCTGATGGAGAGCGTTCCCACCCTCTTCCCCATCTATCGGCCGGACTCCTGCGTCCACACCTCCAGCATGGGCAACATTTCTACCAGAGTTTAGCGAATTATCGTAGGTCAGTGTGCGGGCAACAGGTGGGCGGGAAACTTTTCCTGCTGAGGTGGAAGCAGCTGCGGGAGGAACTGGGTCAGATTTAAGAGTGTGGTGGTGCTGATGTTGAGAGTCTAACAGGGTGGCTAGGGTCAGAGCCGTGGTATCGGCCCCTTCACTCACCTGGAAAGAACAAATATTACATAGGTAGCAATATTATTAAGAAATGTAATGTTTCCCAGACTGACATTAGAAATGGTTGTTGTACCTGAGTGTTTGGTTTAACTGGTATTGGTTTTATCAGGTTAGGATTTCCACAAAGAACACTGCTGCCTCCAATCTCCTTTGGCTCTGAGGTAGACTGTAAGTAAGACAACAATGTTAAAAACATAAAAGAAAATCAAACATCATAGATAAGGAAAGCTGCAAGTCAGATTTTAATGTATTTTCTGTAGCAAACCTTAAGGAAACATCGGTGTCACCCTACCTTGTCATACTCTGATCGTGCCTTGGTCAACATCTGAATGATGTCGACCGCTTTCGCCTCAACGAAGCTGGCACCACCTCTTCCTGCTGCTGCTGCTGGGGATAAGGAACCACCCTGAGACTGAGCGAAGATCTGTTCCTGCTGGGTCAAACTGGATAAAGTGCAGATTACCTGCATCAGTTTCATGCCAGTAATAAGACGCAAGATTTAAAAGTCCTAATTATGATCAAAGTCTTTCCAAATTTAATTTTTTCACATGTACCCTGGATATGTTTAAGCAAAAAATAAATAAAGAAGAATGTTATTGTGAAAAATGTCATACTTAAAAGAAAATCAACCTTTATTTGGAGAAAATTTAATCAATGGGAAAATGCTAAACTAAAATTAAAAAGCAAAAACAAAAACTCTGGAACCATAATTATTAGTAGTACTAAGAATTCCTGTCAAATGGTAGAATTGTTCAAAATGAGACAAGAGAACAAGACGTGCTGATGATCATAAATTTGGAATTAGCAACATGATAACAGCCACTTGCCTACGCTTGTCCATATCTACATTCAGTCACATTAATTAACAAGTTAAAACTGCTTCCCTAATGACAATAGCACATCAAAAGGTTCTTTGATAGAAGTAGCAGGTTCAAATCAAACAGCAAATGAAGGAACTACAAAAATTTTTTTCACATTTATGCAACTAAGCATACAGCTCTAACCATCAAACTTTTTAAATAAAATTCAAAGCACATCAAAGGAGACATCACCTGTTACTAAAGTGAAGAACTACTCCCTATCTTAGTCTTTCACGCCTTTAAAATAAATTCTAGTCAAAAAATAATTTTTTTAAAGGTGCTTTTCTGAACCGTATTGTCTCGCGAGAGTGCACGCTACATTTCGGCGTTCCCGGATGTTCATTATAATACAGGGTTTCCCCAGGTTTGACCACTGCATTGCTTGTAAAAATCAACAGTCATGACCCAAAAAAGTACTACCAGTGTAAACCTGGGATAAAATACTTCAATGTAAGGTCCAACAGAAGGCCTAAGAAGTCATGCAAATCCAATAGGGCCACATAGTAAAATAAATTGTGTGCTTTGTTGGAACATATTCATACTATAATAAATCAAAGTATCAAAGTGCAAAAAAGATGTGTACACTCAAAAGAACCACATTTAGGGTTTAAAGGCCTAATTTCTCTTCCCTTTTGTACATGCACCCAAAAATAAATAAACAACTACAATAATACATCACGACAAATCCACCTCTTGCCTTGTTAACTTCTTTGACCAACTCCTTCAATATGTATGGGGCCAAGTCAAATTTGTTATGTATGAGGTAGGGATGCACGATATATCGGCATCAACATCGGTATCGGCCGATGTTTGGCGTTTTTTTAACATATCGGCATCGGTCCGATAAGTAACAGAGGGCCGATATTAACAACAGATGTTTATTTATTTCCATCTTTTTGACGTTTCTGTCTGTGTTTGGGGGGGGGGGGGGTTATCCATGGGGTGTTTGTTTGGTCATGTGACAGCGATAGTGATGCGGCGCAGGAGTGTGGGGGTGTTTAACTCAAGCAGAGAAGCGATGTAGATGGTATGGTTGATTTTCCACGCTGTTGAAAGTGTAGGGAAATATACCGTATACCATATCGGTGCATATCGGTTATCGGCCATAGCAGCGGGATTAATATCGAACATCGGTATCGGCCCAAATTTTCATATCGGTGCATCCCTAGTATGAGGTCTTGTTCTTGCCGCAGGTGAACGTTGTAGCGACTTAATAAGTCCGGGAACATCTCCTTAAACAGCTCACTGATGCCTTCAATCGAGCTGTAAGAGTGGTGGTCCGTAAATGTTTTTAAAATCCATAGTACTTCTGCCCGAAGCGTTGGTGCTCCACTGAAATGACTTTGCGCTGCTGATGTTAGCAATGATGTCTGGGGCGGCGAAGGTTGTGCCGTGTAGAACTGAACAACGGGCGGCTGGCTGTGGCGGGCAGATGCCGTGTGTTTTACACTCTTCATGTGAGAGTCCAAAGCGAGATGACCTAAGGTAGTCAGTTTGAATGTTTTCCAGCACAAACGGCATCTTGCTTTGATGTCGCTGCCCGGAACCTCTGACCCAATTGTTATATTTTGGATCTCTAAGCCCCTGTGAATTAAAGCGACACTTCCTCATTTTGTGATGTTTCCTCTCGTGTAATTACGTTGTTGCGTTGACGCTGGCGCGATCGTGCGAAGTATTGTTTGCGAATGCTCCAAGAAGTTAAACGCCCAGTGTCGTGATGTTTGGCTATAAATGGACACCAATGCACCAATGCTAAAAATTATAAATTTTAATACATAAATAGGCTAGTATGATAAAAATTTAAGACCTTTGCACAAAAAATTAAGACTTTAGCAAAAGAATTTTAGACTTTTTAAGGCCTTAATTTGGAAACATGAAATTTAAGACTTTTTAAAGACTTTTAAGACCCTGGGGCTACCCTGATAATAATGCAAATGAGGATTGCGTTGATTTGTTGTAGGAAGGAGGGGGGATGACGCTCCACTGCAACACTCTCCAAAAAAGCAACTTGGCTCACGTTATGAATGAACCTGACCTCGCTGCGACCTACGGAATCCAACCGTTTATGAACGAGCCCGACTCTGAACCAGAGCTGGAAAGTGAAGATGTCGAACAGATGGAAGGACGTCTACAGCAAGATGTATCGGAATGGTAAAGGCAACCATTTCATCAATAACTTGATAAAACGCTTGTTGTTAGTTTATACAAAATAGGTTTGCCTTCTTATAAAGTAGATTATTACAATAACAGCGATGTAGTCTTCTTCAGTAATGGCGGCGGGGCTCGGCTGAATGTGAGGGTGAGAGGGGCGGGGCGAGCTCCAGCAGCATTGGCCTGCTATGTTCATAAATGGTAAAATCCCGCCGTTTTGACGTAACACCGGCACAGAAATCAGAAGTCAATGGTAAACAAATGATGCACTTTTGAACATTGGCTTACTGCCCAGTGTAAAATCATTAGGAAACCATATTATACATGTTTTCACATGGAAAAAAGGAACATTTCAGGTGATGACCCCTTTGAAGTACCTGTTGTTAGTGTGTTTATAGGCAGAAAGTGGTAGTAGATTTTAGTTTTTTAATCAGTTTTAATGACTATGAAATAAAACACTTATTTCACAGTACTTAATTTGCCAATCAAGGAAAACATGGTGAACGCCAATCTCTGGCCATTTCATTTGTGCATCTCTAATTCTAAGGCTTAAGTACACTTGTTTATTTGCAGAGGGTGCAATGACCATGGACAAATTATGTTGTTAATACCTACAGTTTAACTTCTGCAATCATTTGTATAAGATTTTGCAATTTCTTGTCTGATAAATAATATCTAAAGTTCTACTCTTGCAGATTTACTACCCTAGAAGGAGAATATGTGGGTTCAGTTATGTGGGGGGGAGCTTTAGTACTGTGTTAGTACTTCTCTAGAACAGATAGCTGAATTATACAAAACACATGCTGATTAAAGTTTCCAAATGTTTGTATATTCAGCTTCTATCTCTTTGAAGATCACTGGAAACAGTAAAAGACTAAGAAAGCCTTTAAGGTTGACAAAGCAATGAGCTGGCGAGGACAAGTAAAAACTGCATAAACACTAGGGCCCGGTATACAGGTAGCTCCTTGGTTACTACCTTCTTGTTTGGGATGCAAACATGTTTCCTTTTAAAATAAATTTCATATATATTATTACTATAGTTGAGCATCAGTGGTATAGGCAATAATACTAGAGTAAGACAAATAAATATTAGTTTTACACAGATGCAATAATGAATACAAGTAAATAGGTTTCTGTGAGACTTAGCTGGTACAAGAAAAGTCATTAGTTTGTGATAGCAAATCGACTCCTAATTTAAATAATCGTCTTTTATGTGAAACTGTTAGCTATCACATTCATACTTACATTGTCATCCTTTGTGCAATACGTTGACAGTCCTGCTTATCGTAGAACCATATTCCATGAATAACCACTAGGTAAAAAAGAGACAAGGTTAAATGAGGCAAACAAACACATTTACAGTGATAACATTATAAAAGTGAAAAATTTAAATCGAACAAGATACTTTGCTTGCAATAAAGATTCAGACAATGAGAAGTAAAATCAATGTTTATAAATATGGCTTTAGAGTTCTCGAATGAGCTCACTGGTAAGGTCAGCAGACAACAAAATGAGCAAGTTGGCCTACCCATAACCTTCAAATCAAATAAATGCATGAAATAGCTCCAATTTACTGCTATGACATCAGAACCCATACAACCAAAGCTTTAAACTGAGTAATTTCCTAGCCGAGCCAATGGGAACAGAAGCTGGCAGCGTCATTAAACAGTGAAACATGGGCCCCAGGAGTCTCTTGAACTGTAAACAAAGTGGGGATATAAAGAAAAAGATTCTAATATGGTTCTTTACAAGGTTACACAGCAGTAAGCTAAGTAGGTTTCATTACTCAAGTTCCTAGTTTTAACGACACGAGAATTAATAGCTTTGATGTGTGATATGTAGGGCTGGACGACATTTCAATAACAATATATATCCATTGATAGACGTGTGGTCCGATAGAAAAAAAATAAACACTTCAATAAAAAGGAAGGTTCCCCTATCTTTTTCATCACAGTCTATCGGGTAGCTTTAGGGCTGGACGATGTGTCGAGGTTTTAAAAAATATATCAGATTTTCATATAAGTCACAAGATGACCCAATATCGTTTATATCGATATAAATATACCACTATGTCTTCTTGCCTCCCCATCTATCTCTTCTTACTTCAACTTGCTCTGCCTAACTTCCTCGCTGAACGCATCTCACACTAACTGCCAACCCCACAGCTGCACTCAGTGTGCAGGCAGCGACAGCATGGAGACACACAAAGGCATGAGGGAAAGTATTAAAAAGGAGCCGCTGGCTTGGAAAAATAAAACTACTGGCTCAATTATTTAGAGATTGTTTAGATTCAAAGTGTCTGATGTAAAACAGATTAATGCAGTCTGTAAAGAATGTTGAAAATACATGTTAACACAGAACCTGAGCAGAACAGAACCCAAATCTTTACCACCATTTACAACAGCGACACAAAGAACAGAACTTTGTTCTGCAGGCCAGAAAAGGAGACTTTCCCAGCCTCCTCCTAAACCCAAACCAGGGGAGTCAGTTTGTGTACGTGAGTGAGGCATCTTCCTTTGTAGATCTTTTTACGCGCTACTAGTGCTGCTGCCTGCACCTGGAGCTGATTAGTACCTCTCGCTGCTGCGCTCGACTCTGGAACGTTTGAAAGTAATCAAGACATTTTTGATGTCAACTATTTGACTCTCCTCAGCTTTGAAAGGAAGGTTGCCCAACCTCCAAATACACTGTCGCCACGACGCTTGATATTTTAAGATATTCATAAAAATTATAATTTTCTAATCCATGACCCACCTGAATTGAAGAAACCCCCACACGCAAAATTTAAATGAGGTATTTTTCACCCGTTGCTGTCATGGTTTTAAGGAAGGACACAATCGCAGAGATGTTCAGCGTTATTGAAACGCATGTTTGATGAAGATAGTCCAGAACTCAGGGAAGGACAGGACATAGACACGACACGACACGACAAAAGACATTAAAACACAGAGGGACATACACAAGGAAGGTAATTAGGGAGACAGGGAACGGCTGGGGACAATTAGGGGCACAGGAATGGGCAAAAGCAGACGTCACATTGTGACAGTTGTAGGACGTTTCAGCAGTTGCTATTGAAATGTAATTGGCTCAGCGGCCCAATCAGTCAACAATTAAACAGTTGCTTCCCTTTTACACACACACAAAAAAAAAATAAAGAAGAAATAGGAGCGGACATTTCTAAAAGAAAGGATACACAGGAAAAGGCAAGGTTATGCACGGGGGAAACTGAACCAGATGAAGATGAGGGTTTTGATTTTTATGCACGTCCAACCTCCAAAGATTTAGATCAGTTTTTTTTCTCACTATCCTCAAGAACTCATTTTTATTTTTTATTGTGCTCATGTCATTTAACACACTCTCATATGTTAGATGTTATATCTTATGTCGTTATACTATTAATAAAAGTATTTTAATTAGAATTATGGTTCTGCTTGCATCCTAAGTGCGATCAGATAAATAGCCTCTCAGAACCAAGCTCCTGGGCTGAAATTCAACACCAGCCCACCCCTGACCCAAAACAATGCTTTTTAATAGCAAAATTATAACTATTTTGGTTCGGAAGAATATAATATTATTTAATTCAAGAAAGTAAAATGAATAATCTATGCCGATACTTTTATGTTTGACACTGTTTCTAATGTTCATCTACAGCTGTATGTCCACAAAACTGCCTGTGTAACATTTGAGACATGTAGTTTAGGTTCTTAATGGCTTTTTTGTCAGTACTTTTTGGGAAGAAAAATATCTAGATATATACTAAAAATCCGATATCGGCTGAAAAATATCGAGATATGACTTTTGGTCTATATCGTCCAGCTCTAGGTAGCTTATTACTAGTCATTACTTAGTCATTTTGAACCGATACGGGACGCACATCAACACTGAATGTAACAAAAATTAGCACAAAAAAAACACTGCCAGCAGCTGTCACGGTTGCCTAGAGACAAACGAGCGCCTTTAAAGATGTCTACCCCTCCACCACATCCTCAGAAGCTAAAACATATTTTTCCAAAATACAAAAGAGGGAGGGGAGACTTGCTGGTTTTAGCCCAGCTGGTCTGGACAGGTATGGGCAGTCTACCATTGGTGAGTAGCTGGTTGTTAGCTGTAGCACCTGAACTGAATTAGAGTCAGCTTTACTGGCTGGTTTTTGCATACAAACTAAAGGACTGAGCCATTCATATAATAAAGGGTTGTAAAACTTTTAAAATAAATTACAATGTTTTGAGATGAGCCTACAATTTAAATTAATAACATAATTAAAATATTTTAATGAATAACATAATGGTTAATAATAGAGATGAATCTGGCGGTATGATATCTATCACGATACGGTATATTGTGATACTATGTGTAAGACTATATATTATGATTTTAAAAAAATTAATTTACCTGTAGAAAAATTGTCACAGCATTCTAAACACTCCAACCTTTTCTAGATCTAGCTGATCCACTGGCACGAAGAAGGTAAAAAGAGGCTACAAACTACCAGTCATACTTTTAATTTCACTTCAAAAATTACTGTCATCATTAAAGGTTCTATTTAAAATCTAAAAAACAAAAAACAAAAACACATTTCTTTTGAATATCAATACAATATTGTGACATAAAATATTGCATCATAAAACATCGCAACATAAAACATTGCGATACATCGGTACAATATAGGCACTGAAAAAAGTCTTGTTCAGGTACCCGTATAGATAAACAGGTATTGTTAAAGTACTGGTACTTGAAAAAAATCCAGTACCCAACCCCAGGAACTTGAATGGGCAATAATGTTCTGTCCCTAGACATCCAAACCTGGTTGAGGCATATCTCAAAAGACTAACAGGTGTAACTGGCGTGGGCTTATTACAAATTTTTAATTTGTAGAAAATGTTAAAAAATTCTTGTATAATTATTCTTCTGCTTCTGTATTGAAAGTGAAATAAAAATTGAAAGTGACAAAAGTTTAAATGAAATTAAAAATACATACATTGTAACAAATAACTCACAATTAGGTTTTCACACTTTCATCTCATCTTTCATCATCTTTTTCACAAAGCCAGTCCTTTTTTCAATGCCACCGTTTTTTCAGTGCTGCTGCTTTTTAGCTTCATTCCTTTGTCACTCTTTTGATGTTGTGCACGTGCATAATAGGCAGGGCTTCAGTACTTGCTTTCGGTTGTTAGCGAGTTGGGCCATTTTAAGATCAATTTTCTAAACCAGCAAACAAATGTCACTTGTAGTTCTTTTATATATTTTTAATTCTAAAATGTCCTCGCATTACAGCAAAATCCAATTTGATAGAACGTTAAAATGAGTTAGGCTAGAATTTGTCTCCTTTCCTCCCATTTACCATTTAAATATACAGGTACAGAACTTTTCTATTGGACTTACGCAGTTGCCTGGTCAGTAAAGACATTGACTTATTTGCTTGAGGTCAGGGGTTCAAATCCAACTTGGAACTTTTATTTTTTATAATTCTATTATCTCAGCAATCAGCATTTTGCAATTATACAAATTCCACCAGGTGTCCTGAACCCTCATTTGGCTGATAGTCTGCAGGCTGCACAAACCTTTAGCTTTGTGAGCTCCATTAGCAGCTACTTAAACCTTGTGCTTAAGAGAGTGCTTTACTTAGTTTAAATACAATCTTCCTTTTCAATAACCTTTATCATCCTTCCACATTTAAAACCGATAACTTGCTAATTTTAAGCCCAAAAAATGAAACCCAAGGTGGATTTGAACCCAAGGCCTCAAGCATATAAGGCAATGTCTTTGGCAACCAGGCCACCGCATAAATCTAACAGAAAGATTCCCGACCTGTATATTTAAACAGTAAATGCAAGGAAAGGAAACAAACTCTAGCCTAACTTATTTGAAGTTTATAACAAATTGGATTTTGCTGGAATATGTGGACATTTTAGAATTAAAGATATATAAAAGAACTACAGGTGACCTTTATTTGCTGGTTTAGAAAACGGGTCCTAAAACAGCCCGACTCACTGACAACTAAAAGTATGTGTGGCTCTGCAGCCCCTTTCCTCATGCACAACATCAAAAGAATGACAAATGAATGAAGCTGTAAAGCAGCAGTACAGAAAAAAGTGTGGCATTGAAAAAAACACTGGCATTGTAAAAAAAAAAAAAAAAAAAGATGAAAGTGTGAAAACTTCATTGTGAGTTATTTGTTTCAATGTATATATTTTGTATTTCACTTAAACTTTTTTCACTTTAAATTTATTTCACTTTCAATAAATATTTTCAGCTACAATTATATTCAATGCCAATTTTTATTTTCAGTACCAATATTTCTTTTCAGTTTCATTTTAGCTGGTTGATGCCACAAGTGTCTATGTGGTGGATATTATTACCACACAGACAGCATGCATTCCCAAACCGGCACACAGACCAGAGAGGTCAGTGTGGATATAGGAACAGGCAGACAAGGGGCCGACAGAGACATACACAGTCAGTTAAGTAGAGCCTGGGAAAAATCAGCCCTGTTCCAAATACATAACTGTAGTGGGAGACTTGACTGGTGGAGCCAGAGCCACTTAGTGCTCACTGGGGATAAGAGAGCTTGACAGAAACCCCGGGACACACGCAGAGTTGAAGTCAGACAGCTGGAAAATTGAGGAAAAATGAGCAAGACAGATAGGAAGGAGTGAGGTGTGTTTGAGGGAGATAATCAATCCATCAAAACAGGAACATGTAGTTCTTGGAGCGCTCTGGCTGTCAGGTAACATAGAACAGACGGAGTTTCGCTAATGATGCAAAAATGCTGAAGATGACAGAAAGACAGTTGGGTAAGAATCTCTCTTGTCTCTTTAACCACTCTGAATCAGCTACACAGATAGAGGACAAAGACTTTAAAAAAAAGAGTGTGAAAGCTGCTTTATATAGCTTACCAATCTATCCGGACTCCTGAATTGTAGAATCTGTTTTAGCAGGAAAGACGGAAGACTGAAAAAAGGCAGGAGGAGTACCACCAAAATTGTTTGGAGGAGAAAAAGAGGGGGAGCTCTAGTCTGGTCCCAGGACATTGGAGGGAAGAGGCGGAGGGATGTCAGACATGTAAGACCCAAGCCAAGAACCATACCATTACAACTGGGAAGACAGCTAAACGACCATGTGGGGGGAAACCTTCAGCAGGACAACTGGAGTTCAGGACAGCTGAAGAAAGGAGAGAAAACCGCCAAATTACAAATTACCGGCTTTTTAACCTGGATGCTGGAGAGTTCAGCCAACAACAGTTCGGCGAGGTCCACAAGTGACCCGCATCTAAAACCTTCAGGGACCGGGACAATCCAACCAAGACAGAGAGCACATGTGATGATCGCTCTGCATTCACTTCTTAACCATTTAATGTTGGAAACTGAGTCTACACCAAGACTTACTCCTGACGTACAGCTTTGTTGGCCAGGTTTAAGGATCGGCTTTTCAAAACTTTCCAGAAATGTGGATAATTTTCTTATGTTTTAGAAGAAGAAGTAATTGAACAAAAACTTAAAAGCTGATGTGTTGTTCCAAAACAGTTTGGGTTGCCCTTTACGTCTGAATGAGATCAGATTTGTAAGGAAAGCTCACAGTAAAAGCCTATTCATCCGGTGTGCACATCCCTATTGGTTTGCCATAGTTGAGTGCTCTTCCAAGTAAGACACACACCTTCTTGGAATCACTACTGTAATTGTTGGAGGAGTACATACAGAGGCTTAAAGCTTAATAAACATACAGTGAAGAAAAAAATTGCTGTACATTTCTCTACCTGAGTTGGAACTGGTGATACCCTTTGTAACTGAAGGCCAGGCCTAAACAGACCAGCCAGGTGGTCACAGAGCACAATCAGTGCGTACATTTTTAGTAGTGTTAAATTTGTTAAATTATCATAGGCAACCTCTTTGGACTTTTTTTATTTTTATTTTTTTTTACAAAATAAAAGGATAAATTACAATCGAGCACTGAAGAGCCTTAACGAGAAATTAAAAGGAGAACTTCTCAACTGGGATCATGCTGAGAGGACTGTTTCAGAGGAAACCTAAACATGAGAGGCTGGAAGAGGAACCTGAAGTCCGATTTAAGGGCTCGCTGGTGTCCGAGAGAGATTTGGGATACTCGTACATCCGACCTGGAGGTAAGACTGTCCGCACATGTGATTTAAAGGAGACTAGAGGTCGTAACATAAGCCTAAACTTCGTTTTCTGCGCATCTGTGCTGTTGGGTCAATATATTACGATCAAACTCAGCATCTTATAATTCAATGATATGTCCAGTTTGTCTACGATCTTAAGCAATCAAATATTTTTGCTAGTGTGAAATGGAAGAAAATTTTATGATTTTTGTTTCAAAAAAGTTTTAAAGGTCTGACATACATTTGTATTCCCCAGATTAAATACTTTGTAGAACCACCTTTCACTCCCATTACTGCTACAAGTCTTTGTGGTTCGTCTCGACCAGATTTACACATCTAGACACTGAAATTATAACCGGTAGCTCAAGCTTGGTCTGTGAATACCAAACTTCAAGTCTTGCCAAGTATCCATTCGGCTCAAGTCTGGACTTCGACAAGGTCATTCAAACCATCGAATATACTTTTATCTAAATCATTTCTTTGGCAGCTCCAGTTGTAAGTTTATAGAGTCGTCTTGCTAGAAGTTGAACCTCTAGCCCTGTGTCAATTCTTCTGACTGGTCCTTTTCTTCCAGGACTGCCCTGTATTTAGCACCATTCATCTGACCAGTTTCGATTTCCCAGCCGATGATAAGCCTCCCCATAGCATGACACTTTGGATACATATAACATTTTGCATTTAAGTCAAGCAGTTCATCTTCGAGTTCATTTGACCATATCACCTTCTTGTCCATGGCTTATGGGAAACTTGAGGTCTTATGGGTTTCTTTAAACAGCTGTTTTGCTCTTGCTACTATTCCATAAAGACCAGATTTGTAGAGATCATGAATATAAGTTGTCCTGTTGTAAGACTCTCCCATCTGAGCAATGAAACCCTACAGCTCCTCCAAAGTTACCAAAAGCAGGCCTCTTGGCTGCTTCTCTGATTAATGATCTCCTTAATAAACCGAACAAAGTTTAATTTTTTGTTTTTTTCATTTGTAAAAAAACTTTGGAAACTATGCATCCTTTTCCTTAAACAGCACTGTTATGCACGTTTTGTGCAGGTCTGCCACATGAAAAGGCAATACAACACACTGAAGCTTGAAACTGTAATAAAAACGAGGAAAAGTTTAAGAGGTACCATAACTTTTGTAATGTGCAGTGAACTCTGCAACAGCTAAAATTAAGGCACCAACACTACTGAGGAGGAGGAGGAGGAGGAGAGGGGACAAGCTGAAAGATAATGTATAGTAGTAGCAAGACTGTGAAGTCCTTTTAGTGGGGAATCTTAAAAGCCTCTCCCTCTTGAGGACGGGGGAAGAACGTCTTGCTCGCACTAAAAAGTTCTTCCTTGAATCTTAGCTCGTTCTGTGGTATATCTATGCTGCTTATTTTTAGCCCGTGGTGCCACTTTTTGCCAAACGCCATTCCAGGAAGTTACAGCCGCTCAGAGGGCTACATGTTTGTCTAATGATAAGATTCCACGACCCCTCCACCAGAGGTCACGATGCACTGGGACGGCCAGCTTTGCCAGCAGTTTACGAATCGGATGTTGGCCAATGAAAACAGCTTTCAGCAAGCTAAGATGCCGAAATGCCACGAGTGCTTTTTTTCTCCTTTAATATAACTCAGAAGTGTGGGTTTTGAAGGCATCTTAAAGCACTTAAAGCACTTGAGGCACTATTACTCTGCTAATGTGCGAAACTTTGTACTTTTATATTTCTTTTTATCTAAATAGTCAGCAATTCTTTCAAATCGCAGCAGCTATAGAGATAAAAATCCGTCTGATTACAACAATTATTTATATCTCCTTCTTCTGGTGTGTTATAATCAAAGTAAATTAAGACTACCATTAGGTTTGACCATTATGTTTGCAATACACAACCTCTTTAACTCGCATAACTTCCACTTTAGCAGAGGAAACAATCATCAGCTTTGTTGTGATTACTTGTTTTAAGTGCTTTTAATTTCTCCTTCCTTCCCACAACAAGTAAGTCAGTCTCACATTTAAAATTCATTCTCCATTACTGAGCTATTACATACTTTAATTTGCACTCCAAACCATTAAAGGAAGTGCAAAAGGTCACTTAGTAAACTTTATGTCATATACAATCTTTCCTGTAGTCTTCTGGCTATTTATTATTACTGTGAGTAAGCACAAAATCCATGTCGAGAAGCAGAACGATCAAAGCAGGAGTTCGGAATCCACTTCCATCTGCTTCCTATGAAGCCTCAAGGAGAGTTGAAGGTAGGGAGGAGGGCAGGGGGAGTGTATGTGTGTGTGTAAGCAACTTCTGCGTCACTGTGTTTAGATTATCAGAGGCGGTTGAGGTGTATCTAATCTCTGCCGGCTGTTTTTGTAGTGCTGTCAGACTCTTGTCCCACAGGCACACTTAGCAACGTGATTGTGTGAGCGAGAGCCATATGTAGGTCTCAGAGAGACTTGGGCTGATAAAATTTACTAAAACGTCTCTACTTAGCTCCTTAAATGGAGCTACTGGTTCCCACTCAGATGATCTACTTGCTGCCCGTTCATTATTTGTTATCAGACTTCCTAACTATTGCACAAAATGAACCTGTCCTGCTTTTTGTAGGGAGATGGTCACACCATCAGGATTATGACCTCACTTTGCTTTTGAGAAGTATTGCATCTAACTTTGTAACTGCGGTCTACAACAAATATAGACAGTCAAATGAGTCAAGTAATTAAAAAGATCTGCATACACTCCCAAGCACATTTTTAGCTCCTCTGGTAAAGATTTGTAGATTGCAGTAGAAGTAGTAGGGAATGAAAATCTTCTATCTAGAATTTTTTTTTAAATCAGTATTCTGTGGCTTCTCATTTCACTATGGTATAACTGTGACATGACACAAAAGCCCCTGTATTTTAGCCACTTGGCTGAATAAAGACCCATTTCATGCTGCTACAATCCACAATGAGCAGGATGGGGAGGAATGATCAACAAAATCCACATAGCCCACTTTTGAAGAACTGCAGCTAGAGTCATCTTGAAATCACCAAGTTTCTATGACAACCATTCAACACTATCTAAATATCAAGAAGCTGTTTGGGAGCGATACCAGAAAAATTGCTTCTGTCCTATACCATCACAAATGTAAACATGTGGAGTTTGCCTAACTCTTCTAGGACTATAACTGGAACTGTGTGCTTTAGTCAGATGAGACTAAGTTTGAGCTTTTTAGCAACAAACACTGTATGCTTCAACCTTAAAAGATGTTTTACTGGAAGACTAGGTGCTACCTTATTGAAAAAAAGAGATATGGAGAAATGTTTTAATAGCAGAGTAAGAATAGTTATTGTACCGGTGCTTTTGTTAAATATCACCACTGGAAGTATATGCTCAAACAGGTTGTATTTTTCTACATTTCTTAATGTGAGGTTATGCTAAACCAATAGAATATACATTTATTTTAAGGCTGTTTACACATAAATGAGGGGTGCCACTGTGTGCTAAAGGTAACATTGGATGGATGATTTAATCCTTAAAATGTTATATGGGTTAAAGTAAAAGCAGCACACAGGAGGCAACAAGTCCTTGCGGAGCAGCCCCGCCAGCCTGTCCAGGTCAAGCTGGACTCAGAGCAGATATTTACCCCACTGAGTCCAGAATGCTAACAAATCACGCATGCTCAAAGCCCAAGTTGCAGTCAGCATTGGGACTAGTCTCAAAAACAGAGAAACGTAAATGGCTGAGACTGCATCTGTTCAAGTCTGTTAAAAACAGTAAAGGACTTCCTAAAGCCAATTTTTTATTATGTATTTGTTCTGCCACAATAAAGTAATGAATTCTTCTCAAACACCCAGACAGTCGTGGCAGATGGCCGCTCCTACTGAGCCTGGTTCTGTTGGAGGTTTCTTCCTGTTAAAGGGGAGTTTTTCCTCTCCACCGTCGCTACATGCTTGCTCAGTATGAGGGATTGCTGAAGGATTGCTGTGGTTGGAAAGTCTGCATCAACGGGGCCCAACCTCACGCCAATGACTGACGCAATCTGCTGGGATTCCTTAAATAGGAAACTTTTTAACTGATTGGAATGTTTGTATAAATGTATTGAAATGACTTCTTGTTAAGTGCCTTGAGATGACATCTGTTGTGAACTGGCGCTATATAAATAAACTGAATTGAATTTAAATGAAAATACCTCAAGATGAGGACTTTTCTCAGCAATCAATAGGTGCAATTAAAAATAGAGATTATACATTTACTCCTAACAAGAGCAGTTTAGTTTACTTTATTATAACCCAGTGCCAAATTAATGTACATGTTGAAGTGGGAAAAGATTGAAAAAAAACTAGATAGTACCAGTCGTTAGCAGATTAAATATGCATATGTGTGTATTTTAAGCTACTCAATATGTCAAACCCCAGTCGTCATTGCGATATCAATGTAGGTTATATTGCAAAAAATCTTGGACACAATGTGTGCTAGGATAGCATATTTTAGGGTCATGCTCGGCATATTGGTATACACTTGGCCAGTTGGACACTAGCTGTCCTCACTGACCACACTTGATGTATACTTTCTTCCTGAGACACCAAAGCTCCCTGGGTGTGTTCAGAGCATTGTGTAATTGTAAATAATTAAAAGAGTCCAACAAATGTGGTTCAATTGTAATCAATACAGTTATCACAATTTTCAGCAATAGTATCACAATGACTAATTTCCTTGAAATCAAGCAACTCTTATATTAGTGTACATTTTGCTTACATCGTGCATTACGGTAAAGAAGGAAAGGGTCCTGCAGCTGGAAGTCCAAGTCTTTTGTGATGGGCTCTGTAAGATTCTCAATATTGAGACGGTTCATTATTGTGAAGCCATGCCTGGGAGATGCCAATCTGAAAAACAAAGAGGACGCAGCACAAAAAGTTATTATTGTTGAACATGGAAAAAAAAAATCATTAATAAATATGGCTAGAAAAGCTACATTTAGGTATGTGATGAACGTCAATAATCACCACTGTACAGTGCCTTGTAAAAGTATTTTCACCACCAGGTTCTGTCCCATTACAGCCACAAACTTTAATCGCATAATTCTGGGATTTTAGGCCAACACAAACCATGACATAATTGTGAAGTAGAGGGAAAACGCTACATGATTCCCTATATATATCATACAAATAAAATTCTGTGAAGTCTATTTTATTCAGACCCCTATACTGTAATAAATCTAAAAATAATTCAGAGCAACTAACTGGCTTTAAAAGTTACCACCATTAAAGGGATATTCTATCTGTTACCAAATCCCCAGAGTTAGATAAGTGAGAAAAAGCCTTTTGTAACCAGCCCAATCATTGTCCTAATCTGGCAGCAGTCCATTTGCTTTAGCTTAGCATAGTGGTTCTCAAACCATTTCTCCTGGGCCCTGTTAATGTCCCATCCCCACCCCCCAGTGTAATTATTACTTTTTATTATTTTATTTGATCATTATTTACTGTGTAGCAATACCTAACATTGCCTTCAATACATTTTTAATGCCTGTCCGTGCACAGTTGGTTTAAAACATAAAGAACTCAGAGAGGGAAAAAAAACTATTGTAAAGGTTGTTTTGCAAAACTAAGGTCTTCAATCATCAACTTTTCAGTAACTGGTGTGAACCTGCTGTGATGTCACTTTATCTGCCAGGTGGAGATGTGTGTTTGTGCCCTGCGTCACTAAATTTGGTTCATTGAACATTGCTTTCAGAAATATGCCACTGTACGCAAGTTTCATTAAAAACTTCTTACAGTAAAATTTGTAGCCAAGATCACTGCCCTCTTCCTTCAAAGAGATGTGAATCTCATCTCGAAGTTTAAAGAACCCTGGACAGCACCTTCCCAAATGAAAGTTATCGGGACTCGCTGTGAAACACAACGGCTGTCTCTCGGAGCCAACTTTCTCGCACAGGACCTGAAAAATCAGGGCTTTAACAGGCTGTGTTCTGATGTAGACAGTGCCGAAGACATCGATCATAACATCATTCAGCTCGGGACTTGGCTGTTTAGACACCAGTGTGTCGCAGTGTATAATGTACAGTCAGCTACATCAAAACACAAAGGTAAAAGCTCAGATTTTTGAGATACTTTTTAATTAATTTTATTTATTTAACCTTCATTTATCCAGGTAAACTGTTTGAGAACCACTTCTCATTTACAAAAATGACCTGGCAAGGGTACTGTGCGAGAAAACGGGCTCCGACTGACAGCCGTTCTGTTTCACAGCGAGTCGTGATAACGGTCATGTGGGAAGGTGCTGTCCAGGAGATTCAGATCTTTTTGAAGGAAGAGAGCAGCAATCTTGGCCACAAATTTTACAGTAACAAGTTTATAATTAAACTTTTATACAGTGTCATATTTCTGAACGCAATGTTCAATGAACCAAATTCAGTCACGCAGGGCTCAAACACACACCTCACCTCCACCTGGCAGATAAAGTAACATCACAGCAGGCTCACATCAGGTACTGAAAAGTTGTTGATTGAAGACCTGTTTGGCAAAACAACCTTTACAATTGTTTTTTACCCTCTCAGAGTTCCTTATGTTTTAAACCAATTATGCACAGAGAGGCATTAGAAAAGGTATTGAAAGCAATGTTAGATATTGTTATACAGCAAAACTAATAAAAAAAATACAATAATATGTATTTTATGCATTATGGGGGGGGGGTCAGGATTTAGGAACCACTGCCATAGTCTTTGCCCCATCTGTGCAGATCTCTACAAAGTCCCTATATGTCTGTTGACATCTCAAATTTGCCTGCCGATGGTATTATTGGACAGAGGGATGACACATAGTTTGCTAGTCTCTGTTATGAATCATAGATGGAACCATGCCCATAGTGCAGGGAAGCATATGATCCTCCGCAGTTGTGTGCATTTTTTCACACTGTGCCACTATTTACAAAACTTTATATGAGCTCATTTGAGCATTTGCAGGTGTTTGGTGTAACAAAACCAAAGGCAAGATATCGTTAGTTATATTTTCTACTCTTTGGCCTGGAAGGAATTCGGGTTAAAAGATTATTTGGCTATGTTTTGTCTTCTGCTTTGCGTTTATGTGGGAGAATCATCAAAAACCTGTCTGTTAAGTTAGCTTTTAAATTCTATCCATTCATGCCGCCCCCCTGCAATGACTCTGTGCCCCCCCACTTTGGGAACCACTGGTAACACCTAGGATTTCATGTGCAAAATTCATCAAAATTACTCAATAATGATCCTAATTATTCCTGCTGACCTCAATAATCATATCAATTGCAAATAAAAATAAAAATAATGAGTAACACGAAGGAATTACAGGACAGATTTAGACTTGGGACTGCATTATGACAATTTCAGCCGTCGCTCCAAGGTGCAAGGAAATGACACAGCGCCGCAAAAGACACCTACTTCTGTAAACCGTTTTAACTTCCATAGTTTGAGTACTTTATAAGTCTAATGCAAGAAAACGGTTCTTGCTTGTGTAGCAAAATTTTGCGAAAACAAGCTGACAAAACATACAGCAACACAATGTTTCACAGAATTCCATCTTATATGGACGGAAGAAGACAATGGCTGGCTGCTCTGGGAACACTCCCAACAAAAGCCATGGAATTTTTTTTAAATCAATATCTGGATTGTGAGAAGGATTTCACACCAGAAGAATACGAAGAAAAAATGCTATATTTTACCAGAAAGATGGTACTGCATCTGAAGAATATGGCAATCTCATACATTTTCTGTACAGATACTGAACGAAGGTCATCATCAATGGCTGTAAGTAATGTTCTATTTAATCTAATCCCTTGGGTGTTGCTGGGCTATTATGAATGACTATAATTGTGACGTATGGCTGAAATTATCACCTCCAGGTTTACTGTATAACATTTACAACATTTCACCCTAATGACTGTAAACGGTGAGTTTTGTAGAGTAAATCACTTTAGGGGGCTTTTTTGGTGCTGCGTTATGTTCTTGCGCCTTGCAATAGTGGCTTAAGCCCAGTTTGTAATTCTGCGTCAGCAAGTTTGCACCCATCCGCAAACGTATTGACGGAGAAGTTTTCCTTTTATACTTCTCCATTGGTGTGTCAGCGTTACAAAGCAACTCCCCACCAGGACAGCAGGGGGTGTCGACCTTTTCTGGCGGGTCTGCCTAACATTGCAGTGACGTCTTTAGGCGATGACAGTTTATTTACTTCAGCTTGTAAACACACATCCATTCAAAGGCTGACAGAGAGAGTTTTGATTGAACTGGAAAGCCTTTTACTAGAAGTGCAGCTCATTGAATACTCTAAAAACACATGACAACAAACAAGCACAGCGGTCTGTTTTGTTGTTCTCTACACATCCTGGTGTTCAAAATCACCAAAAGACCATATTAGATAAACTGGCCTTGCAATATAAACCATCTAGTGCCCAAAAGCTGCATTGACTACATAGAGTATATCGACTATAGAGCACCGTTCTGGTGAAATTATCTGGGGCTGATGTTGGGCTGACCAATCACAGACGTGCCCTCTATGTTGCGTTCAACAGATAATTAAAAAATTGGGCTCTTGTGTCGACAGATAATGGCACTGCGTGTCTCTTCACCTCCGGAGACGGTGAACTATAAACTAGGCTTTGTCGTAATGTAGTTCCAAGTCTAAATCGGCTCCTGTAATTCCTTCATTTTACTTATTTTCATTTGCAATCTACAGGATTACTGAGGTCACCAGGAATAATTAGGATCATTTTACAGTAATTTTCATGGCTTTTGCACACGAAACGCTAGCTGTTACCATTCACTTACATTGTTTGTGCTAAGCTAACTGCAGCCACATTAGCTGGTTACAGAATGCTTTTTCTCACTTGTCTAATTCTGAGGAATACGGCAAGTGACTAAATTTCCTTTAGGGGTGGAATATCCCTTTAATAGAAGCCAGCTCTGTATAATTTGTTCCATGTAGGCCTTAGAGGTTTTTCTAAAGAAAATTAATGGATAAACAACAATCCCATAAAAATAATTTATTAGTCTTGCTTTCTGTTATTCTGGCCCCTATGGAATACTGACACAGGGAAAGTAATTGCCAAAAAAGGAATCCAAGAAACCCTATTTTTAGCTTGCCAGAAGCCATGTGGAGGGTACAGTGAACATGTGGAAAAAAGGTACTCTGGTCAGATAAGCCAAAAAAATATTACTTTTTGACCTACAAGCAAAACACTAGATGGAGGGAAAACTAGCACTGCACATTATCCTGTAAAAAGCACATGATGCTGCAGCGTTGCAGCCTTCAGCAAAGACTGGGAACCTGGTCAGTTAATGGGGAGATAGATGAAGCTGGATAATGGGACAAGATTTTTTTTTTAATTGTTGAAAATCCATTTATCATTTTACACAAATTTAATAGAGCAACTTTATCAGATGAAAAATACTTTAAGGTTTGCAGTTACAATTGATGAGATAGCAAAAAAAAGGGGTCTAAACACAAATATATGTGAATAAAATTCAAGGTCGTGTAATTACTGGTGGGATAATAACTGTTTTAGTTTTTTATTCTTACAAATAATAATGATGGATTATGGATGGCAATGTAGAAAAAACTGTGAGTCGAAAATTATCACTCCTAACAATAAATACTTCATCATTACAGCGGACTGTTGTTATGTGCTTAAACATGAACCCTGTAAAACTACTCGGTCTTAAACGTTTGTAATAACTTTATTACCTTGTGTAAATAAACAAAGTGCCTTCCACTTCTGTCTTCTCCTGAAAAACAACCAAGCGTTCAGAAAAAAAATCATAATAGAGTATTTAAAAAAGTGCTTCATTAAACATATTCAAGATTTCTAACTCTCAATAAATTCTGTAAGAACTCAGTAAGAACCTGTACGCCAGCGCGCCAACCAGAGAGAAGCTAAAATAAGCTAAGCTAAGTTAGCCTTTAACACATTATTCCAAACTTACCCACTCATTCGTCCGGTTATTATAAGTATACAGGGCGACTTGGCTGGCCACATCCACAATATTGTTTATGTAAGGGTCTTGTCTCTGCAGGGCAGACAGACTTATGTCCAGTCCTTTAGCAGTAAGGCAGCTATTGCTAGCTGCAGAACTCATCGTTCTCTATGGATAAGATAGCCAGCTAGCAGGCTTCAACGTCAACAAATTCGCAGAAAGACTGATAAAAACCAAACAAACGGCAAGTAGAAAATGTAATTACATCCCTAGACGCACTTTGACTGTATCTAAATGAGTCTGAGCAAAGCAACAACTATTTTTAAAAAGTTTTCGAGCTCTAACTGTAATTGAGTGAGTTTTTTACCAGCCATGTTTAGCCCGGCAGATTGTAAACATCCTAGACATAAGTAGTTGCGCAACGATCTGCTAATCCGATTTAATCAGCTTTGAAAAATCGATCAAAAGAAAGGTTTTGGTTGGTTTTGATATGAAAACCAAAAATAATTAATAAATATCAATACAAAAGACGTATGTAAAAAGTTACATATCTAAACGCTAATAAATGCAATAGCTTTAAAGCTGTAGCCTAATTATTCTATTATTATTATTTTTATATTATAGTTTAATTACTCCCTTTTGAAACTTATATGCATGTAATTAAAACAACACTGTGGTGCTGTGATGTAACAGGATGATTTTCGTGAGGGTATTAATTTTTACCAACTACAACAGCTTTTAATATTAAAAAATAATAATAATTTCTATTAAGCACTGTTGCCTTGCAGCGGGTTTGAATCCCTCCCTGGGGTCTTTCTGCATGGAGTTTGCATGTTCTTCATGTGGGTTCCCTTTTCCTCCCGGCTTCCTCCCACAGTCCAGAACATTATTTGCCCTTAGGTATGAGTGTGTAAGTGCATGGTTGTTTGTCCTGTGCCCTGGGATGGGCTGGCGACATGTTCAGGGTGTAGCCTACCCAGCCTCTTGCCCCATGAATGCTGGAGATAGGCACCACGATTATACATAATAGATGGGTGGCTACTGATGGTGTTTAATTTGCAGTTAAATTTATAGCCACTAGAGGGCATTAAAGGGATGCCTCAGACACCACTGACCTCTACTTGGTAAATTATATGTATGAACTGGAGTTGATCTGTCTCGCCCCGTGACTGCTGGAGATGGGCACCAGCCGCTTCGTAACCCTGCATAGGAAGGACGGGTACAGATAATGGATGGAATGGATGGATGGAGTTGATCTGAATGCAACTAAATTCAGGACTTCATGAAGGAACATTTTCAAACACAATTGTGTTTACTGGTCTGTTTATAGGTGATCAACTTGCTTTACCCTGCTTGACTAAAACATGAACGGTCACTGAGTAAATTTAAAAAACAGATTTAAGCAAGTCAATAAAGATTACCATCGTTCAAATCACACTACATTGTAATGAATAACTATTGCAAAAATGTTTTTTTTTTACAAGAGTAAATGTCTGACTCACACTTGATTATGAAGACTATGCTCTGACTTGTTCTTAAGATTTGTTTCTCTCTCTGTACCTGTAACTGTACCTTAGATACAGCAATGTTTTTATCTGTAAGCCATTATTATCAAAAGTTACAATACAATGAAGGCTTGAAATGGTACACTTTATGTATAATGAATCTTTATAATGTAAGAATTTAATTTTCTGAAATGAGCGACAAACAATAAAAAACCTTTTAGTACATATTCATTATGGTATGCATGCCGGATGAATGCATGTTGAATATCTTTTCATGCATGTTTCTAGTGTCTGTATCTATGGTCATTTTTGTGTTGGTGATTTTGCTGATGTCATGGCCAGAGCAGTCCTGCCACACACAAAAAAAGATCTTGGATCACAATTAGATTTTTTTCTCGCATTCATATAAACTGTATATGTACTGTATGTTAAATACCTGAACTTAGTTCCTTATCTCCCCCTTGGATTGACTTTGTAACCCATCACCAGTAAAATTAACAGAACAGACTGAATGCAGCAGCTGTATATTTTCAGAAATATGACACATTCCTTCTGAAAGGGACATCCAAGGACAGGAACAGTAACTGATACAGGAAAAGGACTTTCTGAAATTTGATTCAGCAATTCTAAAATACAGTATCAGGTCTGGAATATGATAACAAATCTTTATCCAACTATGCACTGAAAAAAAGTTGAACTCTGACTGGTGTTTTAAACTTTGTAAGAGTTTTCAGACAATTTTTTTTTCACTCAGGTGCCAATTATATTTAAAAAATGAACCCATCAGTCCATGAAAAATTTTGAAAAATGAGCATTTAGTATAAAGTCAAAATTGAGTTTTCTGTCTTTAATCAGTGGCCTGACAGATTTCTGAGGATTTTTGACAAAAACACAGAATTTATCAGGCAGGCTAGCTTAATAAGCAATTATTTTGAGAGTTTGGGCTCAATGAATCAATCAGATGAATAACAAATTCACCATCAGCACTCTAAAAAAACAATGGCATATATAGAAATGCTGGAAGCAGGAAGGAGCTTCCCTTTAGAAATAATTCTACCAGAAGCCAGATGGTTGCTAGATAAAATTGTTGTAAAAGAAAAAATACAAAATATGTATTTCTTGTTTAAATTAGAAGTGATATATTCAGAGAAGAAAAAAAACTTTTATTCTAACCTTTAAAGCATGGTAGGGGTTGTATCATGTTGTTCTGAATTTTGACAAGCTTTTGAATAATCCTTTAATGCAGCAAACTTCAAGAAAAAGTAAAGTTATTTTTTTTCTACTAAACGTAATGATTTTACAGTAATACAATGTAATGTATGTACTATTTCTCCCCTAAATGTGACTTTAGAAATTGTGTCTTTAGTAATTAGACTGAAACACACAAAACATGTCTTTCTTTCTTTCTTTCTTTCTTTCTTTCTTTCTTTCTTTCTTTCTTTCTTTCTTTCTTTCTTTCTTTCTTTCTTTCTTTCTTTCTTTCTTTCTTTCTTTAGTTGTTAAGAAAAACTATATGTAAATATTCAGCAAAAAAACAGAAAATAACAAATTTTTTGTTTAAAAAAAACAACCTACACTAGTATTATTGACATAAATTTTAGTAGTGTTAACAATTTCAACAACAATTCTCTAAGTCTCTCTCTAACATTCTCTAACATTGGAATGTTTTAAATTTATTGGATATGACTAATTGTCTAGACAAATGAGCGTGGTACCTTCAGACATCTGAAAGTTGTACATAGAGATGGGCCAGATTTCACCTACAATTCTCCTTCTGATATCTTGGCTGATTTCTTTGATTTTTTACCATGATGTCACAGAAGGAAGCAGTGTCTTTGCCTTAGAGTAAGTTAGAGTAAGCAAGTCATGTGGGTGGCCTGGTCAAACCCAACGGAAAATGTGCTATTGTGGGTAGAAGGAATGTTCCTTATGTTGTCTGTTGTTGTCTGATATATTTGTTGTTTCTATAATATACTTGCTGTCTTGTAAAAAGTGCTTGTGATTGCAACTGTGCTGCAAATTCTGTTTCCTCACAGGGACAAGGTTATCTACTATGGCTAACACATCACGAGGTGTTCCTCCATTAAACTCAAAATCTGTGACTAAGCAGAATTATGTGAGGCTTACAATGCCATAATATCATCATCAGATTTACTTTTTTTTTTAAAGTACAGTCATTCTCAGACCATATAACTGTAATGTCAACAAGCTCTTAAAGAAAGTTAAAATGATCTATCTTTACTCTGGCATTTAGCAATTTAGGGATCTCCCAAAAGACAACAAGCTGGATAATATTTGGAAAAAATAATTTATCTGTTTTTATTAACATTCTAGCAAAAAAGGATGCTGAACATTATTTATACCCTTCTCAGTCATCAATGGAAAAGTCCTTATTAGTTCCACAGCAATCAAATCCTTCCTACAGTTGCTGACCAAATGTTTGTATGGTATTTTGACGATGTATCATTTGTGATGAAGAGCCTAAAGTGTTTGAGGTCGGAAGGCCTCCGTGTATCACGCTAATCTTAAACTTGCTTCGCTAATCCTTACAGATTAAAGTAAGGACTCTGGGTTTCTCTAGGGGTATCAGATTAAAGGGGAGCAGGGGCGGGCTGGCCATAGGGACGTTCAGGCCCGTCTGTTCCAGGGCTGGTGGTCGGAAAGTTTTTTTCTTCTTCTTTTGTACTCTAAAGCAGCCGCGCTTGAGCCAATGTCATGATCCCGCTGTGTGTCTATCTGTGTGCGTGAATGAGGCGTCTTCCTTTATAGAAGATGTTTGTGAGCGGTAAGCTACTGTTGCGGCGACCTTCACTGAGCTGCTCATGTTGTGAATACACCTTTCAGCAGGCCTACTATTTCGACATGTCGTTTTGTTCTGAATTTGGGTTAAAAGATTTTCATGCAAGGCAATTATTTTTTTTAAGTGATTAATTTTCAGCTGAACTTTATCTAACATTCTATATATAATGAATAATTTCTATTTTATTTTCCTGGAATTTTGCTACTCACCGCCACCATTTATTTGATCCGGAGATTGCTGTACAAAAACAAAATATGGTCCAAAGTCCCAGGTTTAAGAAAGTTTTTCTCCATTCTAATTGCGAATTCAGATGTGCTCAACGACATAGCATTTGGAAATATTTAGCCATGTTATTGTGTCGTGACCAGATGAGGGTAAAATACGCAAAAAATTGTTCTGAAGTAAGAGGAACACTGCTTAAACATATTTTTATTCAAGTAAAAGGTAGCCGTCCATGAAATTACTCAAGTAAGAATAAAATTGTAAAACATAAAAAGGCTGCTTAAGTAGCCTACTGAGTAGCTGATCAGAACATCAGATCAGTTCTGTTGGCACGAATCTTTCAAAAATGATTCAATCAGACAGACAAAAATAAAAGTTATGTGCATATTCTGGCATTTTAAAAGAGTACAATTAAATAATTAATACATACACATATCATAATTACAAAATAAAAACAATTGAAGCACAAACTTTTTCAAATCAAAATTTTCATCACACAACCTATTAAAATAATACAAGTAATTTATCTATGTTAGAACAGGGTATAATGCTTCCATTGACAACATATAGTGCTTAACGTATATTCAGTTAATCTCCAAAGCTCAGCAGATGGAAAATAACAGAACAGCAAAGCTTGTGTACAAACAAGTGGTCTCACTTTAACATAAACTCTAGGTTTGTGTCTTTGTCTGGTGCATTTTTTGTTAAAACATGCTTGTTTTGAATCAGTGAAATTACCCACATTAGGTAGAGGATCCACAAGTTTTACTTTATAATAATTAATTTAATACTTTCTTTTACTAAAGTAAAAGTTAAATGTTTGGTGCAGTAAAATTACTCAAGCAAATGTAGCCTAACAGATTAAATGTAACTAGTTACTACCCACATCTGGTCATGACAACATAAAAATTTATTATTATTATGTTAAACATGTTAATATAATTGGTAGCATAGCGCTTTTATGCTATTTTACTACCAATACAAGTATTTTTGGTAGTTATTGTTTCAGTTCCATCCTTAGTGCGATCCAATAAAAGGCCTCTCCGAACCAAGCCCCCGGGCTGAATTTCAACACAAGTCCACCCCTGAAGGGGACTGAATATGAAAGCTACACTTTTCAGATTTATATTTGTAAAATTTTTAAAACCTTGTATGATTTTGTCCCTACACTATTATTAGCTCAAGGGATACAAACATTTTGCAAACACAATTGTGACATATATGTCAAAAAAAATTATATTCTTAAATTTAACTTCTAGGTCAGCTAAAAATCAAACCAATCTGGTAACACATTTATAAATTTAAAACTGGGCAGTTTATGAAATAAGTTTTCTCATAAGGGAATTGCCCTTTGCTAAATCAGCAGGTTGTTGCTTTCTCCCACATGAGATCCCAGCATTTCCATGTTTGTCAGAAATTCCCAGAGACAAACTTACTCGCACATACAAAAAGGTCTGGAACTGCAAATACAGAAGAGTCCCAAATAGAACAGATATTCCATGTGCAGGCTGGATTACAGAGGACATTTGTATGTATTTGTGGTTGTGTGTGTGTGTGTGTGTGTGTGTGTGTGTGTGTGTGTGTGTGTGTCTGCATGCTTGCATGTCCCCTGGGCAGAAGTATCTTTTCCCATGACCTGCCCTCCATCCAGTCTTCCTTCTCCCAGTCTTTCCTTTCTGTCTATCTCCCATTCACAGACTAACAGACAGTAGTCTGGGGAGATTCAGTCCAGCAATGAGCCTTCTGCTGCCTGTCTGTGTTACAACCTCTTCACAGCAGTCAAACTCTCATCTGCAGTAGTGACAAGATGTTTGCATGTTTAATACAATTCAGACCATCTTTTTCTCCAGTATATTTCATACAACTGTTAACATTTTTTTACTTCCATGAGCACTCAGATAAACAACTGCTTGAGGCCCACAAACTGTAAAATTGGTTACTAGAGATTAGAGTCATAGATTGATCTTGTGACTCTTTTAATGGACTTTATCGGATGACTTTTTCAAGAGACCAAATTGAAAACACTGGGTGCATTATAAAACTGATTAAACTGGTTCCACCTCACCCAGTTTTATTAATCCAATTCTATTCATGCACTGATGTATCAGAGTAAAACAGTTTATATCACTGTACCATTAGCCAAGAATAAAATGATGTTCTTCTAAGCAATTGGACAGATATGAACAGATAAAACAAATGGTAAAAGAAAAAAGAAAAGAAAAGAGCGAATCAGGCCAAATTTTTTTAAACTTCAGAAAAAGGTTTGGCTAGCTTGATTAAATTTAAACAAAAATGAAAGCAATTGTTGAATGCAACAATTAAAATAGTGACTTTTAAATTTAAATTTCAACAGCTATTTAGGTCTTAAGCAGTATTACCAACAGGTGCACTAACATTAACTTTTTATATACAAAAGTTTAATTAAAATCTTTAAATTTAAATTATTTAAAATGTTCTCAAAATGCATGTCTGTAAAAGCTACCAAATTCTGTGTGAAATTAAAAATATTTCTAAGAAAAACAAGCAACAAAACAAACACATAATGCAACTAATTTCATTAAATGCAACAAAACTACAAACAGGGTTGTTTGTTAATAGTTTGCTGCTAGAACATGTATAGTGTGAACATTTAAAAAAAATACATGATTTTTGCTGTGTTTGGTATATTTCTGAGTTTTCAGTTATGCCCTATTTGTAATAAAGCAATTTTTTGGTTGCATTAATATATTTCATCCAAACCCATTTGTAAGGAAAACCATCTCAGCCTTGTGTAAAGGCTTCTTTGAAGAAACAGGCTCATTTGTCTGCTGTCTTACTGTAGCATTGGACTCTCAGTCTTGATGCATTGCTGCATAAGCAGAATTTTAATATTAAAAGCCTTTAAAGTAGAATACCTTTTATCTTTTTCATAAACTCTTCAACATTCCCCCTCTAATTTACATTTCTGGGAGTGTTTCCACTCATTCATCAGTGCCAGCAAAAATTATTTCCCTCACACATTATATTAATATACCATTCAAGACCAAAATCACTATAGATTGTTCTGAAAAGACAACTGGATTGTCAGATGTTATCAATGGAATCATTTCTGAGTTGACTCCCTGTCTTTGCTATGTCTAGACTGACACATGCAGACAAAAGCTTTACAGTATTACAGAATAGTGGGTGGTGACTTTGCACTATGGCACTGAACAAATGAATACAGGCTGGGCTGAGTCATCCGATTCACCTCCTGATTATAGCCTGCAGCAGATTGACATGAGCCCTTCACACTGTGAACTTTGCATTCAGTGTCAGAGACAATTATGGAACGGCTGGTACTGCGATTAGAATCTGGGAATGCCAGTATCCTCGTGTTATGAAGCCCAGTTATTATATTTTGTAAAGGACTCTCTGTAAGTTATTTGTATTTCTTCGACAGATGTATTTCGTCCCTCTGGTATGACATAACGGGTTTTGTAACAACATAAAGATTTCTCTACTTTTCAGTAGAAATGTTAATCTTGTGAAGGCCTTCAAATATCACTTCAGTTGGAAAGTTGACACATTATTTGTGAAAGCAGCTTCATCCGAAAGCCTATGTGAGCGACAGAGCTAAGCCTTGTCGAGCGCTATGTAGTTAAGAGGTGATACTGTTGAATCTGTTTGACATTTTACTCCCAAATGAGCTTCATTTCATTGTTTGTTGCATAAAACAGCGGCTGATGTCTCCAGACAGTTATTTAGCGTGCTTCACAGGGCCAGACTAAATTCATTTCTGGGCTTTGAGGGCAATGTAGAAAATTGCGCCACTGTCCTAGGGGGAACAGAAAGAGAGGGGAAAACCATAATCAAATCCCAATAATCTTTTTGTTGTCGTTTGGCAGGATAAAAGAGTTCACATTTAGCCTGTGTGCCAGTCTGGAAGCACTTCATTGAAAAACTGTTAATACCACTTGAATTTAAACTTTACAACCCCCTACTTCAATGTTTTTTACAATTGTATGTGATAGCCTAACAGATATGATTGTGTAAATGTTAAATGGAAAGAAAGGTTGGATCTTTCTCAAAACATTTTACAGATAAAAATCTGGAAAGTGTGGCATGCGTTCTTTTTCAGCCCCTCTAATTTTATACTTTCTGGAATCGACATTTGCTGTAGTCACAGCTGTCATCAGTGTTTGCACATTGTCACTTAGCTCAAGCTCAGTCAGGCTGGATTGAAAGCATGTATGAACACCAATTTTTAAGTCTTCTCCATTGAATTTATGTCTGGAATTTGAACCATTAGAACATCAACCGGCTGTCCTGTCCCTGCTAAAAAGCAAACCATCTCCACATCAGGATGCTGCCACCACCCTGACTGTGTGTTCAGTGTGGTTTGTTGCAAACTGCAAACAGGAGTTGAAACTGCTTTCACCTTTCATCTCTTCCATTAAGGTCAAATTTGTGGAGTGCATAACTAGGAGCCTCTCCCACCTGAGTCCTCCCAAGTTACCATGAGCCTTTTGGCTGCTTCTCTGATTACTGCTCTCTGTGCCTCACCTGACAGTTTGATAGATAGATGAGCAATTGTACAACACATAGTGTCTGATGTGTTCATAATGCTGTTTGTTCACTAATGTTCTCCCACAAACCTCGGAGGCCTTCACAGAACAGCTGACTTTATATTGAGACTAAATTACACACAGGTGTAAAATAGATACACTACTATGTCTAGGTCTATCACACGAAGTCCCAATAAACCCCTTCAAGTTTGGGAGTTTATTGTGCCAAAATGTGAAAAGCTTCAATAGGCATGGGTACCGTTGGATAACACTGTAAATTTAAAATCCCATTTGAGTTGCTTCCAAAAGAAAGAAAGAGAGAGAGAGAGAGAGAGAGAGAGACAGAGAGAGAGAGACAGAGAGACACACACAGAGAGAGAGAGAGATCAAACTTGTGAGCAGCCAGCAGATCAGAGGTTGAGTCATGAAAGAGTCGAAAAACCAGATATTTAGTGAGCGAGTAAACACAACCTTGGCCAAAGAAAAGAATGGAGTTGAAAGGCTCCAGATGTGAAGGGACCACAGACCAATGAGATATGCAGGTCTCCAGTCTCGGTTTGTTCCTGGGCAAATTGGAGTCTGTTGGTAAGTTTGAGCTTGGTATGGATCATTATCGCCCCTTTCCTTTCCTTCTTTGCACACTCTTACTTGTTGCATTTCTTTTAGTTTTAGACATTTTCCTTTTTATATCTCATCAGAAAACTCTGCTCCCCCGTTTTTCCTATATATCATCATTATCATCATCATCGTCACCTTCTTCATCATCTGGATACCAGGATATACAGCTTCCCTCCCTTTTCTCTCTCTCTTGGCACACACACACTGCCAGGCACACACATACACATCTGGAAGCAGTCAAAGCGTCTACATGCACTGGGAGGGGGGCAACCTCTGTTCTCTCTCTCTCTCTCTCTCTCTCTCTCTCTCTCTCTCTCTCTCTCTCTCTCTCTCTCTCTCTCTCTCTCTCTCTCTCTCTCTCTCTCTCTCTCTCTCTCTCTCTCTCTCTCTCTCTCTCACTGCAGAGCTGAGCTGCAGGGGCAGCAGAGCCAGAGAGAAGAGAGAGCTCCAACTCCCGATCAGTAAGACAGACAAGACAAGCAGGCAGGGAGACACACAGCCGGACCATCATGGACTGGGTGAACGCAGAGAAACCATTATCCGGATGAGACAGGACGCCGTGGCTTCTGTTAAAAGGGGGGGACTCTGCTGTATTTCTGCGTGGAATAACCGACAACCCTTTGGGAGATTTAACCCCGTGATACCCGTGATGGAATACCCACACTCTTCTCATTCCCTAATTTTACTCTTCTTCTTCTTCTCCTCCTCCTCCTCCTTCTCCATCACCTCCACCTCCTCTTCTCCATCCTCTCACATTTTGACACGCTGCTGAAGATGCGCACGAATGCGTCTTTTGCGCACTTGCATTGCGACCGCCACTGACAGCGCCTGTGATTTTGTTTAACATTTTCCGTTTTTTTCTAAGAAAACAGAAGAGGAGAACGATAGGTTGGATACCTGAGTGAAAAGGAAGGTGTGAATTGAATCCAACTCGGCGGTACTGGTTTCGTGTTTCTCGCCTATAGGGCCCGGATGTACCGAGCGATGCACCGGTGTGTTTTTCCAACCGGTTCCGCTGAAAGCTCCCTCTTCTTTCTCGCCTTCACCTCCATCATGGGAATTAGGTAATATTCACTCCATCCAAAGAGACTCCCATAAACACAAACAACAGGAATACCCCCCTAAAAACTGTCCGTGTCAGACAGTTGGTTCTCCTCCCCCCCCCCCCCCCCCCCCCCCCCCCCCTCTTCTTTGATTTCTTTATTTTTAGGGGGCTTGTTATTTCCCCCTCCCTTTCCATTCACCTATAAGGATAACGCCGGACTACATTTATGGTAAATGAAAGCAAAAACATGTACATCCCGGAGGACACCCTTGAGAATCATCAAGGTATGTGGTGTCTTTTATTTATAGCTGACAAACATCCAAGTATATGCATGAAGGAAGGAGGGAGGGGAGTACGATGGTCTCCAAGTGGGGATGGGATGGGGGAACGGGAGCAAGGAGGGAGGGAAGAGGGAAGCAGAAAAAATAATAATTTCAACAGATGCACCTTTCACTTTCCTCTCTATGTGCAGTTGGTTTATTTCACCTTTCCTCTCCAACTACTCAACTTGTGTTTGCGTAATGGCACAAGAAAGCTGCAGGTTGGATATGCATGAGGCCATCTTTTTTTCTTCTTCTAATTTCTTGGTTTGCTCCTGTACTTGTGGGTTTGACAGGCCTCTCCATCGGAGAACTGTGGCATAACGGGTGGGCAGTGGTCATATTTAGCCAACAGGCAGTTGTAGGCGGGATCATTATTGGTTTGGACACATTTTCAGTGCGGAAAATGACAGCAAAAGCGTGTGCGTGAAGTATGTTGACAGATCTGGTTTCCCATTACATTTTTTTCGTGCATTAACTAAACTAAGAAGATAATAATTATTCACAATAAGTTTTCTTTAATCCTTTAAGAGCAAAGATGACAGGTGGGAGTAGATGAGGGCATACAGGAGTTATTTGTCTGCAAACAGTTGGGTTTATATTGAACTGTTTTGGGGGGAATAAGGCGAGAACAGTACAAAACACGAACAAAGTCCTTTGATTTCAACCACCTTGACATGTTAAAATTGCATCACAATCTAAAAGTAAACGAAGATCTAATGTTGCGATCTGTTTTGGGGTCTGTGTGCATGGCGCAGTATTACGCGACGCTTCTTCCACCCACGTTGCAGAGAGGGAAAGAGAGCAAAACCCGACGATGCCTTCATTTGGGGCAAATATAATTTGCTTGTTCACTGTTATCCTCCTCATGACCACCATCGAAGCCACCTTCCTTGATATAACCCCCTCCGTGCCCCCTCCTCTTCCTCATCTGCCGCCTCCATCACAACCACATACCTCTCTGCCTTGGCGACAGGTTCCATAGCAACAGGGGATAAGGAGGAAAGGAGAAGAGGGGTGGCGTTAGTTGTGCATGTGCGTGTTTGTGTCTGTGCGATTTGTGCGTGAATGTGCGTGCTGCGTGTCGCAGCGTGGCACAGTTTGCACCAAGAGGCAACTCATCACATGCTGTTGGATGTTACCTGCAGGAACCAAGAACAGCTGTCATGTTCGCGCGCTGCTTAAACAGAGAGGCAGCTCTCTGTGACCAGCCATAATTATTCCGTTTTGATTTGTTTTTGTGGTCCGCAGAAGTATTCACACCCTTGAACTTGCTGATAGATCAACGAAAGGTAGTACATGATTGTGAGGCACCAGTTCCATAGATAGTCTACTTGTATTTATTTTAATCTCTCTACAAAAACAGCTGATCTTTGCAAGCGGAGGGATTTAAAGTGTGGTGTGCATTTATATTCAGCCCATCACTTCCAATTTGTAGAGCTACCTTTGCAAGTCTTTTGGGGAATGGTTTTACTAGCTTTGTATGTCTAGAGACACACATTTTCACCTATTTGTCTTTCATTAAACAGCTTAAGCTTAGTCAGAGTGGTTAGGGAGTGAACAACAATTTTACCACAGATAGGTGTCAAACTCCAGTCCTGAAGGCCCAGCGTTCTGCAACTTTCAGATGTCTCTCTTCAACACACCTAATGAACATAAATGGGTAATTGACAGCACTCTGTAGAACTTGATAGCACAGTGAGGAGGTAATAAAGGCTTTTGATTGAATTATGTTTGACCAGGGACACATCTAAAAGTCTTAGGACCTTGGACCTTGAAGACTAGGGTTTGACGCCCATATCCTCTAAATGTTGCTCTGGCTGAACTTTAAAGGTTATTGTCCTATAAGGTGAACCTCAAACCCAGTCAGAAGTCTTTTGCAGCATCTACCATGTTTTCTTTCAGGATTTCCCTGTATTTAGCTCCAACCATCTCATCAGCTCTGGCCAGCTTCCCTGTCCCTGTTGAAGAAAAGCATTCCCACAACATTATGTCGCCCAGATCATGCTTCACCATAGGCACGGGATGCTTAGGATAAAGTGCCTTGTTATTTTTCTTCTACACATACCTCACCTGGTCTCATCTGATCAGAGCACCTTCCTTCACAATTTTTACGGGGCATTTCTGTACATTTTTCTCCTCCTACAGTTATTATGGGTCACTTTGCTTTTTCTCCGAATACAAATGGACACCAAACTTTTCATATTTTAAAGAATCCACCCATCCATCCATCCATTTTCTGTACCCATTATTCCTATGCAGGGTTGTGGGGGGCTGGTGCCTATCTCCAGCTGTCATGGGGCGAGAGGCAGGGTACACCCTGGACAGGTCGCCAGTCTATCACAGGGCTACACAGAGACATACAGGACAAACAACAATGCACGCACACACTCATACCTAAGGGCAATTTAGAGAAACCAATTCACCTAACAGTCATGTTTTTGGACTGTGGGAGGAAGCCGGAGTACCCAGAGAAAACCCACGCATGCACAGGGAGAACATGCAAACTCCATGCATTCGAACCCAGGACCTTCTTGCTACAAGGCAACAGTGCTACCAACTGCGCCACTGTGCAGTCTTTTTAAAGAATATGTACCAGTATGGTTCTTTGTGTTGGTGTAACTCATTAAACCTTGATAAAATTATTCAAAATTTCAGGTTCTAATGTAACAAAATGTGAAGAAGTTCAAGGTGTTTAAATAATCTCGCAAGACACTGTAAACAGTAACTTTAACGTAGATCGGAGTAAATACTGGGTGGTACAAAAATACACATGTTGACTGACTTGGTGAACAGGTGATTTTCATAACTCAACATAAGATAAGTACTACTTTGACTTTATTTCTGCTTTATGTCTTCATGTGATTCTTGTTGTTAAAAAAGTTCATCAGATAAATTAATAAATAAACTGCAAAAATATGTTGTAAGTTCACCACACAGGCAGGGATGCATTAATGAATTCTCCAAATTCTCCTGAAGCTGCGGGTCAGGGTGATGGTTTCAGCACCATGGACAGTTCAGTCTTCATTGGTCTATTGACAGCTGCATGACAGCTGCGATCTATCATGCAGCCATCAAAGTGGCTCTAAGATATTACTTTTTGAATTAAGCTTTACTTCACTTGCTAAATTAGTGTCCACCTGACAAAACTGCATGAATTAGATGAGACATGTTTACTTCCAGTATTTTAAATCTATAGGTCTTTATTTTTTTCCCACTGTTAAGGCCAGGGAAGGAAAGGCAGTCGGATATCATTTCAGAGGCTTTCAGTGGGTTTTAATTCAGATGGAGGATGGCTTGATGCCTTCACAGTGAAGTTATCCCAAAGTTTTTCGAGAAGAAAATTAGCTTTGTAATGTTATTGTTTCACAATAGGGTTCTTCCAAACCTGGAGATGATATACTATATCTGACTCTAACGTTTTTATCATTTCGAAGTCATTTCAGTTCTGTGGAATTCAAGGACAAAAAAGAAACAGCACAGACAAGGCTGAGTATATTTTCTATCTTAAAGATTTACATTAAACCTTCTACCTAAGCTACTCCTTCTGTACCCAACTTTCCTCCATCATACATCTGTTCATTCTTAACATCTGTTCTGCATTTCAAGCAGATAACGATACTCAGAGTTGCAATTAATGCTCAGCTGCGCTACATCTGAACAGTCTCATATCTGCAGGACTTTTATGAGTCAGGAGTTCATGAAGCATGCATGAGCAGAAAAAATCCCCAAGACAGGCATTTGAAGATCTGTTATCACTTGCTCTACATGATGTGGTTTCAAGATGAATAAACTCACTTGTAGAATTGCATGTTATCATACATAGCCCAGAAAAGCTCATGTGGACCCAGGATTTCCTCTTTTCTTTCTAGTAGAAGTGCAATCAGTGAATAATTTTCTCTGCGGGCACTGTGCCACAGGCATGATGAAACCTCCGTTAGGGATGGTAATTGATTTCTGATGGCTACCTGGGGGCTGGACACCTGCCAGTTCAACTCACTCTAATACCCCGGTTGGATATGCTCGACGATTCTGTTGGAGACAACCCATAAGACAGGCTTTTATGTTTTCAACCACCACTTAATGATTCACTAAAGAAGTTATGAAAATGTATCTCTCTCCAATTCAAACAGCAAAAACCTGAACTTACAGTACAGACTACTGCAGAACTGCTATTTTTTTATTTTATTTTTACAGTTTAAGATTTTTCTTACACCCGGCCGGGCCTTATTTTTACCTAGAGTAAATATATTTTGCTTGTTGGTGAGAAGTTGGCTCTCTTTCTCTTTTTAGTAAACACAGCAGATAAAGAGGACGCTTGTTTGATTTTCTCCTTGCTCAGTCTCCCACATTATCATGTTACGGTCGACAGCCAGACAAGTAATGCACCTTGAGATGCTTGTAGCATGGAGATTATACTCCATATTAAATATGTACCCTATCTAACTGTTTCTCTCCTAAATGAAGCCTCTAAAGGAGCTACTACTACCATTAACTGTTTCTGTAATATAGAAAGTACTCCTGGCCCAGTGCTACTGGTTGTTTTCTGTCTGCTCTGTCTGCTCCAGCCTCCAGCCGGTCATAGCAGATGGCTGCTCACATTGAGTCTGGTTCTGGTTCTGCTTGAAGTTTCTTCCTGTTAAAGAATAGTTTTCTTTTCCCACTGTCACCGGATGCATGCGCTGTATGAGAGATTCCTGCAAAGTTAAGAGCTTGATGCAATGGGATTGAAATATGATGTCTGTAATTAACTTGAACATGGGATTGGATTGGATTGACTAGACATTTCTGTACAAAAGTTGGAATCTGTTTGTCTTTTAAAGTGTCACTGGATGGTACCTGTTGTGAACTCACACTATAAAAATGTGGTAGATGATTCAGTCATACCCAAACTTTACATCACATGGAACTACCAAAATAGTCACGTCAAAAGTACTCTCGCTAAAAATCCCCAACATAAAATACTGGATTTCAAATACCTGGCCAACATGAAACTTAGCATACAATATTTTACCTAATATGGTTGGGAGTTTTTTCTTCTTTGAGTCCCTCAGTTTCATCCTGCAAGAGTTTTGAAATTAGATTTGTTTTATCTAGATCATCAACATTGTTTCCTTAATTCAATAGTTTATACTGTCCAGTCTGGACAGATATTTCGTTTTTCTGGTAGATAAAACAATATGTGTAAAAACAACATCTTTACTTAAGCTTCTTTTCCTTAGTTATCAGCTTATTTATTGTTGTAGTACATCACAAACCCTTAAGCAAGAGGAGAATCACTGTTTTGGTTTAGAACAAGATGGCCATTATTTAAAAAAAAAAATCCTTGCTTTTTTGAAAGGATTTCTGCATAGTTTCACCTTTCAGGTCTGGATAAGAGGCTGCAACTACATATATGCAGATGTTTCTATTTCTTGTTTCTCTTTTTACGTCCTTTTCACACAGCAGCGTGACTTCTTTAGTGTTGAAGTTTCAGTTTTCAGTAGTTTTAATGTCTGTCTTTAAGCATGTGTGAGTCAAAGCAAGCTCATAGTGGCTGTAGTGAAGGATGTAATTAGTGATTAAAGGCCAATCAGTATTAACAAAGTTTATTTTAGCATCTCATAGCATGGAAAGGCGTTAACTTGAGGATGTGACTCAACAACATCTGCTCGTAACATAAAAACACCATGGAGAGGAGGGAGAACTGAAGCAGACATAAAGCCACAAAATGTTACTGTAAAAGACGTAACTGGACTGGAGAGTAAAGATAAAAAAATACAAAAAAAACAATATTGAAGTCTAGCAAATGAAAGGGCTGAGGGAATGGATTAGACAAAAGAGACAGAGGTGTGGGCAGAAGAAGAAACAAAAAAGGGAGAGATAGATAGAAGGAGGAGAAAGAGGGGGAATTATCTGGGACTCTTTCTTGCTTAAGCCTCTGGTCGAGTATTGGAAATCTATCCAGAGGCTGTCCTCTGCTGTTAGCGCTACCAGGTCCCAGTCTTTAGTTGTGGAGGGACGACTTGCCAACAGCAGCAGCACTCTGTGTATGTGTTTGCACACGTAAAAGAAGTGCAATTGGTTGCTTGCCCACATGCATTGTGCCTGCCTGGCTGCCTCCATCTGCAAATGTTCATGTGTGTGTGTGTCTGGACATATGTCCTTCCCCGGAAACACACACACATTTTCCTATTGATCTGCCTGAAGCCACCACTGGAAATAAGGACTCCAGACCTGTAGCTTCTTCTATAGTAGTCCCCCATTCTCCTTTCTCTCTTGCTCTTAGCTCCCCTTTATGATTTTACTTTGTTGTCCCTCATTGTTCATTTTAATACTCACATTTTAGCCCTGCTGATTGACTGTTGAGTGTTTGTTTAATGCTAAATCAATGGGAGGCTGATCTAAGTAATAGTAGCACAATACTAGGTCAGTTCAGATTCATTAAATGTGTTTTGTCATGATTTTATTCAGCTTTATGTAACCCATAAATCTCTTTGTTATATAACCTCTCAATGTCTACCAATCATTTAATGGAAAATATTAAAAGATGATGAAAATTTGGCTGTCCTTAAAGATGGTTATTTCTTGTCTTCGAGCTTCCTATCTGCAAAAGCTTATCATACTAGATTATTTTGGTGTCAATTTGGCCACTTGTACATCTCCAGATTTCTTTCTAGTTTCCACTTGTTGCACTGCCAAAGCCAGTGATTTGAGCTAATGTCTAATCTGTGTCTAATGGCTTTTACAATTTTTTTTACTTCATGTATTTATAGCAGTTAGTTGTAGCAGTTAGTTGACAACCAGCATAATTTTTCATTCTACTAATTTTACACTGGTCAAGCATCTTCAGAGTATTATCCCGTGCAAACAAATGAGGAAATAAATCAACTGTATTAAAGGCTGATCTGTGTCTGCCTCAAACAAAGTGTACCTAAACTTATCTCTGGAGGTCAATTCTTTTCCACACACAGACTTTTTGTACTCCTCTACCAGCTTCTGACATAACACTGGCTGGGTATCTCATCACTCCTCTTGGTAGAATTGGTAAAGTATATTTAAATTGACTGGTTCCATGGCATAGACCCTGTTTTTAAGCATAGATCACAAATGTTCAACAGGGTTAAGTCTGAGCTTGGGCATGCTGATCTAGAATCTTGATGTTGACCTACTTTACGCATTACAAAACCTGTTTAGATTTGTGTTTGTGATCATTGTCCAGTCAGAAGGACCAGCTGTGTCTTTCAATCCTCTGCTTCAACCCATCAAGCTTAGACAAAAGAAAATTGGAAAGGGTGTTCATGAAGAAACAGTAAACTGCAGGAACACTGGTGAGTCGGTGCACATTGAAGCCAGTTTAAAATCAACATGGACACAGAGGACGCCAACCACGAAAGAAGCACATTGTTATACTTCTGAATATCAAAACTGCATGGATCCAAAATGACTCAACTACTGGAAAGGGTCCAAACAATATTTATTCAAGTTTTAATTTGGAGTCGTGACGTAATTGTACAGGCTTAAAAAATTTATTATCCAAATAGTGGTAAGGGTGTTTGTGTATTTTAGCGCTTGTGTGGATTAGAGAAAATTCACAATAAATTCAAAGTAGTAGGAAAAATCATGTTGGTTGTGGCAAAAGTAATTAATTTTTTTTTTTTAAACAGTTCAGGATTGTCTGTAAACATCTGGGTAAAACTATGAAGGTTGTTCGGTTGCATATAGTACAAGTACACATAAAAAGTAAAAAAAAAAAAAAAAGAAACTCAAAATATACAGATATATTACCCAGAGTGAAATATTTAAGCCTTTATTTGATTGAAATGTGAATTACTGCCTCTTACAGATAATAGAAACCCAAATCTGAGTCTTAAAAATTTCAATATTACATCAGATCAATAAAACAAGATATTTTAAACAGAAATGTCAGGACTCTAAGAAGTATGTTCATATCTCTGCACTCAATACTTTGTTGGGGCTCCTTTTGCATGAATTACAGCATCAATCCGATGTGGCATGGAGGCAATTAACCTGCAGCACTGTTGAGGTGTAAAGGAATCCCAGGTTGTTGCCCCACACTTTTTTCATCATTTCAACTTTCTATGTATTTACCTTATTCACAACATAAAAACTTTCTTAGACACTTATTTTGGGATTTTCATTATCTGCAAGCCATATTCATCAACATTATAAGAAACAAAGACTTGAAATATTTCACAATGTGTGATGAATCTATTAGTTTTATTTTCTGTAGTGAGTGACAAAAAATATTAAAACGTTATGGTATTCACATTTTTTAAAACTGTACTTTGTATTCTGTATTTGTTTTAAACTTCTAACCTTCGTTTTCAGTGCAACACATGGTCTTGCTCCATCTTATTTATGTGATGTTTTAAACTTTTACCAATCAAACAGGGTCTTGCGCTCAGCTGGACAACATCTGCTAGAGGTCCCTCAGATGAAATTAAAAACATGGGGTGAATGCTCTTTTCCAGCTGCTGGTCCGAAACTGTGGAATGCACTACCACTGGAGCTTGCTGCATCACAGACCTGCCCAGGTTTAAATCTAGACTTAAGACCTACTTTTTTTAGATGGCATTTAGCACTTAAGGGCTTTTTAGTACATTATTGTTTAACCTGGCTTTAATTAGCTTTTTATCTAATTGTTTAACTACTTCAGTTTTAACGTTTTTTATTAGCTATTTGTAAAGTCTATGTTTAGTTTGATCTATTTTTAATGTTGTGAAGCACTTTGGTCAGCCTTGGCTTTCAGAAATGTGCTATATAAATAAAGATTGATTGACTGATTGATTGATACTTCTACATAGTTAAACCAAAGTTTACAAAACTTTCTGAATCTAAAGGCAAAGTGGCTACGTAAGGCGACTGTTTCCATGTCAAGAAAAAATAAGCCATCAGCTGTGCGCCAATGTTTTTAGGCAAGTTACAGTGGAAGCTGAATGATTAAGAGAGACAGGAGTAGAGAGATCTCTATATTATTCATGGCCACAATGCATGTCCCCACTTCTATCATCTAGCAGGCCTTTTGCATCTTTCCCTGCAGATAGTTTGCTTTGTTTTCTGCCTCTACTATAGCCATCAGCCAACCATTTAGTGTTAGTTTCTGCATTTCCTTTCTTCCATGAATTAATTAGTCCATTTTCATGCTTTTACTGTAATGGTCTTTAGCATTTTTCGTGTAGCTAGCCACAAAAACTCAAGATACAAAACACAATTCTTTTGTCTCTGGGGAGGGTTCAGATGGCAAGATCAACACATTAAGACATTGTAAAACACAAAGTGGAAAAACCACAAGTTCATGCACTTACATTACCTAATGTTCGACTGTAAGCATTAGCAGCAGAACTTTATCTTGTCCAGTGTTGGGTCCTGGGGCAGAGCAACTGAGAGTGGGTTGGTAGTGGGTGGGTGTGGCAGCTATGTTTGTTTTTTCCGCTTTTCCTCTGAAGGGATAGTTGGCTTGTGATCGGTACATTCTGGCGATGGTTTGGGAAGGTTGCCCTGCTTATTGTTTGGCCTGATTTTTGAGTGTGCAATTTGGTTGGGTGAGCTCCACAGCCAGGTTTGTTGTTGTAGCCTGTGGGTTGCCAGAGATTGTTCATACTGTATGTGCATTCCCACAGTGTCACTTAACTTTGTGCCATGGCCTGTTTCATGAGACCATTGTATAAAGAAGGGACACTCTCCACTGGTTACGAGTTGGGGGACATTCCTAGACAGATGGGGATGAGAACAGGTTGTTTGGTGTTGTGGGCCAGCATTCTCTTTGGGGCATGGGATGGACGAGCACCAAAAAGTGCCTCCACTTCTGGGCACATATAAACTCAGCAAAAAAAGAAACGTCCCTTTTTCAGGACTGTGTATTTCAACAATAATGTTGTAAAAATCCAAATAACTTTACAGATCTTCATTGTAAAGGGTTTAAACAATGTTTTCCATGCATGTTCAATTAACCATAATCAATTAATTAACATGCACCTGTGGAATGGTCGTTAAGACCTTAACAGCTTACAGAAAGTAGGCATTTAAGGTCACAGTTCTAAAAACGCAGGACACTAAAGAGACTTGTCTACAGACTGTGAAAAACAGCCAAAAAAAGATGCCCAGGATCCCTGCTCATCTGCGTGAACTAGCATTAGGCATGCTGCAGGGAGGCATGAGGACTGCTGATGTGGCTAGGGCAATAAATTGCCATGTCCGCACTGTGAGATGCCTAAGACAGCGCTACAGGGAGACAGGAAGGACAGCTGATCATCCTCGCAGTGGAAGACCACGTTTAACAGCATCTGCACAGGATCGGTACATCCGAATATCACACCTGCGTGACAGGTACAGGATGGCCACAACAACTGCCCGAGTCACACCAGGAACACACAATCCTTCCATCAGTGCTCAGAATGTCCGCAATAGGCTGAGAGAGGCTGGACTGAGGGCTTGTAGGCCTGTTGTAAGGCAGGTCCTTACCAGACATCACCAGCACAAACCCACCTTCGCTGGGGGGTCCTCATGGTCTGGGGCGGTATATCACATCACCATCGGACTGAGCTTGTTGTCATTGCAGGCAATCTCGATGCCTTGCGGTACAGGGAAGACATCCTCCTCCCTCATGTGGTACCCTTTATGCATGCTCATCCGGACATGATTCTCCAGCAGGACAACGCCACCAGCCATACTGCTCGTTCTGTGGGTGAGTTTCTGCATGACAGCAATGTCAGTGTTCTGCCATGGCCAGCGAAGAGCCCGGATCTCAATCCCATTGAACACATCTGGGACCTGTTGGATCGCAGGGTGAGGGCTAGGGCCATTGCCCCCAGAAATGTCCAGGAACTTCCAAGTGCCTTGGTGGAAGAGTGGGGTAACATCTCTCAGCAAGAATTGACAAATCTGGTCCAGTCCATGAGGAGGAGATGCACTGCAGTACTTCAAGCAGCTGGTGGCCACTGCAGATACTGACTGGTACTTTTGATTTTGAGCCTCCCTTCATTCAAGGACACATTATTCTATTTCTGTTAGTCACATGTCTGTGAAACATTTTTAGTTTATGTCTTATGGTGTTGACTCTTTTAGTGTTCATACAAATATTTACACACATTAAGTTTACTGAAAGTAAAAACAGTTGAAAGTCAGAGGATGTTTCTTTTTTTGCTGAGTTTACATCTAAGCATCATATCTAAATAATATCCAGGCATGTACACACTCACATATACAACCCATACAGGGACATACAAGGTAGCATAAAGGAGCTACAAAGCTCTGAATTACAAAAGCTACATTCATTCATATATTTATATTGGTGTTGCTTTTATGTCACTTTTAAGTGTTTCAAATCAATAGACACATTTTAACATGAGACACTATAATTGTCCCCTAAATTAAATGTGATTAACCACTGTTTTTAATTTCACAAACCACACTTAATCAAAGATTACCAAAAGAACACAAGGCCCATCTCACATTTGCCAAAGGAAATCTTGATAACCATCAAGATTTTCGGGGAAATATCTTGTGGACGGACAACAATAAAAGGAAACCTTTTGGAAGCTGTGTGGCCCATTACATCTGCCATGAAACGAACTGTTTTAGGGCCTCATGAATTCTGCTCTCTACCTGAAAATCCTGAAGGAGAATGTTCAGCCATCAGTTTGTAACCTTAAACTCAGGCACACCTGGGTTTGCAGATGGACAATGACCCACAGCACACTGGCAAACCCAACTCTGAATGGCTAAGAAAAACCCAAAATAAATATTTTGGACTAGTCTAGTCAAAGTCCAGACCTAAATCCGATTGAGATGCTGTGGCATGACCTTGAACAGGCTGTTCATGCTAAAAAAAAGACAATTTGGCTGAATAAAAAAAATTCTGCAAAGAAGAGTGGGTTCAAAAGTCACACGTTGACATGATTGGAAATGGCTGATGATGCCAATGGTGGCACAAGGGGGGTTTAGGGGTCAAGCATGTTTTCCCACTCGGCCATGTGTAAACACTTTGATCAAAGTAACAAAAGATTTGAATGGAAAAGGCCAAAAAGGTGCGCTCTGAGAATTTACTTAAAGATCTCACAAGCTGATATAGCAAGAATAATTGCTACCATTTATTATTATTTAGAAGGGAAGAACAAGTCTGGAGATTTATAAAATGCTTAGATTTGACTTCAGCTTATCTTCCACAGTTCCCTGTGGTGTTTGATGTGTTTGTCTTTGTGTAACAGGAGGGAGGGTGGGTCGCGCACAAAGTTTGGCACTTTGACATCAGTTATGCAACAATAAATCTCAGCAAAAATAGTCGATGTAATCACACTAGAGGAACAGAGGGGGTGATGTTCAACAGAGATGATTTAGATGTTTTGAAACTGGGTACCATCAGCTTGCACTCTTAGTCTGACACTCATCTGTTTTGTGTTGATCAAAGATCAGCAAGGCTCAATTTGTCAAAATATGTTGTCCATTCATCAAACAGACATACTCTTTTTTAAAAAGCACTCGAAACCAATATTACTTTTCTAGCTTGTCCTTTGAGGATTTGATTTCATTTGTTTATTGTACTTAAATACAAAGCAAACATTCAAAGCACATATTATTGTCTTATTATAATGAAAGTTATATTTTACATTTGCTGAGCTGGTTCTTTGGTTAATCTTTAGGTTTTATTGTGCATGGTTGATAAACCCTAATGTTTTGACACCTGTGATTTAACCATAAAACAAAGCTAACTAAGACTTACTTCAACAGAGCAACAGCAAATGGTGTAGTTTGGATTTTTACACGACTTTTGCTTCATGTTTTTTGTATCGAGCTGGTTTTACAACACACCATGCATACCCGTATGCATCGATACATTTTACTGATCACAGCTGATGCATTAAAACGGGTTTTTACAGGCCTCACAAGTAAAAAAACTAACTAGAAAACAATGCAATAAACTTCTCCAAAGGCTTCAATGTGAAAATAGGATTTTCACATGTTTTACTTCAATGTCAGTTTTGAAAATATTTGCTTTATGAATATTTTTTGTAAAGTGCCTTGAGATGACATGTGTTGTGAATATGCACTATATAAATAAACTGAACTGAACATCTGGCACAGCAGTTTGAACCTTAACTTCTGCTTTGATTTAAATCTCTTTTAAAGAAGTTTCCAGTAAAATTGTTGCTAATGTTCTGCCTTACTTGAAAAATGTAAAACAACGTTTAGCTAATTTCTTCATAGGATTCAAGGGTTATAAATGGAGTAAATGCAGTTCTACTAATCTGGATTGCTTTGTGTTACAAAAATCTTGTCTGTATACCTGTCTAATGTGAAGTGATGCAATGTAAAAAGAAAAAAGGTTCATTGTTTTAGCTCGAACCTCTGCCAAAATCTAAAATTAATGAAGAACATTTGTTCTTCTGATTGCCAGTGAGAGAACGTGAAAGCATATTGACCAATGTCATCGAAGAGACAAAAACCCTAAAGGAAGTATCAGAAGCTGGAGAATTCGAAGCTAGGATTCTGTCAACACTTCATGTAGAAGATTTGAAGTCTAATTTCACAGTGATTTGTCAACTACCTGTGTGCTAAGCTCAAGCGATCTTCTATAAAGCATCTATAGATGGCATGTGGTGAAACTAAGCCTGAGTGAATCTACTGCTTTAGAGCAGCCATGCTCTCTGTTCCAGTTGTTTAGACTCCTGAGGGTTGAAGGTCTGTATTGGGATAGTGAATTCCCTGCCCTCATTAGCAGTTCTAATCCAACACATCCATATACACACAAGAACCAGAAGTGGCCCATACATACTCTTCTACAGACAAGATTTCACCACACCCAATTTACATACCATTCAGGGTTGATTTAATTTTTATGAGGCTTATTTCAGGCAGTTAAAGTAGGAAAATGAAGAGAATGATAGAGGGAGCAAATGAACAGAGGAGGGAGAAACGTTTACCCTCAGGCTCTCTGCAGGGATGCTACGAGCTTTTTCATGACATGGCAGATGTGTGCCTTTATGTACATCAGAAAATTTGTATTTCTGCATCCAGATCTGACCTGTTTTTGGAGGCTCCTAGAACTGACTTTTTGTAAAGAAATATGTGAACAATTATGTTTAAGCGCAGCTCTAAATTAGAACTAAACATTTTGGTTGAGTGAATATAAAAGTTATGTTCTAACTATAAAGTACAATACATCAAAACATTTTCTTAGATATTTGTCACAGCAAATTTAATTTTAACTCCAATTTTTAATGCAGTACTTTAAGCAACAATGTGGATTGTTAAACATGTAAACAAGTAAAATGTTAATGTATCAGAGCTAGCCAAAAAGCTATTTTTCATAAGCATCTAAGAAAGAAAGAAAGAAAGAAAGATGATAGAAGCCGTACACTACATCTAAATAGTCCATAATGCACTGCAAATCTGGCATACCAAGTACGCTAACGCTAATGGGTAATTTTAGTGTTTTTCAGAATGACTAAACACAATATTTCCCCAAATGTTAGCAGGTGGCTCCTTCCCTTCTTAGCCTGAGGTGCAATACAGATTATAAGAAAAATGTTAAAATTTTAAAACTTTAGTTGTCAAGTGTAACCAAATAAGTTGATTGTTTCTGTAAAACTTCTGCAACATTTGTTTAATGTAGAGCTATAATACCATTCCTGTAGAAAAAGTCCTCTAAAAGATCTCTTGTTTTTGCTCTTTGTGACACTTAGATGTTTCAAATAATCAAACCAAATTTAATATTAAAGAAAACCGGAGTTAATACAAAGAACCTTTTCAAATAACAATGTAATTTACTAGGGAAAAAAGCATCCAAATCAAACTTGGTTCAATGAGAAAACATACCCCCCCATGTTAAATCATGAAATAACTGTGATAAAGCACAATTTTAGTTCAATTTCATAAGCCACCCCAAGGCATGATCACTGTCTGACCTGTAGAATCAAGTAATATTTTAAAAAGAACCTGTCTGGTACCATGAAGTAGGCTGAAAGATCCTAAAAAGGAACATATTGTGCACTGATCTAAAGAAAGAAGAGATAGGAAGCAAAGTCATTAACTTCGATCATTGTGGAAGTAGGTAAAAAGCCATTTCTACCACTTTGGGACTCAATTCAACCACAATAAGAGCCATTATTCACAAATGGAAAAAAACAAAACCGGTTGTAAACTTTACAAGCAGTGACTGACCGACCAAGATGACTCCAAAAGCTGTGATGACTCATCCAAGAGGTCACAACATTTAAAGCACTGCAGTTCCAGTCAGTGTTCATGATTTAGCAATTAGAACGAGACTGGATAAACATGGCTTTGGAGAGTTCTCAGTCCCAAACCCCAGCCAAACAAAAAGAACACAAAGGCCGTCTCACATTTGCCAAACATATCTTCTTGACATGTGCTTGACTTTTTTGACATGTGCATCCTATTCCTTCTGGTATTACATCTGCCACAAAATCAAAAAGTCCAGTGTGAGAAGCTGTAGCACAATCTTAAAAATCCAAATCATGCTGAAGAAGCTACCAGTGTCACCTAAATAAAAGAAGACCAAAGAGGCCAAAATTCCCTCACAGTGATGTAGGAAATTAGCTGCCATTCTGTAAGGGGGCAATTACTTTTTATATGCACTGTAATATACTGAAACCAACCAACATTCTGGTCAAATCTGTTTGAATGACATAACACCATAGACAGATATTTTTGCAGCCTGATTTAGGATTGGATAACATCTGCTCATCATCTTTGCCATTTTTTTCAGCTCCTTAAAACTTAAAAGTAAAAAATTGCAGTCTTTCAAATTCATCTTTTATTGCAGTAAGGCACAAAACACCCCAAAACAGACAAAACATTGGATTTGAGTTAAATTATTTGCATGGATTAAAAAACCCACCTTGACCTAAAGTTAGTTTTCATTTTTAATAAAGCAATAGCAGTTTAACCTTACTTAAAAATAAAGGTACTGAGGACAAACTTTTGCTTTCCTTTTTTATGTTCATTTGTCTTTTCTAGTGAACATGATGTAAAGGGTGATTAAACTATTCAAGCACAGCTAAAGTTTAATCACTGTTTTGGCAAACTGTTAAAGGTTTAGCATTTCTGCATGACATAACCTTATAGGTTGAAATGCTGAAAGGTTCTCTTTCCCTGTGTGGGAGAACATCATATACATCTCTAGCAACACATGACATGAAGCTTGCATTTTGGCTCATTTTTTTGGCACAGTTGTCTCTCAGGAAGTAAGGTTTTAAGCACAAAAAGGATACTCAGCCATGCTTTCAGCAGGTTCTGAGTTCCGGCGGTCTCGTTAGTCAGGCCTGTGGTGGGCTTGTCAGGGATGAATAGCTGCACTACAGAGGAGTGGGTCTGCACGCATTACCACAAAAACTCACACATCATCACACACGCAGTACGCTGTGAGCGTCCCCTTGCTGGGCGACAGCACCAAGGAAAGACAGATTAAACTAAGAGAGGTGAGATGCAATTTTCTCTGTTCATTTGTCACTGAGTGTGCTGTTGTGTCTCTGTTTGTGTGTAGATTTGCTTGTTCTGGGAGCATTTTCATTGGTGTGCATGTGGGTGTGTGTGTGTGTGTGTGCGTGCGTAGATGTGCGTGTGTGTCTTGGGCAAGGACCTGTCAGATCACCTTTTACAGCTAAGAGTCATGGGGTACAAAAGCCTGTTGCATAGCCTAGGGCACAGGGCACTGTCTGCTACTTTTCCTACTGTGCAGCTACACAGAAAGACTGAAAAGGTTAAGCAACACTTCAACATAAGAGAGCAAAGGGCAGTTTCTCTAAGGATGCCACCTTGTTTTGAATAACATCAAAAACGAGCTCTTCGAAAGGCTAAATTATATCAAGAAGCTCAGCTTTTCAAAATGCAAGTGAAGATGCTGTCACACTAGCTTGTTGCAGACATTCGTTTAACTAAATCCACTTTTTATGTAAGTCTAAATGTGAACAAATTAAACACAATTTACATATTCCCCATCATGAAAACAAAGAATGTTTGTCGCTTATAATGAAAAAATTGATTTTTGGAATACGTTTTTTTCTACCATGAGTTTTATGTATTTATTATGGCATTATGGCAACAGAGTTTTGATCACACCCCCCCCCCCCAAACCTTAATGATCATCTTGGGCTGAAAGTTCAATGCTTTGAGTGTTCTCACTAATATTTGCTGACTTATACAGTAAATAGCTCAAAATCTCCTGCTGGTTAGCCACTCCTGGCAGCTCAGCATGCTGAGGTGAGTGAATCTTCATCGGTGCAAAGAGAGCGTCTGCAGAGCATAGTTTGCCATTAAGTAACATTATTAGGAAATTGCGGTGACAATAATGCACAGTATTTATTCAAACCTAACAGTAGGGGTGTATAGTTATATATACAGAATACTAAACAAACATATATTCAGATTTTGTGCTGTTGGATTAGAATCAGGTTGTAGGATGATCTTTGAATTACAAAGAGCAGTAAGAGAAAGCGATTTGGCAAATTATTAAAAACTGCATTTAAACTTAAACATTCAAGAACATGTCCAAATGTAAAAATCTGTGTATAAATCTGCTTCAATGTAATTTGCTGTTGGGCATTCCCTCTGTCACGACACCTTGATACCGATCAGTCTTTAAATGTTGCAGGACTGGTAAATTGAATGAAGCAAGCCCTTTCATACCATCACTGCAGCAAAAATAAATTTTACATGCATGCAGCTGGAGTATCCAGTAGACTGTCTGAGAAGACACAGGTCGATTCCCATCCCAATCTAAGGGGCTTATGATTCTGACTGCAGCCTAATAACCTTAAGACTGTATCTGTGAGAGAAGGACCAAAAGAACAAAAAACATATTGAAAGCCCACATCTTCTTCCATGCCATAGGCTTACACATTTGGGGTTTGCAATGGAAAATTTGCAATTGGATATTGTAAGGTGGAACAAAGTTTTATTTCTGAAAATAAAATAAATTATTCTAGACAGTCTTAATGGCTTCCAATATTACTCACATGTTAACAAGATCCAACTGGAGACTTCTTCTACGTGGTGCAGTGGAGAAGCCCCCATCCTGATCGGGGGGAGCTTTTTATTTGATGGAATAATGGAGCTTCAGGTCTTGCAGGAGAGTCAAAACATGGCTCCGGCTATGGGCCCTTTTGAACCATTCTATATGATGTAACTCCCACTGAAAAGTGAGGTTTAGATTTAAGGGTGGACATTACCGGTCGTTCAGACCACAGATGCTCTTCCTGAAGCTATTTTCACCACAAGGAGAAAAGTTCCCAACAGCCTAATGGAAGTATTAGTATTAAGAGAAATTTTTTAAGTGATCAACAAGAACAGAGAGGGTTCTCCGTACTGAGTCTATGTTGACACTGCAATTGGCCTTGACACTGCTATGGTCTTAAACATCTGATCAGTTAAAGAAAAGCCTGTTTTATTTTAAATGTAATTTTAAATAAATTGTTCAGCTCTGTTTTTGTATTTTGATGCTTAGCCTAAAACTTGATGATGATCAAGTAACTCAAGTAAACAATTTCATCACTAACTTTATTGGGTAAACAATACGTATATTGCACAAATACAAGGATTAAAAAAGTGTTTAAATCTAGAGAAGACACCAGATGTAAATTTTATCTGTCACACTTTAAGAAGCTTTAAACTGTTATGAATTAAAGGAGAGAATAGCTTCTATTACTAACTCTTAAATGTGTGCTTGTGATTTACAAAACAATGAACCAATTAAATAGTAATTTTGTCATTACTCTCCTGCGCCATGTTCTTACTCAGATGTTGTCTCTCCTGAAACCAAAAAACTAAGCCCAACATCTTCAGAGGAGTATGGTACTGAAAACATATAATTTTCCATATGATTCCAGATCATACTCGAGGGTTGACTTCTAATTGACTTCTAATGTGCAAATATGTTTTTTATTCATCCTCTGTCTCCATTTCCTTTCCCACTCTGTCTTTGCTAAAACAAATATTCCAGCTTTGATACGGTTTTCTGTTTCTCTTCCTCCGTTATTCTCTGTTACCCTTATCTTCCCTACTTTTCATAAAAAGAAAGGAGTAAGGGTTGGTACGAATTGACCAAACTATATAGGCCATTAGAGTGTCCTTGACTGTCCATGTGCGGAAAGAGAGGAGGCTGTTATGTGTTTGTGTCCCCTGCTATCCTGTCTATCTAGGCCAGTCTTGATGTGTGTGCTCCATGGACCACTTCCCCACAGACTATACTGTATATGTGTGTGTGAGTGAAAGCGAGGGTATGTCTGTTCAGAGCAGTCCACTTCCCAAAAGACCAGAGTCACTTTTGCACTGGAGTTATAATGACTAAAACAGGCTTGTTACAGGACTTCTTTAACAGTGTGTGTGTGCGTGCGTGTGCGAGTGTAGGTGTGTGTGTGTGTGTGTGTGTGCATGTTTCCGTTTCCAGACCTGCATCTATAATTAGCTCCAGAAACAGGAGAATGTTTAAATGTTTAGAGGGCTTATCTGGTGTCTCAGAAATATGTGAAACATGTGCTGACACCACAAAGCTTCCTCCTCATTTACTTATTTTTCCAAGGCAATGAATTCTGCCCCATATGGTGGCGATGGCATCAACACTACTGTAAAAAGAGGTCAGTTTTTAGTAGCAGAGTACATGAAGTACTGAGTTCTTGTTGTTTTTGGGGAGATATACTTTGTTTTGTACCACCCTCCCCCTGAATTCAAACTTGGAATGTTGAAAGGTCCTCACCATCCCAGAGTTTAGATTCAATCTGCAAAATGTACCTGTGACTAAACCAGTAGCTTACATCCACAAAATTATTCATACCCCATACCCCTTGGAGATTTATGTTTGAAATAATCTTTCAAATTTTCCAAAAAGTTTCTTCTGACCAGAAGTAAGCCTTTTTGCCATACTCGAAGTGGATTGATCATGTTGCCTTGCTGCGTTTCATGACAATATCTCAAAGTTAAGGACATAAGAGCAAAAATAGACTACATTTCAGCCATCGGAAGTAAGATACCAGGCGTGGTGGTAGCTCATATATAAGTGAAGCTATCTGTCATTCTCCTTTCCCCCTTTTTTCATTTATTCTCTGTTCCTCCTCCACTCCACCCTTTTTTTCACCACCACTTTTCAACCAAAGCTTTTTATTGCATCTGTGATTTGTATTCCAGATCAATATGCCTATGAAGGAAAGAACAAGGAAGAGAGAGAGAGAGATGATAAAGAGGTTTTTCGGGGATTGGCTTGGCGCCTGTGGTGATGTCACCAGAGCAGGAGGCGCGACATGGCCTGTCTGTTTGTCATGTTAACCGAAAAAGAGCGGGTAATCTTATGAAGAGATGGAAGGACATAAGAAAGAAAAATAAGAGCATTCTAATACTTCAAATATTTATGTATCTTCTTATTGTGCATGTTAAAATGCAGACATTCCTGAAGGATAAAAGAAAACATGAAAACATTCTGCTGCGTAAAATGTCATGGCAGGTTCTCTGCATACATGCATCTAGGTCGCAGCATGATAAAGTTGATGATTAATGACATTACATCAGTGTGGCAGACGGAGTAACCATGGAGACACCACATTAAACAAACACGGTGTTCCAACAGGGACAAAGAGAGAGGAAAGGAGGATGAGGGGAGAGGGTACAGCAGGGACACAGATGAGATGAGAAAAGATGGTGAGGAGAACAGAGGAGGGAGGCAACAAGATTTCTCATCCTGGCTGATTCAATGAGATTGTTTGAAGCTCCACAATGCTTGTTGACTAACAGCGGAGGAGGTCAAAACACAACTGAGACTTATATAGGGTGACCCCAGTTTCATATAATGAAATGAGCATCTTATCAAATCAGGAGGACCCAACTGATTTTCTGTTAGTTAATGGAACTGAACATGATGTGCTGTGTATTGAATAATATAACATCCTTTGGTTTCTGAAAGCTTTTATAAACCACACATGATCAAAGATGATTTCCTGTATCAATCCCACATCCTTCCAATCACTATCATCCTTTGTTTCTCACTGTTCCAAACTGATGTTTTTACTTATGATGAAAGATACACAATGTTCAGAAGAGAATGGAGAAGTTTGAAACCGTGAAATATCCATTCCATGGAAGCAGGCGGTCAGAACTTGGGGGCAGCACATGTGAAAGCCCGCTCCCCTCGAAATTTATAACGCATGTTGAGTTTACAGAGAAGTTGGTGGTCAGCAGACCTCAGTGAACGTGAGGGGGCATAAGGGTTGAGTCATGGAGGTCTTTGTAAACAAAGATTAAAACTTTGAACTGAAAGCGGTAGGAAACAGGGAGCCAGTGTAAATCGGCCAGAATGGGAGAAATATGCCTGTGTCTGTCCGTGACAGTTAAAAATCTCACTGCAGCATTTTGCACCATGTGAAGGCGATGAAGAGAGAGTTTGTTGATATAAAAAATAACTGAATTTGCATAATCTAACCCAGAGGTGATGAAGGCATGAATGACTGATTCCAAGTGCCATCTTTTGAGTATATGTTTTAAATGTGTTAACCTACGGAGTTGGAAGAAACAGGATTTAACTACTGCATTTTTTTGTGGTACAATGGTAACCTCAGAGTCAAGTTTGACTCCGAGACTTGTTACACAGGATTTAAGATTGAAGGGGAAAGCGGGAAGTTAACAGTTGGAGAACTTTTGTTATTTGGGTTTTTTGGCATGAAAAGGATGGCATCTGTTTTGTTTTCATTCAAAAGGAGGAGATTGGAAGCAAACCAGTTTTTGACCTCCAAAAAACACTCCATGAGCTTAGACTTTTTTCCTGTACATTGCAAAAAAGTATTTGGAGCAAAAAAGTATTTGGCAGCCCCGAATGGTCCCAGTTGTCCCATTTAAAAAGTGAGAGAGGTCTATGATTTTCATCATAGGTACACTTTAACTGTGAGAGACAGCATGCAAAAAAACAAATCCAGGAAATCACAAGGTATGATATTTAAAGAATTTATTTGTATAATGTTGCAGAAAATAAGTATTTGGTCAATAACTAAAGTTCACCTCAATACTTTGTTATGTAAACTTCTCCAGTAGGTCTTCACCAGGCTTGTACACACTATAGCTGGTATTGTAGCAGATTCTTCCATGCAGACCTTCTTTAGAGCTGTGATGTTTTGGGGCTGTTGCTGGGCAACACAGACTTGCAACTCCCTCCACAGATTCTCTTTTGGAATAAGGTCTGGAGACTGGCTAGGCCACTCCAAAACTTTTAAATGCTTTTTATGCAGCCACTCCTTCATTGTCCAGGCGGTGTGTTTGGGATCATTGTCATGCTGGAAGAGGCAGCCACGTTTGATCTTCAATGCACTCACTGATGGAAGGATGTTTTTGTCCAAAATCTCATGATACATGACCCCATTCATCCTTTCCTTAATACGGATCAGTCGTCCTGTCCCCTTTGCAGAAAAGCAGCCCCAAAGCATAATGTTTCCACCCCCATGCTTTACAGTGTGTATGGTGTTCTTGGGGTGCAACTCAGCAATCTTCCCCCTCCAAACATGGTGAGTGGAGTTTATACCAAAGAGTTCTATTTTGGTCTAATCTGACCACATCACATTCTCCCAATCCTTCTCTGGATCATCCAGGTGGTCTCTGCTGAACTTTAGCTAGGCCTGGACATGTGTGGGCTTCAGCAGGGGGACCTTTTGGTGTTGCAGGATTTTAATCCATGACGACGTAGTGTCTGACTAATAGTAACCATTGTTACTGTGGTCCCAGTTCTCTTCAGGTCATTGACCAATTCCCCTCGTGTAGTTCTGGGCTATGTCCTCACAAATCTCAGGATCACATGTACCCCACGAGGAGAGATCTTGCATGGACCCCAGGTCAAGGGAGATTGTCAGTGATCTTGTATTTATTCTGTTTTCTACTAATTCCTCCAACAGTTAATCTCTTCTCCCTAAACTGCTTGCCTATTGTAGATTGGCTCATCCCAGTCTTGTGCAGGTGTGCAATCTAGTTCCTGGTGTCGTTGGTTTTGGCCACGGTGGAGGTTGAAGTCTGATTGTTTGAAGGTGTGGACAGGTGTCTTTTATACAGATAACGAGCTCAAACAGGTTGTCAAATAATACAGGTAATGAGTGAAGGCTAAAAGAGCTTCTTAAAGAAGAAGTCATGAGAGCCAAAATTCTTGCTTGTTTGTATGTATGCGATAACTATTTATTTACTGCACCATTATACAAATAAATTATTTAAACATTATACAATGAGATGACTTGAAATTTTCTTTAACATTCTGTCTCTCACAGTTGAAGCTACCTACAGTATGAGGAAAACTACAGAAGGCTCTCATCTTTTTAAGTGGGACAACTTGCACAATCAGTGGCTCCCAAATACTTTATTGCCCCACTGTAAATCGAACACTTCACCTTTTGGGTCATCTCTTTGTTCACTATGATAGACTGGAGCTGCATTCCCTGGTTTTTCTGCAGATGAGGTAACATTTTGTCAATCCGTCTTCTCCTCCGTCCTGCCATCACACATGAATAAGACACTAACATATTTAAAAACCTCCACATAAGGCATAGACTAATTTCCAGCATGGAGGGAGCAGTTCACCCGTTTCTATTTAAGAATAATGGCCTCAGATGGAGAGGAGGTGGCTGTTCATCTACAAAGATGAAAATATGAGATCATGAGGTTCCCAAACCAGACACCCCTCTCTCCATGAATACGTCTTGAGACCTTGTTGAAAGTGGTAAGAGGCAGTCCTGGTGCAGTCCAACGTGAACTAGGAACAAGCTAAACCCTTAATGGAGAATGTGGACACAGCTCTTGCTTTGGTTATCCAATGATGGAGATAATTAGACATTATTTATTATGGATAATAAATAATGAACCCTTTCAACCCATGATGAAAAGTTAATATCACCAAGGTCTCAGAAAACCTGGTAGTACCCCCCCCCCCCAAATTAATATGATTTCAGCTCTGCTCTCTATTGCATCTTGCTACCCCAGTAAGCAATCCATACATCCCTGACATGTTGACCCCTCCTAACCTCACTACCCAATATATTTAAAAGTTCAGTCTACCTCGTAACAATGGCCCTTAGATTGCTTCTTTAACTGCCATCAATTTTCCTTTTCTGTCTCCCTTAGTTGTTACGAGCAAAGAGTTTTGCAGAGATTGTGAACCCTGTTGGACTCTCAGTATAACAATATAGTATAAAGACCAGCAAGAATAAAAATTTATGTTTTATATATCCTGTAGTAGAAATTTGTGGAGTTGGCACATAATTTCACACCCTGCAAGTTGCAGCTCAGTGATTAGAGAATGCATTTGGGAATTTCTAAGTGAAAATGGGTTTCCATTGGGAGAGTCTCAGGAGACTGTTGCAACATTTGGTCACGTGACCTGCCAATTAGGCTGAATCATATGTAGCTTGCCACAAGTGTTTTCCTAATGGAAGCTTTGCTTATGTAAGGATTGCTAGCTGGAAAGTTCACTGTTTTTCTTTGTAACAACACTTGTAGGATGTCTGTTTCTCATTATTATACCTGGAGTTGGAGATATCAAAACAATAAACAAACAAGGATATCACCAGTGGTACTATACGCATGGACAAACCCCCCCCCCCATCTTTTTCTGATGTTTATTTGTTATACGTCAGTTTTAAATGCCACTGAAATTTCTATTTTTTCTTTCTTTTTGTTTGTTTATTAGTTTGTTTCGCGAAAACAACTGTAGATGCTTTATAAAAAAAGAACTGGTTCTCACATTTAACTTCTAACTGACTGTGAAGTACATTGAGCTGCACAAAGGTTTACTTACCAGTACAAAGGTTTCTTCCACTGGCTTGGAACTCTGGGCTATTTGTGGCCTGAAAGAAAGCAAAGACATTTTGAAGAATGATCACTTTAAGATTTTATGTTTATATGGTTTACTCCAACAATAGAAATCAGTTAAATTAAAACAATATAAACTGTTTAGTACATTTTTTTGTTTTTAGCTGCATGAAGACTAATGCTTTCATCAGCCCATCAAAGAAAACCTTAAGTTCTAGTTCATGATATATTCTCTTAAGTGGCCAACTACAAGAGATTAATTCACCTTAGTCAAGGGCCTTGACTCTACCAAAAAAAAATGCTGCGTAGCAAAGAAAATTTGAAGAATCAACCCCCTGAGCAAGACTAATACAGTGATAAATGCAGCAGAAAATGTCAGTTTTGTAAGGTATTTGTCTTTGTGTAGATCAGTGGTCTGCAATGCCCGAATCAAATTAATCGTTAATGACCAGGCTTTTGCAAAACTTGCTGACATGCCAAGGGGATAATTCAGCCTTTTGATCGAGATGTGCTGGAGTAAGGATGCATCCAAAAGTTGCATGATAGTAGCTCTCGAAGAATGGAGTTGCAGACCCCCAATGTAGATGGAAACAGATTTTTTATTATATTTTTATGATATTTTTTATGGCTGTTGCTAAGAGATAATCTGGTATTAAATATTTCCGACTGATACTGATAATTATAGGTTAAATTAGCCTTATGTATTTATTGGTTGAAGAGAAAGAGCTATCACTTCAACCCTTATTGATATTAGTTTTACAGAGAACATTTATGTTCTACATGTACTTTTTAGACCTAACAAAACTGATTTAGTTTTGTTGTTCAATACACCTTGGGTAAGACATTTAAATCCCACAATGCCCCACACAGCAAACCTTACATGTGAGATTTTTGGGGTTATTTTAAAATAAAATGATCAGCTAAAAAATTGCTTTGGATTCCAAGATATGGCTACGAAACAAATTGCTTAAAAAACATTCTTCAAAAGTTTTAATTTCATTAGTTGAATATCTTTTTGTGTTGGGATGTAATTTTGTTCTTTAGGCTATTGTATATTATTGTTCTGTTTAGCTGTTGCCTAGCTTTCCTGGTCTTTTTGTTATCACAGCCATTTTCTACAATTAGTTTCCCACAGCCTCTGGTTCTCTCACAGCTGCAGTCCATCAGTTATTACACACCTGTTTCCCATTCATCAGCACTGATTATTTGTTAAAAAGGTCTTTGAATTAAAAGCCAGAGAAATGCTTGGAGTGACTAGAGTTATGTCCAGCTACAAGGAGCATCACTGAAATGGTAGCACCATAAATTACTATGCTGCTGCTGCACACCGTCTCTCAGCTGGTTGAAAGAAGCCTGTTACACTATAAAAGCATCTCGTCTGTTAAGAAGCTGATTCAGTTGAATAAAGTCTTGTGTTTTGAAAGTCTATTATTACTTATAGGAAGTGTTTAACATTTTTCCTCAAGTATATCTAGAAAAGGCATAATTTTAGAGATATCATTATTAAAAATACCATAATCAGTAAGCTTTTTTCTACCAGCAGGAATAATCATCGCTTTTCTGATATAAATGAAAGTAATTTGGATCATTCTTGAAATGATCGTGTAAATACCATGACACTTTTGGATTTTCAGTGAAGGTTATATAAAGTTAAATACCATTTTCAATGCCTAGTCTTAGATTGCTTCAGACATCATCTTATCTGCCACCGTGACTTTTCCGAGCTCATGACAGATATGTAGTCTTAGGTTTAGCAGCTACATTTTTGCTGTGCTCCCTAAAAGATCCTAATGGTCAAACAAGAAGCACCAACCAGCCCCACTGTTCCTCTAAATAATCTGCCAGTTGAATTCCTAATCTGAAAGATCTGATGTCAGTGAACACACACATGCACGCGACCAACATGCACACAAACAGAAACTGTGGTCATTTACTCGGTCCAATTGGTCCATAAAAACGAATATATGCACCTACCTCCCTGGCCTAACACATACACACACACACACACGCAGACACAAACAGAGACACTCATAAACCACAGAGCAAACAACATCTGCAGCTTGTGGCCAATCAAAGCTTTGATCTGAGGTCACATCCCAGCCATTTTGAAGAACTGTGACCGTCATCTGCCTTCACTCATGTGCTGTTTGTTCTCCTAAACACAAGCTCAGGAGGAAAACATGACATGTCCTTTATGAAGAACAAAGCCACCATTTGCTGGACACAATGTACCAAATTCACAGTTTACCTCTGGGGTCCCTTTAACCCCTTCACTCACTCCTGATCTCTTTTATGTGTAACTCTCTTTTGTTTTTATTTAGGACTCATCACACATTGCTATCCATCTAAAACGTTTAAAAACTTTTCCAAGTGCATATAAACTGTAATTCTACCTCCAAGTCAGGCATCTGGTGGCTATCAGAGCTAATCACCCAAGCTTCCTTTGACTGCCCCTGTCACACAAACACACAGCATTTATTGAAACGGCAACACACATTGGACCGTGTTGGAAAGCGTGGGCTGTACAGAAGTAGAAAAAGTAGCAAGATGAAGACATGCAGGTCAGCATAGGGTTATGAAAGACAGAAAAAAAGAGAAGTAAAAAAAGGAGAAGACGGTGGCAGGATGTGTGAAACATGCAATGACACATTTGGGCTTTTGAGAATGAAGAGATGTGATAATAATGTGGCTTTGCTGGTTAAATAGATGTGAAAAAGAGGTGTAAAACACCATGACAGCAAAGGTAGACCTCATTTAGATTGTGTGTTGGAAGAAAGCGTGTGATTCAGAGAGAGAAAAACCCCATCTCCTAATCCAAAACATGACCACAACACTTGTCATTTTTACCAAAGCCATTCAATCTGGAGCAATACAGTGCCTTGCAAATATTTTTGCTTCAAACTTTTATTTTATGTGACAGTAAAAAAACAAAAAACTTTCAAAAGTTATTTTTAAACCGTGTTGTGCATTTGTGTTCAGCCCCCTTTAATCTGATACTGTTAAATAAAGACCAGTTTATGAAATGCATTCACAAAACATGTAATTCTCCAAAGAACCAACCAAGAGTCCCTTGATAACTCTGGAAAGGCTGCAGAGATCCACAGGTCAAGGTCAGAGAAAGTGTGAACAGGACAACTATCAGTCATGAGCTCCAAAGATCTTGCCCTTCTGTTTGAGTTCTTGTTTAAAGAAAGCTATATAACCCATGTTTGGAGTCAGGCACAAGCTATATAGGGAACATCTTAAATATATGGAATAAGGTGCTCTGGTCAGATCAGACCATGCAGCAAAAGGTGGATATATAAAGTATCGACTCAGGGGAGCTGAATACAAATGAAAAAGCCCACTTTTGGTATATCACAAAATCCCCCAAAATTAAACTAAAGTATATGATTGTGATTTGACAGCATGTGAAACAGTTCAATGAGAATGCAATGAATACTTTTGTAAGCTACTATATTTCATAAATACTTTAATTAGCCAGTTTCAGGAAATTCAGGTTGGTAGTTTTAGTGTAATCTTGTCAAAGAAACAAAGTACAAAGTAGATTCAACACAGTCAGATCTGGATTTCAGATAAATTGTTATAGAGTTGGGCAAAAAAGGTTCTAAAAACATAATACATAATCACTCCTCGCCTCATATTGTTGTAAAAGAAAGCCATAAAAGACATAAAAGAAGCATCGTCAGGTTTAGCAGCCTTAGAGCCATACTCTGAGATCACAGGCAGTGTGATTGGGACAAAGATGTTTCATGGTCAGGGTTAGCAGTAATTTGCACGGCTGAGGCGAGGCAGGGCCATCCTGTTGGGGAGAACAGGTCAGGGCCTGGAAATGATAAATCCACTTACAAATATATGACAGTGAGAGCCAGGCAGATGTGTGTTCTCTGTTCTTTACCACAGATACTAAGATTCTCTTGACTTTTTAGACTTTCTGAGCTCAGCTATATCAAAACCGTCACTTAGAGGGTAGATACACTGCTTTTCTGTAATACTTTGTGAAAGCTATCCTCTTAGCAGTTAGTTCACTCTTTCAGCTAAACTTTCTCCACTGATTACTTTAACTGGAGGAGTTGTCAGCCTCAGTAAAGACAGATAAATTGCATTTGATCTGCTTAAAGTTAAATGGAAATGCTTGGATGTCTTAGCACACTTTTTATTTGATTATCCCAGTTTCTGAATGTTTCACAGAAACACTGTCTACTTCTTTCTTTTTATTTGTGTTGAGATTTCAATACAAAAGGCATGCACTTGCACTCATTACATGGCTACAGTGTAACCATTGTCATGTTTTTCACTTAGGCAAGCTAATACAAACGGCATGTGTTCACATTTGTCCGAGATTGAAAACTGGCTAGCTTAATGGAAAACACAAAAAATAAAAGCTACAAGAGCATTGTATTTTATAGCCAATTTCTACAGTAAAATTGCATTGTGAGCTTCAAATTGCTAGTAAAGTGACACAAGATCGCATTCATTCTTCCAATTTGCATCAAATGACCTGAGTGAAAGCTTTCAGCGATTAATTACAGCAGACATCATCTGTTCCCTGGAAGTGTGTTTTGTGTGTCCGTATAAAAGGAATAGTATATCTTCTGTAGCCTTCAACCATCAATTGCAATGTTAGGAATAGCAACACTATTTACTAATTACTTGATTTAAAACAGAAAAATCAGCACATTTTCCTCCTGCTGTTACAATAACTATAGGCTGCTTATTAAGCTATTATAATGTTATAATAGGTGGCTAGGTTGGCCTATCAGCTCAGATAGCTAGTCATGCTGTTTGTAGCTTGTGTCAACTTTAAAACAGTGTTACTGTAATTAGAGTAATGGGTGGGTTGTTTTCCTACACATCAGAAAGTGTACCACACACAATTCAATCAGCCAGGCTGTCACACATTATACCATCAATAGCAACACACTTGAAATTTTATAAAGTACACTTCATTTAGTCTCATATAAGCCCATGGCATATGCATTTCTCAAAATGCTATTGTAAATGATGGGCAAGGAAACTGTAACAGGACTCTTAGTTTCAATACCTTCACTTTCGCGACCAAAAATACTACTAAAGAGCGGAATCTCTATTTCTCGTGGCCAAAGCGTTAAACAAACAAAACAAAAGAACTCTTATCATGCTGATATAAAGGTTAAGATGTCTACAATATAAACATGTTCTTTCTTCCCCCATGTTTTTTGGTAGAACTTATCTTAGATTTCAGTAATTGTTTGAATTTATGGAATACTTGAACGTAAGCACAGGAAATCTGAAATAAATGGAAAAAATGAAATCCTGCCATGACTTCACACACATCAATCAAATTTCTATTAATTATTTACACATTTAATAAAACAAATACATTTTTATGTACTGGTAATCTATTACTTTTTTTAGTATATTATTTATAAGTATCACATTTGCAAATATTTATTTAAAAGTTATTTGTTGAATTGTGATACTTTAGGCTTTTGTTATATGCTGAAAGACAATTTAAGAGTTTGATGTCCGGTAGATTTGTTCATCTGTTGTGGTTAAAATGCATTAAAATTAACTTGTAGTTGGTTCCCAAGGTGCACAAAAAAGAACAGGTGTTGGTTGCAGGACTCCATGGGAGATTGGAGTGAATATGTACTATATTGCGCTGTTTTCCACTTTTATAAATTAGTTGTCAGATTTCTTAACCACCAATTTCATCATCCTTTTGTTCATCATATCAAAGACAAGCAGTTGTCCTTTAATTCTCATCTCTGAGCGTGCTTAGCACCATGGCTCTGATTGGGCGGAGGGAGAAACACCATAGCAACAGCCAGTTGATGGATTAAAGCTGTAATAGAGAAAAGAAAGTCACTGTGATTACACACACACAAACACACATCCGCACAGACACAGTGTCACTTGATTAAAAAGAAGATAGGAGCCAGAAAACAACTTACTTCCTCTTTGTGCAACAATTTTACCCCCCACATACAAACACACATATACTCAACCAGTCTGTCAATCATTGATCTGCACTGCAGGAGCAAAGCATGGAGGCTTCCCCTTCGGCAACCAATCTGGTAATAACAAGGGATAGCTGCAGCGTTTCCCCCATGCCCTTCTATCATCTGTGTTAATCAACACCGTGTGGAGCCACTCCACATTTATTACCTCTTGATTAATCCAGTAATTATGAGAAAAATTCTGTGTAACTGTCACCTAACAATACCGAAGTCTTTGTGTGTATGTGGGGATTCTTGGTATGCATTATTGCATCCACTGTGATGAAGTTCTGTGCACAAAATTAGTGCAGGTGTAATTTTTGGCAAGCTAATAGAAAGTAGTCATCTGGGCAGACCCGGTCGTGCATTGTAAATCATCACAGCTGGCCTGTTCTTTTCTCAAGGTGACATTCAGCCTCACCTGACAAGGTGTATTTTACTGCAGCACTTTTACTTTGAGGTGAAACTGCGAATGGGACAACCTGTAGAGTCTTGATTAGTGAAGGCTGGGTGCTGGAGCATTTGCTTGGAAAATTATTTGGATTTTCCTTCAGTAACTGAGGAGGGAATATCCTGTAAAGCGTGTTCAGTTTAAAACTTTGATTTTGATACAGTTTGGTTACCGCTGCATTGAATGATCTGGGAAAAACTTATGTTTAAAAAAAAGTTAATTCAGTTGAAACCAGATATTTACATACTCTGTATGGAGAGACACTTAACCTTTTATCTCGCTGTCTGACATTAAAACCGACTTAACATTTCATATCCCCAGATAATTATGGCATGGTTTTGTAAGCCTCTGATAGTTTAATTAACAACATAAGTTAACTGGAGGCCCACCTGTGAATGTACAGGTACATGTCAAAAATATTAAATTATCATGAAAAAGTTTTATATTTTTTGTCACACATTTCAGAAAATGAGACTCATATACTGTGTAGATTGATTGAGTGAAATATCTCAAGTGTTTATTTCTTGTCATTTTGATTATTATGGCTTACAGATATGATATGTGTCCATCCATTACCATCTATCTTATGCAGGGTTGGGGGGGAGGTGTTGTGCTCATCTCCAGCAATTATCAGGCGAGAGGTGGGGTAAGCCCCGGACAGGTCGCCAGTCCATCGCAGAGCACTACCAGGTACTAAACACCCTAAATTTGGTGTTTCATAAGATCAATAAAAAAGGAAAAGGAGAACCTCAGTCATCCGGAGGGGGCTCAGAGTAGAGCCGCTGCTCCTCCACATCGAGAGGAGTCAGTTGAGGTGGCTCTGGCATCTGGTCAGGATGCCTCCTGGATGCCTCCCTGGTGAGGTGTTTCAGGCACGTCCCATCGGGAGGAGGCCCAGGGGAAGGCCCAGGACACGCTGGAGGGACCATGTTTCCTGGCTGGCATGGGAGCGCCTTGGGATTCCTCCCGAGGAGCTGGCCCAAGTGGCTGGTGAGAGGGAAGTCTGGGTGTCCCTGCTTAAGCTGCTGCCCCCGCGACCCGACCCCAGATAAGCGGAAGAAAATGGATGGATGGATGGAATAAAAAAGGATATTCTAAAAAGAAATGTCAGACTTCTCAAAAGTATGCTCATTTCTATGCACTCAATACTTGGTCGAGGCTCCTTTTGAATGAATTACTTTATCAATGTGGTGTGGCAGCGAGGTGATCACCCTATGGTTCTGGTGAGGTGTAATGGAAGCCCAGATTGCTTTGATAACGGCCTTCAGGTCATCTGCATTGTTTGGTCTGGTGTCTCTCTTATTCCTCTTGACAATACTCCATAGATTCTCTATGGGGTTCGGGTGAAGCCAGTTTGCTGGTTAATCAAGCACAGTAACACCATGCTTATTGAAACAGCTTTTGGTACCATTGGCAGTGTGGACAGGTGCTAAGTCCTGCTAGAAAATAAAACCACCATCTCCATAAAGCTTGTCAGCAGAGGGAATATCAAGTGCTGTGAAATTTCCTGGTAGATGGTTGAGTTGACTGTGGACTTTAGAAACCCCAGTGGACCAACACCAGCAGATGGCATGGTACCCCAAATCATCACTGACTGTGGAAACGTCACACTGGACTTCAGGTAACATGGATTCCGTGCCTCTACACTCCTGGGACTCTGGGATCTTGATTTCCAAATGAAATTCAAAATTTACTGCCATCTGAAAAGAGGTCTTTGGACCACCGAGCAATTCTCATTTATAAAACTGTGCATAGAATCCTTAATAAAATCGTACTAAAGCTCACTAAAAACAATTACTTACGCCTAGTAAGTTTTAGATCTATCAAACTTGGAGTAGGCACAGCTGCACACAAGTTTCGCTATATAAATCACACTTTCCCTAGAGAGTGTCTGTGTGTGTGGGGGGGGGAGTGGGGGGGCTGCACGAGTAGTTCAAACACTGGGCCCAGTTCAGCACATGGATCTAATAGGACTGCTTTAGGGAGTCTACATCGGCTCTCGCCATCCAGATGCTGCCAGTAGCTGATCTTCAATTAGCGCAAGCACATCCATTATGCAGGAGTGTCACTGGAGTTTTTATATCTGTACTTCACACAATTAATGCACCAGTAAGTGCAATTGCTGTATAATCTGAAGACATACATATATGAACATACTGTGATATAATTCTTAAATGCAACATATTTTCATTCAGATTCTCATTTTAATTCTCAGTTCAGAGACAGGTTGGCGGCTGACTGTTGGTGTACAAAACTCTACAAGTCTGAAAATGTGGCTTAAATTCACAATTTTGCCATCTCACCGGCACCGCTGCCAGTGTCCTCTGTGTCCAAAATGTGAGTAAGCAATGTCCTTAGTTTGCTTAAAGTTCTACACATTTTTCCACCATGTTTTTTTCTCTAAATCCCAAAATTGGCATAGAAAGTGACATGCCCAGTTTTCAGACCCTATTTGTGCGTAAGTAAGCTTTATGAATTAGACCACAGTTATTTTTCTCCTTAGCCCAAATAAGATGTCTGTAGCCCATGTGTAGGATTGGTCTGTGTGGCCAACAATTATATAAACAGCATGGGAATGCCCAGCCATCATACTGAAGATGAACTCTGTGTTGAAAAAGTAACCATGTTTCAGTGTGAAAGTGTGTCTCAACCCCAGAAAAAAAAGTATTTCAAAGATGCCAGCTGAATTTGGTAAGAGTGTAAATATCTACTGTGAAGTTCTGTATAGACATGGACTAAAAGACCACTTACAGAGGAAAAAGCCATAACTCCAATGTTAAAAGATTTAAGTTAGCAAATGTGCGGAGGGCCAAATATGTTAAGTTTGTTAAGATATGTCCTGTGGTCTGATGAAGCTAATATTGCAGCGCCCTAATGGTGAAGAATTACATTTGCAGAAAAAACATGGAGGCTTGCAAGACTTTAAACACCATCCCAACTCTGACGTACTGTATTTATTACTGGGACTAAAACGATACCCTAAAAACCCCCAAAGGATAAAGCCCACTGGTAAAACCACTTCTAACTGTTTGTGTCCTATTACCATTTCAACTCAAATCTCATGATCTCAGTTAAATGTTGGAATGAAGATCACATGGCAGTTCTGCACTTCAGACTCTCCTTTTTCTTAAAAGCTTCAAATCCAGACTGCTTGACTGTAGGAGCATGATCTCAGATTGCCATTTTTCCAAGTACTACAATTTCACACTTTGTCATGTTCCTGAATCCAAGCCCATATCAAGTACTTCACACACTGCTGGGTGGGGATTATCTTTAAAATAAGGAACACCTAATTTGGAAAAAGTATTTAACTGTGTCTGGTCTCTGTGTGCATTGTTACAGATCTTTCAGCCAACAGACTTTATAGGTAAAGCAGCTGAAAGCAGGAATTCAAATAAATTCACACTTAAGACAGTGACTGTCATTGCTGCACAACCTATTTTATTCTAGCCCATGTTTCTTTCTGCCAATGTATGTCCTTCTGCTGCATCCATATTTTATCCACTCTTCACATTTCAATTTATTCTTAATCTCTTGATATTTCTTTTTCACCACCCTTTTTTTCACTCCCTCCTCTCCCTCCTTTCCTCTCTCCTCCTTCCCATAACCGTTTCTGTGGATTATTTTTGGGCTGCCTGGTTAATTTCAGTAGGAAGTCAAGCTCAGTGCCAGAGAAAGTGGAGCGCATATAAAAGAGCCACAAGACAAACAGAGACATCAAAAAGCTCCTCATCAAAACGGCCTCTTTGTAAAAGACAGTCATGATAAGCATTAATACTATTGTGATCCTGTAGCATTCTTTGGCATTTAAATTCTGCATACTGTATGTTACTACACTAGTTGTGACATGTACAAAGCTGTAATCTAAAGGTAACAGAATGTTCTCAGCAGTAGCACCAGGACTCTGGAAATCTATCCCCTTTAATTCAAAGGGCTCCTTTGGGTAAAACCCTACATTTTTAAAAGTTGCTTTAGCTTAACTATGCTCCATGTTTTTAGTGTTTCATTTGAACAAGGCTTTGTGATCTACAGTGGACCCCCAGTATTTAAAAGAGTGAGGGACACCAGCAACATTCGAATAGCTGAAATCCGCAAATACTTGAGACCCCTCGAAAAATGCTTATAACTGCATATTTTAATAGTTCAAACACCAAATATACCTCGAAAGGCATTAACACGCACAGTGGAAACTGTTTCAGCACAACCTCAGAAGCTAATATCTACAGTTGTGGCCAAAAGTTTTGAGAATTACATAAATATTGCAAATTGGAAAAGTTGCTGCTTAAGTTTTTTTAAACTCAGATGAGAATGTTGATGAGCACAGGGCTGGAGATCATTATGTCAGGCTGATTGGGTTAGAATGGCAGACTTGACATGTTAAAAGGAGGGTGATGCTTGAAATTATTGTTCTTCCATTGTTAACCATGGTGACCTGCAAAGAAACGCGTGCAGCCATCATTGCGTTGCATAAAAATGGCTTCACAGGCAAGGATATTCTGGCTACTAAAATTGCACCTAAATCAACAATTTATAGGATTATCAAGAACTTCAAGGAAAGAGGTTCAATTCTTGTTAAGAAGGCTTCAGGGCATCCAAGAAAGTCCAGCAAGCGCCAGGATCGTCTCCTAAAGAGGATTCAGCTGCGGGAGCAGAGTGCCACAAGTGCAGAGCTTGCTCAGGAATGAGGCGAATACTTTTGAAAGATGGCCTGGTGTCAAGAAGGGCAGCAAAGAAACCACTTCTCTCCCAAAAAAAACCCCATCAGGGACAGATTGATCTTCTGCAGAAAGTATGGTGAATGGACTGCTGAGGACTGGGGCAAAGTCATATTCTCCGATGAAGCCTCTTTCCGATTGTTTGGGGCATCTGGAAAAAGGCTTGTCCAGAGAAGAAAAGGTGAGCGCTACCATCAGTCCTGTGTCATGCCAACAGTAAAGCATCCTGAGACCATTCATGTGTGCGGTGGATTCTCATCCAAGGGAGTGGACTCACTTACAATTTTGCCCAAAAACACAGCCATGAATAAAGAATGGTACCAAAACACCCTCCAACAGCAACTTCTTCCAACAATCCAACAACAGTTTGGTGAAGAACAATGCATTTTCCAGCACGATGGAGCACTGTGCCATAAGGCAAAAGTGATAACTAAGTGGCTCGGGGACCAAAACATTGAAATTTTGGGTCCATGGCCTGGAAACTCCCCAGATCTTAATCCCATTGAGAACTTGTGGTCAGTCCTCAAGAGGCGGGTGGACAAATAAAAACCCACTAATTCTGACAAACTCCAAGAAGTGATTATGAAAGAATGGGTTGCTATCAGTCAGGATTTGGCCCAGAAGTTGATTGAGAGCATGCCCAGTCGAATTGTGGAGGTCCTGAAAAAGAAGGGCCAACACTGCAAATACTGACTCTTTGCATAAATGTCACGGCTGTCAGGGCTACTCTATAAAACCAATGTCCTAAGGAATTCTAAGAAAAGCAAGAACACCAATCCATAGGGTACCATGAAGTTAAAGTATCACTTTATGAATCATTTATTCTATCAACTGCTGTGCAGCATATTGAAGCATTCTTCTGCAAGACACTGAAAGCCTACTAAACTGCATAAGTTTGAGAGCCTCAAATGAAGTCCGGTAGTTTTAAAGACACTCCAGAACAGAATTTTACCTCCAGTTCTTTTGCTTGGTAATTCCAAGCTTTGGGATGTAAGAAATGTGTAAGTTTAATAATTCAGCCAAGCAGTGAGCCTTGTGCTGATGAATGTCGATGATCCAGTCAACTGTCGGAGAGGTCTGTGAGCCTGACTGGAGAAGGCAGATTATAGCGCATTACAGGCAAAGAGGATGATGGCAGTTATTAATTTAATAACAGCTAATAGAAAGATGACATGTGTAATGTTTGAGAAGCTCAACATTGGTTTTGTGTGTTTGTGTGTGTTTTTTTCACCCGTGCTGCTTAATGCTAGCTCTGCTTACGGCTGGAGCTCAGTATGAGGAAAGCTTATGCAGTGTGCTGTGCTGACCTGGGTTATTACTGACTCTTTGAATGTCTGTGTGTGTGTGCAACAACCACGAGTTACACTTTAGATAGTCTCCGTATATAGGCGGCACATGATCGGCTTAGGGGACAATGCTCTACAGGACACACACACACACACACGCGCACACATATACAGTAGATGTTAATATCCTCTTGGGCAGCTCTGACTCACACAGTCTACTCCGTCTCTTTAACGGTGGTGACTCAGAGAGGTAGATTGCCCTCAGGTGTCATGGTGTAAGATGAATAATTCACCCCAAGGACCCCTTCCCTACTCTCATCCTCTCTCTTTCTTTTTTCCTCTCTTTCCCTGCCCTTTCTCTCACCTCTTTTCTCTCACACTGAGAGGCTATGTTATATTTCTTCCTCCTTTTCCTCCACCTGTAATTAGTCTGTGTGTGAGGAAAGTGGCAGCATATGTTGCAGTGAATCAGAAAGGCAAAGGGAGAGAGAGAGAGAGAGAGAGAGAGAGAGAGAGAGAGAGAGAGAGAGAGAGAGAGAGAGAGAGAGAGAGAGAGAGAGAGAGGACGATAATGGTGTAAAATTATAAATGACAGATTTGGTCCAGAAGGTTAGGATTGGCGGACAAATTAGCACAAACAGGATCTAACAGTTACGTAAAAGGTGGATTTCAGACGGAAAATCAGTAAAAAAAAATCATATTTATCAAAATCTAGTGTTAAAGAATTAATACTACATTCATAATCCTCCAAATTGTAATTTCTGCATAATTTCCACATTAACTTGTAAAACCAAACTCACAATAGCCAATAGTTACTAGTGTTGTCTTGCAGGAAGAACATCACCAGTTTTAATCTAGGCTGGAGTACGGGTTCATATGTTGGCGTTCATTGTTCTCCCTGTGCATGTATTATTTAGATATTTTTATTCCAGGAAGTACTCCAGTAAGTACTCCAGCTTACCCCCACAGTCCAAACATGTCCAGCTGTGGTAATCATTATTCAATCATCTTTAAATTGTGTTTAAATTGTCAAGATATAAAAACGAGCCCGTTTTTAAAATTACTTACATTTCACTTCAAGTAATGAAAAACACACAGATTCCACCAGAAAATTAGAAAGCGAGTGACTATGAAAGTAGAAATGTAGTCATTTTACTGGTCTGGAAAGAAGAAGGAAAGACATTGGCAATAACAGAGAAGGAATTGTTGCTAACCATCACTCTGGGAAGACTAATAAGCCATTTAAAAAAAAAAAAACGAATTATCAGGAAAAAAAAGACTATTGACAAAGAAAAGTATTTAAGGAAGTTCCCAATCTGTCAAGGGTTGAATATCTAAAGAAATTCCCTCCAAGGTCAAACTGTGCAATGCTCAGAAAACAAAAATCAAGACTTCCTTCTCAGATTTTATAGATCCCAGTTAGCATATTAAATGTTAGGATTCACAATAGTAGAATCAGAAAAAGACTGAACAAGTAGCTTGTTTGGAAGGCTTGTAAAGAGTGAGCCCTTTCTCTTTAAGATGAATTTGGCACCATGATGTTTAGCAAAATTGCACCCAAGCAATCCAGAAGACTTCTGCAACACTGTACTTGGACAGATGAGACGAGACAGTGGTTTGTCTATAATGTACAGCACCATGTTTGGAAAAAACCTTAACAAGCATATCAGCACAAACAACTCACACGAACTATCCAACACAGTGATGGGATGTGTAGTAGTCTGGTGGTTCTACTTTTCATCTTGCTGCTTGTCATGTACCACTGTACAATGGCATTACCTCAATAAGTAAACAGAGACGGTGTTAGCCGACATAAGACATTGTTTAGAGTAAGACAAAGTTATAGACAGTACTATGCTTTCCTAAAAGAACGAGTCATCACAAATGTAAAGTTGAAAATAACACTACATGAGTCTAAACCATCAAGTCATATCATGTGTTTGAAGTTAATGTTTTCGATGCACTCCCATTCAGGATAATGCATCTGTATAGGGATCAAGGGTGTGGAATTCACAGTCTTCTGTTGCGTCAGAACAGGACATGTTAAAGATGTCATAACATCACAGTCTTGTTTTATCTAATTTTTATTTCATATCAAGCAATTAACTGACCATATGTTAATGAAATTCTGTACGGGTGCCCCCAATAGGTTAGTTTAATATATCAGCCAAATGAATCGGAAAGTGGGCCATGCCATGAGTTTGACTTTTAAGCATCCACCATACTGAGGTAAGAGAAAAATTTAAACCCACGTAGTATAGAGACTTAATAATGTCTTGTTTGGGTCATTGCTCCAATATTTAAGCCGCGGTTGCACAGATTCTGTACCAGAAGTGCACATGTGCAATATACATGGTTTGAGAGCTGTGATGTATGTTTTAATATGTCCAAGTAAAGTGTGGCAGCCTGGTATAACTGGAGATCAAATTATATATACAACACTGTCAAACATGTAGTAAAGCAATACGGAGCGATATTTTCCTGTGACATTGTGTCATTCTCCCTATACCATTAAAGCAAATGGCAGATCTGCAATAATGGGATAACCTATCGCTTCTGTACTGGAGTGTAATTACCTGAAATATGGATGTTTGTCTGAGAACATTATTAGTATTGGCCGTAATATTTTCTTCTTCACATGTTGCTAGTCATGATAGAGATAAGTTAAAAAGCTTAATAGCTAAATAGTAGGAAAAATTATAATAAACTGCTAAATATATTGTATTTTGCTTTTAAAACAAATAGTTTTTTCTTTCACAGTTCACAAAACTGCTTTCTCGCTTTTTTAATCCTGGTATGCTTGTGTATTTGTACTGATACACTATGCTGTTCCCATTCTGTGTCCCTAATGCATCAATAAATGTCAAACATGAAAGACAAAGTGGATAAAAATATCTGTTCGGACAACTTGATGCTATTTCAGTGAATTCACATTTCACCTAGACTTTGAAGCTATTTAAGAAGCCTTCTGTCATTTGCTATTCCTTATCTTGCTATTCCTTACTGATCTGAAAACAATATTCTTTTCTTTTAACATCAGACAGCAAAAGGAAAGAAATGTTAAAAACTTCAACAGTTCTTTGTATTTTGTTGAGAAAATACGAAATACATAATAAAGAAATTAGTTTACAGCTTTGGTAAACTCTTTTCTATTTGGCCCCAAATTAATTTCATGTCTGGCGGAGTCACATCCTCCCTGCCAAGATATGGGTGAGCAGGTGCCACCTTCCCCCACCTCCTCGATCGCTTATATTCAAACCCACATCCACACACACTGACACTTGTTCTCACCTCACCCTTTTTCATTTCCAAAAATACCTTTAAAACCAATTAGTGGGATTAATTTCACTTATAGTAAGTTAATTATTTTGTGATGGATTGTAAAAAGGAAGAGGCCAGGAAGAAAGGGAGGAGAGCAAGAACCTGAGTAGAGTCCTCAGGGGAAAAGCTAAACTTAGTCTGTCTTTTTAGTATTTAGTCACTCTGATGCTTGCTCTTCATCCAAATATTCTGTTTGTCATTTTTGTGTCTATCATTCTGGTTTTTTTCCCTTTGTCTCTGAGCTGTTTTTTTCTTTTAGATTTATATTCACAATCGTTGAGTCACCCCCCAAAGGTCCAAAAATGTATTTTACAGAGGCATTCACCACAGACAATCCATTGTTTGCAGAATAAATGTCACGATATCAGGTACTTAGGTGATGAATCAAATTGTTATCAATTTCTATACATGAATATTTTCAGTAGGTCTAAAGTCTAGCCATATTTGGATATTCAGCCCATTTCAAGACACCCCACACCATCTCAATGAGATCAAGAGCTGGGCTTCCAACTCTGACCAGGACTTTCTATATCCGAATTCACAGCCAGTCCTTGACTAATTTACAGGCATGTTTTGAGTCATTCTTGCATGGTCCAGTTCTGCTTTAGCTTTTTTTTTTTTTTTACCGATAGTCTCACATTTTCCTCAAGCACTATCTGATGGTAGAATTTATGATGGTTCTATGATACTGAGCAGGCCAGATTCTGCTGCAGCAAAGGATCCCTAAACTATGACATTTCTCTGTGCTTTATGGTTAGTATGAGGATTCTTCCTGTAATTCTGTAGTTTATATCACACCTGATTTCTGTTCTGGTGTCCAAATAATTCAATTTTGGACTAATTTGTGCAAAGAATATTATTTAAGATATCCTGATCTTTGGCTACATTCTCGCTGGCAAATTTGTCTGGGCTTCATGTTTTTTTTTTTATAGTTAAAAGCCTTGCTGTAGGTCTAGTGATGACATATTAGGGTCTTGTGGTCTGCTCACTATGTGGACTTTTTTGGATGCCTAGACTTGGACATGTTGACAGTCTAGTGGTAGATTTCTTTTCTCTAAAGTGAAATAGTTGATTTTAAATTCCTTTGAGATCTCTTTAAATCCCTTACCAGACTTGTAAGCTGTCAACCACCTATTGACCAGACAAAACAATACTGAAGCTGAAAGGGATAGCTCAGAATTTGCTCTCTCAGTTTTCACATGTACTATTGAAGCTGCTGTTCGGAGTATTAGAGGGAGAGAGAGATTTTTTGAATCCCACTACCATGGCCGCTCCAAAACATCCCTCCCCCTCCCTCTACCGTGTGCACGCGCATTACCTGTGTAGTCACAGCGAGTCAAAGGGGAAAATTAGCAAGCGCTATTGAGCATCACTCGATTGTATTTTGATATGGACATTTCCAAGGTGAGCGACTACTCCATGACTGACACACTCTTCCAAAATGGCGACTATAAACAGGAGTGGCCTGTGTGCGCGGCCCCATCCTCACAATGCGCATGCAAGTTGACTGACAGCCGACAAGGCGTAAACTCGAATTCTATTGGCTAAAAAAATTTGGCGGTCAGAGTGAAATGCATAGTGGTTTATGGGAGGAAGGTGGGACTTAGGAAGAATAACAGATGTTGTGGAGCACGAACCTTTTATCAGAGTGTTGAATCCTGCTATCATTTTAAAGATTTATAAAACTTTGATACATAAAAATATTCTCCAGACTGCAGCTTTAATCCAGATTAGTTTAGCAAAAGCCTAACCAGGGACTGGGCCTGGAAATTAGCATTAGGATAGAGGGCCTATAGACAGGACAATTGTTTCTTTTAAATGTAACATTGCTTTGTCTTGTCCCTGTTCAGATAAATTTGAAATAAATAAAATGTTTCTTGGGAAAGTTGAAGGCCAGACCAAGCATATTTCTAACTGTTACAGCACCAATACCAACATGAAACATCTGGCTTTGTGGACCCCTAGGGATTAGTATGAAATTGGGCATCTTGTCTTTTAAACCCATCAGGTTGAGACAATGGTGTGTGTAGTGTTTTTTCGCAGTTACATAAGAGCAGAGAACAGATACAAGTGCATTTTAGCTGATATTGTTTGTGAGGCTCTGGAAGCATTTGCTTCTCTTGCTCTTTCCCCTTTTGAAGCATCTTTTGATCCACTTACAGTAGCTTTCAAGATAGTAAGCTCTTTGATTGGCTCACTTTTGTTCTGTGAAAAGCCAGGAGCTGAGTTGGCCTGTGTGTATCCAGCATTCACTTCTTTACAGTGCTGTTGCTGACCAAGCTTATACCTTCATGTGCTTAAGCCTTCCCACAAGGCAAGACAAAACAGATAAATGTTTTACACTCAAAGGTCAGAATTCCACCAATTATTTCATGTATTTTGTGCACAAAGCAGATAAAAGATCTTGTGTTGAATGGGCAATTATACCATGAAAAAGACATATTGCTTCTCAGTCTAAGCAGTTGGATGGAGCATGAACACTGTGGTTTTCCTTGATATACCTACTCCCCTTTTCAGAAAGTCAAGCTGGAAAAACCTCCCTTTCAAACTGCCACATGGTGTTCAAGTATTCCTGATAATTTTGCGGGAAGCCCCAAATTCCACTAGAAAATAAACTCTTTCATCCCATTACTGCTCTACTCAAGAAGTACCTCTGGAAAACAGTTTAAGCTGTATGTGTGTAGGTATGTGTTTGTTTTATCAGTTATTCCACTGCTTAAACAAAAAAATAGAACCAGTAGAGACACACAAAGTAGGCTGAAACAAAGACCAGTTTAAGCATTTTGCCTGTACAGGCAAATAACTTCAAAAACTGACAGATGTATGTGTGAGATGGTGGAACTGGTTGTACTAAAGAGTAAATGTTTACAATAAGTCTTGATGGTTTTGAACGAAGGAATGTGTTCTACCAAGAGGTCTGTTCAGAGCTTGATATCCAATAGCACTATGACTCAGAAATACTGGCACTTGTCGCTGTGTGTGTTTTACATTCAGCTTTGGAGCCTAGCGGTAAATGAGAGCTCACTTGTTGTTTATTAAAAACATCACATACCTAAAAGATGCCTCACACTTCTCAAAATGTGAGATGAAAATTCTCCAAAAACACTCATTTCATACCAAGGGGATCTGCTCATTTTGTGTTGTGAGGTGTGATTACACAAGTCTGCAACTACTGTACCTGTTGCACAGACCCTCAAAACTAAAGCAAATTTCTCCAGCCATGTGCTCTGGTTACATGACACCAAAATTGAACTTTTTGGCCTGTATCCTAAACAATATTTGGGGCAGAAAACTAACACTGCTCAATTTTTTTTGTAACCATTAATTTACCAGGAAGTCCCTTGAGATAAAATCTCTTTTTCTAGGGAGACCTGGCCCAGAGACACGCTGGTATACAGAGTACAAAACAAAAAAGAAATAAAAATGTGCATGCATTTAAAAACATAAAAGTAAAAACACAAACAAAAAACACTGCACATCAGCCTGAACACATATCAGTGGAAAAACATGGTTGTGGTAGCATCATGCTTTGGGAATGCTTTTTTTAAGCATGAATAGGGAAGTTGTTAAAGGGGAGGGAAGTGTGAAGGAACTAATGCTGTGCTTCATTTGTGTCGAAGGTTGGAGATCGGAGCTAGGAATCATGTCAACAAGGAAAGTTCTATACAATAGATATTTCACAGAAACTATATGTATCACTAGTTTATGGGGGTACAAACGTTCTGAAGTTCTAATAAATGTTTCAGATAGATAGATTTCACCACACTTATATGAGGGCAGCAGTGTTTGATGCTAAACTTGGGGCTACTCGGCAAGCTTAGAATTTCAGAGTTGAATTCTACTCTTAGATGGCCTTCTTGTTGAATTTTCATCTGAGGACTGAAATGACACAATAACACACCATGAATCTAGGTCAATTCTAAAAGAAAGCCTGTTATAGGCTGCATAGAAACTACAAGGGTTCACTTTCTAGTAGAACTACCACCCTAGTCATACACCCAGATCTACAATGGAGTAGTTTAGATCACAGCATTTTTCTGTTAGATTCATCTAATCAAAGTCCCGAGCTAAACCCAATTGAGAACCTGTTCCAAGAGTTAAAAATTGCTCTTCACAGATCCTCTCAAACCAGTCTGACTGAGCGTGAGCTTTAGTGCAAAACTGAATGGGCAAAACTTCTCTAGATCATCTAGAAAAGTCATTAGGTTAAATTAATTTAAATAAAAATCCTTCCATTATCTATACCGTCCATCCTATGCAGGGTTGCGGGGGGGTTGGTACCTATCTCCAGTATTCATTGGGCGAGAGGCAGGGTACAGCTAATCCATCGCAGGGCAACACAGAGACACACAGGACAAAAAACCATGCACGCACACACTCCTAGGGGCAATTTAGAGAGATCCATTACCTAACAGTCATGTTTTTGGACTGTAAGACAATGCCGGAGTACCCGGAGGGAACCCACGAATACACAGGGAGAACATGCAAACTCCATGCAGAAAGACCCCAGAACCTTCTTGCTGCAAGGCAGCAGTGCTACCAACTGCGCCACTGTGCAGCCATTTAAATTGAAAAGCAAGTAAATGATTAATTAATTTTAAAAAATTATGTTAAAACTATTTTTAAATAAAAATTACATTTAAATTAAAAACATTTATTAAATTAATAAAATAATTAGCTACAAAGTAAACTTGCCAAGTTCAGTAAATTTTACAATTTTAAACAATTTAAAAACAAAATTAAGTCAAATTGAATAAGATTAGGATATTCTCAATGAACAAAGTTTTAGATCTGTAGTCTGTGTTCAATTTTAACATTTATGGGAGGCTACTGATGGTTTGGGGGCCCTAAACTGTGGCTTAGTTCGCTTTGCCTTGGGCCCGCTCTGCCTAGATGTGCAAAGCAGGTAGAGACATACCCCAAAAGACCTAGAGCTGTAATTGCAGCAAAAGGTGGTTTTACTAAGTGTTGATTCAGGAGAGGAAGGAATCCAAATGCACACCCCACTTTTCAGAGCTTTACTCGCGAAAGGTTTTGAAAACTGTGTATCCTTTTACATCCATTTCACACCTATGCACTAATTGTATTTGCCTATGACGTGTAGAACAACAGAGCTTACATTGAGTATATCTGAGACAATGCCTTTGCCATGCTTGTATCACTATTCTTAGATACCTCAACAAGGACAAAATACGCACAGTTCTCCTGCAACCCACCCATATTCATAAAAGCTGTGTTTGTTTACGTGTTGTATGAGGTGAAAATATGAAAACATATCCTTGAGAAAAGGTTGTTACCATGTGAATTTTGAAAACATACACATACTGTATGATCTCTACCAAACAGGCTGCACACGCAGTAGGAGTGGTCAGTTTGGCATCACAGCTGAAACAGTGTGAAAACTGAAAAAGAGAAAGGAAAGAGTGAAAGAGAACAAGAAATCGGGAAAGTTGGAAGTGCAGTGAAAGGAAAGAGATGATGTTACTGGAGCGCTTCAGGATGACTCATCCATAAGCTAGTGATGCCTCACAGAAAAACACACTCTCACGAGTACACACTAAAACACACACAGTCGTGTATCCTTAGACACACACACACACACACACACACACACATGCATATTCACTGCACACAAATATTTAGCCACACGCCTGATCACATATCCAAACGCGCGTTCGTATGCACACCAGTACACCAGTGATCCATTAGTCTGATACTGATTCAGAGAGATGTGCATGATGGTTCAGCAGCTTGTTTCTAATGAGCCAAAATGGCCGCTACCGAAGTGGAGTTTCCAGGGCAGAGCAGGGAACGGCTCCTGGGGCAGAGAAACTGGGCGAGAGGGAAGGATCAGAGGGGCTGGATTTAAATGGAGCTCATTAGCTCATGGTAGCCGTGAGAGGTCCCTGCACACAAAGGAGAAACACACACATGCTCACAAGAGCAAACACACAAGGATTAAACGCACTAAAGTTTTTACAAAAGAAACATGAAGCATAATAGGTAGGAAGGATAGGAGGGTGAAAGAGGGCTAGAAATGTTTTTTTATTTATGGTTAAAAAGGACGACTAGCAAGGTAGTGACTCGTGCAGATGGTGAAGAGACTCACTTGTATTTTTTTTTACTCCCTCCTCAGCCTTCCCTGCTTGTCCACCCACTCAACATATGTCTTCCTCTGCTCTCCTGCCTCCTCTCCTCTCTTCGTCCCTAATCCATGTGTAATCTATAAATTTCCAGTCAGTTTTTTTTACTATTGACAGAGCTAGAAGTGTGTGGTACTCATGCTTTTTTTGTCCTGTCATAAACTGAAAACTGAAGCACAAAGGACTTCACTTCAGCTTTCTGATGTATTTATATCCAAAAACTCGCTCATACACACACTGTGCCATTTTTCACTTGGTAGCCCAACTCTCATCAAAGGGCTGTTTGATTTCTTCTTCTGCTGCCCAGGTCCCACGTGTCCCAGCAGGCTGGGGGTACTAAAGAGCAGGGAGGGGCAGTGCTGTAAGCCCAGCATCTACTAAGCCTCAGAATTATAAAGCTGCAACAAATAAATTACTAGATGCTTTCTATTTGTCTCCCATTCAATTTGCAATCAGCTTAATTTTGTAACATTATTTTGAGGCATATCATGTGATCTTTTAATGTGAAAGCACATTTTCTTATAGTGCCTTGTAAAAGTATTGACACCCCTTAAAATTTGTCACATTTTGTCATGTTATTTAATCAGCAGTTTGTGAACTGTCCAACACAAAGTAACAACATTGCAAAGTAAAAAAAAAAAAGGAAACCTAGTTTTTAACATATTTCCAGATAAAAATCTAAAAAGTGTAGAGTCAGTCACTGTTGCACATCAAAAGACTGAAATGTTTGCAAGTACAGGCTTTTTTGATGAAAAATATTTGTAAACATCAAATTTCAACTCCTGCCAAAGACTTAATTGGATTAGGGTCTGGATTTTGACTGGGACATTTTTGGGGGGCCTACCACACAAATATATTTTGATCTAAATCATTCCATTGTAGCACTGGCTCTATGTTTAGAATTGTCGTCCTCCTGGAGGGTGATCCGCAACCCCATTCTCGAGTATTTTGCAAGCTCTAACAGGCTTTCGTCCAAGATTGCCCTGTATTTACCTCCATTCTCCAACACCTTCCATGTTTCTGCTATAGAAAAGCAACCCCACAGCATGATGGTGCCACCACCATGTTGCACAAAAGTATTCAGGAAAATGTGAAGTTTTCCACATGTGGGATTTCGAGTTCAATATTGTTCTCATTTAATCAGAGCACTTTCTCACACATTTGCTGTGACTCCTACATGGCTTGTGGCAAACCGTTGAAGGGACTTTTAGAAGATGTATTTGAAAAGAATGGTTTCTTTTTTTGTCTCCCATGAATGCCAGATTGGTGTAGTATATAAATACTAGTCATGCTGTTTCCAGATTCTCTGAGCTGTGGATCTCTGTAGCTCCTCTGGAGTTGCTTTGGGCCTCCTAGCTGCTTTTAGTTGATGCTTTCCTGGTTTGTCAGTTTAGGTGGATAGTCATGTCTTGACATTCAGTTGACCCATTTTTAGATGATGGACTACACAGTGATCTGTGAAATGTCCAAAGCTTGAGATATTGTTTTATGATGTAATTTTATTTTATTTTAAAGAGTAATCTTAAATTTTAAGAGAGATCAAAAATACAACAAGGTGAAATCTGTTCACTAATAAGGTGACTTCTAAGGCAGTGGGGTGTTGTGGATTGTAAAAAACGTTTGCTCTGTATTTCTATTTTTTCTAGTGAATCTGTATGGCTTTTGTCTGTATTAAATGTATCTTCAAAGATCCTTTGAATATATATTTAGAAATCTCATGTAAAGCTTTAAAAATAGCTGGAAGAAACTGGCATCTCATCTATTTTTCTTCTACTTCTGTGGAGCAGAGTGCACCTTTAAGGCATGCAGTAAATCCTTTTTTTCATAAAGGCCATGGTAACGTTATATAGCGTTTTTAAGGATTCAAAGGTTTGTAAAGGCTCCAATGAGCATTATTCTGCTACACAGAAAATACTTTTCCTTACTTGCCTTTACTGTACTGTGTGTGGTCCAGAATGTTCTAATACAGCAACATCCAGATGTAGCACATTTGCTACATAAACAGCTAATGGGTCATCTTGAATGCCTCAAACCAAAGCTAAGCAGCTGCCTCACACTCACACATTTTTTTAGCATTCAGTTGATTAATCCAAGTTGGCAAAGCTGTCTCAAAACAAAAAGAGCTGGTTCAGACAGTAGGTGTGGCATGGTTCATTTTGAGAAGTATCCTGCTAGAATTGATTGTCCCAAAAAGGGATAAAAAATAAATAAATCAGGAAGTAATACAAAGTCTTAAAAGTACTGCTTAAAAATATTTAAATTATATAATTGACCAATTTGAGGACTTTTTATGCCCATAATTAATCAAAAATGATTAATTATCATAATTATTAAATAAATTTTTGCGCAATGAAATGGTTTGTCTTGAGGTCAAAATGGAAGTAGGTTGGGTGAAGAGACAAACTGACCTGGAGACCGAATAAACAACAGAAGAAAGTCTTGTTTTCCTAATACAGGATGCTTTTTTCTGCATATTTTAAATCCATAAAAAAGTTAAAATACTTTTGGTAGATGAGGTACTGCTAAAAATAATCTACAAGTAGGTTGCATGTAACAAAGGGGAAGGTTTACAGTAACCCTCCAGAGAAAATTGTGAACCTGCTTTAAAAAATACAAAACAGTTTGGATTACAGTTGGGCTCTATCGTAAGATTTGGTCTCAAAGTTTTACATAGCATGTTGACAGTCTGTCAAAGCAGTACAATCTTGATATTATCTGTAAGACACATTCTGTCCATTGTTGTTCCATGCTCTTCTGCAGACTATTTGTTTTCCTCCTTTTCCTCTGGTTTAATAAACTAACTCTTAAGAAGCAAGAGGAGTTTTTCCAGGATATTGTTGGTTACCTTTAAAATTGAAAAAAAAAAATACTGATTTTAAATTTGGCTAAGCTGTCTGAGAGGAAGTTTTAAGCATTATAAATCAGCTGTATATGACAAAGATCTGCTATATGTTGTTTTTTTCCCTTTAAAGGCTATGTTTCTAAACAGAGAATCACGGATAAGATTTCTTCTGTAAAAACATTTTGCAAAAAATAATTTCACAAAATCACTCACCCCTGGATGGATTATGATTGTGGTTTTTCTTATTCAATGACAATTGCAAGCCATCATCATTCAACTGAAGGACTTTATTTGATCAAAAGTGGGAGTATTCCATTATTTAACTAGAAAAAAGGGTGATCAGAAATTACACGACCCCTGTTTAAGCTTAGGCACTGTCTGTTGATGAAAAACAAGAGCAAACCTGTTGCTGTGCACTACTGGTCAGCGGCTCAAAGAAGGCTTTTAGACTTTTAGAAAAATGTACAGTAGCTATTTAGGTATTATTTCTGGTTGCTAAAAACATGAACAGTCTGATGCAGAAACCAGAAGTGGGACCAAGTTATTGTATTGCAAGTAACAAGTAAGTCTCAATTATTTCCACCTGAGTCTTTAAGTCCCAAGTAAAGCCAAGAAAGCTCCAAAGTCAAAGCATGCAAGTCTTGAGTCAAGTCAAGACTTGCATTATTTAAAAAATATGTTTTTATTTGCCAGAACAGTCAGCAAAAGGAAGTGAACTTCATCTGAAAATCAGTGCTGAAGTTGTTTTTTACAGTAAGCATTTACCAAAACAAACATTAGATGTACTGCTGTCTGCTAGCTTGGATACATTAACTTTGTTTGTAGTTCAGGCTCAAAGCTCAGAGACTTGTCGTGTACACATTGGAATCTGTGACTTTCCAGGCTCCATGATTAGATTAGCAAGCAAAAAATAAACGGAGTTGTTAAGCTAACATGAGGCATATATCAGCTCATTTATTAGCTTTGATTCATTATTATTTGGATATATTTAAATGTTGAAATGTTGGATGTTGTTGCCTTTCTAGATTTCAGCTAGGGGTGGTCCATCTTGTGTGCCTCACGATTTTGATTCAATTCCAATTCGGGTGCTACAATTCCATTATAAAACTATTAATTTTGTTGTATGTATTTTCCCCATTTAGGGTTTTTTCTTCATTCCTTCCATGGCTACTTTCTACTCTTGAATCCATTCAGTTTCCATTAATTGAAGTATTCAAACCAATTGATGTGCTGTCTTTTGTTCATGTCAAACCACAAATAAAACCAACACATGTCCCAAATATGTTTCATAATCATAGCAAGGTCATATTTTCTATTAAAGCTAAAGGAATGTGTGTTTGTAATTTAAATATAATTTAGACTGACCCTGTTTTGATTTAAAAAAAAGAGGAAACTTGGTCCAATGCTTAAACACATCAATCACTTTTGATTTTAACATATTTAAAGTATTCCTGCTCTATGTAGTTAAAAAAGGAAAATTAAATAAACTTCAGCTCAGCTTTTACAAGTCAACCATTACAGAAATGATTTAAAATCTAAATAGAAATAATTAACCTTCTATATTAGAAAATAAACCTGCGCTGCACTTGGGGACGACACCCTGGACAGCACCAAAAAAGTGGAAATGTTCGGAGAAAAGAAGATGTTGCTGCTAACATGATACACAACAACAGAGACGCTTCTTTCACAACTAAAGTGCAGAGTATTTGCTGCATTATGTAAATTTCTAATATGCATGGCTGAAACACTATATCCAGCTATGATGTTTCTGCCGGTCTGTCCCCTAGAAATGTCCGTGCGGCACACCGGACTTTTATACTTTTCTCATTTAATTATTATGAAAAATTATCAATTTTTGAACACCTTTGAATCGCTATTGATTCTGATCGATTTATGGTGAGTTGGCACACCCCTAATTTCAGCTCACATGTGATCCTAACTCAAATTTATTTCTCTTTGATAACTTTGTAGTCTGCAAGCAAATTAAATCATGTTTAATTTTTGTTTTGGTAGATGTGGGGATTATGAGAAATTAGTAAGAAACTTTCTGGAAATTAATAAATCTAACTTCAACTGATTCACAATTTATACGTGACTTAGTAAAATCTAGGTCTCCTTTGTACATTCTGTACAGCTTTTTCCTCTGTGGCTCCAAGACTCTGGAACTTTCTTTCTTTGTCTTTGAGATCAGCAGACTCAGTTGTTTCTTTTAAAGGACAGCTTAAAGGGGCTATATCCAAAATAAACGTAACAATAGCCTGAGCATACTGACACCTTGTCAGCTCACAGTGGGTGCACCTATAACCCCTCCTTTCCACCTGACGCGTAAGCAGCACGTTACAGGAGCAGCACGTCATACGCAGCTGATAGCCACCACTGTAGTTAATAGAGCCCTTTCCACCAGAGGCGAAAGCAGCACGAGTCTGCCGCGTCTGAGGAGCGACATGTCGCAGCACTTTTCTAAATATACGCGGCAGGCCTATGTTCTACGCAGTACTCCTTTGAAACACGTAAATTTCTACATTTTGGATAGGGTAAGACAGGAAATATACGGCTCGGCACCGGAAATTTTCAAAATTAAAGAAACGTGCTGCTTTGTGGTTGCTGTACTTAAAAAAAAGTCACTACCTGTCCGGCCCGGTGAGAAGTCAGGACCTCGCGGGAGGGTCTCATTTGTGTGTCATCACCCAAATGAGCGATTTTGGATATTCCCTGACATAACATAAACTTATTGGCGAATATAAAACGGACATAACATAAAACACCAACCTTTTGGAGCCTTGTTGTTGTCTTTTCCTGGTTATTATTGTCATAGACGTTTATATATGTCTATGGTTGTTGTGTTTACTGACGAAACCATGCGTGATTTTGCTAATCTCGCGTGATTTCGTGGTCTCGGTGACAGCTGCTTCCCTGCTGCTATGCGCCTCATACGCACCCGGTGGAAAGGGCCAAGCAGCAGAATACACAAGTGAAACGTGCTGCTCCTGTAACGTGCCGCTTACGCGTCCGGTGGAAAGGAAGGGTAAGCCTGTATCCAATTTTTTCTATTTTCTGTCGGGTCGGATTTTCCCGCGCTGTCTGTGGCTGTGACGTCAAGTGCGTCCATGTTAAATGTGTCAGATCACTCTGCCACCACCGCTAGTCAGCACTCGCAAGCAGTTCAATGGATTGTGCCAATACACAGAAGAGACCAAGGACAACTTTGACACCAACAGTAACTCCCCATAAGACTAAAAAAGTTAAACCCCTGACAAGTGCCCGAAAAAGATCGAAGTTTGAGAGTGACCGGCGTACGAGTGCGCGCTGCGAGAGCGAGCAGAAAGGAAGAGCAGTTCCGTTTTTTGGCCACAGGTGTCAGTCGCGAGTTTAAATTTTAGGAAATTGCATATAGCCCCTTAATAAACATATTTTTAAATTTGCTTTCGTTTAACCATATTGTCTATTCTAATACTGTTTGTTAAAGTACTTTGTAATGTTTATCTAATAAATATAAAGGTTTACTTACTTACTTAACTTGACACGCTATTAGCTTGTGTTTGCAAACCAGCCAATCCAGGCTTACCATTAATTTTTCTTGGCCCTGATCGGCTGTACTCCCAAGACCAAAGCTAAGGAAAACTCTGGATGTTAGCTTCTGTGATAGTGCAAAGACGGTTTTCCATTCCCTATATTAATGCATATTGGGGTATATTTGGTGTTTGAACTATTGAAATAGGTAATTATGAGGGCTTTTAGAGGGAGCCTAAAGTATTCGAAGATTTTAGCATAGGGGTCAATTCTTAACAGCTTCTTTAAATGTTGAAAGGTAAAAAGATGATTTTTAAATGTTCATGTATTGAATTAGGAAATTAGTACAATCCCAAACCTACAGCAAAGGAATGATCTAGATAGTAAGCTGGATAGCTTACATAAGAAAATGCTTAATTTTTAGATTTTGAAAAAACCACTTGTAAGCATCTTTGAGTACCTGTTTAAAACTACAGCTGGTAAGCTATGAGTTGTATGTCAAACTGCCAACTGCTGGCTCTACCTGAGCAGGCAGCCTAGTTATTGAACCAGCTAATACTAGCTGGTTATACTCCCAGTGTTACTATATATGGAACAAAACAACAAACATGTCTTGTATTCTGGGCAATAAGCACCTAGATGACTAACAAATTCCACACATGTTTATTTTAAACCATAAAAATCTATTAAAAAAAACTACAAATAAGTGACATGGATAACATTGCAATTGTAAAAAATTTTAATTATTTGAACTGCAACAGGAATAGTTTTCGCTTTTCTGATTTACATGAAATCAATTAGATCATGATTTGTTTAAATCTTTCAACAATTACCATGATAGTGTGATATTTTTACCCAAGATTGGGTGTAGATTGTGCAATGATCTCATACCAACCGTTGCCCCACAAGTTCATTGTCTGTGTCCACTGCTGATAAATTCAAGTTTTCCCTAATTCTGAATACCCTAATAAAAATAATCTATTATCACATTCAGTAAGTTGAGATCATTTGACCCATTTCATTTTATATATAGGTGATAAATAACTTTGATTGGGAACCTGGTGTACTGCTACATCTATTCCCAGGGCCTCATTTCTCCTATGCAGAATGGGCGGAGCCGCATGAACTTAACACTCCCCCCGAGACCACGCCGATGCCATACTCGCCAAGTTAAACTATAAACACATTCATAAGCATTTTATTGCTTTCTAGGCACATCATTTAGCAGGTATGTACTGATTTTGTTGTTTTTAAGGTTCTGAGCAACACAACGCTCATCTTTTAAGTCCACAAAGACATTACCACAACTATGCTTTGGTTGATGACTCCCCCGGTGTGTTGCTCGACCTCAGACTACAGCTTTTCTTGGATTCTCTTGGATTCACAGAAACACTATCGTAATGTGTAAAACTTGTGAGGGCACTTATTGACTCAGTAGTAAAATATCTTCACCTTGATGGCCTTCTAACCCAAGTAAGGTTTTATGAATAGGATTTTTACGATAATGTCTTTTATGGTTTCACAGCCATTTGTATTTGCAGCTGATAAGTAATAAAGGTTTTATAGCATGTTCTATGTAATAACCATTTATCAACTCTTTTGATATGCAGAAATAATATTCTGCCTTTTAACTGCAGAACATGTAAATTCTAATTTTTGGGGGGCATATTATAGTTGCTATTGGACTTAAATCTCATTCTTGTTCTACCATCTATGTGTTTTGTGTTTAATTCAAAGCAGGATTAGTTGGACCCAGGTACCAAAGGGAAGTTTAAAAGAAGAATTTGAGACTGAGAACTTTAATACACAGGAAAACGTATTGAATGATTTTTTTCAGAGAACAGCCAGGAGCTAACAGTGCAATCATGTGCTGCACTAGCACTGAGAACTTTTTTGTCTATTCATGTAAGAGTGAAAGCATGCCAAATTATTGGTATTTAAACTGGAGCATGAAACATCCACTATAGTGTAGCACAAGGACATTTTGGTAATATTTATTTTCTGGATATTCACTTCAAAGTGCTGCAGTAATTCATGGTATTTAAACTGTGGCAGTTTAAATGGCATCATATGAAACTGTGTGAAATCACCTTGTATGGTCTTATCAGATGAGGTGGCATCTCTTGTTAGATGGCGTTATTGTCAGGGTTGAAAAGGCCTTCAAAGATGTAAATTATTCCAATATTTTGAAAGCTGTTTCTGTCAAGTAAAGTCCAAGGTAATTATTAGTGACTCTTGAGTAACAAAATAAATGCATACATTTATGAAAGGCATATTTAAAGAAATAATACTATAATAATAATAATATGTTTCTACTTTAATGATAACAGATTTTTTATTAATCTGTTGAAGGGATGGGCTTTTCTGCTTTTTATCTCAATCTGGATCTCTGTTCCAAAACATCTCAGAAACAACTTATTAGACAAAAATGATTTCTTAAAATGATTTTGCCACATTTCTTTATGGTTGAGATCTAACCAATCTGTGTTTTCCCTGATAAACTAAAAGGTTTTGCAACCATTTACACTGTTCAGGGAAAAAATTATTACCACTGAAATGTGAAGAAAAAACAATAATTTTATCTTTATGATGAGAAATGTTGAGTTGTATTTACTAGGCAGCAAAGAACATTTTAAAGTTAATGTGTTAGAAGCAAGAAAAGAAGCAAGAAAATTGGACAAATATAAGGATTTTAACAAGTGAAATGGTCCAATTGTGATGCCAAGACAACTGGGCAGAGCACCTCCAAAACATCAGGCCTTGGAATCTGTTTGACGTCTGCAGTGCTTGGTATTTATTTGTATTTATTCTATTGTTTATTTTATTGGAATTGAGAGTAGGGAGAGCTAGAGAGCTGGTTGACATGATGCAGAGAAGGAAGGTATGTATACTATGTGTTCATGAAACCAGGTGGAAAGGTAGCAAGGCTAGAAGCTTAGAAGGGGAGTTCAATTTTTCTAACATGGTGTAGATGGAAAGAGAAATGGAGTATTTGTTATCTTGAAGAAGGAGTAAAATGACTGTTAGGCTGATGAGTCTGAATCATGAGATTGAAGGAATAATGATTAATGTAGTTAGTTGTTATACCCCACAGGTAGAATGTGAGCAATTGTGGAGTGAACTAGATGATTTTATGCAGTGTATCCCCAGAGTTGAGAGGGTGGTGATTGGTGCAGACTTTAACAGACATGTTGGTGAAGGGAACAGAGGTGATGAGGAAGTGATGGGCAGGTTTGGTATCCAGGATAATAATGAAGGACAGCTGGTGGTAGACTTTGCGAAAAGGATGGAAATGGGTGATGTAAATACTTTCTTCCAGAAGAAGCAGGAGCATAGGGTGACTTATATGAGTAGAGTTAGGAGCACTCAGGTGGACTACATCTTATGTAGACGTTGTGATCTTAAGGAGATTAGTGACTGCAAGGTAGTGGTAGGCGAGAGTGTAGCTAGACAGCACAGTATGGTGGTCTAGAGGATGAAACTGATGGTGGGAAAGTTGAAGAGAACAAAGGCAGAGCAGAGGACCAGATGGTGGAAACTGAAAAAAGAAGAGTGTTGTGAGGTTTTCAGGGAGGAGGTGAGAGAGGCTCTTGGTGGCCAGGAGGTGCTCCTAGATGACTGGACAGCTACAGCTAATGTGATTAGGGAGACAGGTAGGAGGGTACTTGGTGTGTCATCTGGAAGGACAAAAGTAGATAAGGAGACTTGGTGGTGGAACGATAAAATCCAGGAGCATATACGGAGAAAGAAGTTAGCTAAGAAGAATTCAAATTCAATTCAATTCAAAAATACTTTATTGATCCCAGAGGGAAATTAAGTGTTGGTATAGCTCATATAATTAATTCTTTAAGGAGTTGTTGTAGATGATGATGGCTGTGGGCAGGAAGGTTTCCTGTAGCGGTCTGTATTGCAGCGAAACTGAAGAAGCCTCCTACTGAAGACGCTCTGTTGTTGTATGACTGTCTCATGAAGAGGATGCTCAGGGTTGTCCATAATTTTTTTGATTTTATGAAGAATCCTTCTTTGCATTATCATCTCCAGATTTTCCACAGTTGTCCCAAGAACAGAACCAGCCTTCGTTATCAGGTTGTTTAGCCTATTTAAATCCCTGGCTCTGAGGCTGCTACCCCAACAGATGACGGCTGAAGAGATTACACTGTCCACAACAGACTTGTAGAAGATCTCCAGCATCTTGCTGCAAATCTTGAAGGACCTCAGCTTCCTCAAGAAGTACAGTCTGCTCTGTCCCTTCTTGTAGACGGTTTCACTTTTACGCCTCCAGTCCAGTCTGTTGTCAAGGTGAACTCCGAGGTATTTATCCTCCTCAACCACCTCCACTTCTTCTCCCATGATGGAAACAGTTTTTGACTTATCCCTGTTTCAAGGTGCGACGATTGTTTCCACACCATGTTACAAAGCGGTCCACCAGCTCTCTGTATTCAGCTTCTTGTCCATCTTTGATATACCAGACAATTGCAGAGTCATCTGAGTATTTCTGCAGATGACAGGTCTCTGATTTGTACTGGAAGTCTGAGGTGTACAGAGTGAAAAAGAATGGTGAGAGTATGGTCCCCTGTGGTGCTCCTGTGCTGCTGACCACCTGGTTTGACACACAATTCTTCAGTCTCACAAACTGCGATCTGTTTGTCAGGTAGTCATTGATCCAGGCGATTGTTGAGGGCTCCACCTGTGTCTTCAGGAGTTTCTGACAAAGCAAATCAGGCTGAATTGTGTTAAATGCACTGGAGAAATCAAAGAACATGATCCTCACAGTGCTGGCTGCTTTGTCCAGATGACAGTGGGTTGGTTGAAGTAGGTGGATGATGGCATCTTCAACTCCAACTCCACAGCGATAAGCAAACTGCAGTGGGTCCTGATACGTTCTTGTTTGCTTACTCAGGGGTGCCAACAGGAGTCTCTCCAGGACCTTCATGATGTGGGATGTCAGGGCAAACGAAAGAGAATGGCGAGTAGAAGAGATGACTGTTGTGGATCAGGAAGTCGCTGAGATTAGTAAGGATGAAATGAGGAAACTTTGAAGAGGATGAAGAGGGGAAAGACAGTTGGCCCTGATGGCATACCTTTGGAGGTATGGAAAAGCTTAAGAGAGGTGGCAGTAGAGATTTTGACAAGGTTCTTCAACAAGATCTTGAGGAGTGAGAAGATGCCCGATGAATAGAAGAAAAGTGTTCTAGTTCTGATTTTTAAGAACAAGGGAGATGTACAGAATTGTGGCAACTACAGAGGAATAAAGCTAATGAAGCTGTGGGAAAGTGTGGTGGAAGCTAGGCTTCGGTCAGAGGAGAGCATTTGTGACCAGCAGTATGGTTTCATGCCAAGAAAGAGTACTACAGATGCAATTTTTGCTTTAAGGATCCTGATGGAGAAGTAGAGAGATGATCAGAGGGTGCAACATTGTGTCTTTGTATATTTAGAGAAAGCGTATTACAGGGTGCCGAGAGAAGAGCTGTGGTATTGCATGAGACAGTCTGGAGTGGCAGAGAAGTATGTTAGAGTGGTGGAGGACATGTATGAGAGCTGTGAGACAGCAGTGAGGTGTGCTGTAGGAGTGACAAAGGAGTTCAAGGTGGAGGTGGGACTGCATCAAGGATGGGCTCTAAGCCCCTTCTTGTTTGCTTTGGTGATGGACTGGCTGAAAGATGAGGTCAGACAAGAGTCTCCATGGACTATGATGTTTGCAGATGACATTGTGATCTGCGGTGAGAGCAGGGTGCAGGTAGAGGAAAAGCTAGAGAGATGAAGGTATGCACTGGACAAGAGAGGAATGAAGATTAGTCGCAGCAAGACAGAATACATGTGTGTGAATGAGAGAGACACAAGTGGAACAGTGAAGTTACAAGGAATAGAAGTAAAGAAGGTAGAGGACTTTAGGTACTTGGGCTCAACGGAGTGTGTGGAAAAGAGGTGAAAAAGTGTGTGCAAGCTGGTTGGAATGGGTGGAGAAAAGTGTCATGTGTAATGTGTGATAAAATGGTTTCAGCAATAATAATAATGGCTTGCATTTATATAGCACTTTTCAAGACTCTCAAAGCGCTTTACAACTCCATTATTCATTCATTGACTGGTGGAAGCAAGCTATGATTATAGCCACAGCTGCCCTGCGGCAGACTGACAGAAGCGAGGCTGCCATATTGCGCCATCGGCCCCTCTGGCCAACACCAGTAGGCAGTTAGGTGAAGTGTCTTGCCCAAGGAGACAACGACATGTAGCAGGTGGAAGCTGGAATCGAACCCACAATTTCTGGGTTGCAGGCTGAAAAATCTACCACTGAACTACAGCCGCCGAATGAAATGAAAGGTGTACAAGACAGTAGTGAGACCAGCAATGTTGTATGGTTTAGAGATCGTGCAAATGAGGAAAAGACAGGAAACAGAACTGGAGGTTGCAGAACTCAAGATGTTGAGATTCTCATTGGGATTCCCTTGTGACGAGGATAGATAGGATCAGGAAAGAGTACATCAGAGGGAGAGCTCATGTTAGATGTTTTAGAGATAATTTCAGAGAGGCCATAATCAGATGGTATGGACATGTTCAGAGAAGAGACGACAATTATATTGGTGGAAGGATGCTGAGGTTGGATCCACCAGGCAGGAGGCAGAGAAGAAGACCGAAAAGGAGATTTATGGATGTGGTGAAAGAGGACATACAGTAAAGTTAGTTGGTGTGAGGGCAGAGTATCCAGAGGATAGGACTAAATGGAGACAGAGGATTCGCTGTGGGAACCCTTGAAGGGAAAAGCCAAAAGAGAAGAAGTGCTCGGTATTTATCAAAAATGGCCCAATAAGAGAACAGTGGTGAACTGGTTCATTGATGCATGAGGGGGGCAAATGCTGACTCATGTGGTCTAATGCAACCAACGAACTACTGTAGCTCAAATGAATAAAGAATGTTGGTTCTAATTGAAAGGCTTCAGGATACTCAGTGCTTTGCAGTTTGTAACATATGGACCTGCTTAGGAGCAAACAAATTCAAAAAACCCAAACATGGATATCAAGTTTTATAAGATTGTTTTTTTTTCAGGAGTGAAGAACTCTAATCAATTGAACAAAATGAAAAAATGCTGAAAGCAACTGAGTGCAGGATGAATTTGTTCAAGAACAATTCAAATATCAATATGTTGCAGGAATGTTTTGAAAAAGACCTTAAATCAATAGTGAAACTAAGTTGTTTACAGTTAGTGATAAATAAGGGGATATGTTTCACATGCATGCACCAGACTGACAACTAAATAGAACTCAATATTATAAACTTGAAAATGTTGTTTCTTTTATCTTTTTTATATTTAGGAAACCAAAAATTGAGTATCAATTCAAAAGGCATATGAGAGAGACATTTCGATCAGTTCTCTGTTTCACATTGAAACAGCTCAAGCATCTCCTTCCTGGTGCCTGCCCACAGTAAGTCAGAGTATCCTAGCTGCTGGAGTAAATACAAAATTACAAAATACATTCCTTGCACAGGAAAAAAGGGAGATTGATAGTCAATGACCGACTACAACGATTTTCTTAGTCTTTAAAAGTAGGATGTTAAATATTTTCCAATTTTCATACTTTTGGTTTTCCTTAAACATCTTGTTAAATTTGAAGCATCTGGTTAAAGCACACTTTCTTTGCAGCTGCATGCCTGTTGAAAGTGCGATAGCAGTGAGTCCTGCTGGCAGGCTTGGCAAAAACTTGCAGCCAAAAGAAGGGGGTTGGGTGTGGGGAATCAGTGAAAGTGGAGGTGGGATGTTTGTGCTGATGTGGAAGACAGTGCATTTTTCTTGTTTTGTTTGACACAAAGAAAATTGCAAGTTGGCTGTTTGACAGGTTTGGAAATGGGGTGTCAGAGATAGATCGTACATGAAGTACATAAGTCTAAAAAATGGAAAGAATGCTCGCTATGTTGTGTGAAAGTGTGTCATCTCCATGCTGCTAAGTATGTATTTTAGATTGTTATCTATTGAACAATGTACTGAACTTTAACACGATCTATTCTATGAATGACAATTAGTTTTCTAATGGTGATGCCCTTTGGATAGTTATTTAAAATGTCTATTGTTCCTCCAAATAGTTCCACTATCAAGTATAAAGCTGTGGAGGTCTAATACTATTTTACTTTTAGCAAAATTATGCACTTATAGTGCCCTCTCCATTTATTGGCACCCCTGTTAAAGCCGTGTAAAGGGGTTGAATTTGAAATCAGCTTTGACTACATTTCCATAATCTCAAACTGAAACATCTAACCATTAGTTTGATTAATTTCCTTTAGTGTAAAAAGTCCCATATGAAAAAATAGTAGTTTAACTCAAAAATATATTGCAATTTGTGATTTATTTCTTTCAGAGTAACAGACTTCACAAACAGAAGAGTTGGAGTTTGCCAAAAACTACTGGAACAATAAATGTGAAATGTGTGCTTTTGTCACATCAGTTTAAAAGGAACTGCACATTGGAAGTACTGTAGTTTTTCTTGTCACTTTACAGGCATTAATTGGCCCATTATATGAAAATAATAGGTCTTTTTTTAAGGTTTTCATATGCCACCAGTTTGATTTGCTGTATAGACTGAGCTTTTCAGCAACAAACACTGTGAGTCTGGTGCAAAACTAAGGATGAATATATGGAAATGCTCCTCATGACCACTGTTGAGTAAATTGAGGGATCTGTGATGCTGTGGGCATGTTTCTCTTCCAGATGCCCTGGGAACGTTGTTAAGAGTGCACAGCATCATGGGCTGTTTGAAATACCAGAGTATTTTAAATGATATGTTTGTGTCATTGAATTTCCCCCCCCTGGATAAATGTAATAGAATCACTAGTTAAAGGGTTTTTTGAAGAGTTTTCAGTGATAGATAGATAGATAGATAGATAGATAGATAGATAGATAGATAGATAGATAGATAGATAGATAGATAGATAGATAGATAGATAGATAGATAGATAGATAGATAGATAGATAGATAGATAGATAGATAGATAGATAGATAGATAGATAGATAGATAGATAGATAGATAGATAGATAGATAGATAGATAGATAGATAGATAGATAGATAGATAGATAGATAGATAGATAGATACTTTGTTAATCCTGAAGAGGGAAATTCACATGTCGGAAAATATAGGATGAAGAAATTAAAAACTAAACATGCATTTTTTCATTTCTTTCAAGCTGAATTTCTCCTACAAATGGACTCAATGATGCGTAATAACCTTTTAAAATACAACATACACAATGCTCCTAAAAGGGCCCTATTGTCAGTTTAGTTAAACAAAAGAATCTATGTGACTGCAGGAAGTCTGTGGTCTTTCTTGAGCGGATAATACCATTGGAGTGGGTGTGTGTGTGTGCATATGTGTGTGTTTACAAGATGAATAAACTGAGCAACTGATCAGGCAAAGGATAATTTGGTTGGCTGCCAAACGGGCGATGTTAGGAGCCGATGTATGCATCCATCAGCCTCTGAAATCTGTGGATCATTTTCAAAGTCAGACTACCAAATTGATTAAAATACAAGAAAGTCAACGGTGTATTATTTCCCTCGCGTTCTTTCATTTTCTTGATGACTTTATTGTTTTTAAAAGTCTGTCTTAGGTGGATCCCTATAAAGAGGTTTATGCTTATGCTGTGCACTTACAACTAAACACAGACACAAAGTGGTTCACAGATAATGAACATTATTATATTAAGTAGTGAAGGACTGTGTTTAATGTGAACAAGACATTTGTGTTCAAGGTCCTTCTTGATTCTGTATTGAATATAGTAGGCTAAAATATCTCAGATAGCAGTACATCACGTCCTAATCTGAAGAAGGTTTTTCGTCCAGTATGTTTGTATAGAATATTGATTTTCTGTATTTTTAGTGTGCATTGAACTCAAAGCCGAAATACACTAACAAAACTTTGATGAGTAATTGTTTTGTTTATCTAAAATTTTATCATAGCAACATTCATCAACATAACCAGATTTGGCATCGCTTACTAGCAGGGCTGATGTCTGTCTTGGCTTATTGCTGGTAACCAAACTTGTGTCCGATCCTACCCCGCAAATGGAGTAAAAGATGAGGGAGGCAGATTAATGCTATAGAACTTTATGTCACCGTGGCGAGGTAAACAATAAAGCTTGCTCGGCCACTGGCTCCAGCAATGACTTGAGTTATATTTCCTACTCGGCTGTGTAGTTCCCCCTTTTCCATACTCTTCTTCTCCACTCGCCAAAACACCAACATTACTCTCTACTACCCCTATCCCTAATAAGCAAGGCTGGGCCTGTAACAGTAGCATAAATGTAGTCTATTGATGTAAGTATTCACACTTCTTGAAGTTTTGTACCCTTACAATTACAAATCTTCAATGTGTTTTAAATGGATATCATGTGTTACATCTCCATAAAATAGCACAAAACTGAAGTGGAAGTATTTTGTTCTATTGATTTGTAAATAAGAATCTAAACATGCTCTGGATTTGTATTTAACCCCCCTGAGTCAGTAGAACCACTTCTTGCTGCATTACATTTTCATAATATTGATGATAAAGATTCTGCAAACCAAGTTTGCAATCTAAAATCCTGATGGCCATAAATGTTATTGATTTGAGGTTTTTAACAATTTCTTTTTAAATTGTTCTTCTTAAAGATGGTATGATTTTATGGCAAACAACTTCAATTATTTTTGAAAACAAGAATTGGGTGCCAGAAGTTTGAATTTACCATGCCAAAACTATATATACATGCCCAAATACATACATGCAGTTTTGGTTAAAGGGGGGGGTGGCATGTAAAATACACTTTTAAAGCTTTTCATCACATTCTTTTTCCATTCCCTTTTTAAAAACATGCCTAAAGTGTTTCTTAGGTTAATTTATGTATGTTTGAGTAATATCTATAAACTCTCGCTGCCGCCATGTTGAGCACTGAACACCAGGGTCCTCCTAGGAACACCCTAACCACCCAGCAACGCCCCAAAATTTTGATTACCGCCCACGTCTCTCCACAGTCCTCCCTCCCCCGCTCCCAGAGCACTAAAGCAGAGCGTCGTCAGCAGCAATCAGGTAGCACCTGTGGAAAGTAGTAGCTCTTGAACAAGCCACTGAACGCACTCCGGTTCATCCAATATTCCACTTTCAGGGTCAGAGACAGGATCAAATGCATATGCTTGTACCATGTCCTGTGTGGCCATAGTAAACCGAAAGATATGCCTGTCTTCCAAAAGTCCACCGATGCTACAGTACTGTAATGCTTCGTGTGATGACATTGACGGCAGCGTTTTGAAGGGGGCATGTCTGAGACTCTTAAAGAGACATGCAGCTAATTTCAAGGCGTTCAGTGCAGACATGCTGTGAGTGCAAAATTTCAAATAGGTAGTATAAATCATTTATTGAACTTACAGATCTATTTCAGGTAAAATTTGTGATATACTGGACCTCAGAATTGCTCTTTCTGCATAAGAAGAACGTGCCACCCCCCCTTTAAAGGTCTCATTCACACTTATTTTCAATACATTTGCTCTGGTCTCTAGTTTAAATGAATGCCTTGTGAGTCATGTTCTGTGGTATTCAATTCAATTCAATTCAGTTTATTTATATAGCGCCAATTCACAACAGATGTCATCTCAAGGCACTTAACAAGAAGTCATACATTTATACAAACATTCCAATCAGTTAAAAAGTTTCCTATTTAAGGAATCCCAGCAGATTGCGTCAGTCATTGGCGTGAGGTTGGACAGACTTTCCAACCACAGCAATCCTTCAGCAATCCCTCATACTGAGCAAGCATGTACCGACGGTGGAGAGGAAAAACTCCCCTTTAACAGGAAGAAACCTCCAACAGAACCAGGCTCAGTAGGAGCGGCCATCTGCCACGACCGTCTGGGGGTTTGAGAAGACAGAGCAGAGAAACAGAAGGAACAGAAGATCTGATATAAGAGTACTTTCTATGTTACAGAAAGTAAAAAGTTGATAACAGGACACAGTGGATGTTCAGCCACTGGGAGCACCATCCCAGTCGATGCCCCCCATCCAACAGAGCATTGCAGCCAAGCAGGATACCAGACCAGGTATAACTTCTATGGAGAGAAAAACACTGAGAAAACACAAAGTTAACAGTCGAAATAGCAGAATGTACTGTAATACAACTGGAGAGTAGTAGTAGAAAAGGAAGTAGCAGAGTGAAGAAAATTGCTAAGTCTGTCCTATAGCAGTCTAAGCCTATAGCAGCATAACTACAGAGCTAGCTCAGGAAGACCTAAGCCACTCTAATTATAAGCTTTATCAAAAAAGAAAGTTTTAAGCCTGGCCTTAAAAGTTAACAGAGTGTCTGCCTCACGCACTAAAACTGGGAGCTGGTTCCACAGGAGAGGAGCCTGATAACTAAAAGATCTGCCTCCCATTCTACTTTTAAAAATCCTAGGAACTACAAGTAAACCTGCAGTCTGAGAGCGAAGTGCTCTTTTGGGAACATATGGAACAATTAGATCTCTGATGTATGAAGGAGCTTGATTATTAAGGGCTTTGTATGTAAGAAGGAGGATCTTAAATTCTATTCTGGATTTAACAGGAAGCCAATGAAGGGAAGCTAAAACAGGAGAAATGTGATCTCTCTTTTCAATATTCATCATTTAAATGTCAAGTCTTGGTCAAAAATAACGCCGAGGTTCTTTACGTTATTACTGGGGGCCAATTTAATGCCATCCAGATGAAGTGATTGACTAATCAGTTTCTTTTTTAGAACTTCTGGTCCAAAGACAGCAACTTCTGTCTTGTCAGAATTTAAAAGCAAAAAGTTTAGATTCATCCATGTTTTAAAGTCTTCCAGACATGCCTGTAATCTACCTAACTGACTGGGTTCATCAGGCTTTATGGATAAATATAGTTGTGTATCATCGGCATAGCTGTGGAAATTTATCCCATAATGTCTAATGATTCTACCAATTGGAAGCATATATATGGTGAAAAGAATTGGTCCAAGCACAGAACCCTGTGGAACTCCACAAGTAACTCTTGAGAGTGAAGAAGATTGATCATTTAGATGAACAAACTGGAATCTGTCAGACAAATATGATTTAAACCAGCCTAGTGCTGTTCCTTTGATCCCTGCAACATGTTCAAGCCTTTCTAAGAGAATATTATGATTGACTGTGTCAAAAGCAGCACTGAGATCTAAAAAAACCAGAACAGACACCAGTCCATTATCTGAGGCCATGAGAATGTCATTAGTAACCTTCACCAGTGCTGTTTCAGTGCTATGATGAGCTCTAAAACCTGACTGAAACTCTTCAAACAGCTCGTTACTGTTTAGATGCTTACAGACTTGATTAGCAACAATTTTCTCAAGGATTTTGGATAAGAAAGGAAGGTTAGATATAGGTCTGTAATTCACCAAGTCATCTTGATCAAGGGAAGGTTTCTTGAGTAAAGGTTTAATTACAGCTATTTTAAATTCTTGTGGTACGTATCCGTTTACTAAGGATAGATTCATCATATCCAAAATGGGGCCAGGAACCAAATGGAACACTTCTTTAAATAATTTGGTTGGGATTGGGTCCAACATACAAGTTGAAGGTTTAGATGAGGCTAATTTTTGATAATTCCGAAAGCTCGACTGAATCAAAACAGCCTAAGCACAAATGAGGTTCTACAGTTCTTTCTGATGCTGCCTCATTTACTGAGGAAGAAGTAATCCTGTTTGGGAGGATGCCAATGATTTTATTTTTAATGGAAATAATTTTATTTATGAAGAATCCCATAAAATCATCACTGCTAAGAGCTGGGGGAATAGTTGGCTCAGTAGGGCTATGACTCTGTGTAAATTTAGCAACTGTGCTAAAAAGAAACCTAGGATTGTTTTTATTCGCCTCTATTAATAATGAAAAATATGCTGTTCTAGCTTGTCAAAGGGTCTTTTTATACAGCGTAGACTGTTATTCCAGGTTAAATAGGAATCCTCTAGATGCGTAGAGCGCCATTTTCTCTCCAACTTCCTAGTATTCTGCTTTAAAGTATGCAACTCTGCGTTAAACCAAGGAGTCAGCCTCCCATGGCTAGCCACTTTCTTTTTTAAGGGGGCTGCACTACCTAATGCCAAACGCAATGTGGACGTAACGCTGTGAACCAGAGCATCAATTTCTGAAGGGTTAGAGATAGAATTGTTGCCTTCCACTGTGTTACTCTGAGACACTGAGGAAAGTAAGAATGGAACAGATTCTTTAAAAATTGTTACAGCATTGTCTGATAAAGCTCTACTATAATGAAATTTTCTTTCAGATTTAAGATGGTCAGTCAAAGTAAATTGAAAAGTTATCAAGAAGTGGCCAGACAGAACCAGGTTATGTGGGTGGACTGTTATTTCCTCACACTCAATACCAGTATGTCAGTACAAGGTCCAAAGTGTGTTTACCCGAGTGGGTTGATCCCTGTACTTTTTAAGTAAAGCCAATTGAGTCTAAAATAGCATTAAAGGCTGCATTTAGGCTATCACTTTCAGTATCCACATGAATATTGAAGTCCCCCACTATAATAACCCTATCAGTATTTAATACTAAATCAGATAAAGAATGTGAGATCTGATCCAAGAATTGAGAGTAAGGGCCTGGTGGACGATACAAAACCACAAACAAAAATGGCTTAATGTTTTGCAACTTGGATGAGGAAAATTAAGGGTTAGATGTTCAAAAGAACTGTAGCTATCAATTGGTCTAGGACTAATTAGTAAATCAGAACGAAAAATGGCTGCAACTCCTCCTCCTCGCCCAGTACTTCTGTGTGAAATGTGAAAATTTAAATGACTGGAAGGAGTTGACTCATTTATACTGACATAATCCTCCTGCTGCAACCAGGTTTCTGTGAAACAAAGCAAATCAATGTGATTATCACAAATCAAGTCATTTACTAAAAAAGTATTTGAGGAGAGAGATCTTATGTTTAATAAACCACATTTAATAGATTTATTTTTCTGTTCAGTCAAAGTCGTATTTATCTTTATGAGATTTCCATAATTTGCTTTTGTTGGCTTAACTTTTAATCCATTTAATTTTGGCCGTGGGCAAGACACTGTTTCTATAGGGTAATGGGTGGGTAAAAGTACAGAAGCAGCAGAGAGGTGGGTTAAACTACGACTCTGCTTCCTGGTCTGGACCCTGGGTTGTCAGTGTTTTAGAAGAAATGTTCCCTCGCTTCTGTTTTAGGAGGTAGCAGTTTGTTGGAGGAGTGGGTGTGGGGAAACATTAGGGTTACGAGTCTTAATAATATTCATGATATGCAAACTTCTCGCCTCTGAATGGCTAACAGCAATGCAACTCTTATGCTGCCTCTGAACAAATAACTAACTTAACTTCACTAGTGGTGTTCCCAGACAAAGTCCAACTGTTTCTTCCCCAGCTCCTCTTTTTTGGGTAAAAAATGCAACGCTGATGTGCTATGTCCATAAATAATACAAACCTGACCGTGTTCTGCCATATTATGGAGTTGCTAACGGTTAGCTTCAACCAGCCAAAATGTGTTCTCCTAGGTCTAGCCACCACCTTCCCAAAGGCAGTCGCAAGCCAAGGTGGGCTTGCCCAGAAAACACTTCTACGTAGATAACACGGCTTATTCTGACTCTTTCGTTTTTGACGTCCATTACCTTTTTGTAGCTAATGCAGGCAACGGGGCTGGGACAACAGTATAATTTGCAGCATACATGTCCTACTCAGAGTGAAGGATCGTATTTCAGTGAGTTTTAAATCGTTTCTCAGTGAATGAGACCTTTAAATGCCCCTTAAGTTGCAGTCACATAGTTGCTATGGCTATCAACAAGTTTCTGGTATATTTCGGGCTACAATATTTGACCAGTTCTCTTTTTAGAACTAAAAGGACTTACTTAAATTGGGTTCAGAATTTTGTAACAGTTTTCAGTAGGGTTGAGGCATTTTATTTATTGTATCATAAGTAGGTTTGACATGTGTTTGGTCCTGTTAAAACACCTAGCTCATGTTTGTTGATTTAATATTAAGTTGAAGAAATTATAGGTATTCCTTCATTATTATTTGTTTAATAAATAAACAAATAAACAAATACCATCATGTCTGCAATGAGCCAGTATCACTGATAGCAGTAAAGTTCCATAGTATGATGCTACCATAACCATGCCTTACAGCTGATATAGCCTGATTAATTTCTGTAAACAAACATCTAGTCATTATGCCCAGACAGTTCAATCTTTGTCTCATCCAATCATAAATCCTATGGCTCGTCTATGTGGGCAGTTGCAAACTTCTTCGTCTGTGTAATTGAAAAATTGGCTTCACTGTGGATTAATGAGATCCCTGTTCCTGTGTCTTCTGCCTTATGATAGCTTTGGTAGTTACTCGGTGGCTCCTGAACATTTTAACACATTTCTAAAGCAATTTACTCTCAGCTGTACTTTGTAAATGTTTATTTTTGACCCTATGTGTAAATTTTTTTACCTTGTTTGGATTATATCAAATTGACAAAATTGTTAGTAGTATAAATATACCACGCAAAGGTATCATTAATCTCAAGATGTCATGATGTGTTTCCCTGAGTGATTTTTCCTGTTCCCGTTGTTTCCCTTGTGATTACTCCCAGCAGTTTCCTGTTCCTTGCTTACCCTGGTGTGTATATATGGTTACCTGTGTCTTCAGTACCCCACTAGTTCCTTGTCAATTGTCAGTCAGTGCATGTCTGGTCCTTGTCTTCGTCGAAACTGACTTCAATAAACCTTGTGTTTTCATCATGGCCTGTCTGCAATTGGGTCCTTATTCCACCTACTCATGACATAAGATTAATTAAGTTATTCTCCTGATTAGTGTATGTAAACTTCTGACTGGTACTGTAAGTAATAGTTGGACATAAAAACCCAATAGAAAAGAGAGAAAGGATAAGTTACAGCCAAATTAAATCAAAACGAATAGAGCTTTGAAGCTCTCACAGCATGTCAGCTTATCTAAATATATTTACATCAGAAAATCAGAGCCCACACATGAGCTTTGAGTGGTAAATTCTGCTCAGAGCGCAAAGGAAAGAAGGTGCTATTTGAATCTTATCAGTCAAAGCAAACAGGATAAAGGTGTCTGCTGAATGTTTAATATATACATTAACAAGAGAGCCATGAACATTAGATGTAAAGGTAGCAACGTATAGAGACTCCGGTAGACAGACGTCTCTATCTGGGTTACTCTAGCCTCACATCCCCTCCACTGCAGATGAATATTAATAAGCAGTTATTAATATCTTCTGCCAGCTCTGCGTGTATGAGTATGTGTATATGTGAATTCTACATCGAGGTACTGCATGAACATGCACTCTTCCTCGTCTTCCTCTTCTAGATGTATTACTATTCCTTTTCCCTTTTGTTTCCTCTTCCCCATGGTAACGATGACTTCCTAATTTTCTATTCAATCTATTCATTTTATATCTTTCACCCCTGCATTCATCCCTTGTTGCCATCATAGCCAAGGATGTTTCAGGCAGGGATGCTGTTACTGATGCTGCACTGATGATGTCATAAATCAAGGAAGATTTTCCAATATTTGTCAGTTATTACAATATACTTCCTACTAGGTTTATTTTTTTTAAAGAAGAGCGGGCATAATTTCTACTATGATCATTTTTATGCATACATCATGTTGTGATTTTTTTGACACCTGTAGTCCTAAATGTTGGCTGTTTGTCTTATAAGATTCAGAGGCATTAAACAAAACAAAGTTGTGTATTAGGATGAATAGTGAAGTCAGACATAAAAATGCAACAATTGTAAGCAGAAAATAAATGTTTAAGATATTTTTGTTTAAATATCTTGCTTTGGTTGATATCTCACATTAATAAAAATAAGTCTTCTCACTTCACCATGTCATAAAAAATAAAGACCTTTCTGGGTCTTATTCAGACATTTCAGGTTTCCCACTGAGATACTTTTTTAAAAAACTTTGACTACTTAAATATGTAACAGCCTACAGAGTCTTATCTTTAGCCTGAACTTAGGTTACTTGGGAATTTCTTTGACGTGTATAATGTTTTTCCTTTAAACAAGAATAAAAAATAATTACTAAAATCTAGACAATGGAGAGATGGATGGAAAGAAAGCTAGCTGTCTTTCATTTTCATAGTAGGAACATTGCTAGTTTAAATTAGAAGAACATGTTAACAGCCACGGACATGAATACAACACCATAACATTTTTTGGCACCTCTGGTAAAAATTGCATGAACAGCGTTAATGTTTTTTTGCAACTCATACTGAAAAAAGTCAAAAACCCAACTTGTAACAGTGTACAAGTGTGATGGTAGATGAAAAAAGTTTAGATGAGTATCTACTTTGCCTGAAGATAACCACAACTCTGTCATGTTCTTACCCATTTAGAAGAGGGCCAAAAATATTGTTTGCCTCTTTTTTTTCCTCCAGGAAAATGCAAGGTCATTGCTTTAAAATGTCACATTTACCTAATATCAATGTTTAAATGCACACATATTAATTTGCTGGCAGTTTTGTTCAAAGGAAAAAATAATCAGATTTTTATCCCACTTCATAAATGCTTGATTTAAGGCATTTATACATCTCTGTGAATAATTGAAGCGGGTTGGTTTGAAAGAAAGTGCATCATTGTCCATTTCTAAATCTTTTCCCAAGGCTCCTGTCCAAGCATTTCACCTCTAACCAAAAGAGAAGGTGGATAAATTAGAGTGAAAATGAACTCTAGTAACCACCAGCATAGCATCTTAAGGCTTTTAAATCCATACATTTTGATCTCACTGTATCTCTGAGCTTAATTCTTTAAAAACATGCAATTCACCGCCTCAGAGCCAACATTGGCAGTTAATAAACTGAAAATGTTCACATAACAATGTGTGTAAACAATGTGATGATGAATACTGGGTGTGAGTGCATATTTCATGCATATTTTTCCTTTATTTTTTGTCATCAGTTACATCTGTATGTGAAAAGTGTACATTTATAAAGTTAAGTACAGTTGATCCTGATGGTGGGGATTCTTCATGATCATCAATCACCAGTGATTAAAAAAAAACTGTTGGCAGTTTCTTTTATCAGCCATGTAAGCTAAAAGTGTGTTCTTATGTTGTGTGGCTTAGTATGTACTGTCGTCTGCTGTTAGGGAAACTCAAAGATTACGGAAAGGGTCTCATCTTTTAAGGGTGTATGCAAAATGATCATATGTGTACATCAAAAGTATAGCAGGTCTGTGCTTACAAAACCAAAGAATGGGCATATATGAAGAAAACAAGAGGAGCAAATTAGGGTCTTCTTCACAGATTGTATCCGTAATCTCATTTATTCAGTCAATACCCAGAGCTGGTTACCATAGATGAGGTTGGGAAAGTAGAATGGCTGGTAAATCTTCACCACGATGGACCAGTACAGCACCCAAATCACTGCAGACCCCCAGCAATCTGCTTATCAATGCTCAACTTATTTGATAAAAAAAAAGAAAATTGTATCCTTTTTCTTATAATTCATATTTATGTGCCTTTTTGTTTTGGTCTATAATAAAATCTAATGAAAAAAACACTTAAATGTACTATAGATACGTGCACTGCACCAATGGACATATGTCAAACTAGTTTCAACATTACGTCAAATGCCTCCCTTAACACCTATTGCTTCTATTTTCCTTTGAGGATGAGTCTGAGTAAGGAATCGGTCTTGTGACTCAGAATGCTGAGGGACTAGCTTGAGTTCTAAACTATAAAAATGGTTGATAGAAAGAAGAGAGAAAATAATTTCCATCTATTTGAAAGTGACTGATAGGGAATTGATGGAAGAAAGAGAAAAAGCAGCAAAGCAGGGGAAATAGGGAACATTGAGAAACAAGGAGGGGTAGATTGATGGAAGGTGTGAGGACTGAAAATGAACTGGTTTGCTGCTTGAGAGTCAATGGAGGGAGTGACAGCTGTATAGATTGGGGATAAAAGAGGGTGACGAAGGGGAGCAGCCAGGTTAGGTAGTGGAAAGGGTAAGTAGGATAAACGTGTAGGACAGCGCAATATAAAGAGGAAGCAGGGAGGATGAATAACTTTGCAGTGAAGATGAGTAAAGGAAGTGGAAGCTATAGAAAAAGAGGTACAGTGCAAAAGGAGGTCATCTTTTAAAGGAAACGGTAATTTAGTTGGGCTGGCAAATGACTGCGCTGAACTGGAAAGAAGACCAGTGGTGAAGCCCCATTTCCTGAACCCCTTTGTTCTTATTATCAAAGCCGCCGTAAAAAAATACTAACATGCATTTGCAGGTGTTCCTCCAATATTAATTAGCGTGTGATCAGGTGTCATCATCAGTTAATTGAATGATAATTACATCTTAACTGTCCACCCAGATAGAGTTATGCTAGAAACAACACAGTGGGAGAAAAGCAGATGGAGGGAAAGAACAGATGAACAGAGAGAAAAATGTGAACAATGAAGGGCACACACATGAGACTTATGTAGAATGACTGGTCCTCCTCTTTGTACGTTAACTGGTTATAATAATAAGAGGCAGTGCAACATAAGACTTTTAACACTCTTTGTTCCACTAATGCTGCAATTTGCAGAGCAATTGCATTGTTACTGGTGACCAATATTGGGCTGAACAATCAGTAGAATACTGATGGTAAAAATGATGTTTTGAGGCAGAGCGCTTAGAGCTGCGGCGATAGCATCTGTCTGTGGTCTTTATCATTAAGCAGATAACAGCTCTACTGACTTTAGCTTGTATCACAGCTCATTACAGCCCGCAAATCAGCTCTCACTGAACTTCAGCTCAGTTAGGTTCACTTCTGGTTCAGCTATAGTGAATGCTGACAGTCTTCACAGTGCAATGATAAAAATAACTAAAAGTCTGATTAAATGTTTTGATTAAAGAATCAAAAACATTTCTATGCTTGTGCAATCAAGGAAGTAGCTTTCACACATTTAACTCAGTTAAAATGGATTACTACACAGTTTACATAAATTTACCACATTAAAACTACTGAGAGGTGAAATGAGTAACAATGATTCTCTCATCATTTTGGCACTTAGTTGTGGGAGATGAGAGTGAAGTGTCTGTTTTCAAAGTTTATGTTCACTGTAGGGTTAGACTTTAGCTGAAAGGCATGGGAAATTGAAAGTTTTCTAAAACAAGAAAGAAAGAAAAAACTCGCAAATTTGAGCTTAACAAAACTTGTTTAACATGACAAACTTTAAATGAACAACACTTAATTATGAAATATTCAATGACATTCTTTTTCAGAAAGAACACCTGTTATAGAGTAAAAGAGGTTCATAATTGGCATCTAGGTATTCACCAAATTCAGTAACCTTCAAATACATCTAGCAAAGTTAGGACAAATAAAGGCCACTAGTTGGGGCCACACATCCAAGCCACCCAGCGAGCAGTTGACATATGGTTTACTTATTTAGGGTTAGCCAGCTTTTGGACTCGAGGATGGGAAGTAGTGATAACAAGTCATCAATGAGACCAGCCAGGAGTGGCTCGAGGCAGAAACAAACAGAGAGAAAGTTCAGCGAGCTTGAAAATATCACTGGACTACAGCCATGTTAGGTAGGTGTTGTCAGCATTTGGACACCCATTGAGTGGTTTGGTCCTTTTGGTGGCTAGATGATTTGGAGTCCATGTATGAAAAGAGTTTAGGGTGGTTCATGCAGTTATGCAGCAGGTGATACACATGGACTGTATTGCCAAAAGTATTTGGTCACCCATCCAGAATCGTTGAATTCAGCTGTTCCAATCACTTCCATGGCCACAGGGGTAAAAATCCAGCACCATCCAGCCTGCTTCTACAAACATTTGTAAAAGAATGAGTCACTTTCAGTAGCTCAGTCAATTCTAGTATGGGACCATGATAGGATACCACTTGTGCAAAAAGTCCAGTTGTGAAATATCCCTACTGCTAAATATTCGGCAGTCAAGTGTTCTACTTGGTCAGGGAATTCGATAAATGAGTCTGGGTTTGGCAGTTACAAGGGGAACAGCATTTGGCTGGCTGTATTATAAAAACTTTTGGGAATACAATGCACATATGTGAATTGCTATAATTGTTGCAAGCCATTATTGAAGAAAAACAACATACAGTTTTTTTCTCAGCTTGATCAATGTGCATGTATATTTATCCATAATCACAGAAGCTTTTATCAGAAAATACTTCCTAAAAACAAAAGCCTTATCTTTTTTTTGATGAGAGCATAATCTCTAGAAGTGCTTTAAAATAATCTTCATAAGTTGCTGTTTATCATAAATTCAGATGTTTTTTTCTCCAACGTAGGCATTGAAGACAGTTTAATGACAAATACTGACAAAACTTGTCTTACACTTTTCTCCTGCTGAGCTGAATCTCGGAAGTCAAACAAAGTAATGCCATACAAAAAGCAGTCAATGATTACTTATAAGGAACACAGGCAACTTAATTCTGTGTGTGGAAAAGAGCTGGTTTAACTAATTTAAAACAAAGAAAACTATGAAGGAGTTGTATATTGAATTGTCTTTAGACCCCTAACTTAGGCCTTTGCATGGTTAGGAGGTGGGACTGTACAGGAAGCCCAAAATGATCATATCCCTACAAGATTAAATCAAAATCTCAAATTTCAATTCATCTTTTAATTTAACAACACGTTTCTTCTGATTGGATGATATTAAGATTTTAAGATGTCCAATTATAGTGCTGACTCGAATCTTATAGACAATCTTGGAAAGAACTAAAGATTAGGGTGATTGAAGGAAGTTTCAGCCTCAAAGACTTCAATAGCAACACCAAAAATAAACTACCCGGAATACCAGTGGAAACTTACAAAAAGCTGGTTAGCTAGTTTGTTGAAAAAGTTCAGCATTAATTAATATGTGGTAGGGTATTGTTTTTTCTTTAAAACATTAATTTTTTTTTATTTGCTTACATTTCTATGCTTTCTCACACTCAATTATTGAAGACCTTGCTGATAGTGAAAGTGACTAACTTTAAGTCTCCATTAAATAACAACTTCCACACTGAAAATCGTCATCAGCCCAATTTAGCAGCACCTGTGCATGGTGCATTCACTGTTTGGAAAGAGTAAGTAAAAGAGCAAACTTTTGAGTTTCAAGGCTGAAAATCTTCCATTTCTTATTATTAGATAATTTCCCAGTCGTTCTCTCTACGTTTGTGTGTGGTAGTAGAAAGGGGAAAAAATAAATTTTTATTTTCCAATGTGATGTCAATAGATCTGCATCTGGATTTTTTCTGTCAGCCTTGGATAATAGCACATATCTTTTTTATCCTGGCTTTGCTGCTCCTACTTTGTTCTGCCTGTTTTTTAAGTACTGATCCTACTCTAGCTCATTCTTTCTTCTTTTACCCTTTGAAACTCCATTGCTTTAGATTCTTCTTTTAATAAAGATAGAATATTTCTGAAGTGCTAAATGTTTTGCAACACAACATAATCACAGGAGAACTTAATCTAAGGGGCGTACATGTACAAATGACTAAACAGAGACCCACAGTGAAAGGCAGAATATTATCGTACTGTGCTATGATTCTCGTAGCTCACACACATCTTCTCTCTGAGGTGAGCTCGCTGGGAGAGAGGTGAGCAGTGAGAGATAAACTGATCAGGCAGAAGTCAACATACTAGAAGTGATTATGTGACAGTGTGTGTTTGTGTAAAAGTGTGTTTGTCAGCGATAGCAAGCTAAAAGAGACGTTGGTGTTTAACAGCTGCCAGGAAGAAGATGTTAAGAGAAACTAGTCAAAGGTGAAAGGAAAGAGGAGAATAATAGGAAAGGAGAGGAATAACCTGAGAATACACATTTATATTTTGTTCATTCAGTAGTAACAACCTGAACAATAGCTCTAAATGTCTTAAAAAAGATTAATATCGCATCAGTTCATTGGTTTCACTCCTTTATTGAAAACACTAACCTATTTTTTTGTGGTGCTTTCCTGTGTTGTTTTCTCAGTCCATTTCGTTTAAATACACCTTCAGGCACTGCAGCTTTAATGGCCTGTTCACACTGCCCAAAACGTCAAAGCCCAGAACGGCACGATTACATGTTAAGTCTATAGTTGAGGCCGTCAGAGTCTCTGCGGTGCTGTGTGTACTTTGGTCGTGGCAATTTTTTAAACTTTTGTTGCCCTCCAAGCTTCAAAGCGGCAAAAGCCAGGAACGTAGAAGTTGAGCTAGCTGAACTTTCGGGGCCGTCCCCTGAGCGTCTCACTGTCGTGACATCACTACACATTTCTTGAATGGCGCGGCAGCACCTCATCCATACGCAGCTCCTGGAGCAAATGGTTACACTCTCCAAACTCAGAACGCCTCTCAAGAATGGGGTGTATCCACAAACAGCGCTGATGCGTTGTCTAGCTTTATTAAGCAAATAAAGCCAAGCCACTCTCTGGATATGATCCGCCATTGTTTAAAACATCCGGCAACAGAGGAAGCCCCACCCACGCGCTCTTTTTTCACTCAGCAAGTGGCAGGCTTTGCAAGCTTCAGGCTAAAAATTTATAAGATTAAAACTAGTCACTTTGTGAGCGTTTTAAGCGTGCGGCGTGAATGCGGCATAATACTGCAATGAAAGCGATTACATTTATTTATTTAGCATTCCTCAAAACAACTATTGCATCACACTTGGCTCAAGAAAAGCCAATACTTAGGGCAAACCACTGGATTTTAGTAAAGCATGGTATGAACATTTAACAACTGACAGATGGCAGACGTGTGCAAGCAAATAATTATGCATAATAATTAGCATTAGGGACATGCACAATCAGCTGGCATGGCTGTGCATAAAAAGTAGAATAAACTTTTTTCTCATTAAATTCATAAGAAATATAGTCACTAAAACACCTGGAACTATCTATAATAAGTGGACTTTTTTCAGCACAATACAACATTTTTCAAAAGATTAAGGCTGTTTATTTATACTTTGGAGTAACATTGGCGTATATGTGATTTCTCAGCAGAGATTGAATTTTTATCATGATGAGCATGTAATGAGGAATTTTTATTCTTTATCATTTTGAGTTAATCTAGAGCTTTGTAACTGACACTAGAAGAACTTTAAAAAATGTTATATTGACTTGTTTGTTTGTTTGTTTGTTTGTTTGTTTGTTTGTTTGTATGTATGTATGTATGTGGTTGTGTTATGTTATTGTCTTATTGACAGTATGTACATTGTTTGCAGCTCTGACACGGCAAATGAGTTCAGATCCCAGGTAGAATAGCTACTGGTTGTTTTCAGTAGCTAATGGGGATCTAATTAATAAACAATAAACAATTATTACTGGGATAAACTTCATCAGTCTTTGACAGAGTCAAAGAGAGAATCATTTATGGCCCTTTGTCACACATGTAAATATGATTTTAAATTACTATTCAGTATACCAATACTTGCTGTCATCTCATGCCCCTGATAATTGTATTCATGAGGTTTTATAAATTAACTTTACAGCTAAGGCTTTCCAAAAGTCATACATGTGGCAGTGACAATACTCGAGTAGCCTTTAATAGTATTCAGAAAATGTTTTGCATTCAACCATTACAATTTAAGTAAAAGCAAAAAGTTGTTGAAAGACTACAAAAAACAAATAAGTGAAAGTAGATTGAGAGGTTAGATACAAATTGTCAGAAGTGAAAGTAAGAAGTTTATTACAGCGGCTATCAGTAGTACTAAAAACATAGCAGCCTTATTTGAGTTTAAGGTTGGGATTGGTAGTACATGTTACTCTTGTAATTCAAACATCTGAGGATGTCCTGCATCAAAAGCTTTTTAATTAGGACCATTAAAAATATGTGCCAAAATTGACAAATGGAGGTACATGGAGAGCTATTATTTTCTAAGGCAGTACTAGTAATAAAAAATTCAAGACATACTTAGACATGAAATCTTCAGATAGCGGTTAGGGTTTTTGGGAGTTGTTGGCACTTAAGTAAAGATAGTGAATGGAATTTAATTTAGATTTTTATGTTGTTGTTTACAATCTGTTTCAAACATACTGAAAGGGACCTCGAAGCATAGACGAACTGATTTTACCATCAAGATTACAGTCAGTGATTCATAAATCAATATCCATCCATCCATCCATCCATTATGTGTACCCGTCCATCCTATGCAGGGTTGCGGGGGTGAGGCTGGTACATATCTCCAGCAGTCACGGGGCGAGAGGCGGGGTACATCCTGGACAGGTCGCCAGTCCATCGCAGGGCAACACAGAGACATATAGGACAAACAACCATGCACGCACACACTCATACCTAAGGCCAATTTAGAGAGACCAATTCACCTAACAGTCATGTTTTTGGACGGTCGGAGGAAGCCGGAGCACCCGGACACAACCCACAGGGAGAACATGCAAACTCCATCCAGAAAGACCCAAGCCGGCAAGCTGCAAGGCAACAGTGCTACCAACTATGCCACTGCACAGCCCTATAAATCAGGATATTGATCAATAAAATTGTCTCTTAAGGAAGATGTGGCTGAACAAAAAAGGACTTCATCATGCATATTTTAAGCCTAATGAAAGAAATTATTTTAAAATACTCTGATTATCTAGTTAAAAAACACACACTTGGTTTTCCATATTCTGCTCACCTTCTTCCATATATTTACATACTTGCTGAGCTTGTTTATGAAGCTCAACTTTGTATTTGCAAGTAGTCTTGTGCTAAAATAAAGTAACTTCATCTTCTTGGTTGAGACAAACTCAAATCAAATTATGTTGGTGAAAAGGTTTCTCACAAAAAAAAAAAAAAAAAAAAACAATACTCAAATTACAGAGAGAGAAAAAGTAATGTTTGCTGTTTTCTTTAGCTTTCAGTTATTTTAGTCAAGTCTGCCTTTGGCTATTTACATCTCATTTACTAATGATATGCCTACACCCAGCCTTAGGTTGAGGGTCAAATCTCGTGTCAGAAACTCTGAAGCTTAAATGAAATATGAGAGCACACATACACACATCATGGTGGCACACTGGAGCAAATCATAGCAAAGTTTAATGCTATTTGATTGAAAAACTAAGTGTAAAAATAATTTAATGCTGTTTTTACCAGAAACGCCTTAGTATTGGCATGTCTTCATCATATTAGTAAAAACCATGAAGCAGAACTTTAACTTTTCTTAGACCAGTGATGACCAACTGCTCCAACACAGCTGATCCAAACTCCTGGATTATCTCCTTTTAATCAGTTGTTAGGAACCAGGAGAACATCTAAAACATGCAGAACAACACTCCTCAACGATCAAAGATGGACGCCTACACTGACAGACTTTGAACCAATGTGATTACTCACAAGATTCAGCAGTGAACTGAGGGGAAACAGATGGGGAGATTTAATTATCCACTTACTTTACAGTATGTACTTACGGTACAGGGCCCATCCCCATTAGAATCAAGGTTTGTTCTTTGTTTTTTTTTGCTAAACATTTTCAATTTGGATTAACAGTTAATCAATATTTACATGTTGGAATCTGCATTCTGTGTTTGTTTTTAACTCCCAAAGTTAGCTTAATCTGCTGTGTTATGCATGTGACGGTTATTGCCATGATTAAGGTTGACTTTGATAGGAGGAATTTTTACCTTAAATATATTTTTTTCCAATACATCTACCTCATTGTATATAAGTATATTCATGAAAACATTAATTTAAATTTAGATTCACATGATATATTTTTCTGGTTATTGCTTTAAAGCTAAAAATGTAATCATGGTTTGTTGAAATGCTCGAAGATAACTGATCTTCTCCTGTCAAAATGTTAGAATATTTTTGTATAAGTGTGTGGCCTGTCCTGGTATCTTAACCAAAAACTGTGTTGGGTGTGGTTGCTTTAAAGTGTCAGTAGCAGATTTGTTATGTAAAAGGGGAAAGTAAGAAATGCCTCCTGTTGCACAATTGACTTTAATTAGTTAATGGCACAACAGGCTGTATGTGGTTCAGGTAACAAATTGGACAGGCTATGGAAATCATAAAGACATAAAAAAGGCAGAACTTTCCAGTAAATGGTCCTTCTGCATCCAGAAAAGATTTTAATGAGCAAATGCAGGGTTAACTTTTGTGTTAGAAGGAACTGCAGCAAAATTATGTAAAGATGTAACCCTGAAAATGACGTCAGTGTGTCGTGTATTGGAGTGTATGAACCATTGTAGAATCCAGGCTCGGATGTTGATAGAAAAAAGGGGATGAGGGGATATAGCTGTCTTTAATCTGGCTAAGCATACTGTATGTATAATCCGCTCTGTCTTACTTTTACTCCGTCTTATTCCTCCTATTTCTATTCGTAAAACTGTGTAATCTGGTAAAGAGTACTGTCACTCACTGCTCATCCCTTTCTTTGTTTATCCCCCATATGCATTGTTTTCTTTAGTAGTGTGTTCCTTGGATTTCTTCCAGCATATCTTCCACTTTGGAAATAAATGGAAACATGGTTAACGGGATTATTTCTAAGGGAAAGATTAATCAATTTAGCTGTGGAACTTTTACATGGGATGCACAAAGTTGTATATGGGGACACAGGTGCCAGATGTAATAGCATACAGTCCCTGTTTTTTCAGTTGAGGTCCTGCTTAAATTGTCACACCATCCTAAAGTTAAAAAAACATCAGGAATTCAATGTATGTGTATATTTTTGTAAAAAAAAATGATCAAAAGATCAATCATTTTAAAATTTTTGCCCTTTTTTATGTGACATTTATGCCGTTATAATTTAAATGAAAAACAAAGACATTTCTAAGGATGTTAAAATGCTGCAATAATTTGTGTGCACCAACCTTAAACAAATAAAAAAATTTAACACCAAGTTTGATCCAATTTTAACATTTAGTATCCTGGGTCGGGTACATACCTAACATCAGTTACAGTAAATCCATATGACCTGAAATAAAGTTCAGCTGTCAAAGTTGGATTTTCCTGACATTTTCAACATTTAGCTGAAGCCACAGTTTCAAAGAGGTAACAGTGATCAGTCAGGAGAAAACTACAAAAAGATTTAACAATATATACACATAAGCACAGATGAAACAGTATTTGGGGAAAATATAGGACAACTAAAATAGAAAAACTATATCAATGTCTTCAAAACTGCTATAATAAAAAGCTTGAAACCTGTGAGAGGAGGCTAAGCGAAGGAGCCAAGGGAGTGACTTTTAAGTGGATCTGGGTTTTGTAATCAAATTGGGTGAAATTATAAATAGTTATGGCCCTAAACATTCAAGTGTCTACTCAAATCTGATGAAGTGGAATTAAGTTTTTCTGCTTCAGAGCGAGTAAAAGCATCCACCCATTTCAACAACAGAATGTCTTTACGTGAATAAAATGTATGTTTTGGAAAGCCCTTAACAGACTTTAGAACAAAATCTGGCAGAAAACTTGTGGAATTACACAAAGAAGGCTGTAGACAAGACATTTCCAATAAATCTGATAGATTTGGAGAGCTTTTACAAGGTAGAGTGAATAGATATTACCAAGACAAGATGTAGAATGCTGACAAACTAGAAAGAATGCTACTTTTAAATAAAAAGATCCTTTAACAAACTACTGGTTTAACAATGTGCAAACTTAAGCTCTTGTAATGTTTGTGTATATATTCCCCTAAAACAATTAATCACAATAACCTGCCATTTAAACAAGGGGATTAAACTTTTAAGTATACATAGGCTATACATGACTTAAAACTGACACAGGTACAACAAGAACCACCAGCATTTGTTTGCCTGCGCAAACTGTCCTCAGGAACAAAGTGAAAAAGATAGGCGAAGCTCAATGGTAAATCTCTATTTACCAAGAGTTTCTGTATATCAGATCTGAGATCATTGAAACATTGTCCACAGAAATAAATGTTGGCGTAATTCAGAAACCAACTGCTAAATAAATGTCTTTGTACTTAGGCTATAAGCATTTGATGTTTTCTGTTTCTAGTAAGAAGTTTGTAAATTGTGTGTTTAGGCTGATTACAATAGCGATGCACTCAGTGACCTTGGGTTGAAAAATTAGAAGGTTATAATTATTTTTGGGTGAAATGAAGTGAAGCAAACTGTATCCTTCTGATTTCCAAGACACAAGAAATGCTTCATAATATAAAGTTGAATTTGGAAGAGGATTGAGATAAGACAGCAATAAATTAGTCTATTCAAAAGCTGAGAAAATAAGGAAATGTTCCTCTGCACATCCAAAACACTGTTTCAAACCACAGGGACAGAAAAACTGCCAGGGTTATGTTTTGTTGTGTGTTCTGTCTTCTTTAAAGTTCAGCCTGATGAAAACTCAGAGCTCAGATGAACGGTTAAAAGCTAAACACAGCATAATAAGCTCTGTTGTACTTGCAGTACTCATGGGAGGACATGTGCATCTGGCCTGTTCTTCAAGGACATAGAAAATATGCAGGATTCAGTAACAGATGAGACACTTGCAGCATCTGAATTATTCTAGCAAACCAGAAAATTAGGACACTATGTCAACTTCAGGAAACCATGCGTAATGTCTTTAATCTAGGAAGGTACCAGCGGGTCACTGAGAAAAGTGATATACTGATTTACTGAAAATTAAGGTGTGTGGTTTTCTAACTTTGTTTTTCTCCATTTTTCTCCACTTTAGGCTCCGACTACTCTCCCCCTCCCCTTCCTCGGCCTCCTCCAGTTGGCTTGACGAACGAGCACAGAGGCAGTGGCAGCCATGGCGACCACAGTGGTGGGGGAGGAGGGGCAAACCGTGGGGTGGGTGTGGTTGGCCTTGCACCGGAGCACATTCCCACCCCAGGAGCAGCCTTGAGCTGGCAGGCAGCAATTGATGCTGCGAGGCAGGCGAAAATGATGGGCAACGCTGCATCAGGTGGAGGGGCAGGACTTGGGTCGGGTGGGGGCGGCCCCATTTCTACAGCCAGCTCCACGCAAAGAAAGAGACAACACTACGCTTCTAAACCCAAGAAACAAACCACAACGACAGCCACAAGGCCGCCAAGGGCCTTGCTTTGTCTCACACTCAAGAACCCCATCCGCCGGGCATGCATCAGCATCGTAGAGTGGAAGTATCCTTTAACCAGGCATCAATAATAGATTGTTTTTAATCTCTGCTCTTAATGTGGTTCTATAAAGCTTCTTTTTACCAAATACTGCTGAAAGACATGGTCATCCCAACACACAGGATGGGTTCTGTTTAGCTGAGTAGCCTGAAGGAAACGGAAAACAAAAAAATACATTAAAAAAAGTTATTTTAATTGTGCATTACATTTTTCCCGTTCATAATTAATAAAGTATATAGGTAATGTTTAAACAGATAAATAAAACACATCAGAGTCTGTTTCACTTCTTAAAAGGAACTTCTTTTTACAGATGTTTTGCAGTGAGTTGCAAATAAACCGACTTTAGATTTGCAAGACTAATGGTAGTTTTGCTTTGTAAAATATCAATGCATAAAAACTTTTAAAACTTTCTATTTCACCAAAGAAGTCATTCTATTATTTCTCAACTTTAAAGTCAATGTTGTAGCTCTTTAGGATGAATAAAAAGCAAGCATCACTGGTGGAGAAAATTGAAAAACTAGCATAACTAGGTTAACCTGAAAAGAGGTGTGATTGTTCTGTAATTATAGTGTAGAATTATGTCTATTTTCAGGAAAATATTCACATTTTTACAATATACATTCACACACACACACACACACGCACGCACACGCACACACACACACACACACACACACACACACACACATATATATATATATATATATATATATATATATATATATATATATATATATATATATATATATATTTATTTATTTCATAATAGTGATTTTCTCCCATCTTATTATAGGCCTTTTTTCTTTACCTTTTTGTTTTATTTTCTCACCATAGAATAAAACAAATTCTTTCAATATAATCACTCCTTTTATTTTATAATCCATTTTCTCTATCCATTCACATCCTTGTTCTTTTGTTTTTAAGCTCTGAATCACCTGCTCCAACCTCAGGTTGATGAATAATAGGAGAAGCTAAGGGAGGTGGAAACGATCAGTGTCACAATCGAAGTAATCAATATCGGGCGTGGGGTCACCATCGGTGTCGCCTCTGGAAAAGCATAACCACAAATCGACCTCAGAGGGACAAGAGGAGAGGAAAAGGAGGCGTCACGGAAATGAGAAGGGCAGGGATATGGGCAGGATGTAAATGCTGACAGGGGAGATAATGGAGTGGAGAAGCTGAGGAGGCATGGCGGAGTGGGATGGAGGGTAAACAAGAAAAATTATATGGCAGGTAGAGGGCAAACAATAAGCGAAGGGAGGCAAGGAAGAACTGATATAACCGAAGGAAGTGAAGGGGAAAGTAGTAAGTTGGCATTCAAAAAGATACTTTAATTGTCTTTGTTGAGTGCTGCATTAAGTAAATAATACATAACAATGAATTTAGTAAAATAAGAGTACATTACGCGATAAATTTTCAGGTCTTAATTTATGATTTTACTCTTTCTCTCTATAGATCTTTCTCTCACAAACACACAGCAGGGGGAACTTATCTGTGGCAAGAAATTTGTATATAATAAATGATAGCATAATTATTTCTGACATTCTTGCAAAACAGAAAATATATCAAAGTACAGTAAAAACATTGCTCTGTCCAATTTAGTCCTGCGTATGTTTTGATGTTCTTAATCCTGTCTCACTAAATCCACTTAAGTCTTTGCAAATTAGACATATATTTCTAAAAATAAAGTATCTTCCCATGGGATTAGTGATGTATTTTTAGCTATGCTAAAATACCTCAGCACTGTTAAACTGTAAATATGGATATTTTTACAGCTGGTCACATTTTGTAACATGTCTAAAAAACATAAAGATTTTACAGAATTGAGGAATAAAGTCCCAGGGTCACTTCAGTAGTCAAAACAAAGGAAAGATCATCTTTAAATCCTTTACAGCAACTCCCAGAATCATTTATTCACACATATTCAAAGGCTGAGAAGAAAGAAGAAGACAGGAAACATGATAAAGACAGAAATAAGTGAAAGAAAAAAAGAGCGACACACTGTGTTTAAATTTTGCTGTGGTGATCAACATGTTTGCTGGTATTTTTTGTCCATTTTATTGTGCATTAATTCATCATATGGTACAGCAAAAAGCTGCATGTAGACAGTCAAAATAACTCCCCTCACTTCTCAGCTGTTAAGTGTCTTGTCTCCTTCCAACCTGAACTGCAGAATTTGATAGAATATGAACATTTACAACCTTTGCGGTTAAATCTAAAAAAATAAGTTGATCAATATTAATCTTTTATTTTGTAATCAGGATATAGTTAAAGAGTAATCATTTAAAGCATAGCAATCGACAACCCATAACAAAATCAGTAAATAGCAGGCTAATTATTTTAATCTAACTTCAAATGTCAAAGATCCCCGACAAAAACAAAAACCCCTTAATCTACTGTACAGGCCTAAGTTGTGAAATGTTGAAGTTGACAACAGGCACAGGAGCTGTTGCTGAAGGTGTTCCTGAAGCACATAATGCACACAAGTAACCAACTTTCTGCAGAGTCAATAGTTCAGACCTTCAAACATCATGTGGCCTTCAAATTAGCTCAATCCAGTGGTGTAAAGCATGCCCCTACTGGACTCTAGAGCAGTGGAGTTGGGTTCTCTGGAGTGATGAATTAGGACTTTCTGTCTGGCAATCCACTGGATGAGTGGGTTTTGCAGTTACCAGGAAAACAGCACTTGCCTGACTGCATTTAGTAAAATGTAAAGTTTGGTGTAGAGGGGATTATGGTGTGGGGCTGTTTTTCAGAAGTTGTGCTTGACCCCAGGGTAAGGAATTCTAAGTGCTGCAACATACTAACATATTTTGAAAAATTTGATGCTGCAAATTTTGTTTGGAGAATGCTCATTCCTATTCGAAAACATGACTCAGCACGAGTGCACAAAGCAAAATCCATAAAGGCATGGATGAGCTACTTTGGTATGGAAGAACTTCACTGGCTTGCAAAAACTCTTGATCTCAACCTGATAGAAAACAGTTGTGAATAAAAAAAATTGTTTCTGACCTTACATGTGCTTCCGTTAGAATTGTCAAACATTCCCATGAACAAACTTTTAAATTTGGAAGAAAGCCCTCCCAGAAGAGATGAAGCAGCTATAGCCCAAATGGTGGACCTAGATCAAATTAAACCCTATGTATTAAAGATGATGTTACTCAAGTTCATGTGTGTGAAGGCAGATGAGCAAGTACTTTTGGCAATATACGTAGTGTATTTATGTGCAAGTAATTTAGAATAATAAATAAATATTCAGAGCATGCTACCACAGTGTTGATGTACTTCAGATAACATCGATATATCTGAACTTACTTATTGGGTTCTGGCGAGATAAGAGATTATCTGTGCTACTGTGAGCAGCATGAGGGGTTTATGGGAGCCACTTGCTGTATCTCTGAAACAACTTGGTGTTTGTGTCTGGATGCAATCCCACAGGGAAAATATGTCTTGAGTATATACAGCTGGCTGCTTGAGATGCTTAGCATAATGTTTATGTTAAGTTCTAAAATGTATGAGAGAGGAAATACTATGTTGTATGGGCTTAAAAGTGAAAATCACCTGCCTGCTCATTTCAGATTTGCTACAATAAACCGCAGAAGAAACAGTATGACATTCTGCCTCATATTTCCTATTCTGTTGAAGAGACACTGCTGTTTTTTTTTTAACCGCCTTGCTACTTGATTTGATTCCTTTGCTGTTTTTTTAACCGCCTTGCTACTTGATTTGATTCCTTGGTCTGGCCTCAATTTGATGTTTTGCTCTTAACACTACAGCAGCCTGTAGATTTATTATCATGTTGATGGAAGCAGACATCAAGGTTTTTTTTATTTTTATTATGGGTCAAAAACCGTGAATGAGTCAGAGGCTCGAGTTTCATTGGATCTCAACATTTCTAGAGTTGGTTTAATGAGCCCTTGGTAGAAGAGCGAGTGATTAACTTCAAATGCGTTTTGGTCCCAGGCTGAGGGAGCCGAATGATCTTGTGGTCAAAAGCGTTCAAGGGTCAGTTCCTAATCCAAATAAAGACAATATTTGCAAAGGCTTTTTTTCTTTTGTGACTGCAGAGCTGATCTTTAAATAACTGAAAGAGCTCTGAACATTATATTTATCTTTTTGTGGGGAGACCACACAGTAAAGTTGATTTAAAGACTAAATACATAGATAGTTAGACTTTTTAAGTACACTAATCCCTTGTAAAGACTTCCATTTATTTTCAGCCAGTTTATTTGAAAACCACATTTTGATTAACCTTAAATCAGTGGAACTGTATTTTCAGATTATAGTTTTGTAAATCAGATAAATCTAGGCTTCATGACTGAAACCCTTCCAGAGGAATCTGTTTTTTTTATTACAAGTACTCCCAAAGTGAGGTAAAATGAAATGAGATTAGCAGTATTTAAAATTTACTTTTGTTTTTAAAAATGTGCTCCACACAGGTGCTCAGATTCATTCACAATTGATTTCTGATTATTATTTCTGCCATTCAGAAAAAGTATATTTAAAAATATATATATATATATATTTTTTTCTCTGTTCCGTCCAAAGGGGTTGGTATTCATTGGAAAGTCAACAATTGATGTTAGAGATTTCAATATCACCAGATCTCTTACCATTTACAACAGATAAAAAAGCCAAGTTCAGCAGAGTCCGTCCAGCAAATAAACACTGTTCCCAAGAAAATACCGGCAGGCATTAATTAGAGGGTTTTAGTTTTGTTCTCTGAACAAAAAAAATTTCTATGCAGCAAAAGTACTGATAAAAAAATTGTAGCCATGGACTCTTCTGAGATGTATCTGTCCACTTGGATTACAGAGTAAGGAAAGGGGATATGGAGTCAGGCAAAAACAAAATCACAGCCTGCCTGACCTATGGGTGTACTTGCCTCATGTACTTGCAGCTGCCAATAATCGAACTTGCTAATAAAGGATCAATAGCGCAAGAAAAAAGCATAAATTTAGATTTCTTTTTATTCTTTGACACCTAGCTAGCAGCTGTGCTGTACAGCATCAGTCCCCAGGCTTCCCCCAATATGTGTCTCTTGCAAATGTGCCACAAATTAAAGGGAAATAAACAGGTTTTCAAGCAGTATAAGACTGACTGCCATGAGGCTTTGTCACAACAAAGATATATTCCACCAAACACAAAAGCCCTTAATTTTTTGCATTAACTTTATAATCACTTGTACACTATCTAGTGATCATATAAAGTACAAAACCATGCACGACAGGGTGCATGGAAAAAAGAAGAACAAGGGGATCAGATTTAGTTCAGATGTCACTTCCTGTTGTTCTGCATGGTTGGCTTCATTTCTGAAACCTCACAGCTGTGCGGAAGCCATCTCCACTTGTGAATCCTGCATGGCCATAGGCAGATCAGACGTAACTCGTCTTGTGTGCTTAGGATGTTTAGTGAAAGAGCTTTCTACAGTCAAAAAACTCTAAAGTATGTATAGGTGCGCAAAATAGTGAGATCGGCGCTTTGAAGTCTAACCTCATACTAATTATAATTTAAAATTCCCTCATGCTTTTTTCTCTAAACCTAATCATCGAAACTCACAACTTTACTGTAATCTGCTGCTGTACTGTAGTGTAAGTAGTACTGTAATAGGAAAGGATGAATAGAGTAGAAACGCAGGAAAAAGAGAAGGTTAAAAGATAAGACAAGAGTGGACTGTGGTGGCAGTTTGTAGTTGTTGATGAAAACCAGACCTCCTCTATCTCTCTTTTACATTCTCTCTCTTTCTGTCTCCATCCATTCACTCCTCACTCTCCCTTTCTTTCAGATGCCTGAAATAATGAGGTCACTCCCCTCTCAAGGATCGTTCCAAATAAAAACCCTATGTCTCTCTTCTCATTCCATCGTGGCCTCTCCCTTTCTCCCTCTCTCCCCTCTCTTTCTCGCATCCTGTCTTCCACGCGACAGGCCTGCTCCTTGTTGCACCCATATTAGGACATGCTTTGTCTCTATGAGTTTCCTCCACCCACACACATCAAGAGATTCCTAAGTTACTCTAAGTGTCTTATTGTTCATTAAAAGACAAATTGAAGAGCTTTGATCTCCCTCAGCAGAGGAGCATTGCTTGCTTGGCTGTGTGTATGCATACCTTTACTTACGTAAAGGTGTTATAGCTCTTAGGTAATTAAAAGTTAACAATTCTGTGTAAAAGATCTAAAACCAGAATTCGGAAAGAAGCTCTCAAAAAAGGGGATCAACCTTTAACAAAATAAGGGAAAAATTAATTTTTCTACAAATTGGCTTTGGACATTGTGAGGCTGTCATGGTTGACAGACCCCCCTTAATGTTGCACTGAGGACTGGGGCTGCACCTGCAGGGTGGCAGACCAGTGTGGTGGGAATAAAGACTGTGTTCCACCTATCAAGGGGCAATACTTTTCAGCCTCATAGGAAAAGGGTGTGCCGAATGCGAAGTTGCTGGGATGAGAGTCAGCTCCTCAACTGAGAAAAAGGTACACTGCTCCTTCTGGGTCATGAGTCATGTCTGCTTCCAGCAAAAGACTTCAAGTATCTTTGTGTCTTACTGATGAAAAGTGGTAGGGTGGAAAATCTGACAGATAGATGGATTGGTGTTTGGTCTGAGGTAAAGCTGGTGCTCCTCCAATCTGTCGTAAAAAGAGTTTTGCAAGAACACAAAGCTCTTGATTTAGTATTCTGTATAGGATCTGACCATCATCTCTGATGAGGAGATATGGATCGTGACAGAAATACATAGAGATCCCAGATACAAGTGGATTATTCTGTAGGGTGGTTGGTGTCAGCATTAGGGATTAAGGTTGATGAGCTTGATCATCCAGGGAGACCCTGCCTCTCGCCCCGTGACTGCTGGAGATAGGCACCAGCCTACCCGCAATCCTGCATAGGATGGGCGGGTACAGATAATGGATGGATGGATGGATGGATCTATGTTTTGCATGCTTTGTGAAAATTTTGTTTTGCAGGCAACTCTTCCTTAACTGTCCACTCAGACCATTTGAGATCATCATCCTGATGACCATCTTTGCTAATTGTGTGGCCTTAGCTGTCTACATCCCCTTCCCTGAGGATGACTCGAATGCCACCAACTCCAACCTGGTAAGCAGCACATTATTTTAACTGTTTTTAAGCGGCCTCAGTAGATGTTTGGTTTCGTGGTTGCTGCTACTCCATTTTTTTCAGTGTGCTGAGTTTACTTTGCTGAAATACATTTGACTTTAACTTGATAGATGATGATGAAGAAGCTTGTTTGTCTTGAGGATTGCTATATAGGTCTTGAGTTTCTCTCCATGGGGTTAATGATATCTGTCTTTATGATACATCTATGCAGTAAAGATGCTGTCAGAAGATAGAAAACCATTGCATTTTGATGGGAATTGACATGGAACTAGAAGAGAGCCAGAAAAGGAATCCCACCTGAATGACACTAGTTCCGAATTATAGAGTTATTTATTATTGATTACTGATATTAGGGTGTGAAGGTAATAAGAGGGTGTCAGTTATACTGAACATGGATTCCTTCTTGTTTGGATGAAAGATCAGCTATGAGCTCTTGTGTAGTGCTGATTTCACTTGTTTTAATTGGGTAATTGGATACAATTTATAAAAAAAAGGCCAACTAAGTACCTGTGGTGTTATACTAATTTGGAAAGAAGGCTCACTAAATCATGAGATTTATAGTTTCAAACTCTCTATCAGACAGACAGACAGACAGACAGAGACATACAGCAATCAACTGGCATGTTTTTCGCTTTGAATTACAACCAGCATGTACATCTCTACTACATGTATACTTGTGAAAGACTATAATTCTTACATCATATTTTTAGGACATCCGTGCTAATAAATTATGAATTCCCCTGTTCTGACATTAGCTGCCACACAAGCAGTTGCTTTCTAAAAGCTGTGATTTTAAACCTGATAGACAGCTGCTGGTTTTGCAGATTGATGCAACGTGTTAGTGTAATAGACAGGTACGTAGGCTGTATTTATGGTGCTCATTTCCCATCCAGTCTGCGAATAGCCACCACTGACTAGTCAGTAATTTGTTAAATTATCTTTCGACAAAGAAGCTTTGTGCTAGTAATGTCACATTGACATCCAACATTGTTTAAGAATATTTTGTAGAGTTCTGTTATTTTCTTTAAATGAGACAGAAATAATAACATCTTGATTTCACAAAAATAACCATTTACTAGGCTTTTTTCCTTGAATTGTTGTTTTAAAATAGGTTTCCATCTTATTTTCTGGTCCATTGTCACAGAAAGAATTTTATTTTGATGTACCTTCTTCCAGGGCTTGACTGGGAGAAAAAAAAAATTTGCCCGGGCACTTTGAGCCGAGACAGGCCCAAAATTGATGGAAACACAATGAAACCTGTTATCCTATAAAGTAGGTTACTTACGTAGGAAAAACCAAAAGGCTGCTTGATGTAGTTAATTAGAAATTTGGACAGATGATAGGACAAGGAAATTTTCATAGATTATTATTCACCACAAAAAATACATAGCACAATAGCAAAGATTATTTCCTCAAGCATGGCAACATTTAAAAAGGGAAAGGAGAAAGACAAAGGAAGGTAAGAAAGCTTAAATGATTGGGTATCTAGAAAAATTTGGGAAAGAGAACCACTAGAACAAACGGGGACAAAGTATAATGGAATCCTGAAAAATAAGGCACAGAAGAACAGAGATCATATGAATATTAACATTTATAAATGAACAACTCTGATTAAGTGATATTTTCACAGACGATATATTCACCAAATCAATAAACAGCAAGTAACAGCAGCAACAAATATTTCTTCAAACATGGTAACCTTTAAAAAATAAAAGGAGGCAGACAGGAGAAGGAGAGAAAAAATAATACTTGATGGACTTGCTCAGATGATTACAGTACTGGTATCTTTAATATAGCAGAACCCTAATCTTTTTTTTTGCCATGTGAACATTTTTGCTCTGTTGAGCTGTAGCTGGTTCTGATTTAAAAAATAGTGGATAGCGCACTGACTATAGCCTACTTAACTAAGTCTATAACTTTTCAAGTTATGTTGCTAACAAACAAACCCTGGCGAAAACATAACCTCCTTGGCTGAGGTAACTACTGACTGTGTTAAGAGTTAGCAAGCACAACAAAAATAAACTACACACAAACTTGATCTGCCCCAAGACCGCAGTTAATCACTTCTTACTTGAAGTTCAGATTCTCCTCCTCTCACACCAGCTGCAGCCGCGGGTCTCTCCTTCTCCTGCCTCCCCTTCTCTTTCCCCTCATCCACATGCCTGCTACCTTCGCTATCATAACCTGTGGGTGACACTGTTGTGGAGGTGGAGGAAGCTCATCACATTTTGCAGCATCAGCTTGAAGGCCTGTTTTTTTTTTTTTTTTTGTAATTTTTTCTGCGCTTTCTTTTCGTTTCTTGCCAATCTCCATTACGCCGATCTCATATCTTGCTGTATGACTGATTGACAGCCGAGGCTCAAGAGGGAGAGGGCGTCGACTTTGGGCTGTAATTGGTCCAGCCCATGATCAATCATGTTTATAAGGGTCAATATACCAGTTTTGGGTACCTATAGGTATCATGACTAATACCATGACGAGTACGATTGGTTAAAAAATAAAAATACCTGTCCAGCTGTCCCAAAATTACAATCGACCCACAGGGTGAATGCCCATTATGCCTGATGGCCAGTCCAGCGGTGTCTTGTTCCCTTATTTCTGTTAATATTTCAATATTATTTTAGTTTCTTCATTCTGCCGCAGATTTTCCACATTTAAATGGTTTCTTGGTGAGGAACGGTGTTTATAAAACAGTGCAAGTTAAATTATCAAAAAATATGAGTTTTGTATTTCATCAAATATAACTTGCTTAAATCTTAAATATAGGGTAGTATTTTCCTGACTTTGTGGTATGATTTAGTTTGTATGTGCTTTATTTATTACTTTGATGTTAATGTGGAGGTATTACATCACAAACCTTTATACGTCACTGTATAGGATTCATGTTTCAGAAGTGGGCTGCTGTATGAGTGTCTTATTAAACGGTGGATACTTATCCCTCTGATGATGAAAAAACATATGTTACATTGCTTTCACTATTTCTGTCTTCACTTCTTTTGGAAAAAGGATCATTTTGACACAGGTGCTAATTTTTATGGCTCACGCTGCACTTTGTGGCTCTGTTCAAATTAATTTTTTATCTTGTTTTTATTGGACTAACCACCCCTACCCCCCTCCCGTTCTGTTTTGTCACATAATGATGCAGTGTGAGAGCAAGTATATGAGTCAGACGAGTAAATCTAACTGAAGGAGAACATTTCTTTATATCCTCACAATCTGTGTCTTATCTCTGTAGTAACCTGATTATTTCAAGGATTAAAGTGGATTTTGTTTTCATGAGTGAAACAACAGACAAGAACGGATGCACGATCCATGTGGAGAAGATGGATGCTACATGAAAGAATTTGATGGAGTTGAGAACCTTCAAAAAGTCAATAAGTGGCTCATGAGACTGACGAAGAATTAGGGAAACTACAAAGGGGCCCAGTAGGGAAATGACCTGGAGTCCCGTAGGTAAAGACACGTTTCAGGAGCATCAAAACAGATTAAGTAGTGAAAAATACTATCCGAAAAGGCTAAGTGGGCCCAAGCTCTGCTGTACCAATTTCAGATTGAAGGCATTCACACAAAAGCCATACTCTATACCGGTTCTCAAGTCACATTACTCTAAAAATCTTTTTATGACAGATATCTGACACAACTGCCATTGCCATCTATCAGTGCTCTGCAGATATGGGGTTTCAGTCCTGCTGATTACCCGTACAATGGCTATTTGTCAGTAAAGCTGGAGTTTGGGGAAGCTGATGTTGGCATGACAGAGACCATTGAGGAACTTGTACTAGTCTGTCCTGATCCAGTTGTCAGGGACAATGCAGCTAGACTTGTGGGCACAAACACAACTACAGTGAGACGACTCATAAAAAGTTATCAAGAAAAACAGGGAATAAGCTTTACAACAGTAAAACACATTCATCCTGCTTTCCAAAAGGCTATGACAGAAATAGCAAAGTCCCCACGTAACGCGTTACTAGGTAACGCCTTAGAGTACTCTAATTACTTTTCCTGTGAAATGTGTAACTTAACGCGTTAGTTTGTGCATTAAGTAATCAGTAACTTCGTTATTTTAAAAAAAAGTAATCCGTTATTTTAAGAATTTTTCTCAATAAGGAAAGGAAAATTCCGACTGCAGCCGGGAGTGTCAGACAGTAGGACTAGGAACTATGCCACCTGCGGCTGTATCAGTGGAGACGAAGTACTGTGATTCATCTGTGCTCTGCTCCTCCTGTGTGCGTGTGTGAGTGAGTGAATGAGTGTTTTGGAACTCCTGGCAAGATGGCAGAGAGGTCAAGATTTCAAGGGATACCAAGTGCTCAAGCCATTCTAATCGACCTACCTGATGATCTTGAAGGAGAACCCAGATTCCCAGATCAGCTCTTGGTTAGACCCAAACTTCAGTCAACCGCTGTTGTGAGTGCCAGAAAAATCACTGTCTGTGTTTGGAACAGTTCATCTAAAGATACCCTGCTGACCCGAGGAATGCAAATTGCTCACCTTTTTACCAGTCAATGTGTTGCAGATACCCACTATGAATAAAGAGACTGATGTCATTGAATTGATCACTAAGTCACACAGTCCATATGCATCTCCTGCAGTGGTTGTCTGAAAGAATACAGCAACATTCGGAAGTGTGTGGATTACTGTACCCTGAACAGATGCACCGTTCCTGATCAATATACAGTGCCCAAAATTGAAGATGTCCTGACATGTCGAATGGTAGCATATGGATCAGTGTTCTAGATCTTAGGAGTGGATACCATCAAGTGCCCATGAGTGAAAAAGACAAAGAAAAGACAGCTTTCATCTGCCCCTTGGGTTTTATCAGCTTGAGAGGATGTCCCAAGGTGTGTCAGGCACCCCTACACCATTTCAACGAGTCATGGAAAGAACTGTTGGAGATATGAACTTGCTGAAAGTATTAGTCTGTCTCAAGGATTTTATCACATTTGGCAAAATGCTTGAAGAACACGAACCAAGATTGATGAAAGTACTTAACCGCCTACAAGAGGAGGGTTTCAAGCTCTCATTAGAGAAATGTCAATTTTGCCAGCCATCAGTGTCATATGTTGGCCACATATTGTCACAAGAGGGAGTGTCTAGAGATCCAAAGAAAACTGAAGCCATCAATACATAGCCAAGACCAATCACTGTGACTGCCATGTGATCTTTTCTCTGAATCTGTGGATACTACAGATGTATTGTCAGAGAGTATTCTAAAGTTGCATACCCTCCCACATTTGTCCGGTTACTCATCTCAATCAAAAAGATCCAAAGAAAAGCAAGATCAGATGTATTTCAATCCATCAGAGCCATTTGGTCATAGGCGGGATGACAAATGCGAGGCTGCTTTCAAGAAACTAAAGTGAAGACTCACTAACGCTCCTGTACTAGCTTTGCTAACCCATGGTTGCCCTATGTGCTACATGTTGATGCCAGCCGAGAAGGACTCGGTGGAGTTTTACACCAAGATTAAGGTGAAGGATTAAGACCAGTTGCTTTTTAGATTAAGAATAATAAGAATAAGAGATACTTTAATAATCCATGTGGGGAAATTAAGTTTCAGTACAACCAATCCAGGATCATACAAACACTTACAAACATTAACACAGTACAGGATTTGGAGGCCTGCAGAAGCAGCCGGCTTTCCCAGCACCCCTTTTAGCAGATAGAAAGGATTCACAGAAGGTAGGGGGGTGTAAACAGGGGAAATAAATGGGCAACTCTGCCCAGCACCCTACAGGGAGCCGAGCCGGGGTGCTGAAAAAAACCACTGCAAAACATATAAGCACACGTATCAGTCATCACGTATGAGAACACAAATGGGACGGGGGGGGTTCGGGAACCCTCCACACAGAGAAACCGGTCGCACCCATGCAGAGTGCGCCCATCATTTCACTGTCCGAAGAGTGTGCAGGAGACTGTAAGGTTAACAGGGAGGACATTGAACTCAGGGAGCGTGTGTTTCTGTAGTTGTGGCGTGAAAGTCCGTGTGTGTGTGTCAGTAAGTAGGTGAGACTGTGAACTCTCCCATCAGTCCGAGGAGAGGTCGCAGACTCATGTAAACATGGGGATGGTGTGGGAGTAGGAGCGTCCGTTTACATTCTTCTCTTTGCAGGGGGAGTTTGTGATGTCTAGCTTTTCAAGGCTGCACCGGTATCCAATTCAGATAACATTTTTAGTTCAGGCTGGGGCACTTTTCAGTCTTAACGTTTTTTCAACGGTCTCATAGTCACAGTGGCACTCCAATCATCCGAGTAATGGCTCAGTTTCCATCAGCCCGGCTGAGAAACTTCTCCAGGTTGTTTCCCACCTCGCGTACGAGTCCATCCACCGCATCCTGTTTGGCAGTCATGGCATCCAGTTTACGGTTTTGCTCGTTCAGCGCTTTAGTCGGAGTGTTTACAGCACGGCATAATCCTTCTTGAAGCTGCAAAAGCTTGCCAATTACTTTCGACCGCTTCTTGTCATTGCGATACATCAAGAATCCACCAAAGCCAAACAGCAGAAACCCGATTGTCATGAATCCAATTATGTAGATATCTTCCACGTCCTCCACTGACATCATCAACAGACATACGATCTTCCACTTACTCCAGGAATCCATCGTATATCCTGACGGGTAAGTCTCCCTTCCCCAGTTTTTGGGTTGAAAAAATTTGATCAATTGCATTCAGAGACCAGCTGACCAGATCCATAGTTGCTTTCCGAGAAGAGTGTAGACAGATGCTTCAGATAGGACACGAGACAGAGAGCAGGGGGTGGAATGGAACACGAGGGAGGAGAAGAGAGAAAAGCATCTGTCCTCATCGAGAGCTGGAAGAAGAGTCGTAGTCTAACTCCACCAGAGTGGCATTACCCTGCTCATAAATTGGAATATCTTGCATTAAAGTGGGCCGTAGTTGACCAACTACATGACCACCTCTACAGAGAAAAGTTTGAGGTCAGAACCAATAATAACCCATTGACCTATGTGTTGACATCAGCCATGTTAGATGCAACAGGCCACCTTTGGCTGGCAGCTTTGTCAGTATATGACCTTAGTTTTAAATACAGATCCGGAGTTCAAAACATTGATACTGAGGCTCTCTCACGGCACCCTCATCCAGAGCAAAATCAAGAAAAGTGTTGAACAGAAATACCAGCAGATGGTGTCAAAGCCATGTGTCGGGTCTCCAAAGTGGCTATGAAAGATACCTGTCATGAAAGTACAATTGATCACTTTGGCTTATCTGTGCACGCCATACCCAAGGCTTATTGTAATCTGTCCACACCCAAAGAAATGCCCATTTTAAGTCCCTCTGAAATATCAAGAGCTCAGGAAGAAGACCCAGCACTCACTGAAATATGGAATGCTCTAAAGCAGATCGATACCAATGAAATCACAACGTGAAACCCTGCAAACTCACTTCTGGTGAGATAGTTCAAAAGACTGAAATTACAACAAGATGTAATTTATTGAGTCACAGTTTTACATAGTTGAATTCGTCATTCACATGTAGTTTCACCAGAAAAGTTCAGAAAGACAGTCACGGCATCACTTCATGAGGGCTCTGGTCATTTAGGCATTGATGAGACCTATGAACTCATCAAAGAAACATTCTATTGGCCCAAAATGAAATAAGACATTGAAGAGCACAGCAAAAATTGTGCAAGGTGCATAAAAATAAAAACTCTTCCTAAAAGAGTAGCTCCCTTGTTTCACCTGCACAGTGATGACCCCATGGATTTAGTTTGCATGGAATTTTTGTCCATCGAACCAGACTGCAGTCACACAGAAAATGTCCTAGTCATTACAATTCACTACATCCGGTGTGCACAAGCCTTCCCAACTAAAGACCAGAAATATTCTGTCCATTATGGCTTGCCCAGACACATGCATAGTGACCAGGGAAGGTATTTTGAAAGTCATCTCATTCGTGAGGTATCAAGTTCACTTGGTGTCAAAAAATTAAGAACTACTTCCTATTATCCTCAGGGGGATTCCCAGCCCGAGAGGTTTAATTGAACCTTATTAAACATGCTTGAAACCCTTGAGACTGATGAAAACAAAAGAAACCAGGGTAAGCACATTGCACATCTATTCCACACCAAATGATGTGACTGGCTGTATTTTCTCATGTTTGGACATGAAGCACAAATGCCAGTGGACATGTGTTTTGGAACATCCAGCTACAACACACGCAAAATAAACTACCTTAAGCATGTGACAGACATGAGAAAAGAATTTAAGGCTGCTCATGATCTTACAGAGGCTGCCACTGCAAAACAAAATGAAGGTAACAAACACAGATATGATCTGAGAGTCAAATTTACACGACTATTGCCTGGAGACATAGTTCTGATTCGTAATCTCAGACTACAAGGAAAATATAAGTTGGCTGAACAATGGGTTTCAAAGCCTCATGTTGTCGTGTTGTTGTGGATCTGTTAAGATACTTCATCGAAATCATGTCTTGCCTCTAGGACACAAGGTACGTTTGGAAACACTGGAGAAACCATGCATTGTTCCTAAGAGGAGACTAAGGCTGAAGAAAAGATACAGAGCCAAAGCTGAAGACAAAGATCCTGTCAAAAACATTGACCTGTCAGACAAAGGAGACAGACGTGATGAATGCACGGATTCAGAAGATGAGATCCTTTACATGATATCACAAAACAAAATGCCAATAAAGAAGATGAACCATCTGAACCTTTAGGCTAGACTTTGATCTACAACCTGAAAATTAGGCTGGAGATTTTCAAGTTATTCAAGATCAAACCGTTGACAGGGAGACTAGACCTGACATTGTTGAAAAGCTTGACTTGCAAGAGACAGACGGCATTGAGGCAGAGTACCAAGACATGATGGAGAGTGATAGTGAGCTCATAAGATCTCAAAGAATTAAGAGACCTCCATCGAAATTGGTTTATGACACACCAGGTAGTCTTAGCATTTGCCCAGTGAAGTGTGTTTCTTGTTTCTATAAGTGGATAAGTTCCCCTTTCATACCTTAGTTGGGGTTAGTTTGCTTTCTCTTACCTACTAAGCCATGAGGGCATTGCTTTTTTGGTGGGGGAAGACTGTAGAAACCTGATTGTTTCAAGGAATACAGTGGATTTTGTTTTCATTTTACAGAAGTATAAAATGTAAGACATATTTCTTGCTTTTATTTCAAACCCCCCCACTGTTCTATGATGTTAAATAGATGTTTCACAAATGCTAGGAATTTTATTGTTTGTTTGCATGTTAAAGCTTGGCCACACTTTCAGGACTGTTTCAGGAAGTTCAAGCTAGTGCCGAAGCTAACGCCAAGCTGACGCTGCTTGGCCTGGACTAATTGCTTTGCTGGGAGCAAAACGGGAAGCTGGGATGTAGTTGCAGTGGGAGGATTAGCTCTAGTCTGTGTCGTGGACACCGGGGAGGAGAGACTCTGCCTGCACACTGGTGTTTGTTTGGAGGGCGAGGATATATTTTCAGACAGGTAGGATTGTTTTGTTCCTCCTAATGGTTCTCAATGGATAAGAGCTCCGACGAACGTCAACTGTTTTTTTTTGTTTGTTTAAAAGCAAGCTTGCTAAAAACTAAAGACAAAATGAGTGCACTCTAAAAAAAAACTTCAAAGTACCCAGAAGGGTAAAATATAAATTTTGCTTTGAATTTAATTCACTGTTGTTCACAATTCCTATTCTTTTAATTCAACGAGTTGCTGTGTCACGGAGTGTTTATTTTACACTACTCACAATAAGGTAGGAATATAGTGAGAGACTCAGTGGATGTCATACATATGGTGTTTGTTTCACTTCAGAGATTTTTGGGATAGGGGGGCAACTGTATTGGGGTGATAGACACACCTCATTTTGTGTTTTCCACGTAATGCTCTCACTGTGTACAGTGCGCCTTACATATTGGGGCCAACACCAAAAAATATTAAAGACAACCCTTTTCAATGTGGCATCCATTTCAACATTCTGTGGGTTTAACAAGCTGGTATTGTCAATAAGTCATTCCAACTTCATCCTTCAAACTGCCATGAACACACAACGTCATTTAACGGACCTGGCCATAGCGAGCCCTTCGGGTCAGTGGCAGGCAGCCAGATGTTGCACATGAACTTCGTGTGTCTCAAAGTGTCATCAGCAGACTCACATCAAGACACAGAACTACTGGCAGAGTTTGTGACAGACCCAGAAGTGGAGCCCCAGTACCTAAGGACCTATGCAGTCAGACATCGTCATGCAACTGCCACACAGCTGCAAGCCCGTTTACGAGATATGAGGGGTACTAGGGTTTCAAGAAAAACCATTCGCAACCGACTCCACTGCTTTGGCTTGAATGCCAGATGACCGTTGCAGGTGACTCCACTGACACCAAGACACCGCCATGAACGTTTGCACTGGGCACAAGACCATGTGACCTGGACAATGCAGCAGTGGTCTACTGTCCTGTTCACTGACGAGTGTCGGGTCACCTTGCACAGAAATGGTCGTCAGAGTTGCTGGAGAAGGCTAGGTGAGCGATACGCCGTGGTTAACATAGTCCCCAGGGTTAGCTTTGGTGGAGGAGGTGTAACAGTCTGGGCAGCCATCAGCAGTCAGCGCAAAACTAATTTGGTTATTGTAGATGCCTCAGTCACTGCACGTTCTTACCTCAGAGACATCATAGAACCCATCATCATCCCCAATTCCGCCAGCACACCCTCAACTTTCTGTTTATGGATGATAATCCTACAGCACATCGTGCCAGAATTCTCACAGCTCGACTTCAGGAAGTCGGAGTGCCTCATATGGTATGGCCAGCAATGTCCCCTTACCTGAACCCCATAGAGCACATTTAGGACCAGCTGAAGCAGAGACCGGATGATCGTACCCCACCCCCACGTGACCTGGCAGAACTGCGTGTAGCACTTGTGGAAGAGTGGAACGCATTGCCTCAGGACAACATCATGAGGCTAGTGAGGAGCATAAGATGCCGCTGTCAAGCTGTCATTGCGGCAAATGGTGGAACCACCCACTACTGACATTGACAATTTGTGTTATTTGGTGCTACACATGTTATTGTCTACATTTTTTGGGTAATAAATATTACACTAATGAAAATGGGGTTTCTTCTCATTCATCATTAGTAATGTCAAAGGATACTTTTAATTATTTGATTAAAATTCAGACCATATAGGAATAGCACTCATGTAAATAACAATATCCCTAACTTATTGTGAGTAGTGTTTTTGCATCTCAACAATCTAACAGAATGTAAAATTTAATACAAGAAAACAGATAAAGTACTGTATTACTTCATAAGTGCTTAGTCTGGCGAATTTAGGGAAACCTCTTATAATTGTATTATTGTTGTTTGTGATCGAGAATCATACTTGACCCTAGATTAAATTTATTTATATTTGAGTGTCTCCTTTTTCCATGGTTTATTAATGCAAAGAGTAAAATATAGGGTGTAGGTTAAAGAAGGGGCTTTTCACTTAAAGAGATACATTTTTCACACTGCATTACATTACAGATGTATTTTTCTTTCAGTTAAATTACACAGCATCCACCACACCGTTTTGCACTCCTGATAAAGATCTGTAAAAAGCCATAAAATTAATATTAACCAGTAACATAACCCGAGACTAAAAATTTAGAAAAAAAATAAATCTGTAATTTCATTACATTTGTGCAGTGACGAAAAAAATAAAATGTGCATAAATTATTCTCTTTAGAAGTTCTATTGCGTTGGGACACAGGCCCATTTTTAGTAGCCTCTGTCAACAAGGCTGGATGATGGTCCAGATAAATAAATAAGAATCCTCCAAACCTCATTTTTAGAGAACTGCAGCAGACAGTGGCACCTTAGGGTCCGCAAGTCTCCATAGCATCCATTAGATGCCATCTACATGCAAACTGATTGAGAGCCAGGCAAGAAAAACATTTTTTTGTCTACCATTACAAACATAAATGTGTTAACTTTGTTCTCTCTACTGGGACTTTAACCGGAAGCATGGGCTTTGGTCAGTTGAGGTTGCAGACAACAAACACACAGATGGATCTGAAGTAAACTAAGGATAAATATGTGGAAAAGCACTTCATGATCATGTTTAGGTATGGTGGACGATCTGTGAGGCTGTGGCCCCGTCTCTCTCCTAAAAGCCATAGGAACCTCGCTGAAGTGCATGGCATCATGAACTTTTAAAAATTCTGAAATTTCAAGGGGAAATGTAGCTAACCTCTACTAGTAAAATGAAATTGGTCATTTATGGAACTTTTATTAGGATCATTATCCAAAATATCAGGCCAGATCAACACAGAAATAGTGCAACAGACAAAATAAGTAAATCATCCATGGCCATCTCCATCCCTAGACCTACATCTTACAAGTTTTTGAGGTCAGCTGAAGAGAGAAGTGCAAAAGAGAGTATCCAGAAAGCTGAATAAAGTATACAAATTCTGCAAAGAGGGTGCCAATTAGTGTGGAGGGCTCTGTTTATATGTAATTATAATAATTGGTTAAAGTAATTAAAAATATGATCCTATTTCATAATATATGTTTTGGTGGATTATTTTGGATCATACACGAAGCACCTAGGACTCCTTATGTTGACATATACAGAATACACATACAGACCCCCTACATACAAGCAACTCACACACACCACAGCTGTGGCTAATTAGTTTTATTACCTTCATACATACAGGAAGCAATGTGAAGGTAGATGGAGCAGAGGCTTAACTATGCAGTAAATTTAAACATCTGTCTGGGTGCCGGTTTGGCAGACTAAGTTGGTTTCAGACAGACATCATTTTTTTAAATACAGTACTTTAAAAAGTGCCACCTAATGACTTTTCCGGATTTGCATCTAAGATCATTAAGTTACTGCAATGTGTTTACAAGATAGCAATTAAACAGAAGATTGCAAGAACACATTCATTTGTCTTTGTTAATTTGCAAGGGTGTCTTTTGTTATTCTCATTATATCCATCTCTACGTCATGACCGTGTCAGGTTTTTACTGAGTCTATAGTAGCTGTTCTCCAGGAATAAACACTAACAAACAAAACTAAAAAGTATTTTCACCCCTCACAGATTTCTTCTGTTATCAGCAAAGATAACCTGAGTAAAAACAAACGTTTTTAAATTATGATTTCTTTGTGGTATTTTTGTGGTCAGCAAATGCTTTGGTCTCTAAAATGTCTCATGACTGCAATTCTGATGTGTCTCTTTCTTACTGTTTAATCATAAACACTGACTTTAACTGAAACAAGTGATAACAGCAGTTTTTAAGATGTTGTTCTGGATTCTTTTGTACACTCCTTAATGAGTTGTCCAATAACTTATTGGGGTAATTTTGGTGGGTTGGCCTCTCCTGGGAAGTTCCCCAGGGTTTACTGGAGCCCTCAAAATCTTAGAAATAGCTTTTTAACCCTTTCCAGATTTATAGATATACACTCAACAAAAATATAAACGCAACACCTTTGTTTCTGCTCCCATTTTTCATGAGATGGACTTAAAGATCTAAAATTCATTCCAGATACACAATATTACCATTTCTCTCAATCATTGTTCACAAATCAGTCTAAATCTGTGATAGTGAGCACTTCTGCTTTGCTGAGATAATCCATCTCACCTCACAGGTGTGCCACATCAAGATGCTGATCTGACATCATGATTAGTGCACAGGTGTACCTTATACTGCCCACAATAAAAGGCCACCCTGGAATGTGCAGTTTTGTCTCACAGCAAAATGCCACAGATGCCACAAGCATTGAGGGAGCGTGCAATTGGCATGCTGACAGCAGGAATGTCAACCAGATCTGTTGCTTGTGCATTGAATGTTCATTTCTCCACCATAAGCCGTCTCCAAAGGCGTTTTAGAGAATATGGCAGTACATCCAACCGGCCTCACAACCGCAGACCACGTGTAACCACACCACCCCAGGACCTCCACATCCAGCAGGTTCACCTCCAAGATCGTCTGAGACTAGCCACTCAGACAGCTGCTGAAACAATTGGTTTGCATAACCAAACAATTTCTGCACAAACTGTCAGAAACCATCTCAGGGAAGCTCAACTGCATGCTCGTCATCCTCATCGGGGTCTTGACCTGACTCCAGCTCGTCGCCGTAACAGACTTGAGTGGGCAAATGCTCACATTCGATGGCGTCTGGCACGTTGGAGAGATGTTCTCTTCACGGATGAATCTCGGTTTACATTGTTCAGGGCAGATGGCAGACAGCGTGTGTGGCGTCGTGTGGGTGAGCGCTTTGCTGATGTCAATGTTGTGGATCGAGTGGCCCATGGTGGTGGTGGGGTTATGGTATGGGCAGGCATCTGTTATGGACGAAGAACACAGGTGCATTTTATTGATGGCATTTTGAATGCACAGAGATACCGTGATGAGATCCTGAGGCCCATTGTTGTGCCATACATCCATGAACATCACCTCATGTTTCAGCAAGATAATGCACAGCCCCATGTTCCAAGGATCTGTACACAATTCTTGGAAGCTGAAAATGTCCCAGTTCTTGCATGGCCAGCATACTCACCGGATATGTCACCCATTGAGCATGTTTGGGATGTGCTTGACCGGCGTATACGACAGCGTGTACCAGTTCCCACTAATATCCAACAACTTCGCACAGCCATTGAAGAGGAGTGGACCAACATTCCACAGGCCACAATTGACAATCTGATCAACTCTATGCGAAGAAGATGTGTTGCACTGCATGAGGCAAATGGTGGTCACACCAGATACTGACCGGTTCTGAGTCCCCAGACCCCCAATAAAGCAAAAAACTGCACATTCCAGGGTGGCCTTTTATTGTGGGCAGTATAAGGTACACCTGTGCACTAATCATGATGTCAGATCAGCATCTTGATGTGGCACACCTGTGAGGTGGGATGGATTATCTCAGCAAAGCAGAAGTGCTCACTATCACACATTTAGAATGATTTGTGAACAATGTTTGAGAGAAATTGTAATATTGTGTATCTGGAATGAATTTTAGATCTTTAAGTCCATCTCATGAAAAATGGGAGCAGAAACAAAGGTGTTGCGTTTATATTTTTGTTGAGTGTATATCTATAAATCTGGAAAGGGTTAAAAAGCTATTTCTAAGATTTTGAGGGCTCCAGTAAACCCTGGGGAACTTCCCAGGAGAGGCCAACCCACCAAAATTACCCCAATAAGTTATTGGACAACTCATTAAGGAGTGTACAAAAGAATCCAGAACAACATCTTAAAAACGGCTGTTATCACTTGTTTCAGTTAAAGTCAGTGTTTATGATTAAACAGTAAGAAAGAAAATGGGAGCAGAAACAAAGGTGTTGCGTTTATATTTTTGTTGAGTGTAGATGCCAGTGATTGTCATCCGTTAATAAATATATTTAGATCAGGGCATAATAGATTTCTTTTTTAAATCTTTTATCTTACCTTATGCTGCCAGTCAGGCTTGAGTTAGGTAATTTCCTGATTCTACAGATAAGGTAGTAATCAACCCTTGGTGTAGCAAGCAGGTGAAATTGAACAGAAAAAATGTGGCGAATCAAAATCATTTCATGATTTAACAAATGTGACTGTTTGCACATAGTATTAAGTTGTTTATTTTCTCAGGTTGTCTTAGTGTGATATAAACATTTATTTGCTCTGGAACATTCAAGTGGCTCAAAAAAGCAAAAACAAGTCTATGTAAGGGGTAAAAACTGCTTCAACATCAGTGGTTTTATATTGTTGTACAAAGGAAATATATTGATGTTTTTGCTTTTAGCACACTTATTACTTCTCACCTTTGCATCCAGATGTTGAAAACTACAAGGCAGCCTATTAAATCCCCATCATTTAAGCCCTGAAGTTTCAAACATTGCTCTGAAAGAAAGATCTTCTATATCAAGTCACTTTGTTTATTTTTAATGTTTCCTGTTTTTGGTAGATTTGAGAAGGATAAAAACATCAGCATCATGACTGTGGTTTAGTATCCTGGTGATGCTGATGTTTTATTTACCTCCAACCCTACAGTACCTTTGATTTATGACAACCCTTCTTAAATTTACAAGAGGTCTGTCTTATGTAACACCAGACATCTGTTGAATTGCTTCCTGTGCAAGATTTCTATTTCAGTCTGCATCCCATAATGTGCTGCTTGTCTCCTTAACAACATTCCCAATAATAGCAGTAGGAGAGGTTGTCATGGCTATGGTAACCGTAGTGATGCTCCTCATGTGCACTTGGTTACAGAGAGAAAAAGCAGGTAGGACCCAAAGTGCAAAAAACTCTTCTCTGTCAGGGAGAAAATGCGGGCTGCACTTCAAAATAGTTTGGCCGAACTGTGGAGTTTCTTTTTCTACCATTCTCTTTCTTCCATCTAAGGTCTTGCCTTCAGTCACTTTCCACAATCCATCTTTGTCAGATCCATATGAATGCTTTGAAATAGACAGAATAATGATGTCATAACCTAGCAATTAGCAGATCGATAAACCTGATTAGACACTGACTGATGAAGGACAGACCCATGGACACAGATGCATTTATACTCAAATAGAAAATCTCTGCTAAACTGCAAGCGTGACAAACCTACTTTGACAGTGTGTGTGCTTATGTGTAGAGAGCTGTAAGAAATGATTCATAAAGGTTTATCTACAGGAGTGAATATATGAGTGTTTGTGCAGGAAGTGAAATGGTGTTTAGTGATATGTTAAATAGCTGCTGGATCTGTGGGACAGTTGTACAAATAAATATCTGAGAAGTGTGGCATTCAGCCCTAAATTAATACTTTGGAGAATCCCCCTTTTCACTGCAGTAACAGCTGGAAGTGCAGTATTTCAGTACCAGCTTATAAAATCTACAGCAGAGATACCAATTTTTGCCCATTCTTCTTTATTAATAGGTCAAACTCAGTCAGGTTGGATGGAGACCATTAGTGAATATCAATTTTCAATTGTTGCCACAAATTTTCAGTTGGATTTAGGTCTGGGCATTGACTAGGACACTCCAATAATTAAATATGGTTTGAACTAAACCAGGGGTGCCCAATACTGGTCCTCGAGATCTACTATCCAGCAACTTTTAGGTGCATCCCTTCTCATCACAGCTGAATCAAACGAAGGCCTCGTTACCAGGCCTCTGCAGAGCTGACAGACTGCTGATGAGGGAATTGAACAATTTGCTTCAGGTGTGTTGGAGCTGGCATACATCTAAAATTTGTAGGATGGTAGATTTAGAGGACCAGGATTGGGCACGCCTGATCTAAACAATTTATTGAAGCTTTGGATGAATTATTTGGGTTGCTGTCCTGTTGGAAACTTATCCATCCCTTTGATTAATGAGTGTTGGACAAGAGATTCATCTAAATGTCGTAGGACACCTGCCCTCTAGGCAAGGGTGGGGTTTTGTTTTTAAAATTGGTGGGGACAGGGGCGTCGCGTGGCACAGTGGGTTAAGACGGGCGCCTTAGTCCTCGATGCAGTTGTCCCGGGTTCGATTCTAGCCTGAGGACATTTGCTGAATGTCTCTCCCCTGCTTCTCTCTCCTTTCTATAAGCCTGTCCACTTTCAATAAAGTTCACTGTGGCCACAAAAACCTTAAAATAATAATATTTTTAAAATTGGTGGGGACAATAACTATAAACATGAGTGTGGTTTGAAGATTGGTGGGGATAATAAATAATCCTTCATATATAGGTATTTATTTATTATTATTATTATTATTATTATTATTGTTATTATTTATTTATTTATTTATTTATTTATTTATTTATTTATTTATTTATTATAATATACACTGTGGTGTAATAACAGGTATAAAAATTGAAAGCCCGTTGTGTTTTATTTTGTTTTTCAAACGGCGCTGAAAGCCATTATTGGACTGTTGTCTGGGAAAGATCATGTTTATCCACATCGTAGCACAAAGAATAATGTTGGCTACATTAATAATATGTTCGCCCCAGAAGAAGAATGTGCAACAAACAAAACAAACGCATTTCCGTTGTAACCCTCGTCGTTCTGTGCGCAGAAACTTCAACTGTAACTTCACTACAGTTCTGCATAAAATAAGTATCAGCTGTGCAACATTCCAGAGACATAAACAGGGAAATAATTCATTGCAATACGGGGTCACGTTATTTTCTTTCTTCTTTTTTTTAAACACAAGCAGTTTACAATTCACATCGCTGACCACTTGGTGCAGACACGCAGACATTTTCAACTTTATGCACAAAGTTCAGGTAACTGAATCAATCAAAAAAAAGATTCCTATGAGAGCATCTGACTGATTATCATCTCAGACCTGGACACTATTTAAAGCATCACTATCTGAGAGCTCAGCTTAAAGCACAATAGAGAGTTACGGAGGGATTAGAGCGCACGTCTGTGGCGGACACAGACCAATGGCGGTTTTAAATCAACGGGCGGGTTGGGGCGGGATTTAATCTGGAGATAACTGTGGCTAAAGGGTCGGGTTAAAAAATCATCTTAATACTTGGGGGTTGGTAAAATTGGACCAGTGCAGGACTCTGCAACAGTAAACTGTATAATTTTACTGCAATTATTTTGTATTTAAAACATATATGAGGGAAATTAAATATGCAAGCAGAAACTATAGGGGAAACATATTTATTTTTATGCAGCTTTGAAGACGAACCAATCGCAAAAATAGTTGCATGACTGGGAAACTGGCTTAAAAGTATGACAGAAATCAAACAGTGCATGCGCACCTTGCTCCCTGGGGGAAGCACACACAGACATGTGCCATCCTTAGATGCATGGTGTAAACATAACTAATAGTGGGCAGCTTGTTGTGCAGTCTGTTTCCAAACCACGTATTTCATAGTTACATATAATTTTAGACTGTATGATGTGAACCAAAGCGTAGCATTTGACGGACACATTTCATTAGCAAACTTGACTTTAAGTGACTTAAAGGTTTCTTTGAAAAATAGTTCTTCATGTCCAAATTCTTCTTTTTTGCTGCCATCCTTACTAGCTTTTGACACTCAAGTGTCACCCACGTTGCACCTGAGTCCTCTCGCGGACTGGAAAGGTCTCCTTGCAGTTTTGGCACTGCTAACAAGCAAACATAGCTGCAGAGTCTCAACTGACAGCAGAGTAAGGCACAGCCAATCACACTGGCCATATGTTTTACGGGAGGTAGGACTCCAGGAGAGAACGTAATTAAACTCTTTCTGCACCTCTATGTGAATGAGACGTTGACAGATCGGTATTTTTCTGTCTCTTTTTTGCTTTCTATCGGGTTTGTTTTTCTTTTCTCAAGGAGATCAAATTATTGGTGGGGACAATTCAAGAATAGCTGGATATTGGTGGGGACATGTCCCTTCCGTCCATGCTAATTCTACGGCCTTGCCTCTAGGTCTGGTGTTTGAGGTCCCTGCTCGAAAAAGTTATTCCAGGATCGGCTTGTATTTAGCTCTATCCATTTTGCTATACTCTAAGACTAGTTTTCCTTTCCGTGTTGAAGTCTCTTCACAGCATGATGCTGTCATCGTAATATTTAACCATGGACATGATTTTCTCTTCAGGGTGAAGGGCGGTGTTAGTTTTATCTTTAAAAGTTTTCTAATTGGCTATAAAGTTTGATTTTAGTTTCCTCCATCAGTCCCACACAATGATTGTGGCAAACTGGAAGCAGGGCTTCTAATAGTTTTGATTCAACACGGGTCTTCTTATTGCTACTGTTTTAGGAAGACCAGGGGTCTCATTTTTAAGCTTACTTACGCACAAAACTGGGTCTGAACACTGTGTAGCCTAAGTCCCATCCTATGCCAAGTTTGGGATTTAGAGGAAAAACATGGCGGAAAAATGTGCTCAACTTTAAGCACACTAAGAACCTTGCTTACACACATTTTGGACACAGAGGACACTGGCAGTGCAGCCAGTGAGATGACAAAATTGTGAATTTAAACCACATTTTCAGACTTGTAGACAGGAACACACAACCAACAGTCAGCCCCCACCCCCATCTCTGAACTAAGAATAAAAATGAAAATCTGAATGAAAATATGTTGTATTTAAGAATTATATCACAGTAAGTTCATATGCATATCTTTAGATTGTACAGCAATTGCACTTATTGGTGCATTAATTTTCGTGAAGTACAAATATTTTCAATTGAATTCCGTTTATTTAAGTAAGTAAGTAAAGTTAGTAAAACTTTATTAATATAGCACCTTTCAAGATAGAAAATCACAAAGTGCTTTACAGACAGAATAGCAAAACAACATCACAGGACACAATATTACACAAACGCAGTTTTAAAAAGATACATTTTTACCTGGCTTTAAAGCGACGAGTCAGCTAATCTAAGAGGCAGAGGAAGGGAATTCCACATTTAAATGCCGCAGTTACATTCCTGTATAATGCTGCACAATGGATAACCTGGCGCTCATTGAAGATCACTGGCAGCATCTGGATGGGGGGAGCCCATTTAGATTCACTGAAGCAGTCCTATTAGATCTATGTGCTGAACTGGGCCCAGTGTTAGATCTACTGACCCACTGGAACCATGCATTCAAGGGTATACCGTCTCTCTCTTTGCCTCCACATTCCTTTTTATGTCAGGCACCCTGCTGCATCAATGCTGTCACTCGCAGCTCTTCCGATTATTTCTGTCTCCCAAATAATATTTGACACAGATGATACTTTTTAAAAGTAGGCAATACTTAAAACACAACTTTTATGTCATGTTTTCAATATCTAGGAGTACTGAAACTTATTAAGTTCTGCTGTAATTAATTTTTATTTGTTTCAATTTGCTTTTATTCCAATCCTATTCTTGCTACAAGAAGTAATCATATAACTCAATCTTTATATTTAATGTTCTTATTTGTTTTATCGCTTGTGCTGCTTCTTTTATTTTTTATTTGAATCTTTTTGCTCTTGTCTTGTTACACATTTTCTTATTGTAAACTAAGATTTTTGACTTTTATTGTAAAGCACTTTGCATGTCTTTTGGCTGAGTAAAGCTCCTATTTAGATAGAAGTTGGCTTATTGATAGAATTGTAACGGTTTTGGGTGTGTAGTGGGTGAGATATGATCCAGAATCACCTGAGCACATTTCCTCAAAAAGTGTGATTTATAAAGCAGAAAGTGCATGCAGCTGAGCGTACTCATAGTTTGATAGATCTGAAACTAGGCAAAGGTAAAAAAATTAGCTAAGCTAAGTTACAGTTTTAGTAAGGATGTTATGCAAGTTTTATAAATGAGACCCCAGATTTTTTGGAGTTCAAGAATAGCAGTTGCCCTGTCAATTGATTCCTGATTTTTGCACCTTCTACAGAGTTACTATGGGCTTCTTTGTGGCTTTCCTCCTTAATGCTCTCTTTGACCGCCCTGTCCGTTTAGGTTCACAGCCATATCTTAGGATATTGTTTTATAATCTAACCCTGCTTTAAACCACTCCACAACTGTCTGTCAAATTTGTCTTTGTTTTAATTGGTCTTCATTGTGCTTTTAATTAAAATTCACTCGCAAACTTAGACCGTCACAGAACAGCTGCATTTAAGGAGAAACGAAACTAGACATAGATGAGCTAATAAGGTGATTATTTAAAGCAAGTGGTTGAAATAGATTTGATTTAAGACTGGATTTTGTCAAGTATTCTTGTCTTTTCACTTTGCAATTATGCTCTGTGTTGTCTTGATATATCACTCACATCCTAAAAAATTTAATTGAAATTTGCGGTTGTGATCTTTCATAATGTGAAAAGGTTTAAGAGGTATGGATACTTCTAGGCACTGAAGTGCTTCCTTCAAGAAATGCACCACAATCTAAAGTAGAGATGGAAAAGACTACTTCCAAGTTGGCTTGTTCTAGTTGACATACACACATTTATGAGTTCTTCTACAAATAAGCTGACATCAATGATGCTTCATTTAAATTATCTGAAAGAAATAAAAACATGTTTTATTTATTTAATATGTGATATGAAGAAAGAAATGTCACAGACTGTCAATATGCAACAACAACTGAATTGGATGTATGGTGTCATTTTGTAAGATAGCTTTTTAACTCAGGGCTTTCCTCTGTCTCAGTTTATTTTTTACATTTATTTCTGTTGTGGTTTAAGTTAACATGTTTCTATGGGTGCTCTTCTGCTAGTTGCTAGGAATGTCTATTTATAGATGCAGAGGTATGATCTGTACAGGCTCTTATCTAAACAAAATTTCCCTGTGGATTCTTGTGCTGGAGAAGGAATCTAGATGGTCTCAGTGGAAATCATGTGTTAATATGATTCTGGTGGTGTATGTGGATAGTTCAAACAGCCATATTCAGATTTTAACATGGATTAGCTAAATATGATTACTTGGTGTACCTGTGTGTTTATTACAGATGTAAACAGACAAAATTGATTTACTGCTACATTTTTCATGTCTTTCATACATATAATCAGTAGGTTACTTGATTCAAGTCTGAGCAGTTTCAGTCAGATTCAGGCCCAGAGAATAATAATCTAAAAATCATAAATTTCAGTCAGCAAATTCTGTGCATCAACGTTTAAGGTTCCTTTAAATATTTTTATAGTTTACATTTTTCTTTAAAGGTGAACTTTTTGCCCAGAAAAAGCAGAAAATATGCATACATGTGTTTTCATGTCTATGCCCTATGGCCTAAATTGTAATCTTGAATTTATTTTTGGTTTCAGTTTTAACCACTGTATTTTTCTAATGTTTCTGTTCTGATGATATAAGCTTCTCAGTATTTTAGTGTAGGATGATCATGCTACCCATTTGCCTATTTTCTTCCCCTAAATGAAAGCTTTCCCGCTGTCTTCAAAGTGAACTCTTTGCTTTCATCTCCCTAATAATTATAAGTACTGTGACTAATATGCTGGCTATCAGGTGGAAATCAATCAGACCCCCATTTGTTCTTTATAAAATGTGTGTAGCTGATGATTTATTTGCATTTATTACTCTGCTTCCGTGGTGAAAATGATTCTGAGCATGACCCATGTTGTCAAATAAAAGTCATAAAACTTTATTTTAATTTTATTTTAACAAGAAAATCAGAGTGTGAAACCCTTTACTCTTGTGTTGTTTTCTTGCTAAAAGTGCACATTAGAACTATTTATTATTTACAGTCCTAAGGTCTCTGTGTTAAATCAGGTCAACTTGAGAAAACAATCTATTTTAGCTTAGATTCATACCAATGCCCGATTCATTAATATTATATGGTTATGCGATGGACTGTGAACCGGGTCCAGGGTGTACCCCGCCTCTCGCCCCGTGACTGCTGGAGATAGGCACCAGCCCCCCCACAACCCTGCATAGCATGGGTGGGTACAGATAATGGATGGATGGATGGATATGTGTAAAAGGCTAGCAGTCAGGGGTTGCATTTTTGATAATTTGTTTGAAGCTTCAGATATCCTGAAGGCAAAATGTTGGAAAGTGTTGGTGTTAAATCAGTGAAAGAAAGAAGGACAAAAAAAGAGAAAGAGTAGGATTTTTTTACAGAGCTAAAAGTGTCCACCTCTGCTTCACATCGACCCACATTACAGCTCAAACAGAGCACGCAGGGAGATGAGAACCTAATGTATCTGTCCATCACTGTAACTCATAAGTTCTCAGTGAGAGCTTACCACAAGGAGCGATGTCTGTCTTATGTCCCCGTTTCTGTCAGACATTCTTCTCATTGTTAGTGATAATGACAACCAAAGTGAAATAAATAAACCTAAGGCTATTTGTTCAGGGCAGTTGTTCTGCACATCTGGGAAAGTAGCTGATACTGGATCAACTCAGAAATAAAATTACATATTATGGAGTTAAAATGCGCTCTGAATGGGGGTGTAGGAGGCGGGGGCTAAAACGTAATATTCAGTTGGTTGTTTCACCGCTAGATGGGAGAAGTTCTTACACAATGTAGCTTTAAGCTTAATCATTTGCTGATTATAAGTTCCTGTCCAATAATGTATTAAGATTAAATGTTATGTGCATGCTTGAAAGCTGAGTAGCTTTTGAGTGTGAGTAAGACCACACAATATACATAGTTCAACAAAATTAACTAGAGCTGCACAATATATTGTTCAGAAAGCCCTTTCTAAGCAGTTGGGACTCCAGTGAAATATTAACAACTCATCTTTGAAAGAACCAAACACAACATGTCAAGCAATGCAAACCTCACTTGCCTCAGTTAACGTCAGTGTTCATGAATCAACAAAAAAAGACGTTGGGCTAAAATTGCATTTAAGGCGAAAACCACTGATGGCCTTGTCTCACACTTGTCAAAAAATATTATGATTCCCAAGAGTTTGGAAAAATATTCTTTGAACAGTTATGAAAAAAGAAACTTTCTGAAAAGGTGTGTGTCCTGCTCATTTCCTGTAAAACTAACAGTTTCAGAACAAACATGAGTGCTTTGCTGCTTCAGGACCTGGGTGACTTGCTGGAATTGATGGAACCATGAATTATGCTTACTAGTAGTAAGTCCAGATGGAGAATGTTTGTGAATTATGCAACAGGACAATGATTCAAACCGTGCGAGCAAATCCACCTCTGAGTGGATCAAATAAAAAAAGGTCTTGGAATAGCCTAGTTGAAGTTCAGCCTTAAAAATCAGCCGAGTTCCAATAGCTTTTACCAGTTATTGTGAAACCCTGATGGCAGTGGTTGCCCCAAAGGGGGAAACAACCAGTTATGTTGAGAAGCAGTTTTTGTTACCCTACAGGGATATGTTGGTTTGAATTGCTTTTTTGTCTTAATAAATAAAATCATCCTTTAAAACTTGCAGTTTTAATTTTTCAGGCTATCTTTGTCTGATTTTAAATTTTAAGTGTGACAAAAAAGAAATAAAAGAAAAAGAAATCTATTTGGGGGCAAAACTACTTAACCATGGAAACTACCAAGGAGAACAAAGCGGACTTGTTAGTAAATTCATCAGAGTGCATACTGTTCTATTCCCCAGTTTTATTGATGTAAAGTAATAAAGTTAGAATTAAATCTATCTCTTGAGATGAACTACAGTCAGGTGTGTGTTTTGGAAGGCCTCAGATCAGGAACAATAAACACAGTATCTGAAATATTATCTAGATGCTCGCTAAATTATTAGTTGATGCAGTGTTACAGAGTGTACAGCTTCTTCTGGGGAGGAGTAGCAGTCACGTTGGTTTGGTATTCACTGACATTTAGCCATCTGGTCTGGGATCTGAGTCTTTTTCCCTCTGCCTTCTTGCTCTTGAAGACACACTGGCACAAAAAGTAATGGTCAGCACATACTTCTACATCTGGGCTAAAACTGTTTTAAAAGGTTTATCAGTACGATCTGTGTGACACTGGGGGTTGGTGTGATCATATGTGCATTTGCACTCTTGCTTGGGTGGTTTATGTATTTGCCAGTATCATCAAAGAGCCTGGTTCCCATAGAAACAGATGTTTCCATTTTTCTCCTTGGTGGCAACATGTGGCAGACTACCAGCACTGCATTTTCTAAGGTAACTAATGAAGGGAATCATTTGGCCTGTATTCCATATTAATCTACTGTGCTAAATCTACAGCTACAGATGTGTATCAAGTCAGACAGTTAAAGACTTTGGAGATTTAAGATAATTTAGATGGTTACTGTGCATCAAACAACCTTTTTTGAAAAAAAGATTTGATTTTAAACTAATGCAACCAGAGCATTTTCTTTCACATGTTTACTGTGTCCCTTATAGTGAGCTGCAAACAGGACTTCCTACGGCTTTCTTTCAACAATCGCTTTATTCTAGGCACTCTTCAATAAAAGGCAGGTTTGGAGAATCCACAGCTAATAGTTACTCTATCAACAATTTCTCCCACCTAAATTTTAGATCTCTGCAGCTCACCCAAAATTTTTGTAAGGTACAAATGACAGGTTTGCGTTTTTTTGAATTCATAAAGATGCTGTCTTTTTAAGAAATTCCCATTTGAAAAGTTGGAATAACAAACTAGGATGCATTGTTTTTGTCTTTTATTTATTTATGGGACTACATGATAAAATGGCATTTCAGTACGTGCCAACTCAAATTTACACAGGTCATGCAAAATAACCTGTATGTTATGAAGAATGCTTTTAACTCAAAATAAAATGGTTTCTCTGTCTGGTTCGTTCAAGTTAAACATTGTGCAGTCAAAGTAAGTTAACACTGCATGAGGTCCAACCAGTCTGAGTAAGGGAATAAGTATAAGAGCGGAAGTGTACGTGTCTACTCCATTCAGCCAAGCTCACAGTTTGCTTTCAGCAAGTTACTGTGTCTGGATCATTAATCAGACCTATTGCTATTTCTTTCTCCTTTGTCACTCTCATCAATTTTTCCCTTTTCAGAGTCATGCTTTGTAGGACATCTGTCAGGTGTGTGTGGACACACGTGTGTATGACAATGGCCTTCCTCTGCTGCACCCCCTGCACCCTCCTGCTCCTGGGAGGTGACCCAGATTCCCATGATCCAACGTGGCTGCTTCTGCTGCGTTGTTGCCGTAGCGATATTGCGAAGTCCTCTAATGCCGGCTGTGACTGCACCATGAATAATGGATGGAGAAACTGACAGAGTATTAGAGTGTGTTAAGAGAAAAGAAAAAATAAGAGGGAAGAGAGAGGAACAGTACATAGGAGCAGTAATAGCAGAGGGAAAAAGAACAAGCAATGTTATAAGAGAGACATGAGAGGAGTCAAATAAATACAGGAATGTATAAGAAATGGGAGAAGAAGAAGAACAAAAAAAATTTAAGAAAATAAAATTCAAAAGTCCTCAAGTCCAAGCTAAAGGGAGAGATTGGAATTAAGAATAAGCAAGTGAGGTGGACAGATTTTCATTTTTTAAAACACAATGTGAAAATTTATCACAGTAGGACATTCAAGGTTAGGTCAACAATAATGATGTAAAAATTTTTGCTTCCTACCAAAAGTCAAACCTCTTGTCGTGAGGATACAGCCTTACCAATAGCTAACAAAGACTACCAGCACTAACAAAATGCTTTGTGAAGTTTTCAAGCTCACGTTGAGATCAAGTTCTTTAGAGTAAGTCTCAAGTAAATTGACACCATCTTTAGGCTTAAGCATAAAACAGTTTTGGCCAGTTAAGTTCGAGATCAAATTTGATATGAAAGGAGTAGTTTAGCACTCTTTTGCCATTTTCATTTTGGCTGAATCTATATTATTTGGTCCCAGACGTTCAAGCTAACAGCCAATCAAATTGAGGGTAAGACTAAAGCAGACCTCTACCATATTAGCTTGTTTATCCAATGCTATTTATGAACCTTTATAAAGTGCATATGTTTGTATTGGAATGTTTTTGACACAGAAGCTCATGATTACACAGGAAACAAAGGTAGGTCGCATTGCAACACCATTGACCTTCCTGTGTGAACACATACTGAGAATGAAACGTGAAGTATTTCTTGTCTGAGTAACTACCTACTAGAAAAAGTAATACGTAAAATACTGAATGTTTGCTCTTTGCACCACTTCACTAATAAATCTGGCAGTCTCTATGATCCGGAAATGCTTTACATATTCAGTACATGTTTCACACAGGAAGATCATTGGTAGAAAACCGCTTCCTACCTCTATGTTGGGTGCAAAAGAAATTGCCTATTGAGGATAAAAGGCTTCATCTTGAATGTTGAGGTAAATTAGGTGCTTCTGTGACCCCCTAGATGAGTTGTTACTTTTCTCTTAGATTAATTTTGGTAGGCTGGCCACTATAAGGAAAGTTCAATGTTCCATGTTTTCTCCAATTAAAGATAATGTCTCTAAGTGATATTAGGTTGAGTTACAAAGCCTTAGAAACAGCTTTGTAACTCTTTCCAGTGTAAAAGGTGTCAATGACTTTTGTTTTGAATTGCTTCAGATCTGGCATGACGTGTAGCTTTTTTAGATCTGTTAGTTTACCTCATGTTGTCAGACAAGTTATTTTTAAGAGAAGATTTCTTTTGGTTGACTTTTCAGGTATAGCAGCAATGAGGGGAGATTACTTTTCCACTCCGATTAAATTTTTTGAAGCTCCCCAGATTACCTAAGGGTGACAAAAAAAGCAAAAAAGGAATGATCTATGAATTTGTCTTAGCAACCTCATTGGTCTTTGAGATTCTGTGGATTGTAGAGTTTGGGGCTTTTGGTGGAATTCCTCCTCCTCATTGCTGGCTGGTTCTGTCACCTGGGGTTTGTACAGGGACCTTGCTTCACCTTCACTTAGGAGCATGGCGGCTAGGTTTGATAGTGGGTTTCAGTACCCTGCATCTCTTCCTGTGGCGCTCTGGTCTAGGGGCTTCTGGCAACTGTGCTCCACTGCCAATCTGCCTACATGTTGAACATATGGCTACTCTGTGGGGGTTCCTGCGATCTGTGTGCCTGGGGCTGCTGCGGCCTCTGGGAGCCAGAGCCAGAGGTTTCCATTCTACTCACCTAATTCACACATACACACATGCCTCCTTACAAATAATCGAAAAAGCTGAAGGTCATACGAGCACAGGTTCATATTTTATTAACAGGCTCTGTCTACTCTAACGCCAGATGCAAGTCTGATTTAATAGCCAATCAAGCAAATAGGATACCATCTCCAGATACCTTTTCTGTAAAGGAAAGCTGCCCTGACACATGTAGGCAACCAGGCTTTGTTTTTTTTTGCACTGATGCTTTAGCCTTTAAGGACTTAACCAGTGAGCCAGCTATGTATGCATTTACTTTTGTGAACCTTTGTGCCCTTTGCTTTAATCTCTCGTACTAGTGACTGCAGGATGCACTTGTTTTTTGGCACACACATTTTCTCAGCAGCAGCAGACATACAGACAGGGGCATATAGAGAAAGCAACCTATCCCCTTTCTGCCAGAGCTGTCACCCTTTTAAGGCTTAAAAGGAAAAACATAAAACATGCAAGATATCAAGCCATTCTTGCTCAACAGATGTGGAGCAGCTTAAAGGATGTCCAGTCTCTCATTTTTCCTACATTAAATGTTTTACTGAGTGAACTGCTTGAGGAGGCAGCTGTAAGTCTGTAATAACACCCAAGCTTTAAAGTAAACCAGCCATAAAGAAAGAGAAGTCAGTGTGTGAGAGACTTAGATTAGCAAAAATTGTATGGAAAGTGTTTTTGTCCTTTTTTTCCTCACTTCGTAAGAGATATTGTTGGTAGGGATCTTAGATGCAAAATACAACACCATCCAATTTATAGGCTTTATTTGAGCTCACAAGGAAGCATGAGCTCATAAAGAGTCCCTTGTAATATATATGCAGATTACATGTGCTTTAAAAGCGTCGTTTTAAACTGCTCATGGCACAACATGTGGCCATTTGCTTTTTGTATGTGGAAGTCTGCCAGATGTTTTTGGACTTTGATGTCAGAGCCAAAGCCAAAGAATACGGCAGCTTAGAGCAAAGAATGAAAGAGTAAAGTATATGATTGAAACAAATGGAAAGTATGCATGTCAGTGTGAAGTAGTGATCTGATTATCTTAGGCCAATTTCTTATCTTTGTTTTAGTAAAATGTTCAACTCCCTGTACCAATTAGACCTGTTTAGGATGTCAGTTTAGGAGATACATTATAAAAAAGCAGTACTGAATATATTTTTTCCAACTGCTCTACTGTTAGCAGTCATTATTAGGAGCATAAGTGAGTGCGTTGCAGTAAAACAAGGTTTTGCTAATATTTTATATCTACGACAAAATGATTACAGGGCTGACATTTTAGACTGGCTTTAGTATTTCACATTACCAGTAAACCCATTTCGCATAGCCTATGAAAAATTGTAGTCCTCCTGTGTCTATTCTGTAGAAATGCGACCAACATTTCCAAATCAAGCATTTTCTTTGACAGACAGAGGTCAAAAGATTAAGGATAAATCCCAGCACATTGTGCACGCTGTCATGCCTTCCTGTTATCTGCTAATGTCTTGGTCTCTTATACTCTTTGACAGCCTGAATGAACCACAGACTTGTGTTAACATGTCATAGAACAATGATTTTATATAACCTTTTGAATCTCTGTAAAATAGCTAAGATTTACATCAACTTTTTAACCAAGTTACGGCATCCATAATAAAGAGTGTAGTTGTCAGACCAGACTAGTGCATAGTATGGTATTTTCAATGATCAGATTGTTTTCGGTTTACGGAGTTTACTGTCGACCAGTCAGGGGAAATCGAGATGAAAGTGAGCTGGGTATGACCCAAAGGTATTTATATGGAGCATCTCTAGAATTAAGTGATGGGTAAAACAAAATACACCACACTAAAACCCAAAGACACACATGTACACAGAGTAGTCTGAACCCCAGCTGAGATTCACACAGCAGAGCTTGCTCTAAAACAGCATATTATAACTAATATGGTATAACGTAGGGGCACAAAAGAACTTTGGAACATTTTGTAAACAAAATACATTCAGTATGACAGCTGTAATTAGGGTCCTGGTCCTTGTAAGAAAAATTAAGCTACTATTGTTAACTCAGACAGCAGCTTGCCTAGTACTTTGAATTTTGGTGTTGTTGTGAAGTAGCCCTTTATATGCTATAAGACTATTCAGTGCTCTTTTCATGCAAGTTCAGTCTCTAAAGAATTATTTCACAACCTAGAACAGGATTATTTCAATTATTTCTAAACTATTATTATTTCAATATAATTTCAAATGTACCACATAACTTACAAATCTAATGTTACACTGACCAGTTGATTATGATCCATCACAGTTTTTTTAACTATCCTTCAAAGTAGTTTTAAAGATGTTACGTTACAGATCTCGGCTACGTTCAGCAATTCTAAGCCGTGTGTGTAGAGTACTAACACTGTCATCCTGTCACAAGCATCCATGTTCTGTACTGTGGCCTTTTAAAATGAGCTTCTGCAGCTTGTCCTTGAAGCAGTCCCTATTTTTTGGTGCAACAAGGTACTGTGCAGTAAATCTCAATGTCCTTTCAAACTTTAGAGTCGTTATAAAAGGATACAGTTTGTTTCAATGCAGTAATGACTTGGCAGTATGAGTCAAGGCAAACTTTAGGGTTGCCAGGCGACTTGAGCTACGACGACGACCATATTTGGGTTGTTCTGTTCTTTTTCTTAACTCTGGATTTCTTGTCAATCAATGCTCCCCTTGTGTTTTTTAGTAAAAATGTTATATCTTAAAGTCAAAACAGATGGGAGAACAGTTCATGGTTATTGAATGTTGTCATTAATCAACGGGAGTCTTTTTTAAATGTGAAATTTGTTCTTACATTTTGAAGAAACCATTTCCAAGTTATTCAAAGATGTGAACAATTTCCTTCAATTATTTAAAAGTATCCTTTATGCTAAAACACGTGATAGCCTTGTAAGCCTAACATTTGATCATTTTCTGCATCTTATTTGCTCTTACACCAATTGATATTTGCACAGCTCTAAAAGAAGCTGCTTTTTCCACTAATTATACAGTGAAACGATAGCAGAGTAATATGAACTTGAAAGCACAATCTTTCTCTTCTTCCTTTTCTCTCCTGTCTTCTGTTTTCTTCTCTTTATTTCTTATCTTTCTCTCTCTCTCCACGTCTGCTCCCTGATCTAATTAAAATGCCATCTTGAATTCACTGGCGAGCCCCCTTCCTTCTCCCCTCTGTGCTCTTGTTGCAGTGTAAACATGCTGTGTCATGTTTAAATTCTGAATCCACTGTGTCATGATACGGGTAATCTACTTTATTTGACAATTAAGTTTTTCTTAGATTTATTGGTATCTTTAAAATTATATGAACATATCTCCTTGAAAGCTGCAGACATATACTGTAAGTTTTACTTACAGAATTTGGTTTCATGTCTGTACAGCAGCAAGATAAACTTACCACACCATTTAAGCAGTTCATAATGCTCCGTTTAAGAATACAATGATGCACACTTTTCTAAGGAATTGTTGAAATATCAACCAGATATCAACTGTCAGATCTATTCACACAAATATGAACACCCCCACTAGTATTTTCGCTCCACTCTCTTCACCACGTTGTCATTGTGTCAGCTCCTGATGAAAGCTGACAGACTGACACAGTGTGAAACTGCATTTCTATTGGTTCAGAGTTGTGATGTAACCTTGTCCATGTGTCGGGTTCGTTGTCAAATGAGTTTTAAACTTTAATTTAATTCTAATTCTTCATCGACCTTGAAGTCAGCTTTAATCAGGAGCTCTAACCCTCGCATACTGATTCAAGTTGCCTAGATCCATGCACAGAAACCTTACAACCTGTGGTCAGAAATTAAGGAGACTTTCTGGCAGCCGCCTCTAAAATATACACAGGCATTCATGTTATTACACCTGTCTAATTTAGTATTTTCTGTCTTGCTAATTGATCTTGTAGCTTCTCCCTTCCTCCTGTCTCTGTCTCCACCTAATTACCTGGCAACAAGCTGGTCTCCTTGGTGAAGTCTGGTAGCCTCATATTTACACAGACACTTACACTTTAATGTGTATGTCAGCCGGTACATGCAGAGAACATACTGTGCATAAAACACATGATGGTAGTCATGCATATTTACACTAATAACGCAGGCACAAGGCATTGATTTTAAGAATTGAAAGCAAAATACATAAAAATAGATTATCACCAATTAAGCATGGGCTGATTACCTATACCAAGATATATCAAGTTACCATTTCAAAACTGGAAAAAAAGAAAGAAAAAAGAAACAGTTAAAGAGAAAAAGTGGTGGAGAAACTCAAGTTTTCTGCAACTGTATGGAGCTTAGAGTTAGTTGTGCTCTCCCTCCCCCACCAGTTGCTGCATACTGCTGGACAACTGGCTAAAAGAAAGTCACTACACTTTTCACTCACAGACAGGAAAGACTCATTCTGCTGTATTTCAGTTTACAGAAAACAGTCTGTGTGGTTACCAATACTAAGGTATACCCCTGTTTTAAAAAGATTTGATTTGATTTTGAAAGATCTAAAATTGTATCTATTACCGCTCTAACAGTTGAAAGTATTTTTCATGAGATGCCATCAAAAGTGGAAGATTCACCCAATTTTCTCTGGATATATGGTGCATTGGGTAGCACAACTCTACCATTCAACTCACATGTTGCTTCACACTGCCAGTCAGCTTGCTAAAAGAAGGCTCCTACATAATTCTCTCACCGACAAAAAGACAGAAAAAAGACAAACTTGGTCGTTTCTGGTGTGAAAATGAGTGACAACCATAACACTTATCGAGGTAACACTGTTTTAAAGACACAGTTATCAAGCACAAGCAGCCTGCCTGTAAACTACAGACTGTAGGCTGGTTACCAAAGCCCAACTACCTTACTAGTGAATATCAGCTTACAATTGACAACAAAAAGCAAAAATAAATCTACATTTTGGACAATCGGTTAAAAACGCCTAATGATTTAACAGTTTATTCTAGACATTTGTTTAAGATTATGTATCCAGATCACTTTGAATATTGTTTAAAAAAATAAATAAAATCTGGTCTTAGCCTAGTCTTCAGTTTTCTCTATGCTTTATTTTTTCCATATCATTTCTGTGAATTTTAAAATTCTTTGCAGTTCTAGGTTTAAAATTATAATCATTTTCACCATCTTTACTTTTTAAGTTAGTGCTTCGGCCAAAGAAATGTGTTCTTTGTGGTGATTTCAATATTACATATTTTACTTTGTAATATTTTCAATTACATATGCAGATAATTATATTGTGTATATTTAATCTTTTTTTATCATCATTTTTTCTTTAGAATGGATTAAATTAGATTCTATTGAGAATTCTGTTTGCTCTTAGCAGCTTTTATGATTGAGAATTTTTGTTTGAAGTTGCTAGCCTGCGTATAAAATAATAGTTTCCCCCTATTGGACTTACACTGCAATGTGGCATTTAAAAAGAATTGGAGATGGGCTGTGAGGAATATGGGTTTGGAAGCTGTTTGTGAGAGACAGAGGAAGATGTTTATCTACTTTTCAGCAGCTTCACATACACAAAGACACACATACATATTCTCCAAGTGTGTTAGTGCAGCTCTGATTTGTTTACCATGTTTGGCGAAAGAAGGTGAACGTGTGACCAAGAACAGCGGGAGTGGAAGAGAGGGAGAGTTTAGTCAGTGTTAAGATGACATTTTAATGAGTCAAACCGGCAAAGAGAGGCGTAAATTTAAAACTACATTGCCAAGCTTGCTTTTAAGCTCACATTTATCTAGTACATAGACTTCATCCACTTTTATTTTTATATCAAGTCATTCTAATAATTTAACAAGGTCATTTAAAAATTTATTTTAATTGTGTATATTTCTACATATCATTGTCTTTTACTATATTAAATGTAGAGTTTTTAGTTATTTTAAGCCAGTAAAAAAAAGAAATAGAAAAGTTCACTTTGAAGATACTCAGGAGGATAACAAAGGAAAGACCAAAGATATATAAAAAGATATAAAATAATGACTGAATTTTTTTTTATGCTGACATTTTTGCGTATTTATCCTGACCTGGAAAATACCAAAATCAAATTCGAAAGTTTTCCAAACTGCATAAGAACCTGTTTATACCAATAGTGAATGGCTGAGAAATAATCAACAGACAAAAATACACAATAAACAAACTTAGGAAAACTTTAATTTCATGTTGTTTAATTGCATAGAAATTGTCAAATTTAGTCTATTGTTGGTTTATTATTGAAGCAAGCATGGCAAAATAAAAATACCACTATCTAATTTTTGTGAAGTTCACCAAAGAGGCCTCTTTATGTGACTGTTACAGAAATTCATTATTCCAGTCCCTATAGTTCCTCAGTAGCGCTGGTCTTCGAGCAGCAGAGTTAAAAAGCTTGGGAAGGATCAGACGAGATGAGTGCAACATTGCAACAGCTCTGAGTGGCCTAGTCTTTCACTGATTTCTCTTTTAGCTGGTACTCATAGCACAGACAGGCTAATTGGAGAGGAATTACCTCAACAAGTCTTAATAATATGCTAGCAACAGACAGAGAGAGGTTCTCCTAAAGCTGAAATAAGGCAAACTCTCCATAACACACAACTCAATGGTTTGTTCTGATTTACCTGCTCCTGAAACAAATGAGCTCTATTTGCATTGAAAACAGATACATTAACCATAGTAAAATGTATTTCCTGCTTTAGTATAAAAGTACAGACATATTTAATAGACACAGTCATAAACAAACACACACACACACACGCACACAGAGTGTATCTTTCTCAGTTGGCAACTGACCTTGGCTCAGAGGCTGCTATGATTGCCCATCTCCCTGTGGTCTGAGTGTCGTGTGTGTGCAGTTTATGTCTGTGCTTCTCCTGTACGGTCCTGAAGGCCTGTTGGTGTCATCGCCTGGTGTTGTAGTCCATCTGTCCAGGCTGCCAGCCAACTAGACCTCTCTGCTTACTTTCTAGTCATTTCATCATGATTGTTTTTAAAATGGGTTTGATGGAAATTATTGTTTGTACCACTGAAAATGTACTTCTGAATTTTACTATGTTGATTTTATGATGCAACAAAGGGATAATATTTTAGCTGACAAACTGGTCAGGAACCTTCCATGTTAGTGTTTTCACTAATACAAAAATATTTGAATTATTTATTTTACACCTTTATATAAAAAATCTCCACCTTTGACTCAAAATATTTTTTTCTGACCTTTTAGGTGTGAATGGCCATTATTTACTTAATTTAGGTACACTGTGTGGCTGTGAGGGAGGAGTATTTATAAAACATCATTTTATTATTTTAAAACAAACAAAATGACTATAGAGTTTTCATTTTAAACTGCTCTCAGCATGTTGTATTAGTGGTTAGCGCGTTCAGCAGTACTTAGTCTTAATGAGTCTTCCCTAAAAAACATCCTTATTCTAACTTTAAGATTTCCAAAATGCTGCCAACATTCCCAAATCCACCATGATCCATCATAGAAAAAGGATGAAACACACCAAGCTGCTCTCTCTTCAGCCTTCCTGTTATCCATTTTCAGCATGGTTCTCTTTCACTCTTCTAGCCTGAATGAACAATAGACATGTCTTCACACATCACACAAAATATGGATTCCTTTTATATATCTTTTAACATTTCTGTAACTTTTCTGACTTCTCTGTTAAACACATTACTAACACTGAAAATAGCTTACTTTGGCTCTTCTTAACCCAGTAATAACATCCACTCCAAAGATGTTAGCGTGATCTTGTAGTGTTTAAGTAAAAATAACATTTTTGTTCCAGGGTGATAGCGTATGTTACTGGTCAACAGCCACATTTAAATGCCTTTGTAAGCAGTATTCATTCAAAAAGCATTTAAAGGTCATTTTCTTTGACCTAATCTTGTTAAGAAAGTAGAGCAAACTACTCATTAGCATACAGTACTCTTGAGTAAATCTATAAGAACAGATTGTTTCCTTTGATTCACTATCAATAGGTGTACATCAAATGATTAACAAAAAACGTATACTTGTTCGTTTGTTTCCTTTCTCCCATATTTATTTACCTCTGTCTTAACACCCTTTCTCAAAACCATCGTGACCAAATTAAGCGTTAAAATTGATTCCTGCCTAAAAATGGATGCTCATGTGAACGCTACAGTTCAGTTGTGTTTTTTTCCAGCTCAGGCGCCTCTCCAAGCTCAGATCCATACTCCCTAGGCCGCATCGGGAATCAGTCATTCATGCTTTTATAACATCTCGCCTTGACTATGCCAATTCCCTGTTGTTTGCTGCTAACAAAACAACTATTGCCCTTCTGCAACTGGTCCAACATTTAGTTCGATCATTGTGCCCCAATGCTCTGGAACGACCTGTTATTAGTCATGGAAGGAAACTCTCTTGAGGTTTTTAAATTACATTTAAAGATTTACTATTTTAGCAAGGCTTTCGATTAGTGATATTGTTACCTTGTTAATTTTTTTTGTATGGTGTGTTGTTTTTCCTTTTATTCTAATGCTCCATTTAAGCTTGACTTTGCTTATTTACTTTTTTATTCATTCTCTAATATGGTTGTCACTGTGAAGCACTTTGTTCAGCTGGTGGCTGTAGTGAAAGTGCTATATAAATAAAGTGGTATGGGATATTTCTGATATTACTAACTTTAAACCCTGATATAAAAAACAACACCATAGTTCATTGTGTTTTATTACAGAGAATATTCTCAAATGTCTTCCTGTAAATGCAGTTAGAAATGTAGGATTCACTGAATAAACCCTGCTATGATTCAGCTGATAAATTTCACAGAAACACCATATCAACTGTAAAGTACGTGAGTTGTTTCATCATTTTGTGGGGATGTTTTGCTGCAGGAGGGACTGGTGCACTACACAAAATAGATGGCAATGAGGAACGAGCATTGTGTGGAAATATTGAAGCCATATCTCAAGCCAACGTTCAGGAAGTATACATTTGGGCAAAGGGATCTTCCAAACTGAGAATATCCCTAAATATACAGTTAAATTGGATACAAAGCAACCTAAGATCAACAAAGTCAATGTATTGTAGAGGCTGTCAAGAAGCCCTGATCTTGGTCCTGTAGAAAATTTGTAAGTAGAGCTAAAAAAGGCAAGTGTGAGCAAGGCAGCCTAAAAATCTGACTCTGTTACAATATTTCTGGCAGGAGGGATGCGACAAAACTCCAGCAAAGCATCATGGAAGAAAACCCACTGCGCTTAACCCAAGTCATTTAGTTTAATAGCCGATTTATTTAATACTAAGGAAATATATGTAGATGCATAAGTGGAAAGAAAGTTTAAAAAATGTACCCAAAAAGTCTGCCAAATTATTCGGACATATAGTTCTAAATTACTCAAAATTGTGATCTGAGACAGTGGGGGAAAAGGGGTTAAGTGTTGTTTTAGACAGTTTATGTAAATATCCAGTAAACTGTGTGTCTAAGAAATAAGAACACATTTCCAGAAACCGGACCTGAGAAATCCAACAACCTTGAGCTGACCACCTCCCATATGCCAGGTTCTCAGCCAATAGCTTTTTGTGAATCCTCTTGTTGGTGATACAGATATCTTATATCTTATGTCAATAAAAATGTGCATTCTAAGGTATATTTCTGGTGATGGAAGGCAGCAAAAATAAATTAGACACACTGCAGGTAGCAAAGATATCATCCAAATATGGTCATGGCCTGATGTGTGTACACACAAGAAAACACTACTTCATCCATTGAGTTAGGTGCCTATTTGTAAAACAGGATGATTCATAGGTCATAGTTAAGTGGCTTAACACAAAATCCCCAACTCCTCTGAAAAAGTCATTTTCAAAGACTGCACTAAAAAAGAGTAAAAAACGCAGCCAGGGTCCAAATAGAAAGATAAAACACATGTAGTTGCCTGGAAGCTGAATATAAAGCTGCTGTAAGACTTTGGCACAGTAATGCCGCCTACTTTTTCAAGAAGTTTCCCCTTTTTTAAGGATGCATCTATGGTTAGCTGAAAAGGTAAATCATAACACCACAAAGGTAAGTCTGATTTCACACCAAAATTCATTTTGAAGAATTTTGAGCTTTTGGAGCAGGGGTGTCCAAAGTGGGAAACCACGACCAAAGTTGGCCCCCCCAAATCGTTCAATTTGATCCACCTGGGGATGTTCTGGGTCTTACATAAAAAATCTATATTGTTCAGACAGTCAGCTAAAGATGCATGATAATTATTCTTCTGCTGTTGATACTGTTTGTGGTATATCAGTATGTATTGGGCTGCATATAGTCCTCACGCATGGTGCTTACGTTATAATTGAAATATCACAAATTAGGTTTAAAATTGATAAATAAACTACAAGGGTTATGTAGAGTATATTTGTGCATGTGTTTTCATTTCCCCACTTGCACCACAAATAGTAATATTTGATAAATTTACAAAATGTAACATGAGCCTTTGCTGCCGCACCAGACTGGATCAAACTAGCTCCAAGATTGCAGGCAACCACGCTGGCTGCTAGCTTAAAGAGCTTTTATCAACATGGAGCGGGCTCGTCAGTGGCACACAGACAAAATACATTTTTAAAAATGCTGGGAGGAAGAATATTTTTTCACTGACATCAATGCTAAATCAATCAAATACTGACGTTTAGGTATGTGTTCTAAATGCCTATATATGCATTATTTGTCATTTTGTTTAGTGTTATTAACTGTATAATACATAAAAGTATTTAACTATACTTTGCTATTGGTGTTTGTATTTCGAGTAAAATATTACATTTGGCCCACGGCTCTCTGATAGCTTGTCATTTTGGCCATATGAGGGAAAAAGTTTGGGCACCCCTGCTTTAAAGGTTTCAGTCTTTTTGTGCCAAATACTGACATCATGAATGTTACCTGCCACATTTTTACCAGGAGTTATTTTCACTTTCCTTTAAGTGCAACCTAATCCTCTGCCAAGACAAACAAAGAAACTATGTTCAGACTGTCGGCTGCCTCTCTTAGAGATCATTCACACTCAAATAGGAAGAAGTAAAGGAGGAATTGGAAGACACAGCAAAGGAAAAGGCCGAAGTTGGGACAGAGGAGGGAGGAAAAAATGAAAAGCGAGGTATGTTAAGTTTTATGTGAGGCTGACCTAGATAGACAGAGAGGATTGGACACACTTTGTCCTGAGAGAGAGAGAGAGAGAGAGAGAGAGAGAGAGAGAGAGAGAGAGAGAGAGAGAGAGAGAGAGAGAGAGAGAGAGAGAGAGAGAGAGAGACGCAGCTGCTGTGGACAGTGTGCATGTTTATAAATTGCATGTTTAAAGAGTATATGGCATGCTCTTCTGTATTTTTAATCAATTCAGACATAAAAAGGTTAATCAAATATAAACCTTTACTGTTTGCAATATATAGGATTATCTTAATTAAGCAGGATAACAACAAAAAGTTTGTTTCAGTCAAATTAAATCAAACTTCATTTATAAAGCGCTTTTCTTACAAAATAGCATCTCAAAGTGCTTTGCAGATTAAAATGATATCACATAACCCCCCTAAGAATAAAGACATGATCACAGTTATACCCCCCCATCTGCCATGCACGCACACACTTGAAAGCAAAAATAAACAAGGACATTGGGCCGAGTACGGATGAGCCAGGTATGGAAACGCCGTCAGGGGAGCCCTCTGCATCGGCAGCAGCAGATCGACAGCAACAGCCAACGCACCGGCCAAGGATCCCCAGAGAAGGGAAGGCTGAGACCCCCACCTCCACCCAAGCTCCACCTGGAGAGTACCAAGGCAGCCACACCCGAACCACCGCTCCCGAGGCAGAGGGTTCCCACAGAGGAAACACTGGAAGAAAGATTATAATAACAGGTTAAAATATTAAAATAAAGAGTAGATAAGTATGAGATTGAATAGTAAAACACTGATAAAATTTTAATACTGATAAAATGTTGAATAATTTAGTGTAAAACATTGATAAAGTTTAATCAGGTAAAACATGCAGAGCAGTTAAGCAGGTTAAATTGGAACCTTAAAAGAACCTTAAAATCGATCCTAAGACACACAGGGAGTCAATGCAGTGATTTTAAGACCGGTGTAATGTGCTCCCGCCTCCTGGTCTTCATCAATACATGTGCTGCGGAATTTTGTAGAAGTTGTAAACAGGATATACTTTTTGGGAACACCAGAAAGCAGGGCATTACAGTAATCAATTCTAGTAGTGATAAAAGCATGCATCAGTGTCAACGTGTTGAGAAAGAATAGGGGCGGACTCTGGCAATATTCTTTAGTTGATAAAAACCTATTTTAGTAATATTTTTAATGTGAGGGATAAAAGTCAGCTCAGAGTCAAAACTCACGCCCAGGTTCTTCACTTGTAAAGACGGATTAAAAGACAGTGATTGTAGTTTTGGTAAAAGTTTCTCTCCCTGAGCCTCAGGACCGATGACTAAAACTTCAGTTTTGTCCTGGTTGAGCTGGAGAAAGTTTTCTGTCATCCAGGATTTGATGTCTAAAATTCAATTCAGTTTATTTATATAGCGCCAATTCACAACAGATGTCATCTCAAGCTGCAGTTAAAAAGTGCATCCATTGGCCGTGTGTCATCGGATGACATGGAGATGTACAACTGTGTATCATCAGCATAACTGTGAAAGTTGACTCCATGTCTTCTGAGGACGCTGCCAAGAGGGAGCATATAAAGGTTAAAAAACACTGGGTCTAAAATTGAACCCTAGGGCACACCACATGTAATCTTGTGGACCTTAGAGAAGCAAGTACATAGACTTACAATAAAAAGTCCTGTCTGTGAGATAGGATGTGAACCATTTGTGAACAGTACCAGGGAGGCCAATCTGTTGGGGTTAAAAGAATAGTGTGGTCCACTGTATCAAAGGCAGCGCTTAGATCCAGTAGAACCAACGCTGTCACTTTCTGGGCATCATAGTTTGATCTAAAATCATTTAAAATCTTCAAGAGGGCCGTCTCGGTGCAGTGGTTCACCCTAAAACCAGACTGAAATTTCTGTAGGACATTATGAGAGTTAATAAAATAATAAAGTTGAATAAAAACAAGCTTTTCTAAAACTTTGCTTAAAAATGGTAAGTTAGATACCGGTCGGTAATTGTTAAAATCATTCAAATCTAAATTTTTCTTCTTCAGCAGGGGCCTCACTACTGCCTCTTTAAAGGCGGCAGGAAAGACCCCCATCTGAAGGGAGAAACTCATCATGGTTAAAATCTCGTCTCTGAAAGATTGATAAAATAGTTTAAAAAACAAGGTTGGAATTGGGTCCAAAAAACATGTGGTGGGCCTCACTGAGGAGAAAACATTATCAAGAGTCCCAGCGTCTACCAGGACAAAACTGTCCAGTGTTTCCTCTGGTAAAGACACACACTCAGATTGGTCTCAAACCATGTTATACTGAGAAGATAAAATATTACATTTGATGGTGTCTAACTTCCCTCTGAAGTGGTCTGCGAACTCCTCACAAAGAGTCTTTGAGGGTGTATTCTTATATGCATTAGCAGTGCTGTTAAAATGTCAATAGTGGAAAACAAAATTTTGGGATTATTTTTATGTTGTGAGATGATACTGGAAATGTATGTATTTCTGGAATTTCTTACAGCGTTATTATATGCTTTGAGACGTTCGATGTACATTTGATGATTTATTGTGATTTTTTTCCCCTCCATTTTCTCTTTGCCTTCCTGCAGCTCCTTTTTAATCTTTTAAGTTCTTTGTTTTTCCATGGTGTTGTAAGTTTTGAGTATGTGTTTCCAACTTTAAATGGAGCCAACAGGTCAAGAGCGGATTGAAGCCTACTGTTAAAATCATTGACAATAAAATCACAGGGGGCAGGTAAAACAATAGGAGGAATCTTTTTAAAGTCTTCCAGAAAACCTGCAGCCACTTCAAGGGTTAGATGACGTTTCCTGACAGTTCTCACAGAGGTCTCCTTCTGGATAAAACTGGTGATATTAAAAAACACACAGTAATGGTCAGTAATGGTTTATATATATATATATATATATATATATATATATATATATATATATATATATATATATATATATATATATATATATATATATATATATATATATATATATATTATATATATATATATATATATATATAAAGGATCTAAGATGTTATCTATATGTAGATTAAAATCACCAGCTAAAATTATTCTTTCATAAGAGTTGTGCAAAATTGATAAAAACTGAAAATTCTTGAATGAAAAGTGCAGTCTTTTTAGGAGATCTATAAACTGTGACGCATAAAATCTGAGGAGTGCGAAAAACTGTTGCAGTATATTCAAAAGTGCTAAAGTAATCAAATAAAACATGTTTGGCAGAAAGCGTTGATGAACTAATAAAAGCAGTTCCGCCTCCCCTTTTGCAACTCCTCGTTGAATATGTGAAGTTAAAATTTGGTGGGGTGGCCTCTGTAAGAACACCAGGGGCATCTGCACTCAGCCATGTTTCCGTTAAAAATAAACAATGAATATTATGGTCTAAAATTAGGTCATTTATTATAAAAGTTTTATTCAGCAGAGAGCGAACATTTAAAAGTAATTTCATTTAAACTCATGTATTATATAAACTCATTACACACATTCATTGAGTGTTCTTTTATGTTAATTTAACACATAATGAACCTGAATTCCTCAACTCAATAAAGGATATTTCTATTCTAAATTACACAAAATTCAGTAACTCCCCAAAAATATATTACAATGTCAAAAAATGCTAATATAGAAATGTTGGCTTCACAAAAAATAGTTCTATCTATTAAATAATTGGTCAGAGGTAGCTTTGCATAATTTACTGCATAAATGCAACGTGACATGGAGATCGCCATATAGCTCTTTCGAGTGCTTAGGTAAGCCTTGTATGAACAGAATTCTTCTTTATCATTGGCCTTTTGTGGCTTACCCATCTTGTTATATAGTGTCAATGACTGTCTGTTGAACAGCTGTCCACTCTTTCCTAATAATGTGTATGCCTTAACATAGCTCCAACATTTCTTTATTGGAAGGAAAGACTACATTTTGTGGTTTTAATTAGTTGTAAGCCATAAGCTTGTGTAATGTGATATGCATCATAACGTCCTCTCATTAACCTTGTGTGTTTGAGAGTAAGAGACTATGTGTATTTTACATCATCTTATAACGTGAAATATGTAATGCATTGCAGCAATAAACTGTTACAAGAAGGCTCGTGGGTGGAGGATTACCAGAAAGGTGACGGTTAAAAAATATTAAAAGCATGAGGCATAAAGTTACATACGCAGCGATACACAAACAAAAAACTAAAATGTTAAGGAATAAATGCAAAGAAAAACACAGGATTACTGGTGAACTGCTTATATACAAAACTGCCTTGCTGACGAGAAAAGCTGCCAATCCAACAGGCCGCTGGAAAACAAAAGCTAAGAGCTTTTCCAATATTAATTTGTTATGATAAGAGCAGGGAAACATGGTGCATTTCATACTAAAGGGACCAATCATAAAAATGGATGCAGAAGAACAAACATGTGGAATTTTGTTTCTTTAAATGTCCCGAATTTGCATGTAATTTTTTCTTACATATTAATTATGTTATATTAACTGTTACCCAGTACTTGAGTAGCTGTTTTACCAAATACTTTTGGACGACTACCTTGTACTTCTACTTAAGTAAACTCATACTAAAGCAGTCCTACTCTTATTTAGGTAAATTTGATGGCTACTCTGACCACCTCTGGGAAGATGCTTTTAGCATGACCTTGATCCAGGCTCAAAGTGACACAAAAATGTGTCCATAATATGCTGCACACAACTGATTGCTCAAGAAAATTGATACATTTGCAGCAAAATTTCAGGACCAAAGCTGGTTTTTCTAAGCTTCTGAAACCCCAGTGAGCGCCATTGGGGCCATAATCTGGATGTGGAAGGAATATGTTACTATAAACCATCCATGACTAGCTGCTTTTCACATGATTTCTGTCGGAGGAGTCAAAAAAAATCTTTAGTTCTACAAGGACTACTAGCAGAGAGTTTAAAGAATTAACAGGTTGTGCTTTTCAATGAGAAAGCAATGCATTCAACTGCTCTTGCTTTTATGCAAGACAATGATTTTACACAGAGCCAAGAAAAATCTTATTTTGTTCTTAAAGATAAAAAAAGTGCTAGAATTATCCAGGCAATCATACTACTTCAATTCACTTGAAAATTTATGGAACGATCAGGGTGCATAAAACTGGGCCGACAGGGCCGATGAAATATGAAGACTGTTTGTGAAAAAGAATGGCCAAAAATCACACCTGAGCTATGCATACAACTACAGAACACCTTGAAATTGCCAAAACCTTTTCAGCTCCTCTCACTATCCTCTGCAGGACCATTTTGTCTGTCGTAGTACAGCTCTATTACCATGCTGAGATGTTAAGCTAGCTCTGTAGTGTTATAAGGTAGGGAGTGATGTTCTTTCAAGAAGCACAGTCTGTGCTCAGCCCATTACATAAGGCCTGTGGTGTTTTCAATCAATTGAGATCCTCTGGGATCGGTAGACTTTTTGCATTTTTGATTAAATTTATAGGTTACATTCACTTTTCAGAAAAGACCTGGATGGTAAAAAGTCTCCGGAACTAAGTTTTGAAACTCATTAAAAGACTAAAATCTAATCATTTGTTCCTGGTCCCACTGCAACCATTTCCTGAAAATGTCATCAAAATCCATGTATAACTTTTTGAGTTATGTTACTAACAGACAGACCAACAACAAACCCTGGCAAAAACATAACGTCCTTAGCGGAGGTAATTAAAGGGACTTTCTAAACTCTTCTTTGGACTATTTCTATTGCATCGAGTCATTCTTAAACCAGTCTTGGTGAAAGAGAAGATACATGTCGACACTCTGCTTTAGCGTAGTCAGCTATGTGCTGCTGCCTGGATTCTGCACAGAGATCACAACTGAATGATGCTCTCAATAAAGTACATGTCAATTCCCAGACTATTTGTTAAATGGTGACTCAGACTGTGAGCTTTAAATCCCCTCCTCTTTGCCTCACTTGTATTCACAAGCTGAATAACGCTTTAAATGTTTTATTAATTAAACTTAGGCAAGCAATCTTGAGCTTGCCGTTACCCATTTTCACTACCTATTAATACTAACTGGTCATCTCTGTTGGCAGTATTTAACTTTGTATTGATACATTTATCTCTGCTTTCTATAATGTATTCATTAGTACTCCTGATAGTTTGAAGTTTGTCAATTTTCCCCTACTTTTAGTAATCTGATCTAAATGTATTTGAACTGTGGTTTTCGCAATAAAAGCATGCATTAATAGTTGTGATCATTAACAGTTGTGATCGTGTTTGTCTTAATTTCCTTTTCTATGTTCTTTGGATTTCCTGTCTTATTCCCAAATCTAAATAATTAACTAATCGTACGTCAAAAACTCAAGTGAACAGGAAGTTCAGCATGGTCAAACATGGCCATCGGCTCCTGGATGTTCCTCCATGGGGACCATACAGAAGAGGGGATACAACTATGCGGAATATGGTGATGTGTAATGCGGCAGATATCTGAATATTTCAACAGGAAACATTAGTGATGCTTTCTTCTGTTTTCTTTTAGAAATCTTTCCTTTCTGCATTTCTGTATTTTCCTGAGTCTGGTTTTCTCATTTTCCACTCAGGGTTACTGGGGAACAGTCATTAGAGTCATCTCTACAGACTTTAATTTTAGTGCAAACACATGGTTTTCTTGTAGTCTGATATGCAAATGAAATCAAAGGGTTAGGTACACACAACCATCCACAGAGCCACAGACTCACGAAAAGAGGTTTCTTTTTGAATTCCTGGAAAGTTAATGGAGTTGGTCCAGCTCTGGTTCCCTCTCTGAGGTTTTTACAGGGAAAGACATTCTGTACTTGGATCATTAGAGTCCATTTTTCAGTAATTCTATACGCATGTGTGTATCATAATTCCGGCATAAGGTATTCACATTAGTAATTGTCTGCTTTTTTGTAGTTGCCAGTTTACAGTGCCTTGCAAAACTATTCAAACCCCATAGGATTTACTGTGTCCAATCCACTGAGATTTCTTGTAATATGGCAACAGAAAGTAGTGCATTTTTGTGAAAGGAAGAATATTACATTATTTTCTTTTTTTATATAAAAATTACATTCAAGTTTGTGGTTATAGAGTGACAAAACACGAAAAGGTGCAAAGGGTATGAATACTTTTGCAGGTCAATGTCAACTCATACGTGAGAACCTTTACTCAAGCCTAATAAATGTCCAGCTGCGTGGATTATAAAAAAAGATGGAAAACACAAAATGAGAGGCAGAGAGGGAGACTCCTGCTTTGAGTGAATGTGTACAACTTGCCAATAGAGACTCTTTGTTTCCATTACTTACCACTTCAAGAAACAAAGGCAGCTCAAGGTTTAAACACACTTTAAAACACACTCACACAAGTTCCATCCGGACTCTGCCTCTTTTGGCTGACCATACTGTGAAATTGGCTAATCGATAATCCCATAAACACAATAACGCACCTATACTGTTGGCACAAGCATCCTCTATTGCCTGGAGAAGCAGGTATATTCTGTTTTATCTGCACATCGTTTATGATTTCTTTACATCTTTTTCCTTTAAACTCTTCTCTACTACATCAATCTTTCAAGAAACCTACTCATTGTTTCTTCTTCTACATATGTCAGGTTTCGGTTTTTGGTGCCTTATTAATAGCAGTGGTGTATAGTTGAAACGTGTGCATAGAAACAATATTTATTTTTAGGAATATCTGCAAAAACTAAGCTCACGTGAATCAATGCAGAATTAGAAGCTTCTGATTACGTTTACAATGGCAATTAAGTCAGTCAATTAAGATAAAAATATCTACAGCTTTTATGTGCCCCACTGAAATCACATCTAATAAGTGAGAGTGGAATCTGATATCATTTTTAACATTTTTTATTATTTGTAATAATTGTGTTACAAACAGGTATTGGTGGGAAGTTCTAGAGGCTGGGTAGACGAGCTGTTTGTGTCTGATTTTTGACTTTTGTAAAGCTGTGACCTGCCGATTCCCATTTTATTTGATTCTAATTTCTCTTTGACTTTCATTGTAACATAACGCAATGCATTCTCTTCAAAACAACCCAAAGTTACAGAGCCGCCTCTCTCTGCATCACTGAAAATCAACAAATACAGTAAAATCATTAAATATTGGACAAAGGTTTCTGTATAAATACTCAACTGAACAGTTGTAGAATATCTCCTTTATTAAACAGATTATAGCTCGTTTATATGTCTATTTTTGTACACTAAAAAGCAGTTAATGCTAAAATTATTCATACACCTCGCAGATTTAGATTGAAAAATTATTTTTATTTAATAAAAGAAGTTTGTTTCTGTTACGAAATGAGAGATATCAGGAAAAAAAAGATATAAAAGTAGTATTAATTAGAAGAAAAAAAAACTATCTGGCTTAGTTACATATTTTTAAATGGTAAGTCAAATATTCATTACACCCTTCTCAATAATCCAGGGACAAATCTTCAGTGAGATTTCCTCAGTCAAGCTCTTCGTATAGTCACAGAGTAGCTTTTTGCATGTTTTCACTGGTATTTTAACCATTTATCTTGACTTCACTTTGACGTTCACCTTGTCATCACCATAATGTTAGTTTCCACCACAGATTCTCTATCAGATTCCAGTCAGGACTATGGTTGAGGCACTCCAAAATGTTTCCTCCAGTCAAAACAAACATGTTGGTAAAATTCAAATGAATAATTAAAAATACAATATGAATCTGACAGAGGTGTGAATGAGACATTAAAGAAATCCATTAAAACTAAATAGTGGTGTCTAACATTATAATTGCAATAAAAGAGCTCAGATTAACTTGTTGGAACTACAAAGAAGTCTTTCTGTGAAGAATCATGCAGATATGAAGGACTTAATATTTAAAATATAATTTAATGTTTGATATTTTTAAAAAGCTTCCAACATCCTGAGAATATAAAAGTAGATTTTTACAGAGAGCAACTTTGGTTTAATACGTTTAGCCTTACTTACTTAGGATCTCCGTTTCCTTTCTGTCTACTCACACATTATGTTCTTTCTCTGACTTCATTTTTCTCACTGGTACTAAAAACAGCAAACTGACCCCATGTCTGTACCAACATAAATATTTGTGCCCAGGATGAAAATCAGCACCTCCAGTTCCAAAACCAGGGTCTTGAGCCAGAAAAGAGAAGAACGCCTCCTCCAGGTTGGGAACGAGGTCCTACCCCAAATGGAGGAGATTAAGTATCTTGGGGTCTTGTTCATGAATGAGGGAAAATGGAGTGGGAGATTGATAGGCAGATTGGTGCAGAGTGATCAATCAATCAATCAATCAATCAATCAAACCTTATTTATAAAGCACCTTCTGTTTGAAAGGATGCCTCACCATGAGTCATCCTGACTTTTGGAATCACAAGGAGACGGCTGCCAGAGGAGCGCAGAGGCCGGGAGGGTTCATACGGTAAAGCAGCTCTGAGAGATAAGAAGGCCCAAGACCATTAAGACACTTAAAAACCATTAAAAGAACCTCGGGCCTGAAATATACGGGGAGCCAATGCAATGATTCTAAAACCGGAGTAATATGCTCCTAGTATTCGTCAGGACGCGTGCAGCTGAATTTTGTAATAGTTGTAGACCTGAAATTGTCTTTTTGGGAAGACCAGAAAGCAGGGCATTACAGTAATCAATTCTACAGGTGATAAAAGCATGCATCAGCGTCTCCGTATCGGCCCGAGAGAGAATGGGGCAGACTCTGGCAACGTTCTTCAGGTGATAAAAACCAATTTTAATGATATTTTTAATATGAGAGATAAAAGTCAGCTCAGAGTCAAAGATAGCACCCAGGTTCCTCACTTGCTGAGAAGAATTAAAAGACAGTGATTGCAGTTTTTGTAAAAGTTTCTCTCTCTGAGCCTCAGGACCAATGACTAAAACTTCAGTTTTGTCCTGGTTGAGCTGGAGAAAGTTTTCTGCCATCCAGGATTTGATGTCTAAAATACAGTTAAAAAGTGCATCCATTGGCCGTGTGTCATCCGGAGACATGGAGATGTATAACTGTGTATCATCAGCATAACTGTATAAGTTAACTCCATGTCTTCTGACGATACTGCCAAGAGGGAGCATATAAAGGTTAAAAAGCACTGGGCCTAAAATTGAACCCTGGGGCACACCACATGTAATCCTGTGGACCTTAGAAGAGCAGGTATCTAAACTTACCATAAAAGTCCTGTCTGTGAGGTAGGATTTGAACCATCTATGAACAGCACCAGAGAGGCCAATCTGTTTCAAACGGGTTAAAAGAATAGTGTGGTCTACTGTATCAAAGGCAGCTTAGATCCAGTAGAACCAACACTGTCACCCTCTATGCATCATAGTTTAATCTAAAATCATTTAAAATCTTTAAAAGAGCCGTCTCTGTGCTGTGGTTCACCCTAAAACCAGACAGAAATTTCTCCAGGACATTATGAGCGTTAATAAAATCATTAAGTTGAATTAAAACAAGCTTTTCTAAAATTTAGCTTAAAAAAGGTAAGTTTGATACCGGTCGGAAATTGTTCAAATCATTAGAATCTAAACTGCTCTTCTTCAGCAGGGGCCTCACCACCGCCCCTTTAAAGGTGGCAGGAAAGACCCCGTCTGAAGGGAGCAATTCATCACGGTTAAAATATCATCTCTAAGAGAATCATAAAATTGCTTAAAAAATCTAGTGGGAATCGGGTCCAAGACACATGTGGTGGGCCTCACTGAGGAGAAAACTTTATTGAGACTCTCAGCCTCCACCAGGATAAAACTGTCCAGTGTTTCCTCTGGTATGGACACACATTCAGATTTGTCTAAAACCATGTTACTTTGAGAAGGTAAAATAGTACATCTGATGGTGTCTACCTTCCCTCTGAAGTGGGCTTCAAATTCCTCACAGAGAGCGTTAGAGGGGGTTTTCTGAAGTGAATTAGTGTCACAGTTAAAAATGTTAGCAATTGTGGTAAATAAATTTTAGGATTATTTTTATGATCTGAGATTATTTTGGAAATGTAAGCATTTCTTGACTTTCTTACTGCATTATTGTATGATTTTAGTAGGTCAGTATAAATCTGCTTATTTATTGTGATCTTATTTTTTCTCCATTTTCTCTCCGCCGCCCTGCAATTTCTCTTTAGTTTTCTAAGGTATTCATTTCTCCATGGTGATGCATGTTTTGGCTGTAGATGTTTAACTTTAAGTGGAGCAAGCAGGTTGAGGGTAGATGCAGGCGCTGTACTGGTCTGTTGTGCTGAAAAGAGAGCTGAGCCGAAAGGCTTGATTTACCGATTGATCTATGTTCCTACCCTCATCTCTGTCTGGACTCTCCCTTAGAGATAAGGTGAGAAGCTTGGCCATCCAGAAGGGGCTCAGAGTAGAGCAGCTGCTCCTCCACATTGAGAGGAGCCTGCTGAGGTGCCTTAGGCATCTGATTAGGATGCTCCCTGATTGGGATTTCGGGCAGTTCCCACAGGGAGAAGACACAGAAGAAGACCCAGGACACGCTGAAGGGACTATGTTACTCGGCTGGCCTGGGAACCCCTTGGGATTCCCTCAGAGGAGCTGCCGCAATTTGCTGGGGAGAGGGAGGTCAAGGTCTCTCTGCTTAAGCTGCTGGCCCTGTGACCCCCAAGATAATGAATGGATGGAAAATGTCATATACTAATTACCTCTTCACATTTTCAGTCTGTTTTTCTAAAATGGTGAAAAGGTAAAACTGGACAATCAGCTCACTTACAAAGTTTAAAGTAATTGCTTGGAGATGGTGCTCAGATAATACTGTAAAAGATTTAACGCCACATTATATAGTGTATGTCTCGACTGTCATTTACTTAGATGAGAACAATAGTTGGTGACAAGCTGCAGATGTCAGCAACAGAGTTGTCAGTGATGAACAATTAGCTCATGTGTTTGGGTCTATTGCATTTATACGTTTTCAGATAATATACACTCATGCACATGCACACTCACAATAATGCTAAATTTACAAACCTGTTGCCTTGGAAACACTGAAGTAGGCTCTTTGCCATCTAGTTAACACAATGGAATTTTAGCCCCGTGTGTGTGTCAGTGTGTTCGTGCGTGCGTGTTTGTGTGTATGTCAGAAACAGCAATGAAACTGTGGTTGTGCTCTCTCCACGTGCTGTGTTGCCATTATCTTGACTCCCTGCCAAGTTAGTGATAGCTTCAAGATGTACAAGAGAGACTAAAGGGGAAAAAATTGCACAAAGTGTACGAAATGTGAAATAAAATGAATCAGAGACATTTTGCTACTGCTTGCTTGACTGAAACCAAGCCCCTAGAATTCACAGGAGACTCACAAATCATCGGCACTGGTTTTAAAAGGCAAAGTTAACCTTCTCCAAGGAGACCCTTTATAATGAGCTAGGGTGAGCTCAGTGAAGTTACATAGCTTTATTACACAAGCAAGATGTTCTTGTGTCTGCCTGGAAGAAAGTTATTTGGAAAAGAAATAAAGTAGTAAAAAAAATACTTGAGAAGGCTGAGGACAGTAGGACATTTTTGTAAATATTCCAGTATTAACAATACTTTCATAAACGTTGAAAAGACTTGTTTTATTAACATACACTAAACATGTCAACCTAATCTATCTGAATATCTCCTATAAAAAGAATATAAAAAAGTAGAAACAGCTTTTGGCAATGAAAAATTTTTAATTTTCACAAAACTGCCTAAGAAAGGAAACAGGTCAGTCAATAAGATTTCATTGAATAATGACATACTAGGTGACTGCACAAAGGCTACAGATAATACAGCCATGGGGCTGTTTTTGCAGTTTTTCTACATCTGGAAGGATTTCTCTTCATCCTGTCACTATTAAGTTTTAGGTGTAGACTAGAAAAAAAAATTAGGAGAGGGAAAAAAAATGTAAAAGAAGGCCCTTAGTGACTTCATAATTTACATTATATCCAGGAAATGTCATGAAAGTATTAAAATGTTGTGGGCAGTGGTATTTACCATTTGAACTGAATTATTCAGTTGTTGGATTTTAGAAAGGCCGTTGTTTCCCCATTTTTACAGAACTCAACATTTCTGCTGCTTAACAGTTCACTGTCTTTGCTGTATGACTTATCTCTTCATGATGAACTATTCACGTTTAATAGGTAGCAAATCTAGGCTGTTGGCAGGCCAGTTAAAAAGACTCACTTTGTATTCTATGAAGGTTCGCTGCTCACACGGATTAGATCTGGCATCGTCCTGCTAAAACAAAACAAAAACATCCCTCTTGCAAAAAAAATAAAAAATGCTGCCTTAATGGTAAGGCTAGTCTCTGTAATTCCAACATGTGTCCCATCAATAAAAGAACCTTTATCCCTAAGCAGGTAAAGGTTAATAATAAAAAGCCAAGTATGTCAAATATTTCTTAAGACATCTGAAATAAGTTTGCTATAAAAACTCTGCGCTTAGGTATAGATTTCTTCATAGGAAATACAGTTTCATTCAGTTTTTCATTTCAGAATGCTTAAAGTATTTTGTACTAGCTGAGCACAGTGGTAGGGAGCTTAAACGCTCTGAGCATAAAGAATGAAAGGGTCAAGTCTTTGAGTGAAAAGGTGAAATAGATCCAAATTGTTAAGTGTTTAGTAAAACTACATGAACCTTTCTAATGGTGGGCAACTTTGCAGTGAAAATTGTTTCCAAGGTACCCATGTGGTTAAATCTACTACTGTGTAAGGATAGTTTTTCATGTAGCTTGCTGCAGCCTTTCTTAACTGGGCTAATGGCATTAAATTCAAGCCTTGTTTAGATTTGCTAGATTTATGTTGGTAAATGAAAACACAAAAAAGTCACTATGTTTATGTAGATATAACCACAGCCATTTATTAAAGAGTTCAGGCAAAAAACAACTGCAAGTTTTTAAACGTTTTGCAAAAACATAACGTAAAGAGTTTGATTGTCCAGTGTTGTCGAGCTTCTGCTGGGTTTCCTTAGATAGAAAACTTTTAAACAGTTTGGAATGTATGTATGATTGAATTGAAATCACTTTTAAAGTACCTTGAGATGACACGTGTTGTGAATTGGGACTTTATAAATAAACTCAACTGAATTGTGTATCTGGAACGGCTTAAAACTCTTTCCTGAGGAACTTTGTCAGAGGCAGAATGTAAGGGTTCCTGAGGATATTCTTAAGGGCTATCTAGTCATATGACTAAAGCAAAGTGACCGAAAATCAGGCTTGTTCCTAGGGTGGCATTGGCTCCACCAGGCCAGCCTATTGACCTTAATCCTGGTTGTGGTGTTCATGAAAAAGGTCTAGCTGTGAGAGGAGGGTGCGTAGTTTGGGAAAAGAGAAAACAAAAACTGATTTGGTTTTTGAAGTTTATAACTGTATAGAAACTTAAAAATCACAGGGACAAGCAATTTCAAATATGCAATTTCAAATTTAGACTATATTACATCAATACAGAAAAAAGTGTCAATGCTGGCCTTTAATTAGAAGTTTTTCAGCCTGCTTTTGTAACAAAAGTCCAGGTGTTTTTATCTTCTGTGATAGGCCCTAAAGCAGTTGCTCTCCAGCTGCAAACATAGTCCATCTCTGAAAACATTACATTGCTATGGGGTGCTTTTTTTTCAGAGGAGTTCTTCAGCGATATTTTTCCTACTTTCCTGCTGGTTTGCACTCAGCTCCTTGTGATGAAGCCATTTGTGACAGTAATATCCAGTAAATGCAGGAAAACTGTGGTTGACCACATTTGTGTTCTACTTAGGTTGAAGTCATGCCCCCTTTTCCAATAGGGTCACTCTCACGCCTACCTACGTATTGATAGCCACTGATTGGTCTGGCAGTGTGCATGTAAAGTGATGTCAGAATAGCGCTTGACCGACCCTAAATAAACAGCCAGCAAGGATGGCACGTTATAATGTTTTACCTCGTAGCATTATATTTCGAGATGTCCGCCCAGAAGAATAATACATCACGTACATTTCACGACACTTTGCTTTGTTATGTCTGCCCATGTCCTCGTTCCTGAGATGGCAATGGAAACACAACCAGGCTGTTGAGCCGCACAGGGCTAGGCCGAGCAGACCGTAGTGGAAAAGGGGCTTTAGTTCCCAGCATCTAGTTGAATGAGCCCCATCCTCCTTAACACATGACTGTGGCCACCTATATGACAATGGAAAAGATTGTCGAAGTATAACTACAAATTACATGTTGAATTTAAGGTAGATATCTCAGTTGAGGTTAGGATTTTTATACAAAACCAGAGTGGAAGCATATATGGATGGAAAGAGTAATGGTTGGATGTAATGATGACTGGATAGATTAGGAAAGAAATGGAGGGGTTGATGGATGCATAGTTATTTAGGTTGCTTCTAAACTAACACAGCTAAGGTTATACAGGGTATATCCCACCTAACCTTATACCTATCCACACACACACAAAGCACCGTTTACGACCCCTTCCTCCCCTCGCAACCCCAACCTAGTAAGCCTGCGCGGAAAAAAAGGCAGACCCACATATATGCCGTCACAGTCACCTCTTACCTGGAAGTACATCCTCCCTACAGGTACCCGGCAGATGTAAGCATTGAAGAAGGAGCAAGAAGCTCATTTCTGATCTGCGTCTTGTTACCAAAAACGGCTGTTCATACAAGAAGAGAGATTTCTTTGTTTACCTCTGAGTAGTCACCGGTTGTTATGAAGCTGGCTGTGGCGCGTGTTTTCTGACGTCACTTCCTTACCGAACTCAGCTCTTAAACCCCTAATGAATCCACACCAATCCAAGAGCCGGAGATTTAAGAAATAGATGGCCCACTTACCCGTGTAAAAAAATATCCGGGGAGGGGAACCTTAAACGATGGGCTAGTGTGGCCGAAATGGGGTATTGACTAAATATTTATTTGTTTAAGCACTTAAATGGCCTATTGTAGACAGGGCCTCAGGCTGCATGTAAACCCTGATTCTATAAGTCTTTCTATTATTATTTCAATTATCTGAAAGATTTTACAAATAAACAGATTTGAGTAATAGGAAAGTTTAATTCTTTTACTTGCTTGGTGCTTTTTTAAAATACAGACTCATCAAATTCTCATGCAACCTGAAAAAACCCAAACTGCATTGCTAGATCTATAAATATGACTTAGTGCCCCTTGAGCACAGTGGTTAACCTCTGTTGCTTCATTCAAGGGCACCATTCAGAGCTGAAACACACAAGGTACTTTCTGCGAATAAGTGTGTAACATCATATACTCTGGGATTTCCATATGTAATCTGAGAAGATACCCATTGGATTTCTTTAAAATCAGAGGCACAGAATTTTTTTTTGACACAAACACATCGAAAAATCTGCATTCTAAAATCATGAATCAATAAAGCGAGGTTGTATACATTTCACGGTAGAGGTAGAATTGCTTAGAATTACACATTTATCATTTAAGTTTGTCCTCATTATCTGCACGTTTTCCTTTAGTAGTGTTTAAACTGGAAAATCTGCATGTATTAGTAAATTCCGGATCTATGCATTATGTTTCTAGATTGTTGGAGGATTACATAAATCAATCTGCTGAATGCTTATTAACCTCTGTGCTCTTTGCTGTACTTTTAATTCATTAGCAGAACCACAAAATCCTGTTTCTAGCTCCACAAAGCTTCCAGCTCTTTCTAACAAACACACAGGGAGAGAAGGCCATATGATAAAAGAGCACTGCTCAAGTGTTTGTATTGGAAATGAATGGAGGGAAAAACAGGTGCTCTTCTTTGCATCTAAGGCTTCACAAACACCCCTTCTAGTATAGTCTCCCAAGCACCTGCTCTTCCATCTCCCAATCGTTTGCACAACCCCTCTTCTTTTCTCATGGTAAACACCCTTATCAGTTGCCTACCTGTCCTTTCCTTGCCTCTCCTGTCCTGACAGTCATCTTGGCTCCAGGTGGCCAGCGGAGACCTCGCCCCCTGGGCCAGTTAATCCTGCCAGCTGCAAGGAGATTGATGAATTAGAGGTTCTATGGCGACTCCAGTGAGGTCTCTTAGGGGGCTGATGTGGCAGACAGGCTCCATCAAACACCATGCAAGCAGAACTAATAGGCATGCTCTGGAGAGGAAGAAAAGGTGTGCATTAATGCAGGTGAATATGCTTGGTAGATGAACTGATGAGACACACAGAGAGATGAGAAACTTGGTAGAGATTTTGAGCAACAACTTGTTTAACTATAATTTGACTGAATATAGAAGGCGGTGATAGGTGCTGCTAGTAGGGGCAGTACAGTCAGTCCAATAGCAGGATGATTTACGATGAAGATTTGTCCTAATAAAGGAAATGAAGAGGGGATGATCAATTCTTTTTCAAAAGCTAATGCCTCCGTTAGCTTGGTCATATGGTAAAGTTCCTCAAAGACCCTACTTCCCTTCAACCCTGTTCCCACCTCCATGTGTTTGTATTCCTCATCTCATCTTCATGATAAGCCCCGTGTCACTTTCTGCTGTCTCCTGAACGTTCTGTCATTTGATTATCCTCAGAGTTAGATGCAGGCAGAAGGACATGTGTTTGTTTTTCTTTAAAATCTGTCCAGGTTTGTCCATGGGAACGTGAATGTATGACCTAGCCACTGTACACCTGTAAGTCACTGTGTCCCGACAGATACAGTTTGTCTTCTCTGGGGAGGCGTGTCCCTGTGTCTCATCAACCTTATGACATCACCCTCTAGTAAATCATGAGGACACACTGTCCTACAGATGTTCTTCCTATATAAAGGGATGTTCATGTTGCTATGGTGACTGTAGGAAGTGTTGCATTATAAGCAGGTAAGTTTTCTTATTCTCTAGGTTTACATTTTTTACCTTACACTGATTAAAACAGTAACTTCACTAATCATATATATATACACAAGTCTTAAATTATTGGATTTTGTTTGTCTTTCACTTTCCTATACTAACATTTGTGAGCACATTCTTTATGAAACTAGCATCAGTATTTATTTTAGCATCAACACTGAATACTTTCCAAGCCTTATAAATGCAATTGATGAACTAAACAAAACAGACATTTCCTTTTAATAGCTGTATTGACAAATTTGTTCTGTTTTTTAGCTGTTTATTGAAAATACAACTAGGAAAGTTTAAAATGAATTAATGGCAGATACAATAATGTAAAAGAATAGGGCATCTCATTAAATACTCAAATACAGGTAAACACCAAAATGAACTTTGTTTCACTCATTAAGCAAAAATATTAACTGTTTTCTAATCAAGCAAAAACATAGTAAACCCTACCCCCATTGGCTGCCCCAATCCTTCAGGTGTGACATGTATAGTTGAGCGGTTTCTT